>OZ038442.1:31848986-31871486 GCA_964036265.1 Daptonema setosum
GATAACTAACAATGAAGAACATTCAGGGCAGTAATATAAAAATACAAAAACGCAATTATTAAACCTAAATTCAATCACATGCTTGACAAGGAAGGAAAAAGTACATATTAAACTGACCTCGAAAACTTGGTTTCCCTCGCTTGAATCATCTTTGTTGCTTCTAAATGACTATACTATGGTCCATCAATCAAACAACTTGATTGTGGGATGCGTGATTCAACATCTCCGCCATTTTCGGGGAGGACACGCATCACCACAACAAGCCGGTGATCAACGCCTTAGTCCGTGTAGGTACTAATATTCGTCTTTCAATTACGTAATTATTTGCATTAGATTATTGCCGACATTTATTTCAATTTATTTTTAATTCATCATCAATTTTTTTATTTAATTCAAATTTCGTTCTTCAAAAAATTAAAAAATCTCGGTCGACAGAGTTTTCGTTTCAAGCTAGGGTTTCAGGATAGGTGTTTAACGCATGTGGAAATCGTCTGGGGTTTGCAGTACTGCGTCACTCACTAGGTCACTCACTCACTGAAAAACTTTCGACTTATTTTAAGTTTTTGAATCCAAAATACAATCTATCGTATTTTTTCAATTTTCGTATAGTGGTTTTCCTGTCAGCCGTTGGAATAGTCAATATATATCGAACCCTTTTCTTGCAAATAATTTGAATTTTGCTATTACAAATAAAAGTGAATAAACTAAAAAAATACAACAGCACAAGATTACAAAAAAGTGTATTATCTTACGTCATGATTTTTTTAGGCCGGACTAACTAAGCACTGGACATCATGAATGATTCCTTTGGCGTCGACGAAGACTCTTCAGCTATTTCGACTGAACCTCCGCCAGCCAGTCAATTTTACAACCAGGTTAGCGAATTGCAATTGAATTAACATCTAAAGATTGTAATGAAGTAAAGGAAAGAGAACCTTGAGTGGTTTTGTAATGATGAAGTAAGGAATAAATGTGGGATTAGTTATTGAGGCTGAGATTGACTTGACGTTGCGGTGAGGCTGATGTTCTAAATATATTCTCGGCTATCGCGACCCGTCGACCCGTCGACCCAGAATTTTGATATTGTTTGTACGGCTTCGGCTTAGTTCCTAGCACCGACTTAAGTTTACAAAAGTTATTCTGGAGCACTATACTAACAGTTTGGCAGGTGTGAGCATCAAAATTAGGTTTCTGTGTAGGCTTAGGCTTAGGCTTAGGTTTTTGTATGGGCTCGGGCGCGTAGCGCTCGAGCCTATCGCAAAAACCTAAGCTTAAGCCTAAGCCTACACAGAAACCTAATTTTGATGCTCATGCCTAGCCTTCTAAACCTATCCAGCTATGTAGGCAGCCTAAAAACCTCCAAATGGCCGGTCGACCGATCTCGGTCGACGGGTCGACCGGTCGACGGGTCGCGATTACCGTATATTCTCAGGCCATGAAGTCGTGTCAAGGGAAGATTGCGCATCTCGAGTCGATGAAGTCGGAATACGGCCAGGTGGTGAAGATGCTGGATGGGCAAGTCGGTCAGGCGGTGGATCAGGTTGTCGACATTAACATCGGTTCCGTGGCTACCATACCCGCTAACGTTCAACGTTTGTCTTTCGACATTCTTTTGTGTTTCCCTATTATTATTTGTTCGTTAGCTTCAGTGAAGCACTAGCGGACGAGAAGGGGTGGGAAAAGCGGAATTCCCATTCTTTGGCGGTTTCAAAACGTAGAGTTTGTTCCTCGAGGTGTAGGTAAAATGGCATACTTTTTCTCACTCTTTGGAAATATTCCCCTCCCTTCGGAAGTTTGGCTCGATCGCCAGTGCAGTGAAGTGAAGGGGTAGCTTCCCGTGAACACCACTAGTATCAGTTGAATAATCTTATGATCTTAGGTGTCCGTAATGGACTATATTGTGCGTCTCTTCACCTGTACGATCGACTATCAACAGCTTTTTTCTTGGCCTGATGTGTTGAAGAATATGGTCAAATAAACTGTGTGTTCACGGCAGAATTTTTAATCTAGAAATTTCACGTGCCTGGAGTATATTTTCTAACGTTCCCGTCAACGCTTCGTAGATAAACACTCACGCTCAAGTTGTTAGTCATTTAGTGTGGCCTTACCTATCCATGTCGTCTAATTAACGAAATTAATCAACTATTACTACTACTAACCACACACTGGCGGAGAAGCCAAACCCTCAAAGGGAGGGGAATTATTTAAAGAGGAGGAATCGGCAGAATTTAGACTATTTTACCTACACCTTAAGGAACAATTTTTACTTTTTAAAACCGCCAAAAAAGGGGGATTTCACTTTTCCCTAGTGCTACCACTAACTGATTTCAGCCGACGCACAGTTGCTGGTACTGTTGGGTGACAATTGGTTTGCCGAGTGCAGTCGACCGCAGGCATCGGCGATCGCCGGCAGACGTCTGCAGCGCGTGCAACAGTCGATTGAGTCACTGAATGCAGATCTACAGACGTTACAGACACAGCTGCAGACTATCACCAAAGGTGGGAACTTTTTGTTCATCAAATTTGCTCGTGATCGTGTTACATGTATAAAATGACAGTATAATCGGTTATGATAAGCCTTTCCAAAAAGGTGTACATTATTTTATGTACAGATACAGATACCATAAAGAAATGGTACTTTAGCTCTGTTTCTCGTAATTGAAAGTTTTTCTGAGTATAGGTGTACAAGTATTCTGTCGTTTTCCTCCTAAAATTCTCTCGTAAACCTTTATGCTGCATAATTATAAACGCGACGAAAACGGCAGTTTTTAGGTTTTTGTGACTACGATGGTAGGTTTACATTATTCCATGACAAATTTGGAAAGGTTGATCATAACCGAATATAATTGTTTGCTTTAGGTGTGGTGAGAAGTATGACTTGTTGTGAATTAATGTTAGTTTTATGCGCTTTAGTAACTCACTTTTTTAATAATTGTTTCAGCTGGTAGTGTATCCAACGACGAGGCCTCGCCTTCCGCGTCGTCTTCAATCACCACGACCACGGGCAAAAAGCCTTTCAATCGGACTGTTATAAACAAGCGTTAGTGCGTACTGATCTTCTGTAGAAGAAATTCTCGGTTTTGTTTATACTGATTGATCTACTTTTCACAATGAATATGAAGGATGTTTTTTCAATTTCAATGATATCTGTCCGCCACGAAGAATATTTTCGATGAGTGAAAAAAGTTGTATCTCCTTAATTCGGCTCAACTGCGCTTTGGGTGTCCCAACGGCTCTGGTCTCAAACGTTCGCCAGCGAATCCAAGGGTCAACGGACCCGATGACCAATGCGTTCGTCATCGTCAGGTGGTCCAAAGAATCATTGGACCCACTGGCAGTCGAGCAAACCTTCAAAGGGAAAGGGAAGGGAATCTCTTCAAAGATGGGAATTGGTGGAAATTAGGCCATTTTACCTACATATTAGAGAACAAACGGTTTTATGAAAACGCCAAAGAGGGGGGAATTCTACTCTTCCCTCCCTATCTCGTCCGCTAGTGATTGGACCCGCTGACGATCGTTGGGTGGGACATCTAAAGCGCATTCAACCAGACGAAAATGAACAGTTCATTCTGAATGTTGCTTTACAATATTTTTTTACATAAATATTCTCTCATCCATAGTTTTCTCACAATCTTCAGCTTCCCCACCGTCCACCACCAAAGACGTGTCACCGTCAGCGCCACCATCCAAGGTGTCAAAGGAAGATTTTGACGCGCTAATGGCGCATCTGGATCGGCTCGAGGCCGACGAAGAAGCAGAGGATGAGGAAATGTTGGACTCGGATGATCAGCTGAGTGAGGAAGAGGAGGAAACTTCTGGTTGGCTAAAAACATTTGCGGATGGGAAAGTTGGAGTTTCCGCCTCTTTGGCGTTTTCATAGTAGAATTCGTTCCCTAAGCTGTAGGTAAAATGGACTGAAAATTGTCAATTCCTCCTTTTTGACGAAATTCCACTCCTTTTGGAGGTTTAGCTCGTTCGCTAGTGGTTTAAAATGAAAAGAATCAGATAGTAAAGTAAGTTGTTGAATGCTGATTAATTTATTTGTGTAGTGTGTATTGACGACTGAAGTTGTATGGTTTCTATATTATTCAGAAACCAATGAAGAAAAAACGAAAAATGATCATAAGCGAGCATTTGAAGAGTTCGTTACTGAAACGAGTTCGGTGAAATCGAAGAAGAAGGAAGAGAAAACAGCCAGGAAAACATCGAAGGTCTGCTTTCAGGTTGGTAATTGGTCATTAGTGGACGGTTAATTAATTAAATCAGTCGAATTGTATTCTTCCGTTGGGTATTGCGGTGAAAATGTTTTTGGTCGGGAGTTTCAAACTCCGTTGTCATACCACCATTTAATCATCGAATTTAGTCATAACATTTTGTCAGAAAGTTTATAAAGTTGATTATTTTTTTGCAGGAAACAGCCAGCGAGCAGACGTATTCCATCTACGAACCACCCAACCGTGTAATAAACGTCACGGCGGCCGCCGATCCTCCGCAGGCTGAAAGCGCGCCAATTCAAATTCAAACCACGCCTACGCCATCTGAATCCAATTGTATACCGATCGTGAACGATGACGGCGTGAGCGAGCAGAGCAAGACTGCGTCCATTTTAAGGTGGGAATTTATAGCTGCTGCCGGAAATGAAATACTTTTCCGAAAAATCTATGAGAATTCTATATATATTTTTCTAATTTCAAAAACTTATCCATGGTCGGTCGAGGAGTCGTTAAAACTCATATGCACTCAAAAACGTATGAATTCAAACTGCGCGCCAAAAATTTCTTAAAAAAATATGTGTTACATGCAAATCATTTGTATGTAATGGGATTGTAAGTGTAATTTCTCGTTTTTTTCAGAAATCGCAACGAATCAACGCCGGTTGATTACGAGGCGCCGCTGATCGCGGAGGATAAGCCGGTCGAACGCAAGATTATCCCGATGCCATCGAGTATGTTCAGTGGAGAGATCGTGGAACGAACTGTTGATCCGGTGGTACTTGAATCGACGGAACACACCAATAATAACATGACGAAGAACACAAAATCTAAACCCAAGTCGTTGTTCGCAAAACGACGGTGATGTGATGTGATATTGTTTTGTTCTTTCATTGTCGGTGTCAGTCGGTATTGCTTATCCAGGGTTTTTTGTGGATCAGAAAGTTCTATGGCGGGCAGTTTGAATTCAATTATGATTGACCGAACTGTCGATACGGTGGTGCGGGAATCGACGAAACATACCGATAAACATGAGAAAGAACACTAAATCAAAACCCAAGTCGTTGTACGCAAAATGACGGTGATGGATACTGTTTTTTTATCTAACTTGGTCAGGGTTTCTTGTTATCAAAAATTAGTTTTGTGGGCCGGTTACGCAGGTATGGCATGAATTAAGCGCCATTCTCGTATGTTGTCCAAATGTTATTTGTAAAAGAATTTGTTTCTCGAAAATTTTGAAAGTGCGCCAAAAACTAATTTTAAATTCAAACTGAGCGTCAAAATGGTTCTGGCTATCAAGAAACCCTGATTAGGCTATAGTCGTTATTGCCTATCCAGGTTAATCAGGTTTTTGGCGCCCAGTTTTATACACGTTTACCCGATCAACAAACCAAACTCTAAACCTCGACGCCATGTAATTTGGGATTGGTGCGTGTTTGCAAGTTGTGATATTTATGAGAGTATTTTATACTATTGTTGCTTTGGTTCCGTCTGTTATATTGTGCCTTGCCGTCAACCAAGTCACTCTTAAATGCTCAATGACTTTGTAATTATTGTTATCATGTTTTTTATATAGATTTCTGAGAATAAAAGTTTTTCACATTTGACATCAGAAGAATTTGATTCATTATGCATTACCTACTCAATGGTGAATAACTTACCGAACACCACCAAAAGTGGTTGTATTTTTATTTCGTTTATTTATTACGTTTTAATTTGCTTGTTATCAGAATGTTTCATAGAAGAAAACTTTTACATGAGTTGAGTTGAGTCACAAACCTGATGTTTCATATTATTACTGTTCAGATGTCTACGAATGTGGACGAGCTGCTGCATCGCATCGGGCAGCTCAGGCAGATTCTGGCCGTACAAAAACCAGTGTTGGTTCTTTGTGAAGATTTCAAGAACTTAGAAAATTTGAAGTTTTTATAGTCAAAGTATGTTTCATCGTCTGGTCCTGCAGAGGAAACCGCAATTTTCTCCCTTGTTCTTAGTTAAGTTAGCGTTCTTAGACCAGCCTCAATAATAAAGTACACAAAAACTATGTATTAAAACTGAAATCTAACTTTTCTGCTACATCATGTCCATTTTTACTGTATGTTTATTAATTGGTTTGAGTGGTTCGATGAGCGACCCGTCACCAGCCGCCCCGACGCCGCGTCCCCGAAGTCGTGGCAACAACACCAACACTGCCAAACAATCCAATGTGCCTTTAGAAGACCATGATTGCTGTGAGTCGGCGCGAACTGGTTGGCAACCCTTCTTTAGATTTCAGGATTTGCTCTGATTCTGAATTGACATGATTGAAAACCGATTCATCCCCAACTAGATGGACGTATTCAAACTTAAAACCATCTCCTAGTGGATTCTAAAAGTGGAATTTGTTCCTAAAGGTGTGGGTAAAATGGTCTGAAAACTGCCGAATCCTTCCTCCCTCTTTCACGAACTTCCCTCCCTTTTTAGGATTAGCCTGTCCGCCAGTGGTGAGAGGCAAGAGCCCCATAACGTAAAACATTAGATATTATAATAAAACCGGTATGTTTCGTGGTTTCGTTGAAAAAGTGCCGAACTTTTACACCACATCCGACCTAAATTTCAGTAGCTTCTGCTCGTGATGAGCTGGTGGTGAGTCTGTTGTCCGAAGTGACATTTGTTCGACTGGTCGTCGACACTTTAGACTGGACGAAAGCGCCGCGATTGCTTGATGCTCAACATTTTCGCAATACCACTGCCAATGGGTTGGTGAATAGTAAAATAGAAAGATTTCGGTTCATAACCGTTCGGTTGATCATTAACTGCTTTGAATTTCAATATTCTTTTGTTTATACAAGAACTAACTTATAGTTTTCATTTCTATTATAACATTTACCAAATCATTCGAATAATGTGAGTCAATTGATTCGTGTTTCGAGCGAAATTTGAGAAAAAAAATCTGGTGGTCTTAGTATTACTGTAGTTGCCATCACATATATTTGTGTTTTTCATTTCAGCCGTATCTTTCTCGACTATGAATTCCCCATCGCGGATCGATCTTCCCCGTTAGGCAAACGCGTGTCGGCGCCTGCCAAGACGGTGCTTCCTAATGGTTAGTATATTATGGTTTGATGACTAGCCTCTGCGGTCACTTGCTCGAGCTACTGCCTTTTCTGACCATTTGATGTTCGCTATTGTTAAAATGGTTATTACCACGTACGTTGGTAGTTCAAGTTTGAGTGGACTGGAAACCACCTCGTCCACCGCGACCACGTCCACGTGACGAGGTTGTTCTGTAGTTGCAATCCTTATTTTGTTGATAAGGGAACTGAATTTGAAACTCGATTATTTTTTTTTTGCATCTTGGCCCTTGCGGACGAGTAAATCCTCCGAAGGGCGGGAAATTTCTTCAAAAAGCAGTTTCGTGACCATTTTACTTACATCTTACAGAACCTCTTTTTTTGACACCGCCAAAGAGGGGGAATTCCACTTTTCTATCACCTTTTCGTCCGCTAGTGTATCTTGGTGTTAGCATGCATGCACATAAAAATGCAGCATATTTATTAATAGTAAATTAGTCGTTTTTCAGATAATCAATTACATTCAACTTGATCGGAAATATTTTTCTACATGCTTGATACTGTATACCGATACAGCTGATTTGACTCACTATAAAGTTTGAATAATAAATACTTAAGCTTCCTAAGCTCTAGATTACCCGAATGTTTCAGTTTGTCACTTCAACCATCGTCGTGTGGCCGTTTTAACTGCCGATGCCTCGCTGCTCGAATCGTGGCACAACGGATCGCTGAGTGTGCGCATCACATACAAAGCCAAGAAACAGGTGAGAAATAAAGCCGGTAAAGTTTATTCAGACTGTCTTGTTACTTGAAAATATTTCGGCGCACACTTTGAATTAAAACCTGGTTTAAAGTTAAAAGTTTCCGCGAATAAAATCTTTCCATGTAACACAACGCTGCGTCTGAATTATTGAGTATGAGCGTGAGTGAGAATCTAGCAAGGCGTCAAGAACCGACATGCGTTATTGAATTTGAATCCTTGCCGCCCAAACATTTTATTTTTGTTTTGAAAGTTTTCGTAAAATTCAAGAGAACTCTAAAGAAACTGTGGTCATAAATTTAGACGCAATTACTCGGTCGGTGTTCGATTCGACTGGCCAAGTTGCTGACTCCGCCTTTTCATGTGGACACGGATCTGAAGTTGGATGCCACCGGTGCCGTTGATGCCAGTGCCCAGGGCACATTGAAGGTTGATTAGATCTTGTGAAGGTTGATTAGATCTTGTGAAGGTTGATTAGATCTGTGAAGGTTGATTAGATCTTGTGAAGGTTGATTATATCTTGTGAAGGTTGATTAGATCTTGTGAAGGTTGATTAGATCTTGTGAATGTTGATTAGATCTTGTGAAGGTTGATTAGACCTGCTGAAGGTTGATTAGATCTTGTGAAGGTTGATTAGATCTTGTGAAGGTTGATTAGATCTTGTGAAGGTTGATTAGATCTTGATTAGATATTGTGAAGGTTGATTAGATCTTGTGAAGGTTGATTAGATCTTGTGAAGGTTGATTAGTCTTGTGAAGGTTGATTAGATCTTGTTAAGGTTGATTAGATCTTGTGAAGGTTGACTAGATATATGAAGGTTGACTAGATCTGTGAAGGTTGACTAGATCTGTGAAGGTTGATTACATCTGTGAAGGTTGGTTAGATCTTTTGAAAGTTGATTGATGAATGATAGTGTACCTCTTGTGAAGGTTGCTAAGATATTGTGAGAGTTGCTAAGATGTTGTGGAGGTTGTTAGAATTGTGTGAACGAGATGAAATCATGAAGTCATACAATATCAAACAGAAGGATTGGAGAGCAGGCAGAGCCGCTTTTTTCTGTTGCTGTTATTATTATTGTTATTATTATTATTATTATTATTATTATTATTATTATTATTATTATTATTATTATTATTATTATTATTATTATTATTATTATTATTATTATTATTATTATTATTATTATTATTATTATTATTATTATTATTATTATTATTATTATTATTATTATTATTATTATTATTATTATTATTATTATTATTATTATTATTATTATTATTATTATTGTTGTTGTTGTTGTTGTTGTTGTTGTTGTTGTTGTTGTTGTTGTTGTTGTTGTTGTTGTTGTTGTTGTTGTTGTTGTTGTTGTTGTTGTTGTTGTTGTTGTTGTTGTTGTTGTTGTTGTTGTTGTTGTTGTTGTTGTTGTTGTTGTTGTTGTTGTTGTTGTTGTTGTTGTTGTTGTTGTTGTTGTTGTTGTTGTTGTTGTTGGTTAAGAAGTTTATTTGATTGATTTTTAGGTGACGTTGCAACTGGGTTCGCGCAATGGCGGATTTAATGATCGCGTTCAAATGTACATGGATGAATACGATGTTGGACAGGTCGGACAACCGTCTAAACAGAACAATCGTGATCGGGAGAATGGCCGGAAATCGTCCAACCAGCAGTCACAGGTATGATCATAACTTATTGGTGGTAGTTGAATAAAATAATGGGTCGGTTTTATTCAAGACTTTTCTTCCCTGTTTTAAGATCTCCAGTTTTTTATCCATTTTTTCGGACATCGGTTAACCGAATTCTGAAATCCCTGCCATATGGCTGTGTTGTGCATCTACCTTCCTGTTTTAAGAAGAGTGGATTGTAGGGGTAAGGAAGGGTGAGGTGAGGGTGTGTTATGTGACCAGCATTCAGTTGGAGAGAAAAACGGAAATAAAACTATTCCTAAAATTTCACGGATGTTTTGACACCAAAAACATCGTGTTAAGTATTTTCCTTATTTTTATCGATTATATTCATTATTCGTAAATATATGCAGGACAACACCCAAACAACAGCATCTTCATCTAATGGTCATCAAAATCATCAACACTCCGGCTCCGATCATCCGCGTTCTCACCGAAACGGTCAGCAGTCGGCATCACGTCAAAATTCGGCATCGTCGCGACCCGGCACCGCTCATTCCGGCATCGGCCATCGTGATCGCGGGCATAATCACGTGCCCAACACACCCAATCTGCCGTCTTCGCCGCCCGATATTATGGTTAGGAATGCCGGTATATATATCTTTTTACAGTAAGAAATGCCGATTTTTATTTTAGTTTAGTGCTTATATGCTGAGCAACCATCATGAGAATACATCCTATTCAGGGTTTCTTATTACTCAGAAAGATTTGGGCTCGTATTTTGATTCCAGAACTAATTTGACGCGAGGATAAAATTACGATTACTGGATGACTGACTGATTGACTGGCTGACTGATTGACTGACTGACTGACTAACTGATTGACTGACTGACTGACTGACTGACTAACTGGCTGACTAACTGGCTGACCTTTTCAGCTCCTCAATCTAGACTGGATAACTGACTGACTGCCTGACGGACTGACTGAATGACTTAACGCACTGAACACAGAGCTTTCCTTGCTCAAAGCAAGAACGTTTACCTTGAGGTGCAAGAAAAACACTGACATTTAGACAACCTGCGAACGTGGCGTTGCGCCTGATTTATTGTAGTAAGTCTGAGTTATTGTGGTAACAAGTTCATAAAGTTGTTCCTATTAACAAGAAACCCTGGAAAAGTTGCATCCGTTTTTTTAGTGTTCGAGTTTTCTCAATTCTCAAGAAGATGCGTTTTCACGTTCCCCATTTCTTGTTTGCAGGTTCCGGCACCCTCCACGTTGGCCAACGGATACGGGCATGGGCATCCAACAAGTGCCAAGACGACGGGTGCATTCGGTGGATACATGCCGGGTGGTACGGCGACATCGAATGGTCTGATACCACGAATCAGTGACTGGCGGGTGCAGCACAATCTGGTGCCCAGTTTGATTGATGCCAATGTGGTTGGTGTAGCGGAGCAGAAACTAGTCGACGACAAAGTGAAATCTCCCCTTTTTTGTAGTAAAAAATGTGGAAATCGGATCCCAGAGTGTAAATGAAATCGCCGGAAAACTGCTCAATCCCCCCCTCTTTTAATCTTTTGAAAATCACCTCCCTTTAATGAATGGAGGATTGGCTCGGCCGCCCATGAGTGAAGATTTTAGGGTGCGTAAGGTTGCAAATTCTCTAAATTTTCGAAACACCACACCCACAATTCGACATTATTTTGGTTTTCGAGAAAAAATTAGGCTGACATGCATACATTGAACTGTAATAAATGTGCAATTACAAATTAATGATTGGCAAATGTGTTCTGTTCGTTCCAGCACGACCTCAACTCGGCTCAGCAGAGTCACCCACCGCCACTGGCGCACAGCTCCATCGATCGAGGTGGTCAACGATCACATGATCAAAATAGCGATCGTCCACGTACTTCTGGTCGACGACATCGCCAACATCACGGTCACGATTATGGTCATCGACGTGTGGAAGGTGAAAAGAACACGCCCATCCTGCCGATACCTGGTGTTGACGGTCGAAGAGGTTAGGGAAATACCGAAAACCAAAGATCTCTTTTTTTTCTTTTTTTCTACTGTTGAAGCCATCTAGGTCAAGCAAGGCACACTAATACCATATTAGAAATAATATATATATTTAGTAGTGGATAGTGAATTAGTGAAGTTACATAAATCAACAGGCAATGGGCGAAACCCCAGAACAACGCGTCTCTGTCTCAAGTGCCAAATTTCAAACCAGGACCACCAGTTTCCGAGGATGACCTCTAAGCACTAGACTTGACTAGATTAGACAGCCTTAAATAACGATCAAACAACGGTTTTAGGATCGGGAACATCGAGATTTCTACGACTCACTGTTCAGCGTGCCGTTGATCTGCCACTCGTAAAAGGATCCAGGTACGGCAGGAATCGGGTTTAGATTGGATTATTTACATGTTTTCTTAATGAGGCATACTGTTTCCATTGTTGCATTCTCATCTAAAAACTTATACAATAAAACTATAATATTGAAGAGTATTGCAAATGGTAATTGGTTGAAAAATAGCTCTTGTAACCAGGACTACAACAAGTTATGATTACTGGGATACACAAACACAACGTTTCTTTACATTTTGTTGCGTGAATAATAAAACTTTGAAAGTAAGTTTTTTATCTATCAAGTTGTAAGTTGTACACTTGCCTGCAGATCGCAACCGATTCGCCCGAACACGTACGTCACGTATCGATCGGATGACGATGCCTTGAGGGTGTCACCCATCAGGTATTCGTGCTGCCAGCCTCAGTGGGACTGGACCACTACCATCACCGTGGGCGCCGATCGCAAGGTTGGGAGCCTCACGGGTTTTCAGTGAAAACAGGGCATTTTCGTGTAAAAGTGATTGAAAAATGTCAACCCCGACTCTTTTACATTCTGAACTGAAAAAATGAGCTTTTTTAACCGAAAGGTATGTGCACTTAAATTTTTTGGCGATCATTTTGAAGTCCGGTCAAGACATGTTTTCGAAATTCTGGAAAAAATGAAAAAACACGAGGAAAGAAAAAAATAATTGGCCCATATGTTTTATTTAGTGGATCAGGGTTGCAGTTTTCATCAGTCATAATTTGCAGAACATAGTGCTCAAGCTATGGCACGCACCCGATAACGACTCGGAACGCCATCGAGTGCTCGGTTTCGTGTGCCTCGACCTGCAGTCAATGCAGCTGCCTCTCAATGGACTCTTTGATGTGGCCGACTTGTCGCGTCATAGTAGTGGTCGACTGCAGGTTTGTCGGGTTTTGGACTTATTACTGTCGTCAGTCAGTCGTTTGAATTATCGAGTGGTTTAGGAAGTGACTAATTTAGGACGTTATGTGACGAAATGTAGAGAAAGCTATGTATCATAAAAAATTTGTGTGTGTGTACTTCTTTTTTTATCAGTGGATCGAGTCAAATTTTCTAATTCTGTTGAAAAACCTCCAAAAATTTTGAGTTTCACGTGAAATAATTTGGTGAGCCGCGCGTTGTATTACGTCTAGCTGATTTTTAGTCAGCCTTATCGTTCATTGCAACCCAATAATTTTAGGTGAATGTTACGGCAACGAAACCTGGCGGCGGTGATCGGGTATCACCAGCAGCAGAGGACCAGGGCAGTGAAGAGGGAACGGTAGAGGATGTGGAAGATGGTCAAGATGATGTTTCAGAGTCGTTGGCTTCAGTCGTCGAGCAAAGAGCCAGGACAGGTTGGTGAGATTTTTTTAGTTTCAGTGTTGTGATATTAGGTCGTAATGGTATTATTTGTTTTGAATAAGACCAACATTATATATTATTTATAGGTATTAAATATCTTGGATAAGGTATCTTGTTATCAAAGGTTATATGAACCCGTTTCCACGTATGCACTAAATTATGATATTGCAACTTTCGTATTCTAGTTAGCATCTGAAAAAGAAAAAAACGTGCGCCACAAGCATATTTGGGTTCAAATAGCCCTTAAAAAATTAAAACTGAATGAGTAACAGGGCATCTTAGGGCTTAGGCTATATAAATTGAAAATGAATTAATAAAAGTATAGTTACCAAAATTTGAGTTTTTTTTCACAAAAATAGATTTTGACGATTTATTTCAGATTCATCCACATCACCGACGTTGATGGATCGATCGATGAACACTTCGATGGTGGAGCAGCCGACGCCGCAGCCACCGGAGTCGTTGCGAACGAGGAGTCCACTGTACGACGAATACTGGGAAACAGTCAGCGAGGAGTTCCTGCAGCAGAAGTTGAGGTTGGTAGTATTGATGTTGTTGTTGTTGTTGTTGTTGTTGTTGTTGTTGTTGTTGTTGTTGATGATGTTGATGTTGTTGTTGTTGATGTTGTTGTTGTTGTTGTTGTTGTTGTTGTTGTTGTTGTTGTTGATGTTAGCAATTCTTCTGCTTTGCTTAAATACCGGAAGTTAATTCTCTTTTTTCAGGCAAAACCTAGACGATTTGGATCGATTAATGAAGAAATTGGGAGGCAATGAATCATGATTAAAATTTTAAATAAAGATAATTGATACTAATTTAAGTTAATAAAATTTTCATTATGATAATATTTTTAAAACATTCCACCTTCTGAAACATAACCATCGAATCAAAACTTTGAACGCATTAGAACGCTGTGTATTTCGTGTATTTTTTTGGGGTTATTCACAACAAATATCTTTATTGTTTATCGACTTCATTCGAATATTGTTTAAATTCGTGTACATATCTGCTATCTCGATTGTCTTATTGTTTGAAAGTTTAGTTTTCAAAAATACTTTGACTGTATTCTTGTTCTTTATTGCTGGTTAATATTTTTTGGTTATGCCAACCAGCCTACTCATTTTATTCTGTTCTCTTATTTTATGCCTACTTATAGTGGACATGACACGTGTGATTATTAGAATGTATGCGTGATCTTTATGAATGTCATGTGTGGGTGTGTGGCAGCCACGTGAGCTGAGGAAAACCTATATATAGAATGTGATTTGTGATTTAGAGTCATTGTTTTAACCCGAGCGAATAAAGGCTGACTACTGACTAGACTCGTTGTTGTACTGAGACCGCAAGCATAGATGACTTCTCCCCTGGTGGAATGCTAAATGGCGCTCCTCAACTCCGGTGTTTCAACAGCGTGAAGTGGATGTGCTTTGGCGGTCATCGTGTACTACGCAAGTGACACTGTTGAGTTGACACGTGCGTTGTCCGTGTGCAATCAACACGTGTACCCGTGTACATACGTTAGTTGCATCGACGTGGACTATCAATTAGTCGTAATCCGTGTGTAACATTTTTCGTGTATACAATATATCATTTTTGTCGAATAAAAGCCCGGTTGAGGCAGCAGCTGCCACCGTGGTAAATTGATAAAATATAATCGGTTGAAGCTGATTTGCTACCGAAATTTTTCATAAATATACACAGTTGAGGCAGCAGCTGCCACTGTGGTATAAAAAAGGTTGAGGCAGCAGCTGCCACCTTACAAATTTAAAAATTCGGTTGAAGCTGATTTGCTACCGAAAGTTTTCAAAGCAGTTGAGGCAGCAGCTGCCACTGTATCATATAAAACGGTTGAGGCAGTCGCTGCCACCGTACAAAAACAAAACAAAAATACAACAGTTGAGGCAGCAGCTGCCACTGTTATACATAATTACTTTGAACTAAAATATTGTAACATATTTTTTTAACAGTATATACAATGCCGGTCAATCAGTATGGTTATAGATTTGATCACTGTATTGGGTTGCGAGAATGTCGGCAGTTGTTGAGACATTATGTAGAGACAAATTTTGGTCATGCTGAAGTGTTGTTCCGTTCACTCAAGGAGTTATGCCGATTGACTCCTGGTGCTGATCGTGTGGTTATGACTAGGTATAGAGGTCGAGATAACCAGCAACAAAAGTTTGACAAAATGGTGAGTTACCTGCAGGAAGTGTATCTGGTTGTGGATGAGTTGGAATGGGGTCGAGTGAATCAGGAAGCATGGGCACTGAATGACATCAATAACGAAACACTGAGTGTGCAAACGGTAAATTCAGTGAATGTAACACAGAATACCACACATAACGATTCGAATAGTACACGAGGTGTGGGAAATCATGTTAATAATGGTGCGGGTAATGGTAGCGCTAACCCGTCAGATATTAGCACTGATAATACTACCTCGATTGTTACGGCTAGAACGAATGTGACGGGAAATAGTGGCATAAAAACTGATAATACCACAACCACACAACAAAGTGTACCACAGGTCAATGTGTCAAATATGGCTAATGATTCTCAACGAATGAACCACGTTAACAACAACAACAGAAGTACACAGGGTCAAGGTCAGGGCTACAATACTAGTACGCCGATTCAGCAGATGGGTCAGATGGCCATGATGAATGACCTACAGAGACAGTTCCCTAACCTGACCTGGAATCCGAATGATGGATGGGTGATGCAGCACGAGGCCCATCCGCAGAGTAAACCTGTCGGTGTGGGACTGAGTGGCCGATCGCAGGTGCCAGTACCACAGGTGGTGCCCAGATGGGAACAGCAGAGTCCCGGGTATATGCATGGTGATTACGGTAATGAAGTGGTGAATCATGATACACGTAATGCTTCACATTCACGTAATACTGGTATTGAGTTGATGGTCGAGCAACAACGACAACAACAGAAGGATATGGCTCAGTTACAGCTATTTTCCCAATGTTATGAGAAGTTGGATGGCTCGGAGTACAACAAGTATAAGCCATGGGCAGAGTCCGTACAGAAAAGAATTCTGCTGTCGAAAGCGGACAATGACATCGCATTGGCTCACATCAAAGTATGTTTGGAGGGTAATGCGTTGAGCATGTACGAGAATGCTACAGATCATGTGCGTGGAAGTGTCTCAGAGACATGGCGTTTTCTTGAGAGTAGATTCGGAGAGAAACGTTGCGCGGCGGTACGTGAAAGTACGTTTCTGACATGTGATCAGTCACCGACTATGAATATCAGACAGTACCTGGTAGAGTTGGAAAGCAGATGCTTTCTGGTACGCGAGCAAACCGGTTATGATACGGTTATGTTGCAGCGAATGTGCACTGGCTTGAGAGAGCAACAATGGCGTGTTATGGCGACTGAAGCCATACTGAAAGATAGCTCCACTCGATTGGATGATCTCGTTAAGGCTATTGAAATCAAGGAAAATAGCCTGAAAATACAAAACGCGCAATTTAGGCAGATACAGAGCGCTACGGGGTATACGAACAAAAATCCCTATTATGGAAATAAGACGAGTAACGGTCAGAATGAGGACAGTGGTGGTAATACCCGTCCATACTGTACTTACTGTCAGAAAATGGGACATATTGTGATCGAGTGTGACAAAAAAGTGTATGAAACTCGACACAAGGACTACGATCGTGGTGCGAGTGGCACTCAGGGTCAGAACAACGGGGCCAACGGTGGCCACAGTTCATTTCAAGGTCAGAACAGACCAATGACACCTAGTACACAGCACATGAATATGGGTGCACAGAGATCAGGTTATCAGAACCGACCGAATGGTCAGGTCAGAGATACCTTTTCTGGTACGTGTAACAAATGCCAGCAGGTTGGGCATAAGTTTAAAGATTGTCCAAAGCGTGACAATATGGTGAACATGTTGAGAAATTGCCAAGCTCAGGCAACGGATCAGGTTGCTCAGGATGGTAAATGTGGTAATGATGATGAGGATAGTGGTGGTCAGATGATGATGATTGTTCAGGACCACAGTCTGACAGTTACCAATGATACTGAAAAGAGTCCAGCACAGGCAATCATGACCGTGCAAACGAAGAAGATGGAGAAGGAACCTCAGGAGAAAGTAGAGAGACTGTACTTGGTTGTGAATGGTGAGTTGTTAACGAATGACAGATATCTACTGGATACTGGTGCATCAGGTAACATGATTGGACTGAAATATGTCAAGTTGTTACAAGAGAAGGGTCTAATGGATCAGAAACAGCCATGCTCGTGCAACTTCGAAGGATTCACTGGTGCCAAAGTAGTGTGTCTAGGAAAACACCGTTTAAGTGTTAGTTTGGCAGGTAGACCATCGTATCATGCAGATTTTCATGTTACACCCCATTTGGAGGCTAGAAACTACGACATTGTTCTGGGTAGAAATGCTCTACAGGAAATGGGCGTGAAATTGATGTGTAACGGTATAGAATTGAACATGAATCTGATGAACAACGGACATGTTGTGCATGAAAAAGAGGAAGGAAAAGTGAAGAAAAGTGATGTGAAGAAACGAAGAAACCAGGGTAAAAAGAATGGCTTTGCACAGGTGGATAAGAAATCATTGGATAAGCAGCCAAACTGGAAGAAGGGTACTGGTGGTCATGTGACTACGAACCATAAATCCTTTCACTGTCACGGGGTCAAGTCCGTGAATGAAATTGTGAACAGCCAGATTCCTACTGACCAGTCACAAGGAAAGTTCAGCTGCAACGGACAAATATATAACAACAGCGAATGTTGGTACCCTGGAAAAGCGGCCAAGAGTGATTATTATGGTTACGGGAACCAGGTTAAAATGAAGAACAGTAATATGAGACAGTTGCAGTCTCGTCAGAACTGGCAACGCGATAATTCGGAGTTCCGTCGATACCGTTCCTGTTACAGTCATGGTGAACAAGGCCATATACGGCGCAACTGCCCATTCAAGATGAAACAGGGTGTGGAACAGACTTGAGTAAATGTGCGATAGCGTAATTTTATATTATCATAAGTTATATCACATGTATTATTTGCTATGCAGTTTTCAGTCTAAATTTTTTCAAAAATGGGGAGGAAATTATGAACAACAGTAAATACAGTATGAAACATGTTATGGTAATTTAGCGAGTGTAATGTCAAGTCTAACTGCAAAATATTTTGTTGTATTATCGTCAATGCGACATAAGTGAAACGTGCTACTGTAATACTGTATTCCCTCGCAAGTTGGTTTTTATTTAATCAGTTAATTCAGCTTAGTTTATCTTTGAGTTTAGACAGTAAGCTTATGTGAGAACAAATTAATCCTTATTTATTTAGCTATTTGGTTTATCGTCAAGTACAGGTATGGAATGCAGTGCATGACGACAAATGCGATTGGCGTGACGTCGATGCATTGGTTTACACATGAAGAATATTATGAGTATAATAATGTATTTATATACAGTTTATCTATCATTACTTTGTCTTTCTTTGTTTTTCGTAGGGAGAAGTGGACATGACACGTGTGATTATTAGAATGTATGCGTGATCTTTATGAATGTCATGTGTGGGTGTGTGGCAGCCACGTGAGCTGAGGAAAACCTATATATAGAATGTGATTTGTGATTTAGAGTCATTGTTTTAACCCGAGCGAATAAAGGCTGACTACTGACTAGACTCGTTGTTGTACTGAGACCGCAAGCATAGATGACTTCTCCCCTGGTGGAATGCTAAATTTATTATTCCATATTCACTCATTATTGGTCTCAGTGCATCATATCCATTCATTCACTCAATAGTATTTTACGCCTTCATTCTACTCAGATATACTCACCTTTTTACTTTGTAAACTGCCAGTCAATATTAAATACCTGAATCAGTATTATTTGCCTAGTTAATAAAATTTCTTTATATTGAAGTAATAACTTTTTATAACCTTTTCTTGGTTGATTACTTAACTCAGCGTTGGTCTTTGTATTATTTGCTGCCTCTACATATCCAAGTCAGGTACTAAGATTGTGTAATAATTATTAGTTATCATGTTTATGCGTCGATTTTAAACTTTCCCCTTTCATTCTTTTATAACTTTCTATGATGAAACTTGGCAATAACTAATAAAAAACAGTCTTGGTTTGTTTACTCTGGTCGGTTTGGTCGGACTTTAGTGGGCAATTTTTGATAACGTTTTCCCCTCCGTGCCCGCATGGCAGTTTATTCTTCTGTTTGTTTTTGCAACCCATTTGTGCCTATTTACTACTTAGTTTGAGCAGGTTTACTACTTATGTTGTAAGAGCAGACATTTATATTGTGAAACCTGTGTTCATGGTTTTGACATCAAGACTCTTGCGGACGACGCGAGACCCTGGTGAAACAGTTTCACTCAGTGGCATGAGGTTTTTTATTGCATTTTTGCACATTGTTCAAGCTGAGAGTTCTCCAAAGGGAGAGGAAGTTCGTCAAGGAGGGGGGAATTAGCATTTTTGAGCCATTTCACCAACAAATCTGGAAAAAAGTTATACTTTTTGGAACTTTCAAAGAAGGGTATTCCACTTTTCCGTTATTCCCTTGTCAAATACTAACTTTCAATAATTTTGCGCCAAACTGGCAAAACCACCGTATTCAGTATGCGTCTGCTATCACCGATCGGCACAACTTCGTATGTCTTGAGACCGGCGTCAAGGTACCTGATGACAACCAGCAAGATGCCGGAAATCCGTGCCGTCATCTTCGATATGGGCGGCGTGCTCGTGCCGGCACCGATGCAGATGTGGAGAGGTTCGGCATCCTCGATCGTATTTTGCAGGCTTACCGTAATTATCTATATCCAACCAACATGATACACTGATACCATATCAGGGGGGAGGGGGTTTGTAGTGGCCAGAAGATAGAATTAATTGACGGGCAACGCCCATGAATTAGCGGCCAGGATTCGTTCCTGGGACCTCTGAATTTTCGAGTCGAATCGGGATAATGAATTCGAATGCGTACCAATTCTCTCTGTTCAGTTGGTTCGCTCGGTATATAATTGAATTTGAAGACAAGTTGACTACCTTTTTGAAGGATCGAATTTCGTGTGTTTCATGGATATTTCAGATTTCGAGACGGCAGTTGGCTTGAAGCGAGACACGTTCCTTTCGTCGATGCTCTCCCAATCCAACTATCGTCATTTTCATGCCCTGGAAAGGGGAGACATAACCACACCTGAATTCGTGACCACCATCTATAGAGATGTGAAGATTCATGTTGGTATTGTTGTTGTTGTTGTTGTTGTGGTTATTGTTGTTTCTGTTGTTGATGTTGTTGTTGTTGTTGTTGTTGTTTTTTGTTGTTGTTGTTGGTATCATGTTGGTTAGACTTTTTTTAATTAATATTACTTTGCCGTTAGTATTAACATAAACAAGAAAAACTTGAAAGAGTCTATAGTATGAATGAAACGTGAATGAAGACACAAGACTTTCCATGCCAGTGTTCCCATTTTTTGTTATTTTTGTATGGCTATTGTTGTGGTTGTTGTTTTTTGCTTTTGTTGTTGATGCAGTCGTATTGTTGTGATTTTTTCTATGTTGGTTTTGTTGTTGTTTACACTTACACTAGCCCTGTTTACCCTATTTTCAGGTTCTTCCAGGCCGAGAAGTAACAAAAGCTCAATTGGTCGACGCTCTGTCATTTGGCCACGAGAAACGGAATCAGTTGGAAAGGTTGGTTGGATATGTTTATACATCATTCAGTCACTCACTCACACGCTCACTCACTCACTCACTCACTCACTCACTCACTCACTCACTCACTCACTCAGTCCAGGGCAATACCTAGCATTGGCTGGTCCTGGCTGGTACGCCCGTCCCGCGTCCCGCAGCGAAAAGAGCAGGGTGTCCCGCAAAATTCGAAGTTTTGCGGAACACCCTTGGTAAAAAACAACAATTTCACCCGAAAAAATATAAAATCAAGCATTCAATGAAACCAAACTCGAAAATTTTCGCGCTCCGCGCCTTTGTTATTAAATCAATCACTAATTTTTTTCTTTTTTCGTTTTTTTTCTCTCCGTTTTTTTCCTATGAAGGGTGTCCCGCAGAAGCTCAAGATATGGTAACGAAGGGATGACATATTACCATAAGCTAAGCTTCTCCCTAAGAGAGGTGTCCCGCATATTCTGCAGAAATTCAACAGATAGTTACATATGTTATGAACTAAAGTCGCTTTCCCCTAAGAGAGGTGTCCCGCATATTCTGCAGAAACTCAACAGATAGTTATGTTATGAACTAAAGTCGCTTTCCCCTAACCCTATGAGAGGGTGTCCCGCAGAAGCTCAAGATATGGTAACGAAGGGATGACATATTATCATAAGCTTCTCCCTAAGAGAGGTGTCCCGCATATTCTGCGAAAACTCAAAAGATGGTTAAGAACTAAAGTCGTTTTCTCTTATGAAAGGGTGTCCCGCAGCTCAAGCTCTAATTTCACTCTTTGAAACTGTTCAATTCAATGGGTCAGGATAGGGCAGCTCAATATTATACATGATGACTAATAAACTTGATCACCGCAGCGGGCAACGGGCATTACGGATCATACAATCCTAACACCACTTTTCCTGCGGCATTCGGTGCAATCAGTTTTGGCTCGATCAGATTTAATACAGAGCAGTGGTACTAAAAACGTCCAAATTTCGGCGCTTCGCGAGGATAACATCTTAAAATTTTCCGGCGCTTCGCGCCATCCATTTTTGTACTATATAAACTCCGGCTTATAAATCCAAACACTACCGTTGAGAACGGTAATTTGCAGTTAAGTCTCAAGCTTTTAAGATACTTCTCCAATACAGAAAACGTAAAAATATCAGCGCTACGCGCCACCGTTCTTCTTCTTCTATATCAGGTCTATGAAATCCAAAACTAGTGTTGATAACGTCAAATTTTCGGCGCCACTTGCAATTAAATCTCAAGCTTTCAAGACACGCTTTTATTACAAAGGGGTAGTGCTGAAAACGTCCAAATTTTTGCGCGTAGCGCCATTTGTTCTCGAGTTCTAGACACGTCTCTAATACAAAGCTGTACTACTAAAAACGTCAAAATTTTGGCGATATGCGCCACTCGTTTTCGGGCTGTCAAAAGAGGTTTTTAAAACCAAGCACCATTGCTAAGAACATCAGTTTTTT
>OZ038442.1:31875773-31895773 GCA_964036265.1 Daptonema setosum
CTCCTTCATTCACTCACTCACTATCTCACTCATTCACTCAGTTTCTCACTGACTCACTTACTGACTCACTCACTCATTCACTTAATCTCTCACTCACTCACTCACTCACTCACTCACTCACTCACTCACTCACTCACTCACTCACTCACTCACTCACGCAGATCGTCTCACGTGTGGCGTTCGGCAAGCCGCTGAGTGAGCAGGGCACCATCAGGGCTGATCTGGCCGACAGTCGATGTGATGTGGAACAAGCCAGGCTATTGGTACTACATGCGGCTCATATGATTGACACTGT
This sequence comes from Daptonema setosum, assembly GCA_964036265.1. Classification (NCBI taxonomy): domain Eukaryota; kingdom Metazoa; phylum Nematoda; class Chromadorea; order Monhysterida; family Xyalidae; genus Daptonema; species Daptonema setosum. The sequence goes on from OZ038442.1 coordinate 31,876,069, forward strand.
GGGAGCAAAGGTAACGTTGTTGTTGTTGTTGTTGTTGTTGTTGTTGTTGTTGTTGTTGTTTTTGTTGTTGTTGTTGTTGTTGTTGTTGTTGTTGTTGTCGAGTATGAGCTAACAAAAGAGCAGAAAATTGGAAACAGGCGTCAAACCTATTGTAAAGATGAAACGTGAACTGGTTGTAGTGACAGTGTCGTTTCATAACGTTGCTATCGTCAGTGTTTAACATTTTTTCGCATTTCATTTCTACGTGTTGCATTTGTTTTTTTTACTTATCTTGTTGTTGTGTTTTTATTTATTTTGTGGTTGCTGTGAAGTTTCTCAGTTTCAGTTGTTTTCAGAAAGCGGCCAACGAGATCGCTATGATCAAAGTTGTTACGCCTAACATGGCCTTGCGGGTGATTGACAGAGCGATTCAGGTTGAGTGAATCATCGACTGATTGACTGACTGACTGACTGATTGAGTGACTGATTGACTGCCTGGGTGATTGACTGATTAACTGAGGGATCTACTTACCGACTCAACTATTGACTGGCTTTTCGACTACTAGACTGATTGACTCATTCAATCTCTTTCTCATTCACTAACTCATAACTCACTACCTCTTTCATTCACTTACCTTCCCACTCACTAACTCACTCACTCACTCACTCACTCACTCACTCACTCACTCACTCACTCACTCACTTATTCATTCACTCACTCACTCATTTACTCACTCACTCACTCACTCACTCACTCACTTCACTCACTCACTCACTCACTCACTCACTCACTCACTCATTCACTCATTTACTCACTCACTCACTCTTTCACTCACTCACTCATTCACTCACTCACTCACTCACTCACTCACTCACTCACTCACTCATCCACTCACTGACAGGCGCACGGTGCCATGGGTGTCTCTGGTGATACCCCACTGACACAGTTTTTCGTGTGGGCCCGATCCATCCGACTGGCTGACGGACCCGATGAAGTCCATCGGGAAGCCATCGCCAAGAATGAACTCCGATCAAAATTGTAATAAAATTTATATTATATAATTTTTGACCAGATTTGTGATTTTTTATGAGTATAAAATTATTTGTGTTTTGTAGTATTATCATATAGGTCAAGTTGTGATGTATGAGACTTTTGGAAACTTTTTCTACAGTGCTCTTTTCCCCTTGATCGCAAATATATGTACATATGTATATGAGTGTAGTTTATTTGGTGAGAAGTGTTTTTTTTGTGAAAATACGTTTCAGAAACGGTTTGTTTCAGTAAGATGAAGATTCATTATGGTTCTCGCCTTAGAGTATCGTGACAAGACAATTCTGTTTTGATAAAGGTATTTTGAACATCGAATTTCGGTCACAAGAAGCACAAGAAGTGCCTTTAAGGTTCCAAAAAATATAACATATTACATACCCTCGAGACTCGTGTATATAAACGGTACGGTTATTATTGGTTCGTTTAGCTGTATTACGCTTTTTCAATCGTTACTACCTATAGTTTTGTTTTATAATGGATTTGAATTCGAATCCATGATTATTTCATGCTATCACAGTGTCTTAGTTCACTCTGAGGTTTACAGTCTAAACTCGTTTATCAAAAATTTTCATTTATATATTTTTTCGTTGTTCTCTGCTTCAATAAAAAGGTGTCGGTGAACTACGGTATAACTGCAGGGATTTCTGGATTACTAGATTTCTGCAAAATTCTAATAAAGCCTCAATTAATTTGCACGAAACGTGTTTCTGTTAATAGTTATTTTCCTACGACTGTAAGAGCATTAGAGGTATCTTTCCTTTATCATTTATAGCAGATTTCATGTTTTAGTAAATAAAAGTGTGTTGAAAAAGAGAAATCAAAGCAATCAATATCGCAACCCTCTAGTTTTATAGCAATATAATCGGTAGTTTATAAATAGCAATCTGAAACTGGAAGCTGTTCAAGGGAATTTTACTTCGGCAAAATGCATAATGGACTGCAACAAGACTATTGTCTGCCAATCAAGAAGACATGGTTCCTAAAAACCATTTCAAGCATTGAAAGATAAGCCTAAGACAAGCAAGGTTCAGTATAAGAAGCATAAGCCTAAGCCTAAGACCAGTAATGTTCAGTATTAGAAGCCTAAGCCTAAGATCAGTAATGTTCAGTATAAGAAGCCTAAGCCTAAGACCATGCAATGTTCAGTATATAAGTCATTTAAAGACCATTCGTTTTGAGACTGAATTTGACAGGATCGAAATGTGAGATAAAAAAATGCTGAAATAAAGAAATGGATGAAGAAAACAACTTTGGGAAAATCGTAACTCACACGCACGCACTGAACACTCACCTAACTTTTAAGATCACCCACTTAGCCTATGAGCCCACTCACGTAGCCTGTTAGCTCACTCACTTCTCCACTCATTCACTTGACTCACCTACTCGAGCCATTTCTTAAATGTAACGCATACATATTCAGTCACCGACTCACATATTTGCTCATTCATTCACTCACTCACTTGTCGCTCACTCACTCTTAAAGACCCACTCATTTGTTCGTCCACTCACTAACACTCTCTCTCTAATTCATTCTCTAAACTAACCTATAAAACTGTCGAATTCGAGAATAACGGGTTTTAGCAAAAACAAGACAAGAACTTCTGACTGAAAAAACTGCATCGCGTTCAATGGAAAACCGTCCTCTCACGAACCGTTGCCATCGGGCGTTTAGCTCAGTGGTAGAGCGCGCGCTTCGCATGCGCGAGGTCTGGGGTTCGATCCCCCAATCGTCCAAATTTTTGTGCTAAATGGTGAACTTTATAACATCAGTAACAATCACGATTCATGCATGACTCTCTATTTTTCAAATTATTCATAAGCATGCAATAATTTTTTACTATCAATACTGTTTTCACAACATTGCATAATAATGTTTTGCATAATAACCCAAACATGAAACATTAGGACGGCGGGGTGGCGTGATACATACATACATGTACATACATCCAGTCATGCAGTTTAACGTTGAATTGTATGACCGTATGAACCAAAAAAAGGACAAAAACAGGAGCATAATTGTTGGGTTTTTCTTCCCTTTGGCAGTTCTAAAAACATAAATTGTTCCTCAAGCCGTAGGTATCATCATATCAAACATGTTAATTCCCCTCTCTTTGAATAAATTCCCTTTCCTTTGGTGGATTGGCTTCCGTCAGCCTGTGCGTTGAATTGTATGAACTTATGAATAAAAAACGGAAGGAAATGAATAGAGTTGAGTGAAATTTCACCTTGAATAACCTTAAAACAAACTTAAAATAGACTCAAAATTAGGTTTATCCTTTTGTGAGAGACCTTCTTTCTCCCTTCCCGTTCATTCAACCAATTGTGATAAATTAGAAACACATGCATTAGTCAGGTTGATGTCAAGCCTTCATTCTTGAGTCTACTGTTGCTGAATCAGTAATCTAAACCTGAAAGATAAAAGATATTTTTTACGTAACATATTTACTTCAGGAAAATTAATAAATAAGTTCGTTGTTTGATATTTTAGCTGATCTGTCTTGCTGTGACATGTACATTATTTACGTATTCTTGTGCGGTATATCTCGACTGTCAAATAATAAGTTTACTGACCTTATAAAAAGTTCAGCAAACTTGATATGAACATACAGGTGGCCGGGGGCTTGTCTGTTCATGCACCCACGGGCGGACGAAACGATCCTCCAAAGGGAGGGGAAATTCGTCAAAGAGGGGGAATCGTCAGTTTTAAGGTAATTTTACCTAATCCTTAGGGAACAAGTTCGACTTTTTGAAAACGCCAAAGAGGGGGTATACCACTTTTCCCACCCCTTCTCGACCGGTAGTGCGTGCACCTGCAACTGATAAGAAGACAATTTTGCAGCACAATACTAGAAGGACGAAGGAGGAACGCTAAAGGTGGAGTTCCGCTTCCTTTGTCAGTTCCAAAAAGTAAAATGTTTTTTTCAAGGGTAGGTAAAATAGCTTCAGAAATTGCAAATTCACCCGCTTTGAAAAATGTCCCTTCCCTTTGGTGGATTGGCTCGTCCGCTAGTGCAGCACAGTAGTATTACCCACATTGGAATGGAACGTTGAACTTCGTTACTAGAAGACTAGAAGTGGAGGGAAAAGTGGAGTTATGTATCCCTCTTTAACTGTTTCAAAAGGTAGATTTTTTTTGAGCCGTGCTTAAGTTGCCAATTCTCTCCTTTTGAAAAATCCCTCCCCCTAGAGGGCTATGTAGCTCGTCTGCCAGAGATTTTATTTTTTATTTTTCTATCTTTGTTTTTGTTTTGTTTCACCACCATACTTATACAGTACCATAAATCATGCATCATCCCTTTCGCCCTATAGTTTCGCTCGAAAAGAGTTCTCTTGAAGTTCTATTAAATATTGCTCACGTTAATCTTTTGTCCAGCCCGTTGTAAACCATCTGATTTATGACTGAGCCAGTTATAATATAGAAATGTTCCATTGAGTTGAGTTGTTAATCTTACTGTCGATCATCACATTTTCTTTTATTCAATTGGATTCGCATTCCTTTCAAAGTCGTTGCCATTTTTTGTTTTAACTTTTCTAATTCATTACTTTCTACAAAATAAAATCGTTCTATTGTAGTCATTTTCTTCTAACATGTCAAATATTGCAGAAAAACCGAAACAATACATTGTTAATTGTATAAGAAGAGAATTATCATTGTTTTTGGCAAGTTGCCAACAAAGTCTTTACGATGGCTCGCAGTAGCCGGGCGTCGGATGATCCATTTCTCACGTTGACAGTAGAGGACAGCATTGAAGGTTGATTGACGGACTGTCTGACTGAATGATTGGCAGACTGACAGACTGACAGACAGACTGACTGACTGACAGACTGACTGGCTGACTGTCTGTTGACGGATTGTATGACTGACAGACTGACCGACTGACCGACTGACTGATCACTGAGGAAACAATTTTTAACCGAGATACCTTGCACAAGCTGATAATTGTGAATTTCAGACATCATCGAAAAGCTGTCTCCACCTCAGCATGACGTTCAGCCGGATCAGGAATTTGCTTCGATGGTCGTCAGTTCAGATTTATTGCTGTCCCACGATGTTAGCTACTCACTCACTCACTCACTCACTCACTCACTCACTCACTCACTCACTCACTCACTCACTCACTCACTCACTCACTCACTCACTCACTCACTCACTCACTCACTCACTCACTCACTCACTCACTCACTCACTCACTCACTCACTCACTCACTCACTCACTCACTCACTCACTCACTCACTCACTCACTCACTCACTCACTCACTCACTCACTCACTCACTCACTCACTCACTCACTCACTCACTCACTCACTCACTCACTCACTCACTCACTCACTCACTCACTCACTCACTACAGCTCAACTACCCCAACCAGCAAGCGTATGGCCACCATCACAACGAGGGTCTCATGGATGTCGATCCACCACCTGAATACGACCGGGAAATCGACGAGCTCGTCAAGATGCTGAAACATGAAGAATCGAATCAGATTCCAGCCGCCAGATCAGCAGGTTTGCTTGGACAGGGGACCTAGATTTGCGATACTATCTTTTTATTTATTTTTACTGGCACTCTTAATTACTGAAGCCAAAAAAGTGTTTTATTATGGTTCAGGAGGGTCTTCCGAAGACAGTAAAGAGTCTCGTGAAATTCTAGTAAGGTTTTTGTACGTCAGTTCTTCTAACATGCGAAAACCATCTAACCAAGAGGATGCTATAGCATTTTAAGTTGTTAAGTTGAGTTGAGTCAACAAGTTATTCTAAAAGCATCACCTGCTCATAAACTCGAGAAAGCAGTCAGCCAAATCAGTCAGCCGACGTAAGAAATGGAGACGCCACTAATCCAACTTTTACTTGAATCTCAAGTAAGACAGGGATGAAAAAAAACATGAATCAACAGTATTATACTACGCTTTCACTACATTAAATGGCTGCTTGTTGTCGTTTAGAAAAAAGCAGATGCGTGTCACAGTGACTTCGATTTCAGCCAATCACATACTGATTCATGCAGCATTTTCCGAGCCCACTGTACATATGTATGTATAGCCTTTGTGAGAGATGCAATGTGAAATCAGATTCCAGGTCGCTTTGTGATGAGACAGTTTCTCACAAAACAGTTTTCCACTGATGACAACAGTGCACTGCGGTCACCAACTTTTGCTATTTGAACGTAGTTAAATAGATAATTACCTACTTTATTAACTAAAATTTTGTTTCCATGGACACCTTACGCACAGCAATGAACTAGGCGCACAGATTTGAATTCAAATTGACCGCACATTTTTGATTAAGAAAGGGAATGAGCTCTAAATGTTTCATTTCCAGCTGATTCACCGACCACGCAATATGCCAACGTGGCCCATCTTCTACAGCAGCCGATTCAACGTCCATTGGCCGTGCCCAGCGGTACGTTAGGTTGATATCTTTTTGATAATTTTTTAAATTAAATTTCTAAAACTACAAATTAAAGTTATAAATGACTGTTTCACTCATTCTGGTTAATTTTGGAAACCCGACGACTTGTGTCAAAATTATATTCTCCAGCTTCGCCGGTGAAGCTGCACCCGGAATCAGCCGAGCGTAGTTGGCTGAATGCTGCAGCTGTTACATCTGCTAATCAGGTTCTGTTGTTGTTGTTGTTGTTGTTGTTGTTGTTGTTGTTGTTGTTGTTGTTGTTGTTGTTGTTGTTGTTGTTGTTGTTGTTGTTGTTGTTGTTGTTGTTGTTGTTGTTGTTGTTGCTGTTGTTTTTGTACTTTTTACAACGACAGTTGTTCTTGAAAAGTGACCTACCCTCATTTATCTATGAACTTTCTTCAACTGCTCAGGTGATAGCCTCCCAACAACAGATTACCGCTCCCGAAGTCGCGACCCCAGGTTTTCGGTCCGACTATAAGGTTGGTATATTTATTCATTGAATCTTCATCAGACCACAGTATTTTCTTACTAAGTACTATTTTACAATAAGGCACCGAAATCAAAATCAGTTTCATGAATATTTTTACTCATTAATAATTTAAATAATGCCATATAAGAAAAATTTCCAGGCTGTAAATTCCCCAGCGTCGAGTAGTCAGACGGTTCGGAGTCGACCTCCCGTGCACGCCGTTCGGCCGCTCAACATTCAGACACAACAATCGATACCGGTTCGTTGTTGTTGTTGTTGTTATTGTTGTTGTTGTTGTTGTTGTTGTTGTTAATGTTGTTGTTGTTGTTGTTGTTGTTGTTGTTGTTGTTGTTGTTGTTGTTGTTGTTGTTGTTGTTGTTGTTGTTGTTGTTGTTGTTGTTGTTGTTGTTGTTGTTGTTGTTGTTGTTGTTGTTGTTGTTGTTGTTGTTGTTTTTCTTCTGGTTGAATATTTTATGGGTTTCAGACAATCAAAGGTGAAGAATCAGAAGGAGATGACGATGATGATGACGATCAGAACGATGATGACGGTTAGAGTGAGTGAGTGAGTGAGTAAGTGAGTGAGTGAGTGAGTGAGTGAGTTAGTGAGTGAGTGATTGAGTGAGTGAGTGAGTGAGTGAGTGAGTGAGTGAGTGAGTGAGTGAGTGAGTGAGTGAGTGAGTGAGTGAGTGAGTGAGTGAGTGAGTGAGTATTACAGACAGTCAGCCTACACCATTGCCAAAACGTCGGAAGGCTCACAATCTGATCGAGAAGAAGTATAGACGGAGCATCAACGACTGCATACTGCAGCTCAAGGACATGCTCAATCCTGATCAACAAGGAAAGGTTGAAATCTTAAGATTTTCTACTGTATAATTAAAATAATTTTCCGCCATAATTATCTTTTGTGAGCTCCACTTTAACTAACGACGAACGAAGAAGTGAAAATCTAAAAACAAATTAAATTTTTTGTGTTTTCTTGGAAAACTGAATCGAAAAAAAATTAAACTATTGGTATACCGGAAGTAATTTTGTACATCCCTTCAATAGTTTCCCTAGTAGATGTGTAGTGTAGTTTTTTTACAGATGAGCAAGTCGGTCACCCTGAAACGCGCCATCGACCACATCAACATGATCACCAGGCAGAATGAAACATTACGTGAACAGAACAACGAGCTGAGACATCGCTTGATGCAGTTGGGTGAACGTTGGTTACAAAATTTCTTTTCTATTAATTTCCTATAATTAATTAAAAGGGTTTTAAAATTCGCCCTCTGATATTTGCTATTTACCGACCGACGTAATAATTTCCAAACGTTTAACATTTTCTAAAAGTAAAAAAAACTTCAGCCGTTCCACCGCCCACATCACCGGGAACCTCAAGAAGCACATCATCAACCCCGATGAGCTCGCCGGGCGGGTCGATTGATGTCAGTGCAGCGCGGACACAGGTAATGAGTGAGTGAGTGAGTGAGTGAGTGAGTGAGTGAGTGAGTGAGTGAGTGAGTGAGTGAGTGAGTGAATGAGTGAGGCATGATTACAAACCACACAGATTTTTCGAATTTGGTTTTTCTCGAGCAACATTACTATTCCATGTAAAGTTTTACTGTCTGCGAGCCCCCGATAACCTAACGTAAGGCTGAAGCGCGATAGGCCCCGCAGGTGAGATTTCAATATTTCCTCCTGCACGCGTTGTAGCATAGCCACGTGCTGTAGAAAGCATGCGAGCGTAGCGAGCCACTTATATTAGGGTATATGCAGTTTAGTTGCATCGGCTCAGTAGCACAGTGCAAGGGCGCTTGCCTAGCATTCGAGTGGCCCGGGGTTCGTTTCCCAGATTTTTGATAAAAACTGTAAACTTTCAAAAAATCTGTGGGGTCTGGAAAATGGCATGAGTGAGGGAGTCAGGTCTCCCTGAAATTCAGTCTCGTCGCACCCCTCGTCAAACCAAACAAGCCCGTTCGTCAATGCCCGATCGTTCACGACTGACACTCTGTTGTCTGCTGGTCTGCCTGGTCACTATCAACCCGCTATCATCGCTACTAAACTTTGCCACGGGTGGCCGCGCCAGCCTGCACCATCCGGGTGTCGTCGGTGACTCGGCGATCCGCAACCCCACTGGCCGTAGCCTGCTGCAGTACGATGAACTAGGTTGGGAGAACCTTGTTGTTTCAATGGAACTTCTTTATTGCTGAAACCATCCGGACACAATAAGACCATATCATGAATGGTGTTTTCGTAAATTGCCTAGTTCTCACAGCGTAACTGGCATTGTGCGAGTGCATTAGTATGAAATCATAAATTGAGAGACTAGTTGGCGACACGGCCGTTTCTCACCATTAGTCCTATCATACAGTACTTGACCTGCTTTACATTTATGTGAGATAATACTGCAGAAACTACGGGAGCACCAGGAACCTGGTGGGAGGACGAACTGTTCCGTTTGCTGTGTCTGTGGTTACTCAACGGTATCGTCGTCATCTGCGTGCTGGCCAGATTATTGGTTCGTTGCTCTGTATTAACGTTCTGTTTGCTAATCAATATTCCATTCAGATATTCCATCATTTCAAAAACACTTCATATTCAGTTAGCAAAATTCCACTTTTCTTCAACACAACTACATAAGCGGTTCTGTTCGCCCCTAACTAATTTTAATTTTTCTTCATTTTTGAAATAAAAGTTTTAATTTAAAATAGTGAAACCCAGATATTCACATACCATCCGAAAATTGTCACGAGATATAAACCTGGTCTCTTCATAATAATTAGATAAGAGTTCTCCGTTTCCAGGTATACGGTGAACCGGTGACGGAATTTCAGTCGGCCTCGTGGATGGCCTACGTTGAACGTCGGCAGTCTGCCACGGCACAGATGAAAAGCGTTGGTCTAGTTTACGAATAAAATCACTCTACATCTCATGCAAAACTTCTATAACATTATGTATTTTTACACATGGTATGCCAAACATCAATAAAATCACAAAAACAACCTTTTCACTGTTCAACTTACCTTTTCTTTGCCAAACTATCTCCTCGTAGATTGTCTAGGTTGGCCAATGTGTCTGAACCATGTCATACTTGAGTCTGACTTCACCATTATGCTCATTGAGTACATTATGAAACAAAATAGTATAGTGTCGTTTCATGCCTGAATCAAGCCGCCTGGATTGATGGGACTCAACTGTTTCTATAATATGAAGGAAAAATTTAATTCTACAGGGCAACAGTTCCGAAGCAAGTCATCTACTGTCCGAATGTCTGCAACTGTTGGGTCGTCCACTGCCGACGACGCCGTTCGACGAATGGGCCTCGCTGATTTGGCAGGGCTTCCGCCATGTGCTCAACATCCTCTGGATCGGCCACTGGCTGCCGAAGCAGCGCGCCAAAAGTCAGTTTCCGCAAAAGTTTTGTTCAGAAGTTAGAAGATTGTTTGTTTCGGAAATCAGAAAACCGGACTTCAAAAATAGCTAACCTTACTTTGTACAAGCTTGTATCAAGTATCTTTGATGGGTGTTTAAAAACTGATGCCATTCCTCTAGGTTTCTCTAATATATCCTCATTATTTTGAGTGAGTGTGTAGTTTTGCTATAAAATGCACTAGATCTTTTAGACTTTTTATGATCATAAAAAACAATAGCGAATCTATTTTATGAATCAACGAGTTTAGGAAACTTCAATTTCAGCTCTAAAAGGTTTGTCGGTTGGGCGGAGCGCGGCCGAAGCTGCAATGGTGTACGACATGCTGCATCAGTTGGACTTGAGCACGTGTGGTGGGACGCTGCACTCGCACGTCCAACGGTTACTCCAGCACTCATAAGGCATCGCAAATTTTCGATGCGCGCATTTTTTGCGTGTTTTGTTCAATTCTTCCACTGAACGATGTGTTCAAATTGAAATACTCTACAAAGCATCGGCACTATATTTTTTCTGAAATTGTAGATTACTGCTCACATTAGAGGTAGAATCATCAATCCACGAACATTTTTCGCCAACTTACCCATTTTTCTCCAGAGATTCTTAATCATGAAATTCCACCAAACAGCATTAAATATTATGATAATATTCCAGGATGGCATTCTCGCTGGCTGCCGTGAATCTGGCGGAAGCGTGCGACAACAATGTGGTGCCCAATGAGACCCTGATCCATATGTACTTGCACGCGGCCATACGCAGTAAGCTGTCATTGCGTCCGATCATCGGCAACGTGGCTTCGGTTGGTAGTGAGGGCAGATTCGTTCAACGGGTTTCTTAGTTGAGCGGAAGTCTGGAAGTTCAGTCCTCGTCAAGAAGATATTTGTCTCCAAATCTCTTAAATTTTACTCGTGTCGTCTTCATTTTATTTTGTCAAAGAAGGATGACTTATATTTCATGTTCATAAAAAATGTTTCAAAACATACATAAATCTGAATCTATTTACACCCGTTTCAGTGGTATTTCATGTGGCGTGCCCGCCAGGTCGTCTCTCGGAAGAATCCACAACGCGACTGGCTGCTGAGTCCGGATGGCGGACGATTCTGGTCGGAGACGAGCAACGAGCAGCTGGCGTCGACAATGCGTGGCTCCAATACGCTGGCCACCGACGTCAAGTGCGACTTCTACGATGTGCACACGCTGAGCAAAGGTTCGTCCACGAGTTACAAAAATTGTAGGAGTAACAAAAAGTTTGAGAATTCACGGTGACCCTTAGCCTCATGAGTCGATGGTCAGTCCGTAAAGCTCTGATAGCTGGAGTTCTTAACTCATACGATGAAAAACTGACGTCCTCCACGTTTCTGACGTGACTTGTTACAGAAAACATGAGCAAACCACTGAATCGTCTGTTCTGCGGCTACAAGACGTACCTGATGAAGGAGGTGGTGCAAACCACACTCTTTGGCACAACGTTGGATGAATATGCTAGGTTGGTGGACGCATACGTAGAATATGTAGCATAAGTTACCGCTAAAGAGATAACACTTTACTTGTTCATCATTTATTCAATCTCTTCTTACGTAAATGGTTCCTGTTGGACAACTAACGTAATGCATACGAAACTAACTTTAACTCAAGTAGCAGCAACCAAGTTCAAATGTTCTGTGCTGTCATCTGTTGAGTGAGTCACGTTTTCCGGGAGTTTGATGAAATAAAAACACAAAGGTACCATCATATTGTCACCCTTCTAGTCTAGTACGTGAGCCAGTATCAAGTAGGGTAGTCCAGGTCCTCTAATAGTTCCAGTAAGGAAGAAGTACTAATGAAAAAATCTTGCTTCAGAGCCATCCGAATGTGTCGTGTGCTCGGCGAGCAACAAAGCGACGACGTGCTGTGTGTCTGGTGGGCGAGTCTGCTCGAGTGCGCCACATTGTGGCTGGCCGGTGACTTCTCGACGGCCCAGCTACGGTATTCGCGTGTTCGCGCCATTCCGCATCCACTGATCGCCTCGTTCGTTATTTCGTCAGATATCAGTAAAAAAATTCTATTATATTAACAAATAAAGAAATTTTATTGAATCTTTGGTGGTTTTGAGTTTTTGGTTTCCTTTCATTGGCTATCGAATTTTCAATTGAATCAATCGAGTTGATTTCAGACCGCTTGCCATGGCCGTGGGTCATGCGTTCTGCGCGCGCAAGTTGTGCCTGGAGAACAAACACCAGAAACAGGTGGAACGTGCCGTCTGGATGCACGCCCAGAAAGCGGTCGACAATCTCAGAAAGGTTGTTTTGTTTACATTACAAGTATTGATGAAAACGATATGTTTGTTTGGAAGCCGCATCCTAGTTTCAGTGTTTGCAGGTACAGGTGCATCTTGAATGACTGTTCTATGATTGATGTTTTGAGTTACTCGATCTGTTATTTTACTACTAGTCATCATGAGGGGAGCGAGGGAAATCCATGTGTTAATGATTTTTTTTTCAGATGAACTAGTGAACGCTGAAAATCTGAGAACTACATGAGCGTTATGGGAAAACCAGTGACAGTGATTTTTCGGTTTCCAAAAGACCAGAACGTTTGACAAACTAATCAAACGTGTTTCAGATTGACGTCACATCAGTCGCTGAGCACATCGGCACACTGCAGTTGAGTCTGGTATCGATGTGCCAAGACTGGCTGCTGGCGAGTGGCAGTGATTTGTGGCTGGACAGGTTGGATGCTTTCAAGTTTTTGGTTATTTTTTTTGACTTTTATATAATTAAAAACAACTCGAAACATTGTAAAAAAATCGTTAAAAGTAATATAATGCACAGGCTCACACCGGGCATGTTCCACTGGCGTCAACCAGTTCAACAGAATCTGCTGATGTTTTATCGCTTGTTGATCAAGAGATTTGAACGTCATGCATTCGCTGCACAGCAGATGCCTCAGTTGAAGGATAAGGTTGGTCACTCACCCACTAACTCACTCACTCATTCACTCACTCACCCACTCATTCACTTACTCACTCACTCACTCACTCACTCACTCACTCACTCACTCACTCACTCACTCACTCACTCACTCACTCACTCACTGACTCACACACTCCCTCTCATTCAGCTGGTCATGTACCTTGCCTGTGGTCGCATGATGGCCGGTGCCCAACCGTTGTCCACTTGGCTGGCCCTTTCCAACTGTCGGAAGGAGCTCCTCACTCACGCCGATCGACAGCGATTGTCAAAGCTGCTGGCACTCCACCATGTCGTCAACAAATAAACGTGATATAGTATCTAATCTTTATTTAAATAATATATTTGCTTATATATGTTTTCATTGTGTTAATCAGAGTGTCTTGTTCTCAAAAATTCCTCCGCGTTAACAGTTTCACAGTCGGCGGGTTTTCGCACACTGTTTGCAGTGTATAGGTGGGGTACAGAACAATCAAACCGAGAGCAAAAATATATGTAAACTTGGTAAAGAGTACTGAAATCATTATAGTGCTTATTCAAGCTGAACTGTGGATATGAGCAAACTTCAAATATGCTGATCATTATTCTGATTTATTAGAGAATGTTAAACAAATATTTATTCCTCCTTATAACCCACATGTACTGTCAATGGGTGTTTTGTTTGCCTGGAACATCTGATCACAGGTCTAAAATATTAAATTATTGCTATACAAGTTATTAAAATACCGATACCTAGAAAAAAGTTTTACAGGCCATACTTCACGTTTGATGCCACGGTGATCCTGTTTAAATTGCATAAGCGTGTTATATGGTTGTTTTGCGGACACATTTTTATTTTTGACGCAACCATAAATATCATTCTGTGCACGATCAAAAAGTAAGGGCTATACAATATATACAAACATACATAATTACACAAATAAATATGTATATGAATCGTCTTGCGCGGGAAAAACTTACGTTTGTACAACGAAAACAGCGAACAAAAGCTTCGTATAAAAACGAATCTGAAGAAATTTTCGACAGAAAAAGACCTCTTTGCAAAAGTGCGCACATCTGTCTAAAGTTTCAATCCACTTGCAATAAAAACATACGTATAGGGAAACGTTAAACTCGTTGACTCATAACGTTGTGAAAGTATGGGTATTCGTCACAGGATTAAATCACAAAACAAATTGTGCTACAATAATTGTAAATGCCTATATGCGATGAAAAGATATTCGTTAGCAACATAATTTTTGTTCTGTAGTGGTATTAGACAAAAAAATTCTTCAATGACTGTTCAAAATTAGACACGAAATGATGCACCAATAGACTGTGGTCACTTGCACGTTATACCTCGATGGATCGTTGAATGAGGCGACTTGGTCAGCAAGTGAATACGCATAAGTTAAGTCTTTTTTAAACTTTGCGACGAGACCTTGATTTCATTTTTCTTTAAGTTACTGGGTGAGGTAAGTTTAATATCAAGGTGTCAGTCTCAATCATTTACTGATCCCGGATTTCAACGTGCACGAGCTCAAATCTCTCAAATATATTACACTTGATCGACTACAAATAATTGGCAAATGACTAGATCAACGAACTATACAATCACCAGACGAATATCGCCACAATAACCACCACGGCACACAAAGTCAATGAAATCGTGGGCAAGCAGGTGGCAATCACAAACTCGATGAAATCTCGCATCCAGCCGAAAATGGATGATTCAAATAAGGAATCATGGATGTAATACTGATATACGGGGATAAAGGATAATACGGTGAGCACAAAGGAGAGAAAGATTAAAGTTAAGAAGATGACGAGTGATGAGGTATCGAGTTGTGGGACGATCTTGTCGAACTGCAGGGCGTGCTCGATGAATCGCCTCGGCAGGAAACGATTAATCGTACGGCCTGGCAGCACATGCGACGAGGTCAGATGCTGGCTGTCTGCAATCAATTTATAAATACAGATGTTCACGTCATAGCTAATAATAAAAAGCAGTGAAGTTAAATGAAAAAGATTGATAAATACTGTTCATGGTTGACCTTGACGCTAGTACATCGACTATAATGGCAATAGGACTTTCTGTCTGACGACTTTCTAAGTGTTTACAGTTCAATAATGCTGTGGAAATAAAATTTAGGGAGTGTCACAAGAAGATAAAATGGCGAGACAGCAGGAAAATTTTTACAGTGCACTACAGAAATAAAAAAAATCATACCATCTCCATTCACTTCTGATGTAAATCATACTATTGTAACAGACGGTAAATAAATCATTCATTACATAACATAAAAAAATAATATTTACTTTAAAATTTCCCCCAACAAACCATAACACATTGTTAACGCCTGTCAGGTCTTTCATTATCAGTCATTTTTTCACAGAGAGAAGTTGCTGATATAACATCTTGATTCCAAGTAACCAACCTTTGGAGTTGACGAACTTAGTGGCTAGCACCAGCTGCCGACAGAGTGGACATGGCACCATTCGGAACCATCGTTCGTGCCAGTTGTTCAGTTTCATCAGTGAATTTAAACAGCTTAGACAGAAGACATGCCCACACGGAATGCATGTCAGCGGCCGGTCCCATTCGCGCAAGCATATCGTACAATCCCGACTTCGATCCAACATTTTATTTGAAGCTTTTATCTAAGGAATCAACTTCATACATAAAGTGGGAAAGTAAATAAATTAGAGCTATACGAAATTATAAAATTGACATGATATCACACACTGTAATGAAACAAAACACCGTTACAAAACAGCCAGTCTGAATGATGAAATGATGAAACTAGTTCAATGAGTTTGTAGTGTCAAACTGATGAATCGATGTTGAAAAATCGTTGAATCAAAATAATTTTTGAACATGGTTCAATAATCCAGTTACTGTTAAACCAGAAAATTTGCTTACTTTTTGGATAACCCTTTTTCATTAAAAACAAGATGGCAAAAGCACATGAGATACCATGCAGCTGCCGCGCAAACGCACCAAATGCGCGAAGTGAAACTCAACCTAGGCTGCAATATGGAGTGTGTGTGTGCGTGTGTGTTTGTGTGTGAGTGTGTGTGTGCGTGTGTTTGTGGGAGTGTGTGTGTGCGTGTGTGCGTGTGTGTGTGTGTGTGTGTTATATGCGCGAGCGTTAGTGAGCAACGGATGTTTGTGTGTATGTATGACAAGAGCAGCGCTTTCACGTGGTGCAATGTGCGATGGTTCATTTGTGCGAAATGGATAATTACATGTATACGATGCAGGACAGAACCCAGACAACTTGTTATTTTATTTGCTCAAATTTGTTTAGTTTCACGAGTTAGCAACAAGTAAGATTTTGACATTTTACCGAAACGAATTGAAGTGCGCAGGGCCATTTTATGGCTCTGTTTACACTTGTATTCTACATAGTGTGGGCTTGCTCAAGAATCTGTAAAGCAACTCTCCCACGCCATGCAATGCAACCCTAAGACTAAATTGACTGTTCTCTACCGTCATACAGAACTTGAAATTTCACGCAGGCTAGCATGCACGAACACCTGAACTTACATCTAAAATAACGAATTGCTGATAACCTTGGGAATGGTCATATTCTATAGCTAGAGTTATACATACGTAGTTAATTGAATAATGTGGTTAAAATCTTCTTCACTCTAAATTAATTTTCCATAGCTTCGTATATTCTATATGCATAGGTCAACCACAAATAAAAATATGGAGTTTTATTGAAACGAGTTATAACATGTCATAAACATAATGGGCATAAACAGTTCTTTATACAAAATTCAAGGACAGTTGCAGAGTAAAAATCATCTAATACAAAAATTTGAAACGATGAAACAGGTCTGTGAAGTTAGTTCAAGCGATGATAACCTTTTTCGATATACCGAGCCAAAACTGATAATAGTTTTTGTAGGAGACATAATGTGTTTGTTTTACACAATGTACATTTGTAATTGTATATAACAATAAATTCATCAATCTTATATATTTTTAAACACTGATAACTGAAGCAACTCTTTGATCTTAAAATAAAAAGTTAAAACGGGAATATTTTACAGGGTATGTTTTCACCGTTTTTTGTTATTTTTTATCAGGGGATCAAGATAAAAATCAAGGAAACACACTTCCCATGCTGCCGTTACCAGAAAGCATTTTTGGAGCATTTACATACGTGGTTGAATTTGTTTCAACCAACTTGGAAGCTCAATGAGGAATATGTGTTACCGTGTCAACAGATGTGTTTACACCACAATCTCATTTAAACTTCGCCATGCTTGAACATACCATCTAATTTCGATTTGATGGCCGTGAAAAGGAATCGCTTCTGCGGGTGCACTTCGACGCCGAGGCCTTCTACTTCATTCTGCTGTTCCATCGACGTGTTCTCTTCTTCCGCTGGCAGGTGACGCAGACTCGTGTTGGATTTACTGATCGGATGATGATGGTGGTGGTGATGATGGTGCGGGTTCTGAATGCGTTTGAGATATGAGGATTCGGGACGGGTTTGGGGTATGAGAATTCTGAGCGGGTTTGATATATGAGGATTCTGAACGGGTTTGAAATATGTGGATTCTAAACGGGTTTGACATATGAGGATATTGAACGGGTTTGAGATACGATATATCTGAACGCGTTTGAGATATCAGAGTTTTGGATGGGTTTGAAGTATGGGGATTATGAACGGGTTCTATATGTTAGAATTCTGAATGGATTTAAAAATTTTATTTCGCTTATACGTATATGAGATGGTCTTACATGATCATGGTGATGATGACGCTTGCTATGCGCGGTCTGATCTGCGTTGTGCTGCTTTGTGTACCACGAGTCTAACGCCCGCCCGATGTGCGGCATGATAGGACTCGGGCACGGTGGTTCCACGGAGGGCGATAGTGTGTCCTTGCAATCTGAAATCATGAACGAGTTTGCGAAAATAAGATAATAATTCATTATCCAAATTCCTCAAATACATCGATTTACCACATTTGATTTGGATAGTATGAACAACCTTTTCTCGCGTTTTTCATATATGTTCTAAAGAGATGTTCAGTGGCAAGATACTTAAATATTTTTGTATTTTACGAATATAAGTTACATAGATAGTTGTATAAAAATAGATTATAAAACAATGAACCTGACAAAGAAAACAAACCAGTGATCACGGCATGATTGGCAATCGAGCCACGATGCAACGGCGCTGCCAATAGCTGAGCGTCCGTCAGTGGGACACCTTGGACGTTGTCTCGAGACTTTTCCACATACAATTTATTGGCCTGTAGCTGTTCAGATGGAACCTCGCTCAGGTCAGTATCGGACAACGACAACTGAGCGGTGCCTACATTGCGCACCTGTTCCGAGTGACGACGTGGTTTGGTCTGAAAAAACATAGAGAAGACAATTAATTCTATTGAGAGGTTGTGATTTCAGATTACTAGACACAATCTGTTGTTCTGCTCGTGATGAGGTAATGAGTTTACAAGGATCATGATGAAAACAAAGAAGAATATTTTAGAATAATGAATATGATAATCTGTGTAACTATACTCATGATCTCCACACTAAGCTGTCATCTTTCTTCATTTATTTCTCAAAAACGTTTCAGTCGCGCATGTTGTTCACTTGAATCTGACTGCCATGAAACAAATCCGTTGGACTTTAGTCTAACCTGCTTACCGACATCTAATTTGGTCTGTTTCTTGGATTTCGGATCAATCGATCGTCGTCCGTCCCGCTGGACATCCATGGCTCCACGAGCGAATATCATGATGTTTATCTGAAAACTATGATGGTGCTTTCATTCTTTTTTATCCCATAACGTCCTTTGGAAATATGATCGTACTTAAGCTGAGAATGTCTATAGTTTGCATCACTCTCATTACTCGGTGTCTCCAATTTCAAACTGTGACTGGTGCCTAATGAGAAGAATTTTCTAGCTGATGTTTTGTGACCCCTGTGCATGTCATCTCATCATCGGTTAGACTTAAGAGCACCACTATCAAATAATGATTTGAAATAGTTTCGTGCAACAGAACAATGACCTCCTGAACGAAACACAAATAACGATGGTTGACTTTTTGCGGATTTGCTCGTTCTCGCCACTGTTTGTATGTCGGCTGAGCTCGGTTGATCGCTACCGGTTTGTCGGCTTTATGGAGCTTATCGACGATAGAACAGGTGCGGACGAGAGAAGAACGAAGAAAAAGAATTTCACTCCCTAACCGGCTGTTCCAAAAGTAGAATCTGTTTTTATGTGTAGGTGAATTGACCTCAAAATTGCTAATTCCCCTCTCTGAAGAAATTCCTCTTTCTCTGGAAGACTGGCTCGTCCGCCACGCCAGGGACATGTGCAACATGCGGAACGAACGGTTTAATGTTTTTGGCACAAACAAACATAGAAATAATATTAAGAAGAGCATTGGAACGTTAGATTAACGGAGTTCACGCTGTCTCACGGATTAC
>OZ038442.1:31903273-31908273 GCA_964036265.1 Daptonema setosum
AGTTATGGCTACTTTTCCAGAAGTAGTCATTTTAAGTTTTTGATGTCTTATCGGGGGCTCTAAAAATTGTTCTAGAGACACAGTATTTCATTGAAAAGTTAATATAAGTCTGAAAATAAGTTTGTGTGATCATTAAAAATAATTGTGTTTTTTAAATCATGATGGGACATATTTATACGTTGGATAATCGATCGAAACCACGCAGGAGTCATTCATCAAAAGACATAAAAATCACAAACAAGACAAGACACATTACCGATTTATTCTCAAAACCTTATTTTAAATCAGAAAACTGTCTTTCTACATTTATTTACACGTGAAATGATTAACTTTCAATCTTCTTGACAAAATAAAGCCATTTGAATAGGTTTCAACCGGTGCTGTTGATCACCGAGCCCACTGAGATTTCAGAACTGGAAATGACTACTTTTGGGGAAATAGAAATATCTCGATCAGCGTGATAGCTATGAACTTCTAGTATGCGGCGAAAAAAACTTTATAAAATGGGCTTTCATTTGCTTTTTTAATTTTTCAGATAGCTCAACCACAAAAATTTTGGCGGCCTCGCAGAATATTGCAAGTTACGTGGGACACCCTGTATATAATACTTTTCAATTTTTTATATTATATTATAATTACATATTGTATTTATTATATTCGATTTATATTTTTTCATTTAGAAAAGCCTCATCAAAGAACTGGTGCGAGGCGTATCGCACCCATGAAAACTCAAAATGGCTGTCCGTATCTGAGTGCAAACTCACAACAACAACAACAACAACAACAACAGTAGAAGAAGATGGCTATATGCTAGTGTAAAGTATAATTCGCACTTTGCATTCTACACAAAATTGGAGTAGTCAGTCCGACACTCTTGATGATCTTGCACATCTTATCATCCGCTAAACCTCCCCCCCATGCTGCTGATTTTGATTACATTTTAATTACGCTTTTTCAATGTTCATGTGAAAGTATTGACGTATTAAAGTCATTAATGCTACAGTGACACACACATACCAAATGTTTTTGTATTCAAATGAATGAAATAATGAAAATTGCAGCAGTCAGTCCCACATCGTCTCATCCTCCAAAGTAACCCCCCCCCCCCCCCCCCCCCCAAAAGTTACGTCGGTGGTTGAGTCTGCACCTTCTGGTTTTCTTTTTTTCTTAAATTCAGTCAACTTAGTAAACGTCATACCATTATTTTTATTTCATTATCTTCCATGTTGGTTTTGAAGTGAATAACAAATGTGGAGGAATTTTTAAATCATTAATCAGCAGTTCGCGAAATAAATCAGCATCAATAGGTTTGTCGCCAGTTTTCCGAAATAAGTAATCTAGCAATACGTTCATGTTCGATCCTGTTCTATCAGCTTCATGTGCAAGATCATCAAGAGTGTGGGACTGACTACTCCAATTTTGTGTAGAATGCAAAGTGCGGATTATACTTTACACGCATATAGCCATCTTCTTTTACTAACAACAACAACAACAACAACAACAACAACAACAACAACAACAACAACAACAACAACAACAACAACAACAACAACAACAACAACAACAACAACAACAACAACAACAACAACAACAACAACAACAACAACAACAACAACAACAACAGCAACAACAAAAACAACAACAGCAACAACAACAGCAACAACAACAACAACAACAACAACAACAACAACAACAACAACAACAACAACAACAACAACAACAACAAAAACAACAACAGCAACAACAACAGCAACATCAACAACAACAACAACAACAACAACAACAACAACAACAACAACAAAATATCGGAAATATAACAACGACCGCAAGTTTCGATCGGTTCACGTTTCATTGCATCAATGAATGGTCAAACGGTGTCTTCACTTATGCTACTGTATTTGTGTCTTGTCTTGGAAATAAAAAAAAATATTTATATAACGACAACAACAACAACAACAACAACAACAACAACAACAACAACAAAAATCTCAGAAATATAACAACGACCACGAGTTTCGATCGATTCACGTTTCAGTGTTTCAATGAACAGTCCAATGGTGTCTTCACTCACGCTCAATTTTCCTCTTTCTGAAGCAGGTTATAAAAAATTAACAAAAACAACAACAACAACAACAACAACAACAACAACAACAACAACAACAACAACAACAACAACAACAACAACAACAACAACAACAACAACAACAACAACAATATGCGATCGTTTACAAAAAAATAGACTCATTCATTCCCTAGTGAATTCGGTTTGTCCGTCTGAAGTAAGAAACAGGAAACAATGCCCTCAAAACGACGAGTAAACAAACTCATTTATTATTACGATATGGAAAGAGAACTATGTATGTAAAAAGAGTAGCTTAGATGGGCAAAAACAAAGATTGTCTTTAGAGATTCCTAAGTCTCTAGTGAATAGTTGACTCATTGTAATATTCCAAAACCCGGGCAACAGCAACTAAACATGATGATTGCATGGTATAAATAGCATAGCGGTGTTCCGTTAATTTGAGCCCGAACAGCCAGCTTTCAAGCGTACGTTTTCTCATTTGTTTGATGCAGCTGATCTCTCAGAGTTGGAATAGTTTCACTTATTTTTTTTGTGAATCCCAGTGAGCCCTTCAACAACAACAACAATAAAAATATCATCGTCGTCATCAACATCATCACCATCATCATCATCATCATCATCATCGTCATCATCTTCATCATCATCATCATCATAATCATCATCATCATCATCATCATCATCATCATCATCATCATCATCATCATCATCATCATCATCAACAACGACATCATCATCAACATCATCATCATCTTCATCATCATCATCATCATCAACAACGACATCATCATCATCATCATCATCATCACTGTAATAACCTATTATCAGACTTAGTTCGTGAGAGCATAAATTGGATTGCGATGAGTACATGAACCTGAACTGGTATTTTCTCTGAACTGGTTCCAGATATTTTCAATCTATCGAGTGTTATTTTCGGAAACATCCTTTGTTCTGAAGATACATATAACAAACTGGCTTTAGTTGAGTGGGTTGGAACCTTGGAAGCCTGGACATCAAGACCACATGCTCTCTGCTCTACGTACCCATATGACACTGGCCGACCAGCCAAACTTCCAAAGGGAGAGGAATTTGGTCAAAGAGGGGAAACTTTGACAGTTTCAGGCCATTTCATATACCTTAGGGAACAAATTCAACTTTTGGAAAACGCCAAAGATGGGGGATTTCCACTTTTCCCTCCCCTTCTCGTCCGCTAGTGCCATATGATAAATGAGGTCCTTGCTGATTTTTTACCATTCCAAGGACTGCAGAAATATCGGAACGTACCAGATCTGTGCCATCAAGTGATTTCGTTACAGAACACAATCGTGAAAAATACGGGTTACAGAGTCAGGATTAAGATATACTTATTAGGAATTTTTCGTTTACTGAAGACATTGAAACATACCACTGATAGTAAATCAGAATGGTGTTTTTTTGTGGCCAGAAAGGTTGAATAAGTTGACGGGCAAAGGCAGAAACCCTCAGAGCAAGGCATCAGGAACAAGATCGGTGTCACGTGCCAAGTTTCGATCCTGGGGCATTTGGATTACGAGTTCGGTGCTCTAACCGCTGGACTAGACAGTCAACAACATTAGACTAGTGTATATGGAGGCGTGGGTATACTTACAGCTTTGTTACTGAAAATTATCAGTTTATCACTAGAAATCCATTACCATACATACATGCTGATTGGAAATGGTATCTTGCTATCAAAATTTAATTTCTATGGACCCATTATGCCCCTTATGCAACAAACACCATATAGTATTGTATGTTTCAAAACGAGATTTATTCCTCGAAATTTTTTTCGGAAAAGGATTATTTTACCAAATATGGATTTCTATGGGATGCTTTTACGATCGAACTACACGCTCGAGTGAGTGCCATGCCATGGCCCGCCGAAAAGCAGCCATATCAGGAATGGCTTTTCTTTATCGAACCCATCCAAATATAACATGAACCAGGAAAAAACACGGGTAAACAAGACCATAATCCTTGGGGAGCATCAGTGGTGGCTAAAAGACCTCCGCCTGGGTATTTTTTAGGAAAAAAAATGATTTTCACGGTTTTGTTACCACTATTACAATGAGTTTAGCTCAACATTAATGGGTTGGTTTTTTTTATCACGTGAAAGAAATTATGACTGAGGTTCGAATATTTCGCGACAAAAGCGACAAAATCACCGATTTTTTTGTAAGACTTTTGCCACACACCTTAAATTAAAAATTGAAAATTAATGTGCCTGTAAAAAAATGTTACTAAAACAAACAAAAAAATAGTGTGCTTGAAATTTTTATACAAAAAAACTGTCCCGGCAATGTCATATTTTTTCCGATAAATGAGCGTACACCAGAAGCAGACTTGAATTTATGCATTGCTCAAATATTTGCCCTTTTCCTGAATGGGTGATAAAAATTTCAATAGACGTTTTGAAGCATCAGGTTTTGTATTCTAACTTCAATGATTGAATTTCGGTCTTGCTGAATTTTTTTCATTTTAATCAGAAGAGATTGTTTTTTTAATCGCCGTTTTTAATCGTTCTTTGCATTGGATATATAACTCATCATATTGCCCGATAGTCAGAAGCCAAACTGTAAATCAAGTGTAGATCGGTATATCTCGGAGAACAGAACTGTTCATATTTCGAAGCCCACCAGAGACCCCAAAAATATAAAATATAGCAGTGCATATTTTAGTTATACAGTACATGTGCACGAGTCCAAGGTTTAATTCAAACGTCCATCAAAACGTTTAAAAGGCTTACGGACCACATATAAAGTACATTTGTCATCTTTTTCTACACCATACGGCAGTTTGTGCCATTTCATCGACCGGACTCATCTCAACGATATTTATTACAGGGCACCAATGAAAAATTACTGCGAAATCTCCCATAAACCCATGGGGATCAAAGTAACAA
>OZ038442.1:31913273-31920773 GCA_964036265.1 Daptonema setosum
ACTTCAAAAAATTCAGTCTCCCAATCAACTAAAATTTTTATATGTAACTAATAAATAATATTATCATACAAAAAAACAAATAAGAGATCTGATGAAAAGAAATGGGCCAAGTAAAAGTTATATAACAATAGTGCGCGGTGTATTGAACATAATTTCCTTCACAAAATAACAAATCATCACGAGTTATTACTTTAAAACATTACTTTTTAGGTGAAGTCGTCGTATGGCAAGCTATGGATAGAGAAGAATGAATGTATACCACATTGGGAAAAGTCTTCCGATTATTTGAATATAATCTGTACAAATTTTTATATTACAATATTTATATTGAACGGCGGTAACAGACGTCTGTGATATATTCACAGTACAACTAAATAAAAAAAATTACAGATACTGTATGATCCACGCAACAATTCAAATACAGTCGTGTTTATTAATTGGGCCTGGAAATTTGTAAGATCTGTTTCGAATATTATATACTTACTTAAAAAACCGAAAGATTTAATTTCACTATTTGGTAAAAATAATAAATGGATTTTAGCTTTAGCTGAAACTTGGTGTCAGAATGGAGTCGTCTTAAGATTTTCCGGTCCATAGTCATAATCCATTAACAGGCATGAAGCCATCTTGAATCAAATTCGCCGATTTACTTTAGTTGTTGTAAACAAAATAGATATTTTTCCAGACGTTCAAGAATTTCCGACAACAACTGATTCTGTGTTTCTTAAAAGCTTAATTCTTCCAAGACGAATCTGATTGGGCTCGTATTGTTTAACCGGTGTTGATTCATAAATAGTATTTATGATGTTGTATCCGATTATTTCCTGTCGTATAGTAAGTACTACATCGCCAACATGTCATTAAAACGTAAAGAAACAGCAGGATACCCTGGAGGACTACAGGACTACTATACATACAGTACATAAGTTCCAGTATAGTATTGTAGTACAGCACGGATACAGTATGCCTCTATTTAGTTTATAACGGTTGAACTGGCATAAACTTGAAATGGCATAAGAAAAAATATTCAGTAATAATATTATGCCACTAAAATTTATGCCAGTCTTCCCAAGCAAACATACTTGAAAAAAATCATAATTAAAATCGCAGCCGCAACCATTCGTTGGCAGCGGAACGGCCACTGGACGAAATAAAAATACTACCAAATGTTGCAAAATGTCACAGATATTGCGAAACTGCAATATTAGTCCATAGATGATTGTTTCTTAAACATGTTGCGCATCGTCCGTTTCATGCTTTCGAAACGTTTCGGTGATTTTCGCTGTTTTCGATGATCGGCCTTGCGTTCTTCCTCTTCCATGACTTTGAGCAGTTTTTGCATGTCCATCATGGAGGTGGACTTCTTCCGAGATGCCAGCAGTTTCAGGCCGGACGTTGAGGACGGCGATTGTTGACGATCCGATGACTTCCAGGTAACTAAATGGAATCGGGGGGTAAATTACAGTACATGATAAAATACGTGTTTGACCTTCGGCGAATGCGCCGAAATTTCAGCTAGGAAATATTGGTTGGTAATGCCATAAAAATTAGTATGAAAGCGCCGAATATTTTTAGTCTAGCTGAGATTTCGGCGAATTCGCCGTAACTTTGCGTAAACGACCACATGGCGTAGTATAACACGTGTTAAGCATTGAATAACCGTTCACGTTTTACTCAAGCTAATTGAATGTTTGAAGAATACTTTTTTGCTGCTATATGTTGTTGAACCTCATGGGAATACAAAACAGATCAATGTACTAGGAAATATTGGAAAACGTTTACACATCACTTACTTACTCACTCACTCACTCACTCACTCACTCACTCACTCACTCACTCACTCACTCACTCACTCACTCACTCACTCACTCACTCACTCACTCACTCACTCACTCACTCACTCACTCACTCACTCACTCACTCACTCACTCACTCACTCACTCACTCACTCACTCACTCACTCACTCACTCACTCACTCACTCACTCACTCACTCACTCACTCACTCACTCACTCACTCACTCACTCACTCACTCACTCACTCACTCACTCACTCACTCACTCACTCACTCACTACCAACGTTTCGCCTTCTCCAATGTCTTCTTATGTGCCGACGTACTGGGTAGGTTACATCGGATCGGACCCTGGAAACTACTGGATCGTTTCCTATGAGCCGGTGGCATCAAAGAATCGTCATCATAATCCTCATAATCGTCGTAATCAGCGTGAAGTCCACTACCACCCGGCGGAGGTGGTGGCTTGTGATGCGGTGGTGATAGGGAGCTGCGACGACGTGGTGTCGACGGGTCGGTCGGCGTCGTCTTGAACGTGATCTGGAAATGTATTTAGGTGATCTGGAAGTGGTTTTAGGTGATATGAAGTTGTTTTTCAGGTTATTTCAGAGTGTTTTTAGGTGATCTAAAATATTTTTCACGTAAAGTTTGGAAATTTTTCAGGTTTTTGGCGATTTTGTTATTATGAATCTGGGGAGATCATATGTCGCACTCTTGGATTACCATTAACGATTCATATTCAATGATTTGCTTCTCCCGTTTGAATTCGATTCTTTTCCAATAATTGTAACTAAAGAGCCATGAAAATCCAAAATAATGTGTTGGAAAAAAATGCGCGGACTCCGGATCCAATTGATGTATGTCAATGAACAAAATTCCCCTTCGAGTTATTAACGTACCGTTCTGCCGTTTTGATATGATTGAATGTCGATGCCGTTCTCGTCGTGTTCAGTAACATAAACTGATGGTTCTGGTGAGGAGACATGGGATGCTTGGCTTGTGGAGGGCGGTGATTTGGCTACCTGAAACGAGTGAGTGAGTGAGTGAGTGAGTGAGTGAGTGAGTGAGTGAGTGAGTGAGTGAGTGAGTGAGTGAGTGAGTGAGTGAGTGAGTGAGTGAGTGAGTTAGTGAGTGAGTGAGTGAGTGAGTGAGTGAGTGAGTGAGTGAGTGAGTGAGTGAGTGAGTGAGTGAGTGAGTGAGTGAGTGAGTGAGTGAGTGAGTGAGTGAGTGAGTGAGTGAGTGAGTGAGTGAGTGAGTGAGTGAGTGAGTGAGTGAGTGAGTGAGTGAGTTAGTGAGTGAGTGACTGAGTAAGTGAGTGAGTAAGTAAGTGAGTGAGTGAGTGATTTACCCGGCGCCCATTGGACGGTGATTTCGAGCGCGCCTTGTCCCGTGAGCGAGGTTCCGAGAGCTGTAATTATATATCTCAGTTCATACTAAACATTTTTTTTAATTTTTTATATACGTTATGTTAGTCTTTATGTTGATTTCGGTTGGTTAATGCAACACTCACTGTATCAATGTATGTTAGTTGGTTTGGACGAATTAAATAGGAAATCAGTAACACCTTTTTGCCATCTCGCCGGTTTTGCTTCAAGAATAAATAGTTCCATTCTGTTTCAAAGACGTAATAAAAACTGTGTGGTGGATAATAACACAAAATCGAAAGAATCAGTAAAAAGCGCAAATCGGACAAAAAACTCAGTTTTAGTGGCACACTTTGCTGAAAATTACCGGCGTCAAGAAAAGGCACATTTCTCCGCTGTCTTGTCGAACAATCTAGAAGCTCAAATATCAAAAATCATATCAGAGGATGATTTATGAAAAAGGCTGCATATCAGCGAATGATTCATGAAAAAGGCTGCATATCAGCGAATGATTTATGAAAAAGGCTGCATATCAGCGAATGATTTATGAAAAAGGCTGCATATCAGCGAATGATTTATGAAAAAGGCTGCATATCCGCGAATGATTTATGAAAAAGGCTGCATATCCGCGAATGATTTATGAAAAAGGCTGCATATCCGCGAATGATTTATGAAAAAGGCTGCATATCAGCGAATGATTTATGAAAAAGGCTGCATATCAGCGAATGATTTATGAAAAAGGCTGCATATCCGCGAATGATTTATGAAAAAGGCTGCATATCAGCGAATGATTTATGAAAAAGGCTGCATATCAGCGAATGATTTATGAAAAAGGCTGCATATCCGCGAATGATTTATGAAAAAGACTGCATATCCGCGGATGATTTATGAAAAAGGCTGCATTTCCGCGAATGATTTATTCACAGTCAAGTGCGCAGTCAGCTATAAAGCTCCCACAAATAGATTTTTTCTTTCTTTAACTTCTTATGTCTAAAAGGTTCCCAAAATACTGCAACTCGAACAAGAAATGAATTTTTAACATTGCATGAAACTTGAAATTTGAATTGTCATGTTTAGGATTCTGAATCTGTAAAAGAATCATTTTTGAAAGAATCCTGTATAAAAGACAATGATATGCTGCTCACTGGCGGACGAGCTAATCCTCCAAAGGGAGGGGAATTTCGTCAAAGAGGAGGAATTAGCAGTTTACAGGCCATTTAACCTACACCTTAGAGAACAAATTCAATTTTTTTGAAAATGCCAAAGAGGGGGAATTCCACTTTTCCCACCCCTTCTCGTCCGTTAGTGGTGCTGGTGTAGTTTTACTGCACTTACCATAGTATTATTATTGTCCTCTCCCTTAATTCGTTTCTTTTTCTTCTCCTTATCATTTTCCCGATACGTGTGTAGTGCGTAGGCGCCCAGCATTTTGAAGATTATTACAAATTTTGTGGATTGTTGTTGAAGTTACTGAAATTATCAAGACTTCGTTAACATTAATCAATATTTAATAGTGCAGTGCACCCTAGATATGTATGTATTTCATCATGACATCTGGGAATATAAGTTATATACAGGGTGGCCCAAAAGTTTATGTACACTTTTTGGCCGTCTTTTTCGCGTGTGTGAAATCATAAAATTACAACAGGTCAATAATGGGTAGACTGGAATTTCCATGAACTCTCCAAAAATGCCCTCCGTTTTGTTCTCAGATGAGTATTTCACGAGTTATACACAGGAACGTAAAAAAACACGTTTTTTATACTTTTTACGCTTGTTTTCCCCTTATTCGCGATTTAAATCTTGTATTATTCATATTTACTGTGACATGTCAGCGTAAGTGCTGCAAATAAAGTAGAAAAAATAACTGCTAACTAGTAATTCACGCTAATTCAGATTACCCAGATATAGCAAGATCGTCAAAACATGAAACATCAGCGTCAAATGCGATATCAGCTTTTTTAAGGGCTCGTGCACTGCAATTGGCTTGCATCAAGGCTATTTTCAATGAAATGGTTAATAATACTGATAAAGAAGTTTTGAAAGTGATAAATGATTAAATTTATAGGATAATTTTTAAGGGTTTCATCTAAAATAGCCCTGATGCAAGCCGATTGTAGTCCATGCACGTGCATTTGAACGGGGCTGGTATCGCATAACGCTAATGTTTCATGTTTTGACGGTTTTGCCTGATCTGGGTAATCTGAAGTTGCGTGATATACTAGTTAGCATTTTTTTTCTACTTTATTTGCAGTAATTACGCTGAAATACTCACATTCAATATGAATAACACATGGTTTTAATCGTGAGTAAGAGTGAAATAAGCGTAAAAAAGTGAAAAAACGTGTTTTTGTACGTTCGTGTGTATAACTCGTGAAATATTCATCTGAAAACAAAACGGAGGGCATTTTTGAAAATTTCAGGTAATTTCCAGTCCGACCATAATTATCCCGTTGTATTATGATGATTTTAAACACGCGAGAAAGATGGTCAAAAAGTGTACATAAACTTTTGGGCGACCCTGTATACTGCTCGTGTTTCATTAAGCAATACGTTGTAAGACTTTCAAACATTGTTGAAGGTGAAAATCTTACTGGGAAAATTGGGAAACTGACTCTTCGAGATAATAGGCATGTAATTAATTTTAAAACATGGATAAAAATATCAGAATTACGGTTTATTTCACCGAACTGAAACACTTCAGAATTAGAAAATTGCCCAATTTTTTTGCCATTTTCTGATTCTAAAATTTTGTATGCAACTGACACTGAAGGAAAAATCTTAAGGATCCTACGCGAACCCGATTATAATTTTTTTGCATAATCAATCATGAATAGTATATGTAGAAACATAGTCATAGATATGTAATCATGGTCATAAATAGTTATTCCATAATGCATATCATTGAAAACTTATTCTATATAATCTGTATAATCTATTTCACCATTATGTTCTGTTTCATTCAGAACATGCATAACTGGGTTGATCTTGGAAGTGTGAGTGGCATGTTAATTTCCATTACCCATATGGGAACCGTATTTGCATGAACTAACAATAAGAGCAGTGCGAAGCTTGACTCTAATTGGGTTAGTTATGTGGGACAGTGGACAATTTCAAAAATTGCCTGCGAATGGCTTGTAAAAAAATCTGGAAAGTCGTTATGTAATGTGTTGTTTGAGAAAAGGAAACCGCCTTTTCCTTGAAAACCTTTCTGTTTATACTCCATAGGCTGTAAAATGGAACAACAAACAATATCATTTTCATTTCTATTTCATTTCATTGGGGCCAGGACATACAAAAGCAAGAGTACACATGCCAAAGGTATAGTATGACAATGAACCTGCAAGGAAATTACCAGTGTGAAAAATCAAGAATTTTGGTAATATGAGATTTATCGGGAATATCAAGAAGGCGACTTTTATCAAAATGTGAGGACGAATTTGATATATAGAATTGAAAAAAAATTAATTCTCCGAATTTCTTCACGGTTGTTTCATGAGGAAATTTCAATGTTCAAACTCCTTCTTTTCTGCTCATTTAATTTAATAGACGACTGGACATTTTGATAATCGTTGTTAGCGGAAATCGTCTGGTCACGGCACCGGAAATCAAGGGATGGCCGCTAGGTCGTTCCCTTAATATGGTTCGATTAAGATAAGCTTTTTTGCGTATTACGTATATATAGCACATTCAATGTTTCTTATTACTCTTACTAAAAATGGATAGTTTTTCAGCTGACAAGCAGAGGAATTGGTTGAGATGGAACGCATGGCTCAAGGCTCAGGCTTAGGCTCAGGCGAGAGTTGTGGCAACGAATCAGAATACCCCTTTAGTATTTCATTATTCGCGAAAATTCCAGGTTATCCATCTCCCCTACCGACGAAGAAATATCGTCCCTGGTTCCCTGTTTTCTTTTTATTTAAAAATATTTCTATCCGTCCACCCATTCAACAATGTCAGAAAAACGAATACTTTGACTTTTTTAAAATCAAAAAGAAACATTTCTGTATACAGTATGAAAGGCACTATATGTACATACTTACATAGGAGTTCCTCATCTTCGATAAGAAATTCCCCTCCCTATGGGAATAATTACTAGTCGGTCCACAGCGGTGGTCTCCGACTGTTTTCCTGAGGACCCACATGCATCCAATCGAATTATTGTCCCCTAAGTACATAGTCATGTATACCAGGGGTAGCCAAATCATATTAAGTTCATATGGAGGACTAGAGAAAGGAAGATGCTTTTATTTACTGAGATTGACTGACTGACTGACTGGCAGAAAGGTTGAAGGAGAAAAGAACTGACAGACGTAATGTCTGATTGAGAGAGTGAGTGACTG
>OZ038442.1:31925773-31955773 GCA_964036265.1 Daptonema setosum
AGAGGGGGAATTCCGATTTTCCCAACCTCCGCTAGTGACTCAGAATGCGTTCTGAGCCGTCTAAAAAATCCTGAAACTCGGTTATGTGCGTCGGGATTCCATAGAAAACATGTGGTTAAAGCCAATACACACATTCTGCCGCCAAAACCGTGTGAAAAACTTTTCACTAATGAAACATTAGAGGAGCATCTTGTAACACACGCATTAGAATGCTGGCTGTGAAAAGTTGTGTTGTGAGCTGTGCGTGTGCCTGATGTTTCACTAGTGAGTTGCATAGCGGGAAGCTTTGCAGGCAGAAACTGTGTGTGGGCTTTAACAAGAAACCCGGAGACCAAGGTATACATATGTACGTGTTCCAACTTCCAAAATGATTTACAACGAAATCGTTTTGAGACTGTCCCGCCCTAAAAGACTCCGATCGCGATGATGAATGTTTTAGAGGAGAGATAAATCCCATAACGATTTTGTTCGGGCAATATTTATTTGAGTCCATTTCTTCCACAAAGAACATCCAACTGCGATTCATTTTTTAAAACAAAGACCCTCTATAATATGAACATAACATTGCCAAAAGTAGCGGACGAGAATGGGATGGAAAAGTGGAATTTCTCTCTCGTTTTTTACGCGTGCATTTTTTCTTTTAGTTGAAGGGAAAAAATGTCAAAAATCACCGTTTTCTCTTTTTTTGTTGAAAATCCCCTCTCTTTGGAAGGTGGCTTATAAGCCAATAACAGCCGTTAATAACGATGTTCATTCTACCAACTGCAGCCCTCCTACAAATTTTTAGTTATGTTTGCCGAATCTAAATTTTAGGTTTCAACATTATTATTAACTACAATATCATCATGGCACTAGCAGACGAGAAGGGGAACGAAAATGGTGTAGTTTTTTTCCTAAGGTGTAGGTAAAATGGCTTAATTTCTGCCGATTCCCCCTCTTTGTAAAGATACCCCTTTCTTTGGAGGTTTGGCTCGTCCGCCAGTAACGTTAGCTAAGTGGAAATACACACTTCAAAGAGAATTATTAACGTACACATAGTAATCACTAACAAAACACACGTTAACGAAACTTACGATACGAACATTTCAATCGTAAAACGCTGTTTCGAAACGTCTGAGGTTTGTTTCGTTAGCGGTTCGAAAAGGTTTTCGTTTCGATTATGTATTATCTTTCGTTGCACTTTCGGCGTCATTTGTGTGAAGTCGTTAGGTGTCAAGAAAGTTTTAGATTAGTTTAAATCTATAGAAGGCATAAAGCACAACTCACAATTTACAAGCTTTTGATTAACTTTTCACTTTATACCACTCAGCTGCATATTTCACTGTACTGTGGGATATTTTTCAAGACTTTTGACCACATCAATGTTTCTTGATTCTAGGATTTCTTTATTTTGACTTCATTACCTGAAGCCATCGATGCACACTAATACAAAATCAGAATGGTGTTTTCATAGTGGCTAGAGAGTTGAATAAACTGACGGGCAATGGCAGATACCCCAGAGCAACGCGTCAGGATCTTGGTCCTAAGTCACGTTTCGAACTTAGGACCGTCAGTTTCTTAGGCTGGCACCCTACGCATTAGACTAGCCTAGTCTAGATTAGACTAGACTAGACTAGGTGGACAGTGCATTCAAAGTGGACCTTCATCTGCGCACGCTGGAAAACTTTTTGAAAAACGCATTCTCGCTCAGTCTCCTAAACAATTATAAATAAAAACATTTCTGTTCTCAAAAACAGCTAATTAAGAAAAACTTTCAGCATCAGTTCTGTTTAACATCACTCGGTTATAGGATGACATAAAAACGTTCGTTTCCCCATGGCTGTTCCATGAAGAAAACTTCGTTACATACCACATGGCTGCCCCAGAGATCGAAGAAGGAACGATACCCCTACATATTTGGCAGTTCCAACAGTAGAATATCTTCTTTAAGATGTAATAAAATGGCCTCAAAACCTGCTGGTTCTAAATTTTTAGAAAAGCTCTATAGAAAAATGGCTCGTCCGCCAGTTAAGGCTGCCTATATATTCCAGTATGTACATGAGGACAAGAAGAGGGTACAGGGGGGGGGGGAGGGGACGATAAAATGTCGGCCTAATTGGCGAGGACCATCCGGTCATTTGCCCCCCCCCCCCTTACTGACCCCCCGCCCCTTCCTAGTCCCAATGCTCCCTTCGGCGGAGAAGCTCCCATAAAAATAGAAATTTTTCCGAATGACAGCATTTTCGATCTTGACGCTACTTTACGTACAAACATTGAATGGATTGAAATGTGAAATTCCACATATTTTTTTCGCAAATTTCCCCCGCACTGAAAGGAACTGAAAAGTTTTCAATGGTTAATTTGATTCCATAAGGCCGTGAACTGTTAACGCCCCTTACCCACTTTGAGGAATTCCCGTTCTTTTGGAAGATTGGCTCATTCGAAAGTGGTGTTATTGCACTTTCTTATAGTCCTACCACTAGCGCACGAGGGAAGAACAAAAAAAGTTGAATCCCCACTCTTTGGCAGTTTTTATGAGTTAAATGTGTTCCTTAAGGTGTACATAAGTAAAATGGATTCAAAAACTGACGATTCCTTCTCTTTGAAGACATTCCCCTCCGTTTGGAGGTTTGGCTCGTTCGCCAATGCCTCCAATTGCCCCTCCCAAATGTCCCCACCATGGGGGTCGATCTGTCAGTTCGTGACCCGAATTAATGGGTTGGTCGTCGAGGAAATACAGAATGGAACGAGGCGAGCTAATTTGCCGTCGGAAGGTGAGAAATTGTTGAGTGTTGTTGATGAAAAATTTATTGCCAAAACGTTTTTTTTTGACGGTGATGGATGACAGTTGACACGCGAAATAACATAACATCGGTTATAAATGGCACGAATACTACGAAAAGCAATATCGGACCCGGAAGGAAAATGAACTGGAGTTATTACACATGCTCATGCTGTTGAATCACGGACGGACGACCGAATCCTCCAAAGAGGGAGGAAACAAAAAAGGGGGAATTTTGCAGTTTTGAGACCGATACATCTGTAATAAATGGCACGTTTACTACGAAAAGCAATATCGGACCCGGAAGGAAAACTAACTGAAGTTATTACACATGCTCATGCTGTTGAATTATTAGCGGACGAGTTGATCCTTTAAAAAGGGGAATTTTTTTTCAAAGAGGGGGGATTTTTTGCAGTTTTGAGGCCGATTCACGAAGGGGAATTCCATTTTTCCCATCCCTTCTGGTCTGCTAGTGTTAATGGGTATGGATGGAGAAGACAAATTTTAAAGTAAGCCAGTTTTTTGGCTTCAGCCTCAGCTTTAGACAAAACCTACATAAATAGAATCTAAGCTCAAGCTTAAGCCTAAGCCTAAGCCTGAGCCTACATTTGTGAGTTTTTTGAGCATTTAGTGTGAGAGTGCAAAAGTTGGAGTGTACAGAAAAATTTCCAGTAATCAAATTTAGTCTTCTAAAGTTTTTTCAACTTACATCATTTCTACACAAGGTCAGTATGTCATGTATCGAAAACGAGGTGAGACGCGTGTCCACGTGCATTATGAACCTTTAAAACATTTTCAAGACAGATTTTACGATGAAACCTACTTGACAGTGAAAACGTATCACACAGAAGAATTCTAATTAACAAATTTTGAAAATAAACTCTAAGCATATGGTATGGTATCTATGCAATTTCTCCAAATCATTACTTCAAGGATGCCGCCAACTCGATTCGTACATCCGGTGGTATAAATAATAATTCTAAAGCGCATACACAATGGTATAAGAACACTGAATTGCGGTAAAACTTTTCCATAACAAAATACAGTATGTAAAGTTTTACAGATTATAGCTTGGTCACGGTATTTTATTTAAAAAAATTATTTCTGTGAACCTGCTATGATAAATTGCCATGAATTAAGTGCAGTGTTAATATGTTGTCCAAATGTTGAGTGAATAAATGAAAAATAATTAAAATTATCTTTAAAAACTTGAACGCGCGCCAAAAGCCAAAAGTATTCTTACGATATACATAGCTAAGTAAGATATTAATTTGTTATAAAATAATATTCCCATTTACCCGTTACGCTCAATTGCAATGAACTTTGAACGAAATGCTCGTAAGTATGTTGACTTAAAAACTGACATAAAAACTGACATAAAAACCTGAACGCGCGCCAAGTAAAGATTTCAATTCAAAACTGTGAATGTGATGCCAATCAATGAATGTACCTCGTAATGAAGGTCATCTGTCGTCCGACTAATTGCCGAACTGATTGAGTGGTCGCGAGTGAGTGAGTGAGTGAGTGAGTGAGTGAGTGAGTGAGTGAGTGAGTGAGTGAGTGAGTGAGTGAGTGAGTGAGTGAGTGAGTGAGTGAGTGAGTGAGTGAGTGAGTGAGTGAGTGAGTGAGTGAGTGAGTGAGTGAGTGAGTGAGTGAGTGAGTGAGTGAGTGAGTGAGTGAGTGAGTGAGTGAGTGAGTGAGCGAGTGAGTGAGTTTACGCAATTATGAATGATATACAGTAAACTTGAGATTGTAATTACTCCGCCTGCTCAACAACCAATTAGGTGCTTCCTGTCACAAATCACACTTCAGTCAGTACCGACGTACTAGAATAGAGTTTGCTATAATGACCAATTCCAACATAGAGGAAGACGAATTGATGACTGATCATTAGCGAGAAACGTTTGCAGTGGAGAAGTTTACTGAGTTCCTTTTTACAATGAAATAGAGTAGGGCATCTGAATAATGGACATAATCACAAATAAAAAGAGTGTTGTGTAGTTGTTAATCTAGAAATTGATGAATGTCCGACTGACTGACCGACTGACTGACTGACTGACTGACTGACTGACTGACTGACTGACTGACTGACTGACTGACTGCCTGCCTGCCTGACTGACTGACTGACTAACTGACTGACCGACTGACTGACTGACTAACTGACCGACTGACTGACTGACTGACTGACTGACTGACTAACTGACTGACCGACTGACTGACTGACTGACTGACTGACCGACTGACTGACTGACTGAATGACTGGCTGACGTTTCAACGAACCCATTTAATGACTATAGGAATGCAAAAATATGCTAATAAATCAAGATAATAAATCAAAAATCGTAAAAAAATCATTAGGCCGCCATAAATATTGGTCGCCAACTGAATTAATCCTGAGCCAATAAATATTCAACTTCAACCGAATTAATCCACGGACAAGACTGATTGTCCACTGGCTAACCACATTTATACAGGGTGGCTGTAAAGTAACGACGCGGTTTCCGGCTGACCATTTCTCGAAAAAATTATATGAAAATTTCGCCAAAAGTAAAGTTCGAGCAATGCTATACTAAAATGAACGCCATAAACGGAAATTTCAGGTAAAATTACTTAGAACTGGCATGTCAAAGTTACGTATGCCTTATAATAATGTTGAGAAATGGGCGGCCGGAAAACGCGTCGTTATTTTACAGCCACCCTGTATATGACGATAAATTAGGTCTATCCATAAATTCTGGCTACCAAAAATTCATAGAAACTTCTTTTCGCTCCAAGCGTTTTTTGGGTAAACGTTTTCTTGGACTAAATTTTTTTGAATCTTAGTGAAATGAAAAACTGAAACTAAAACAATGAAACTTACGACCTCAGACCTGCTCGACCGATAAAATGTGAATAAAGCCTATAAATATGATTCTCTGCAGTCGTACTATGTAGATATTTCCCTTTTATTATGGATTAAGTATAAATACCAGAAAATTTATGTTTGGATCCAGTTCGGTAAATAATAAGTGACTTTAAGGCTTACTCAGTCAGTCAGAGACTAAATATTTGAATGGAAACTGAAATGTTATAGGGAATACTAAGTTATTCGTTCTCTCGCGGAGTCACGAATGATGACAGCTACGTCAGGCTTAGAATTAATTGACGAATAGCACGAATTCAAGTCAAATAACACGAATTCAAGTCAAATAACACGAATTCAAGTCAAATAATACGAATTCAAGTCAAATAACACGAATTCAAGTTAAATAACACGAACTCAAGTCAAATAACACGAATTCAAGTCAAATAATTCATGAACAAATATAGTGTTTTTAATTACCTAAAAACTTAAAAAATTGCATGGAAATGTATAGTTACGCAGAACATTGCAGTTTCAGTTGAATTGTTCAGTGTCGTCATGTTTGACACTATAAAAATAGTATTCTAAACTCTACTTTCTAAGTAACCAAAACCCCTGAACAGGCTATAAGCATTGTCAACACGGGCCTGTTGTCGATCCTTTCCCATTATAGTGGGTATTATTTCAGCATCATGATGCCGTGCGAATACCCTTACCCAAAATGAGTGATGCCGTCCAGAGTAAACAACACATTGCCCGTGCCGTGAGGGTATGTCTAACGATCGTCTACCAGTTTGGGACTTGAAAAACGCGTTGGAGATTCAGAAATAATTTTCACAGATGTAGAAATTTGTAACTAAATGGTGATTCTAACGTTTTACCTGAATCTCAGGAAGCCTCTAAGCCTTTGAGTCAAGTCTTAAAAGAACCAAATCTATGCACAACGAGCGAACTGTACTTTTTATCATATTAAGGGACGGACGCTGGTCCGTTCCCTTAATGTGGTCCACGTCTTATGAAATGCAAAATTAGCCTATCCGGAGGTTTCTTGTTTTTTTCTATAGAAACCCTCTGATGGTAAATAGTAAAAATTCGAACTTTTTTTTCGTTCAAATTATCAAATTTTTCTGTCATATAACATTAGAAAAAACGGACGAACGATACGCTTAATTTTTTCCGCGCGAACAGTTCATAGAGATAATTTTTGATAACAAAATACCTCGATTGAGCTATTTGATTGGCCACTCACTGATACGCACGAGTATGAATCGGTACCTTGAATGACGGTAACAACATCAGGTCATGGGTGCGCGGCGCGTGGGTAGACTTGGTGATATGTACCTCACATATTCTACATAGTTCTTACGACCATCACCCAATCTCATTCTAATTTGGGACGCAATTCGTTGTCATGCAATTTGGTAATATAACCTGAATAGACCTCTATGTACATTGTCCAATAAAAATACGACCCAAATAGTTCCACCCGCGTCCTTCTTTGAATGCACGAATGAACGAGGTGAAGAGGGACAATAGCAACGACAACAACAACAACAACAACAACAACAACAACAACAACAACAACAACAACAACAACAACAACAACAACAACAACAACAACAACAACAACAACAACAACAACAACAGAATAAAATAAAAACCATATGCATAACGAGTAAACAAACGGAAGTGGAGAGTATACAAAACAAACAGTACTATTGATAGTACACTACTCATGGAAATTTGTGTCAATATAGTTCATACAGAGTTTCTAGTTTCTTGTTCGTTAGAAAGTTTCTGCGCACCCCAAGCTTAATTCAAATCGGAGTTTTATTTCTCAAAAAATTTTTTTTTCATTCCTCTTGGATAATATAATTATACAGGGTGTTCCAAATAAAAACATACGTAGTGTACGAATGGTGTGCCAAAATCATTTTGGGAACGGGCCCACAAAATTTTATTTTTGATAACCACAAATTAATAGTTTATATTAGTACATTTGCAGCCTCCTGTCCAATCTCTCTTGTGATTCAAAAAGTTTTAGCGCGCAGTTTGAAATTGAATCTTTTTTGGTCGTCTGCGAGGTAACCGGTGCCGATAGATTCATTTCAGAATGAAACCCAAATTGAAATAAAACACGAATCCAACTGCAGAACTGTGATATTGTATGACTGTTTTGACAGTGATATGTAAACATATTCGTCAACAGTTTTAAGTTTGGTATCTAGAAGTCAGTGGGTGAGTTTCCTGAATAAACAAAGAAAGAAAATTTAGCTATTCAATGGCAGAGATTTTTCCCAAAAAAGCCTTTGAATGAATACAAATCCCAAATACAAACCCTGTTCCAGTGGGGGGGGGGGGGGGGGGGGGTTTACCAACACGCGATGCCAGTCATAATGGATCAGGAGACAGACTTTAAAATGCGCGCCTTTTGGGCGAATTGTAGAAATTTGATATCATGTACATAAAATTTTCATAAATACCTTGAGAAAACGGAATCTCTGGTGGTGAAACTAATGAAACTCGAGGAAACTGGAAACGAGGAACAGTGCTGAATAGAGAAACATATCCTAGAAACGTTGTTCTAATTCAGTGAGAAAGCAGATTTTCAATCGCAAATACAATTTACGGGCAACCATTGTCGTTTCGGGCAACTATTTCGTGAATGAATTCTAATAAAAAGCAAGGAAACGTTTTACAGAATACAGGGAAAATTTGGCGCGAATTCAAATTCAACTGCCTAATCAATTGTGAATGGTGTGGAATTTTATGTAGTGGGGTATTCGGGCTTACGCTTGTCACTTCCGCTTGTTTGTGTGGTTGGAACTTCCGTCCGAGCAGATTTCCGAGACTGACCGACTGACCGACTGACTGACTGACTGACTGATTGACTGACTGACTGACTGACTGACTGACTGACTGACTTAGTGACTGACTGACTGACTGACTGACTGACTGACTGACTGACTGACTGACTGACTGACTGACTGACTGACTGACTGACTGACTGACTGACTGACTGACTGACTGACTGACTGACTGACTGACTGACTGACTGACTGACTGACCAACTGACTGACTGACTGACTGACTGACTGACTGACTGACTGACTTGCAAACTGTCTTTTTTATATGCCGTTTGTATGAACAAGTTCCACAAATAGATTACGTCATCAATATGATCTGTTTTATAGCAAAAACATGGACATAAGGAACATGCAACAATAACAACATAATCTCTCGTTGGATTATATAAATCATTCATGTCAGTTGTACTATGAATTTTCAGAGCAAGAATGAAAAGGAAAGTAGGGGTGAATAAATAAATAAAATTGCATCTGGGATTAATGTAAACAAGTTAATTTTATTAGGATACGTATGTACATACTGTATGTACATGAATATAAAAATATACATATAATGAACAAACATAAAAATTAATAAGTTGGTGTTTTTACCAAACCGAATTTGTTCTACCCATTTGTAGAGAACTTGAAAAGAGTTTGCAGCGAACAATTGAATTGATTTCAAGTTCACATCCGTTTGACTTCCAGACCAAAATTTTTGTTCTTACAATAAACTAATGAAAATCTAGGAGCATATACGGGAACGAAAGACCGCAATTTTATCTTTAATAAAACTTTCCCGTGAATCATGCTTTAACTGGTCAATTCTAATGGACTGGATCAGAGAAACCAATCAATTTATTCAGTCATCGTGTCAGTATTGTGTTCGCGTGTCATGTGGAAATAAGTGTGGGTTTTTTTTTCGAAAACTTTAACGCGCACCAAATTTGGTTTTGAATTGAACATGCGCGCAAGAATTTGCTGATTAACAAGAAAAACTAAATAGACTATTCAAAATAGTCACTCTATTCACACATCTTCAAGTATTACTTATCACTGATTACCAACACTGATTTGAAGAATTCTAAGTGTCTTTTAACTCAGGATTAAAAATACATAAAATAGGAAGTATGACCCGCGAGGCTGACGGTTTAGTCACTAGACAAAAAAGCGACCAATAATAATCACGAATACTATACGAGTATTATACAGTTACTATTATAAAATTAAACGAAAGCATTGTTTGAAAGTTAATGAGTCGATTGTAGCTTAGCCTGAATTGATTATTACTTTGAAATTTTTCGGCGCGCAGTTTGAATTCGAATCAGGTTTTGGCGCGCGTTCAAATAATTCACAAAAAAAACTTTTTTACATGACATTTGGACAACATATGTACGAACGTTCCGCATGATTCATTGTATTGCTTGCATTGAAAATAGTTCCAAAAGTGATTGTGGAAAAAGGCTTTTCTAAAAAGTTTATAGAAGGCCTTGCGACCATGCCATTCGACATACCATTTACACCCGTAGCACAGAAAGATAATACACGTTTTTGTAATATCAGCCGTAATATCGGTTTTGTAATAACTCACTTTCTGAGTTGCCTAGTCAACGAATTTTCAATTTTGATGTATCAAAACGAATGTATTCTTCTGGTGAACACGTCGCTTTTAAAAGTCAATTAATTATAGCTGTGAAACATATCGAAAATCTCGATAATAATGGTTTTGTAATATCGATATTACGGGGATATTACAAAATATCGTACTATCTCCGTATTATCTCGTATGACTCGATTCTGCTGCAGTTTCAAGGATGTAACCAATGTTTTTGTACACCAACGTGACCGTAAAACTTTGAATTTATCCAGTAATAAAAAATATGGAACAAAAACTTCATTTGAATAAAGTTATGTCACAAAAACTACGATAATAACTGTAATATCGGCCGTATTAACGTTGATAACACTGTATTATCATATTACAATGTAAGCTAATGTTTCAATTGTCCACAGTACTATAGATATTACACCTTGCTGTTTTGGGTGTAATATCGATAGTACAGTTGAAAATTTTAGCTTGCAAGGTGTAATATCGATAGTACAGGGGATATTGAAACATATGCTTGATCGTTTTTTGGATATGACCAAGCACTATTGTGGAGATAAAAACCGTTATACGGGCATGTAAATGAAGCAGTAAATGAAACTTTATGTTATCCCGATTCGCCTATTATCGTGGACAGATCGTTAATATAAAATGAAAAATTTCATTTCGAAATCTAACATCTGAGCGGGACAGATGGTACTACTTAGCACCGGAATGAAACATCAGGTCATCCGGCTTCTTGAAGATTGTTAAATGGAATAGATACATAATCATCAAATCAAAAAGTACAGCACAGTTATGCAAAAAACATGTGATTAGAGTAAAACAGGTCATAGGACTTCGGATGCAAATGAAACATCATGTCATCCGTCCCGTGTTTTTTTTTCGTAAACGTGCTTTGAGCATGGAGTTCTGATCATGCATGATCAACCCACTTCAAAGTTGGTTCAAAAGACAGAAGAATAAACTTTTTATTAAATCAGTTTGAATATATCGTTAACCATTCAAACAAGTCCCAACGTCGCAAATGATTATTGTTCCATGATTTTTTATTCATTCGATGACTAATTTGTTTGTCCGTGAAATTCAGCTGAAACTGCAGTAATCGAAGTCACCCGGGCCGGTGCGAGTTAAGCTACAGAGCTACTTCTTTTTTTGCATTGGTAATGGAAAAGTTATTCGAAATATCGAAAATAGTTATTTTATAACTTGTGTATTTCAGTAACCTTCCGGTAAATTTATGTATCTTTACCAAAATCCTTTACCGGTTTTGTACTGGTCCCTGGTTATTGAAGAATTCAGGGAATACAGTTGGTAAATTCATTGACTTTATCTTAGGCTTTTTTATAACACTCATTCAAACGGTATTATTTCCGTTGTTTGATTTCCTAGTCGAATGGTGATTTGCAAATCGAGAAAATCTTGATTTCG
Organism: Daptonema setosum; assembly: GCA_964036265.1. Classification (NCBI taxonomy): domain Eukaryota; kingdom Metazoa; phylum Nematoda; class Chromadorea; order Monhysterida; family Xyalidae; genus Daptonema; species Daptonema setosum. The sequence continues at coordinate 31,937,260 of OZ038442.1, forward strand.
TCTTCGGCGAATATTACGAATGATATCTTTCAAACCTAATATCCTTCATACATCATTTATGTAAGCAGGTGACAACTTTTGTTAAGCAGCATAAAAATGATGCAACGGATCGCGGCAAAAATCACTAAACCCAAATTTTCCATATTTGTATAACAAATTCTGAACTCACATGGTGAGCGAGAATCGAACATGCAACCTCCCGATTGCTAATCTAACGCTCTACCAATACCAACTGAACCGAACAAGCTAATGTTTCATCGCCCACTAGCAGACGAGAAGGGGAGGGAAATGTGGAATTCCCCCTCTTTGGCGGTTTCAGAAAGTAGAGTTTGTTTGATATAGGTGAAATGAACTGATTTTTTTAAACTTCCCCTTCTTTGGGAAGATTCCCTTCCCTTTGGAGGTTTGACTGGTCCGCCAGTGGCCCACTGTAATATCAATATGACACGTATTTGTATTATGATATTACAGTATTAACGGCGTTAATACCCCCGATATTACAATTATTATCGTAGTTTTTAGGACAAAACTTCATTAACATGGAGTTTTTGTTCAATGTTTCTTGTTACTGGATAAATTCAAAGTTTTACGGTCACGTTGGTGTACAACAACATTGGTTACATCCTTGAAACTGCAGCAGAATCGAGTCATACGAGATATTACGGAGATAGTACGGTATTTTGTAATATCTCCGTAATATCGATATTACAAAACCATTATTATCGATATTTTCTCGGTGTTTCACAGTTATAATTGAATAACTTTTAAAAGCGATGTGTTAACCAGAAGAATACATGCGTTTTGACACATCAAAATTGAAAATTCGTTGACTACGAAGCTCAGAAAGTGAGTTATTACAAAACCGATATTACGGCTGATATTACAAAAACGCGTAATATCTTTCTGTGCTACGGGTGTAAGACGTTCTGAGTCTGACTGAATCGTGAGAAAGGCATTTTGAGATTTTTCATGTGAACTTTTCCAACATAAGGGAACATACAATAGAACATGGTTTTAACATAGATGATGTTTCAAAGTTGGAATATCTATCAAACCAACTGTTTACTTGAATCCTAGTGAGCCGTTTAGTACTATACAGATTTAGATACTTGGCAACACTTGAGTGCTGCCCGTTATCTGCTCGAGGGTCATCACCATCATGCACTAGCGGACAAAAAGGGGAGGGAAAAGCTGAATTCCCCCTTCTTTGGCAATTTCAAAAAAGGAGATTTTGTGTCTTAAGCTGTACGTAAAATGGTATCAAAACTGCCGATTGCCCCCTCTTTTGACAAATTCCCCTTCCTTCGGAAGTTCGGCTCGTCCGCCAGTACCATTATACAGTGAACGGAAATCAGATTTGGTATAGCCGCCTCGTGGACTTCCTACTATGACGCCTTCTTAGTCTATCGGTTAAAGCGTCGACCTAGTGAACCGGCGGTTTCCGGTTCGAAACCACGGGGCACTAGAACTGTGACGTACTTTTTCCGGTGGTCTGTCAGTTTTTCTTTTCTATTGTAGTTTAGTTAATTGTGTAGGTGGTTTTCCAGTACGAAATATGTAAACGTGGTTTTTTAAGAAGAAAATTCGTCGTTTCAAAAATAATTTTTTATAAAAAAATTTGACAGCTGGAGAACAAAAGGTACCACACTCATTGATATGTATGGCATACAGTATGTATATACCATACCAACCACTAGCGGACGAAAGGGGCGGGGAAAAGTGAAGTTCCCCTCTTTGGAGATTCCAAAAATTAGAGTTTGTTCCCTAAGATGTAGGTAAAATAGTCTGAAAACTGCCAATTTCGCCCCTCTTTGAGAAAATTCCCCTTTATTTTGGAAGATTAGCTCGGCCGCCTGTGGTACCAAACTAAAAGAATGTACATATGTACATACATATATAACGTTTGTCAGTAAGATACTCAAGTTAGGTCTCATTCCCGAACCTAGGATTGACCACCCATAGGTTAAGCTATAGTCAGCTCTCGGCATACTGATTACTGATGAGGACACGAGAGTTTAGGCGGTGTCTATGCTTGTCCGAAACACCACTTAAGTTAAGTTAGAATAAACCCTCTTCTCAAGCCTTACGACCTCAACTTATAATCATCATATACATAAATGGTGGCACATGGTAGAAAGCCTACAGACAAGAAACAAACTGTTTCTTCCAAAGTGTAAAATATTGGATCGTCAGCCTGATGCTACTCAACTCGCCTGTCTAGTCCAGTGCGTAGGGCGACAGCCTAAGAAACGGGTGGTATTGGTTCGAAACCTGACTTGGGAAACAGACCCTAACAGTTTATTCAACCTCTCTCGCCACTACAAAAAACCATTCTGATATGATATTAGTGCTTCTCAACAACTTCAGTGAATAAAGAAATCCCAGATTAAAAACTCCAAGTCGAACATAGACTAGGGCAAAACTCAGTTTCGCAAATTATTCTGGATATGGCTATGCAACTGCGAAAATATGACGTTTAGACGATGGATTAACATCAATAAATCGTGACCACGCATCACGATAGTACATTAGTACTACTAACGGAAATCAACTACAGTAAACCGTTTCCTCGTTTGGATGGTTGGCGACACCGGCGGACGAGCCAATTCCCAAAAAGAGGGAAATTTTTTCAAAGAGGGATAATTAACAGTTTCAAATCATTTCACCTACAACTTATGGAACAAACTCGACTTTTTGGAACTGTCCAAAAGGGGGGAGGAATTCCACAGTTTGGTCGCTCCATCGTCCGCTAGTGGCTGAAGAGGAAAAAAACAGATTGATTTTTCCCGCCGTGTTTGTACAGAATACACTTGATGTTGAAGTGTTGCACACGGACGGACGTACAGTACTACAAGTAGTCCAGAGTTTTCGGTTATAGTCAAGTGTCGAGTTTATACTGTTTGTACAAAATATTCTGAACATGTTTTACGTTTCCGTGTATCAAGCAGCGGTGGAGATACCAACAGTCAAGGATACATACAGGGTGGGCCAAAAAAAACCATACGATTTTGAAGGTTAATAACTCGAGCTATAAACAACCGATTCAATCGTTCTTGTTTTCATTTGAAAGCCTATATTTTACCTTAAAATCCCTCCAAGTTTAATCTTGTTTTATAAAGTTGCCCTTAAGTTACAGAAGAAAACCCCAAAATGTCGTGTTTTAAGATGAAAAAACCGGATTTTTTTGGTTTAACAAAATGTTCTTTTTGGGCCACGAATTTCTAAATTTAAAAAAGTTCCATAAGGGAAATAGAGTTTTCTGAGCTCAATTCTAACTTGGAAACTCTGTAATACCATATTAAGTGCTTTGAAAAAAAAAATTCATGGCAAGTGTCTTAGCCGCCATTGACAAATTTTACGTTAGGGATTTTAAGTTAAAATATTGACTTTCAAATGAGAGCAAAAACGTTTGAATCGGTTGTTTATAGATCGAGTTATTAACGTTCAAAATCGTATGGTTTTTATTGGCCCACCCTGTAGATCGAGACACTGGCGTACGAGCAAAACTTTCAAAGGGAGGGGAATACCTCCAAAGAGGGGGGATTTTCAGAAATCAGGCCATATTACCTACAACATAAGGAACAAACTCTAATTTTTGAAACTGCCAAAGAGGGGGGAATTTCACTTTTTCCTTCCCTTCTTGTCCGCAAGTGGATTGAGATACGGGCGAAACAGTTTATTTATCGAACCGTTCTTTGATCATGTACGCAACTGAAAGTTAAATTACAAAGGGAACCCGGTTGATTGATTACCATACCATAGAGATACATAAAACTCCATGCACTAGCGAACGGGGAAGGGAGGGAAAAGTGGAATTCCTCCCTCTTTGGCGGTTTCAAATAGTAAAATTTGTTTCTTGAGGTGTAGGTAAAATGGCCTAAAAACTCCGGATTCCCCCTCTTTAACGGAGTTCCCTCCCTTTGAAAGATTAGCTCGTTCGCCAGTGACTCCATGGGAATGTGAAACTTGCCGTCTGACTTTCAAAATAATTTTTTTCATCGAATGAAAATACTACTTATAGTAAACACTTCATAATGAGTATTGAATAGCGAAACTTCAATCCTTCAGTAGATCGAAGAAATATTAAAGAACTGTTATTCGAAACTGAACCTAATTCAAAATGGTATATTCAATTTGCTTCATGAAGCGTGTTGAAACGGAAGTGGTTCGGTTCGATTGTAGCTATTGGAGTGAAACGAAATAAGGAACTTTTATTTGTTCGAGATTGGAAAGAGCTGCCGAAAGGCGGAAATTATATGTTTGCCGTTTTTCTCGGTCAATTTAGAAAGGTGCATGTGAATAAGACAATCGCCGTCTGACTTTTGAGATTATTCCCTTAGTAGACTAAAAAATAAATGGTGATTTTTCACTGATCTTTTACAGTGCTACAATTATGAACTTCGAGGCAAAACATAAAAAAGAACCGTTTTTTGCAAATCCGATTCGACAAATCGAAGTGGTATATTAATTTCGCTTCATGAAGCGTGTTGAAACGGAAGTGGTACGTTCGATTGTAGCTATTGGAATAAAAGGAAATAAGAAACTTTTATTTGTTCGAGATTGGAAAGAGCTGCCGAAAGTCGGAATTTATAAGTTTGCCGTTTTTACTCGGTCAATTTTAAGAATTGGTGCATGTGAATAGGAAATTCGCCCTTAGAATTTTGAGATTATTCCCTTAGTAGACCAAAAAATATATATGGTGATTTTTCACCGATCTTTTACAGTGCTAGGATTATGAACTTCAAGGCAAACATAAAAAAGATTTTTTTTTGCAAATCCGATTCGACAAATCGAAGTGGTATATTAATTTCGCTTCATGAAGCGTGTTGAAACGGAAGTGGTACGTTCGATTGTAGCTATTGGAGTAAAAGGAAAAAAGGAACTTTTATTTGTTGGAGGTTTGAAAGAGCTGCCGAAAGGCGGAAATTATATGTTTGCCGTTTATCTCGGTCAATTTAGAAAGGTGCATGTGAATAGGAAAATCGCTGTCTGACTTTTGAGATTATTCCCTTAGTAGACTAAAAAATATATGGTGATTTTCACCGATCTTTTACAGTGCTACAATTATGAACTTCTAGGCAAAACATGAAAAAGAACCATTTTTTGCCAACCTGATTCATTAAATCGAAGTGGTATACTAATTTCGCTTCATCAAGCGTAATGAAACGGAAGTGCGTTCGGTTCCATTTTACGTATGAAAGTGAACGAATAAAAGGAACCACGGGATTTTCATTCAAATCGAAGGAACCTTTATACTGAAAAGAGCTGGACTACACAATACAGATACATTATTCGGTTATTCAATACAGTAAGTATGTATATTATTCAATATAGTGATTTTAATTTAGTTATATATTATAGTTATATAGTATGTATATTATTCAAAATAGTAATTTAGTTTAATTGAAAATCCAAGCTGATTTTATTATTGATCAACCATTGAGAGCTTTTCGAGCTAACTTAGGCCAAAAAAAGTTTAGTTGACTATTTATAACGTAAATACCTCATCATTACAAAATTCCAATTCCATAATAAGCTTCAATTTCAATGGTATTCGGGAACAATCCTACGTGCCAAACTTTCTAATAAAACTCTATACACATATGTAAATAATTCAATTCAATTACTGTAGGTCGATAAATCTCAAATTTTATCTCCAGAATCAAAAACACGGAACAAAAAACTCCGAAAAATGGTATGCATTCAAAATCAGTTGCCTAATCAGTGGACAATGCTGTAATATGACAATCATGGAGCCATGGTGGTGGTCATATGGCGCCACTGACTGGCATACTAAAGGATATAATGGGATTTAGCCCAATGACAGATACTGTTTATGCATATTGTGAGCAGCTATTCATGGTTTTTGATTATTACCAGTCACTGTTGTGTTTGCATACACGAATTTTGAATATGGGATATTGAGTTGGTTAGCAAACATCTAAATGTTCTATTAAAAAGTACGATTATTTCAATGTGTTTATTCGTGCTTCATTTAGGAGGATATTTCTTGGAACAATATTTTTCGCCTGTGATATTCACGAGTGTACAGTCCATTTAGAACTGTTTTGTGTTTCGGGATAGTTGGAGTTGGGAATTCTTAAACAGTTACTTTTTTAAACTGGTTTTGCGCCACTGCCTAGTGAAAGTATGTCTAGTGTAGTGCGTAGGGCGCCAGCCTTGGAAACTGGGGTGGTCTCAGGTTCGAAACCTGACTTGTGACACCGATTAACGCATTGCTCTAAGGTTTCTGCCGTTACCCGCTTTTTGGTTGCCAGTATATTCCATCGCAGTTCCGTGCTGTGTTGTTTGCACTAGTTATCCATTGACCTAATTTGTCATCAATAAAACGAACCGAACTGAACCGAACGCGCATTTTTTTCAACCTCTTTGGCCACTACGAAAACACCATTCTGAAAACACCATTCTGAAAACACCATTTTGAATGGTATTAGTGTGCCCTGTTGGCTTCAGTAAAGAAGAAATCCCAGTACAAAAAGGCACCCTAAGTCAAAAAAAACGTTCTTAGACAAACAACTACTGTACATAATGAACGTACTCTGGACCAAGTATTTACATAGAGCGTACTCTGGTCCTAAATAAACACTTCCGGTGAGTCATGGACTAACCAGCTAAATAGCTTGAGCAAATCTCACAAGATGGGAAGGAATTATGTATGTGTAAGATGGGAACGAATTAAATATGTGTAAGATGGGAACGAATTAAATATGTGTTTTTTCTTTGTTCACGTTAATCACACAATAAAAGGTTTTTCTTAAAAATTTCTATAACGTCTGGCTCGCTCATAGTAATTGTGTTGGTAAGTAATCAACAGAACGAAAACAAGTAGTTTTCGTGTTGTGATTTATTCGATTTTTTTGTCAGCTGCGTTATGAGAATAAAATTATAATACTCCATAATTTGTAGACCTGAGGCCTAGTATTCATAAACGTCGAAAAAATATGGGTCCGGTTATTTTTCATAAACAACTGAAAAGTTAGCAAAATGAATGGTGCACAGAAACTCTTGTAGAATAAATTTACTTCTGCAGAAAGTTTACCATTGACGATCATTCTATATCGATCATAATAACAATGACAAAAACAACAACAACAATGGCAAAAGCAACAACAACATCAGTTTAATGGAACGCAGATAATAACAAGCAACAATGATAACAATAACAACAACAACAACAATGGCAAAAGCAACAACAACATCAGTTTAATGGAACGCAGATAATAACAAGCAACAATGATAACAATAACAACAACAACAATGGCAAAAGCAACAACAACATCAGTTTAATGGAACGCAGATAATAACGAGTCTTTTGTGTTAATGAGAAACAATACCATTGAATGAACATGTAAACGAGACGGTATAGGAATTAGTGGAGTGGAGTCAATGGTATAATCAATTTATAGTCTATTTCTGGGCATATAAGGTTCATTTTTTGTGACTTTTTGCCCCTATGCTTACAACGTAATGTTTCAAGGACGACATGCATAAAAAAGCACATTCAACAACGACAACATGTACCGGTTCACATAAATTTTTTCGTTTGAAATAGTGGTATGGTCATCAAGGTATAGGGTGGGACGGACAATGGGTTATTAGACAGGCCAATGAAGTTAATCAGTACTTCCCCTATAAAACTAAATCTTCGATTTTGTGGTCTATTTTGGGTTCTGACGGAATGCAACGTTTTTGAAGAGAACAAGAGAGTGTCTACTGGTTTTCAGACTTTTAATGTTTGAATCAAGGGACGGCCGCTAGGCCGTTCCCTTAATATGGTTCGATTAAGATAAGCTTTTTTGCGGATATCTCGATCTAGCCTCATCGTATCAACTTCTAGTCTATTTCATCGGTTTTCTCGTGCGATTCTACATCTTTTTGGCTATTTTTAACCCCGTAGGGAAAATTTTTTCATTTTTCAGGTCCGAAAATGATGAAAATGCGATTTTCCGTTTTTTTTCTCATCAAAAACGCTGTATGGGAACTGGGTAAGACCTGCAAAGCTGAAAATTGATACATAGGTCAATTTCACGCCCCGAACACGATTTCCTGAGTGTCACGGAGATCGGATGAAACTTTCCACCATTTTTGAGGGATTTTATGAAAAAAAAGTCAAAAATCGCAGGCAAAATGGAGAAAGAATTGTTGTATGAGCGATAGGTTGGTCCGATCGAACTGAAATTTCAACTGGATGTGTAATACATATGTCGAAATACGATCCGCTATTTAATTCAGCTAATTATTGAAACACACAAAAAACGCCACGGGTTATGTAAGAGGCAAAATTAGCGAAAAATTTCACAAAAGCTCTATTCCTCGTGACAAACTTATCGAATGGCCATATAAACTAGCCTATCATTTGCGGAATCAAATTTCATTATGACCTCTTTCCGACACATTTTCCGATAAAATCATCGTACTTTGACAAAAACTTGAAGAAACTGATGTAGAAAGTTTCAACGTTTTTGTCGATTTTTGCTCTTTCGAAAATCAGATTATCTCCATATTTAAAGCCTTGACACCCATTGTATTATCGGAATGTCTAGAATGACTGAAGTTGTATCGAATACAGAAAAGATGATTCTCTGCGCATTCTCAAAAAATATTTATGAGCCGCCAAAAACCGGTGAAAATTCAAGTTCACTTATTCACGCTGTTTCAGCCTTATTGGATTTCAAAATTTTTATTTATACAGAAACCAGAAAAAGTTCATTTTCACAGGAGGTATAGAGAGAGTATATTTCTAATAGACTATATTTTTAAAACTTGATCAGTCCCTTTAAATACTTTTTTATGATCCGTCAAAATGTACAGAAATAAAAAAATGGGTCAAAATTTTTTTCGAAGTAATTTTTTTCTTAGTTTCTAGACGTGTACCAACATCAATAAAACACCTCAAAACCTCATTATAAAGGTTCTGGAAGTAAGGAAAAAATTTCAAGAGTCACTTGGTACATTTTTCAAGTACAGCTCGGCGCTTACCTAATTAATAATAGTCAAGTTTTGAAGCTATTTTCACACTAGATAAAATGATAAATTTATGATTTGAAACTAGGTTTGATGTAGCAAATCAACTTTTAAAATATTTTTCGTCAAGGTAGTCAAGTGGATAGTGGGTTTGCAAGTTAAACGAGTGGTGCTGGGTTCAAAACCCCTGAAAATCTAAAACAACGAAAGTGTTGTTTTAATTTTGATATTATATACTTCTCCCGAACTTCAAATGTATATTTTAGATATAATTAGGCAGCTTTTAACTCCCTATATTACTAACCCAGGGATTTTTTTCATCATTATGTTAATTATTTAATGACTTCTTTTTACAAACAAAAAGGGGTCTCACTGTTCACAAATATTATTGTAATTCAATATTCGAAAATCGAAAGTTATAAAAGGGCTGAAGTAGATGAATCTTATGAAAAATTTTCAACTCATAGAGCATTTTTGTTACATTAGCACATATTTAGTCTACATACTGTACATGTGATTTGTTCACACATAAAAAAGTTATAGACAAGCAACTAAAAATGCCCTGAAGGCATGGGGAGTAACGAATATGGTTCGTTCCTGGCTAGTCCAATCGTGAAAAAGTATGAGACAAGAAATTTTATTTTCATATTTTAAATAGTCTGATCGTGAAAAAGCAGGAAACAAGATTTGCGATGAATCACGAAAAAAGTTTGTACTTCATTAAGTCAAGAATCAAACCAAATTACACGAAACATATTTGGGACTTTTCGGTAAAACCCAAATCCTTTATTTCGTCTAGCTCGTTGTGAGCATGAGTCATTTTACTTCGGTTTGTGTGACAAGGCTGTCACGAAACTTTTTTTATTCCATTTTCATTCAATAATGATGGTTTTTGATAATATGATCTATTTTTGATAATGATATTTTAAAAGATACTTATGGTTTGAAATTGAATACCAGCATTTTGAATAAGGACAAATGTTCCCACAATCGTGAAAAGTTCCAAATATGTTTCGTGTAATTTGGTTTGATTCTTGACTTAATGAAGTACAAACTTTTTTCGTGATTCATCGCAAATCTTGTTTCCTGCTTTTTCACGATCAGACTATTTAAAATATGAAAATAAAATTTCTTGTCTCATACTTTTTCACGATTGGACTAGCCAGGAACGAACCATATTCGTTACTCCCCATGCCTTCAGGGCATTTTTAGTTGCTTGTGAGTGGTATGGTCATCGAAGTATTTACTGGTTGACCCAAGCGTACATAATCAGACTGATTGCAAAAGTTGCCATTGCCATTGGAGTCGTCTGATGCACTGGACGGGAAGTGGTCGGAAAAATAAAATTCCTCCCTCTATGGCGTTTTTTAATGTATATTTTCTTTGTAGGGGAAATGAACTGAAAACAGCCGATTCCCCCTTTTTGATGAAATTCCTCTTCCTTTGAAGGGTTAGCTCATCCGCCAGTGGCCCCATGTAATTGGTTTCTTAACGCTCAGTGAAATGTAATTTTTATAGCATATCGCAGGGGTTCTTGTTAATCATGGAGTTTTCGGCGAGCAGTTTAAATTCAAATTTGCTTTTGGCGCGTGTTAACTTTTTTGAGAAAAATATTTTTTCACTTGATTGTTGACCAAACATTGCGCCTAATTCATTGCATATCTGCGTAACAAACTCGAAAAAGTATAATTTTGTATAACAAGAAACCTTGACTAAGCTCTGTATTATTATTTCACTTTTATTGTAGTATTCTAATTTCAACAATGTTCTTGTTTGAGAGGAAAACGCTGTTTTGTGGCATAAAAATATCTCAATAACAAAATGATGTGATGATTTTTCAAACAGTAATGTTTGTCAAGCATGTTCATGTACATGAAGCATAGGAAACCACAGAAAGCAAATCAGTTGACACCATAAGATTGATGATGTTGGATGTATGTATAGAGTAATCGCGCCGCCTGTGTAAGCGCGTGACGCTGAAAAATGTCGGGGATTATTTTTCATAAATAAGGAGAATCAGCAGTATTGAGTTCATTTTATACATGCCTAAAATAATGAATGCAAAATTTTTTTTGTTAAAGGGAAAAAAATTCTACTTTTCTTTTTTCTTCTCATCTGCTAACTGTGAAAAAGTATGTTTCAGGAACGCCATTTTATGCTTCACGCGCTTACATAGATTATCCGGATACGCTTTATTATAGTGGCTTGTTTTTGTAACCGACTATGAAGGCACCCTAAGTATTCCTACAACAGTAATTTTAGGTTGCGTGATTATCACTCTGTCACTCTGAAATCATGAACAATGAAAAAAAACTAGATGAAAACACACTGGATAAATATAGCGTGGTGAAAAGTATCATGTTTTCAATAGTTTCATTCTATGGACCCACCACGCACATAAGCAATGAATTGAGCGAATATTCGTAATTCGCCGAATGTTATAAAAAAAGATAAATTTTTTTCGAAAATTTTATTGCAGATTTGAATTTCGATTGCGCGCCAAAACGTTCTGAATGACATGAAATCCTGAATAAGCTATAAAAGCAGTGGGTCCATGACACAATGATATGCCACGGCAATGGCACAGGGACTAGGAACCAGTGGCGGACGAGATCAAATTCCAAAAGGAAAGGAATTTCCTCAAAGAAGGGGGAATTGGCAGCTCTCATGCCATTTTACCTACACCTTAGGGAACAGACTCTATTTTTTGGGAACGTCAAAGAAGGGGGAATTCCATTTTCCCGCCCTTTCTCGTCCGCTAGTGCTGGGAACAATGAGGGAGTGACACTTTAGCGGACGTGAAGGGATGGGAAAAGGGGAATTCCCCCTTTTTGGCATTTTAAAAAATTAGAATTTGTTCACTTAGGTGTAAGCAAAATGGTCTAAAACTGTCTCCCTCTATAAAGAAATTCCCCTCCCTTTGGAGGATTAGCTCGTCCGCGAATGGGGTGTGATGATGATGTTTGTGAGTCCATTAACACCTCACTTACCATACCATATCACTGGCGGACGAGTCAAACCTCCGAAGGGAGAGGAATTTCATAAAGAGGGGAAACTTTCTGTTTTGAGGCCGTTATACCTACACCTTGAGGAAATAACTGCCATTTTAATCGCCAAAAAGGGGAATTCCACTTTTCCCTCCCCTTCTCGTCCGCTAGTGCACCATACCACCAAAAGTATGCCGGTGGTCGAATTACTTTTTAGTAAATAAAACTAATACATTGCTATATTCTAGCTTGGTCAAGGTTTCTTGTTATCAAATAAAACTAATTCTATGAACCCTATGAACTCTCTCTCATTTGGTAATGTAATGAGCGCCATGTTCGTGATGCATGTTGTTCGTTTGTGAAAGAATTTTTTTTGGAAATGTGAAGGCGAAAACCTGGCTTTTATTTTTTGATAAGCCCGCCAAAAGCATATTTGAATTCAAACTGCGCGCCAAAATCTTTTCGGCTGACAAGATACCCTGGATAGGCTATATGAACGTAGTGTTTTAATCGAATGTTCATCCACGTAACCGGAGGCAATTATAGCTAATGCAATGTTATAGTCTATTCAAGCCTATTCAACGTTCCCTCTTACTCAGGAAGAATTGAATTTTTCGTGAGCGTTCAGATTTACTAGTCCATAAAAATTATTTTCAATAACAATATACGGGGCGTAGTCGTTCATTATTCACATAGACTTACCATACGCATAAACCATACCACTATAGCGGACCAGCCAACGCTCCAAAGTGAGGGTGATTTCTCCAAAGAGGGGGAATTGGCAAAACTTAAGTCATTTTACCTACCCCTTAGAAAACAAAATTTTACATTTTGAAACTGCCAAAGAGATGGGAATTCCACTTTTCCCTCCCCTTCTCGTCCGCTACTAAACCACACCACTAGCGGACGAGTCAACCCTCCGAAGTGAGTGAGATTTCAATCAAAAAGGGGGAATCGGCAGTTCTGAGACCATTTTACCGGAGCCAAAATGAACAGAATCCGCAGTTTGAAACCGCCAAAGAGGCAAGAATTCCACTTTTCCTTTCACCGTAAGTGAGCCGCTTGTGGGACCCATTTTGATCATGTCAGCAGAACCATAAGCCTTCAGGCGAAATTAACTTTGATAGACTGGTGTTCTTGAGTGCTATAGCACGCTCAATTGGTTAGGAGCTGAATTTGAAATGACGTCGTTTCACACGTAGTTTTTAAGACAACTCCGTTTGTATTTTTTTATTTGATTCGAGAAACTAGATTATCTTTGATCACGTGACACTCGGACGACGTCGACAACGAACGTTGGGTTCATTATACAATACGTTGTAAGACTTTTGGTGATTGGTGAATGGGAAAAATCTTACTTGAGAAATCGAAGGCATTCATTCCTTCGAGGCAAAAAGCAAATAATTCGATCAAAAACATGCAAAAAAATATTTGAATTATGGGTTACTTTACTGAAGATTGGAGTACTTCAGAATTAATATATTTGCTTCCTCTTAAGCCATTTTTAGATTATTAGAATCTCGTATGTAACTGACACTGAAGGAAGAACCTTACGCATGGGTATTCTTTGCTTGTAAACCCGATTCGGATTTTTCGCATAATCAATCATGATATATCGCGTTCAAAAACAATTTTTATAACCAGATAGTCTGACCAAACTATACACGTTTTAACCGACTATCAACACCGAGAATATTATTCCTGATAATGAACAGTTGATGGTGTTGTTGATTCTAGATCTAATCATCAATGCATTCATCACACGTGAACATCGAAAAAAACAAAAAAAAAAACAACCTAGTGAGGTTACATATGTTGGGCTAAAAATTTAATACCGGGTTGAACCGAAAAAAGAGGAAATTGGTGATTGAAGACAGAATTTTCGCCCGAGTCAAAGATTTGAGTAAAATGACATGAAAAGCTTATATTCCCCTTTCCAGAGAAGTTTCCCTTCCACCCGCCAGGTTTTTTCTCGGTCTGCATGTGTGTCCACAAAGCAATTGCTAGAAATAAAGAAGGACGCCGAAAGAAATTGTTTGTTGGCCGCAAATGACATTTTGCATATTCAATGTAAGTGGATGGACATGCTAAATGTTAACAGCCGACCAAAATATCTATTGATGGCTGACTGAACGACCGAGACCACCGTGAGTGAGTGAGTGAGTGAGTGAGTGAGTGAGTGAGTGAGTGAGTGAGTGAGCGAGTGAGTGAGTTAGTGAGTGAGTGAGTGAGTGAGTGAGTGCATATGAGCGTGAAAGGCCTATAGAAAAAACTTGTGGTAAAAAGATATGTACTCAGATCGAGCTATACTGTGGTACAGTCAACAATATGGGATCATGACAGCCCACCAGTGAAGTTGGAATGATGACAGGCCTAAATTAACGTACAGGGTGTCTCGTCAAGCGTTGGCTTTTGCAGACTGCTCCTCTCTTATTGCAACAATTCTCATTCCACAACGGAATATCAAAATTCAGAAATAAATCAGTTGAACAATGTAAATTTGGAATTCAGTAAGTAAAAGTTTTATTCATTTTATTCATTAGTGTTTTATTCATTTCAATAACTAATTTTGAGACACCTTGTATGTATGACGCGTGTCACTCCAATGGTTAAAGTCGATAATAAAACTCGTATATTGGCGTGAGATGAAAGGGATTGTATGACGTAAATGATTTTTACAGTTACAACAACAACAACAACAACAACAACAACAAAAACAACAACAACAACAACAACAACAACAACAACAACAACAACAACAACAACAACAACAACAACAACAACAACAACAACAACAACAACAACAACAACAACAACAACAAAAATAACAACAACAACAACATCAACAGCAATACAAACGCTATAATTGCAACATACATAGTTGCCATTTACTGTATAATCAGTTTCCCATACATATAAGGTTCTAGTAATCAGCAAATGTCATAATCAGCTGTTATTGAATGTACTTTATCGTATTAAACTGGATATACGTGTACTATACCAAGATATAGCATTCTCATTTGAATGAAAGACCAAATTTCAGACCGTCATTTTCAGACCATTTGGATTAACCGGCTTCTAATCAAAAGTGTATAACGCGGTAAAATTCGATGAGTGTAAAGCTACATAGTAAGAAAAGTCGCTGAGATAACGGAGAAAAAAGGCATTTATATCCAGTATCCTGATCAAATTTTGACATGCAACCGGACTGGGACAGGAAAACCGGAGCTGCTTGAATCCGATTAGGATTAGGAGGTGACATGTCGGATTTCCTTCTTACCGTAATTATATGGACACATATCCTGTTGACAGACCAACCGACTGACTGACTGACTGACTGACTGACTGACTGACTGACTGACTGACTGACTGACTGACTGACTGACTGACTGACTGACTGACTGACTGACTGACTGACTGACTGACTGACTGACTGACTGACTGACTGACTGACTGACTTACTGACTGACTGACTGACTGACGGACTGACTAACTGACTGACTGACTGACTGACTGACTGACTGACTGACTGACTGGATGACTGACTGACTGACTGACGGACTGACTGACTGACCAACTGACTGACTAACTGACTGACTGAAAAGATTCAAATTTGAATGACGGTCAACTAGACTGACTAACAACCCTTTAGAAAAGTGTGAATCGTTGTTTACAACAACTTCGTCTTTAATGAACCAGTCATGCATGTTAGCCATTTCATGGTCTTCAATGCACAGTCAGTCAAACAGTCAGTCCGCCAATCAGTCAGTCAATCAGTCAGTCAGTCATTCACTGGTACCGATTTTCTATGCAATGGAAACGTTGGTTAATGGAATATCAGGTAACCGCTCAGTCTTTTAAAGTATGACCTTTTGAAGTAAGAAACCCTGACTCTCAATGGCTGTAAATCACCTGTCAATGGCTGTGAATAAACTGTGAATGGCTGTGAATCAACTGTTAATGGATGCGAATCAAATGTGAATAGGTGTGAATCAAATGTGAATGGCTGTGAATCAACTGTGAATGACTGTGAATGAACTGTGAATGATTGTGAATCAACTGTGAATGACTGTGAATCTACTGTGAATGGCTGTGAATCAACTTTTAAAAACTGTGAATCATTTGTGAATGACTGTAAGTCAACTGTAAATGGCTGTGAATAAACTGTGAATGGCTGTGAATCAACTGTTAATGGATGTGAAACAACTGTGAATAACTGTGAATCAATTGTGAATGGCTGTGAATCAAATGTGAATGGCTGTCAATAAACTGTGAATGGCTGTGAATCAACTGTGAATGACTGTGAATTATTTTGTTTGTTAATGGCTGTGAATCAACTGTGGATGGCTGTGAATAAAATGTGAATGATTGTGAATCAACTGTGAATGGCTGTGAATCAACTGTGAATTGCTGTGAATCAACTGTGAATGACTGTGAAACATTTGTGAATGACTGTAAGTCAACTGTAAATGGCTGTGAATCAACTGTGAATGGCCGTGAATCAACTGTGAAGGGCAGTGAAAAAACTGTGAATGACTGTGAATCAACTGTGAATTGCTGTGAGTAAACTGTGAATGGCTGTGAATCAACTGTGAATAACTGTGAATTAACTGTGAATGGCTGTGCATCAACAGTGATTGTCTGTGAATCAACTATGAATGGCTGTGATTCAACTGTGTGAGGCTGTAAATCAGCTTTGAATGGCTGTGAATCAACTGTGAATGACTGTGAAACATTTGTGAATGACTGTAAGTCAACTGTAAATGGCTGTGAATCAACTGTGAATGGCCGTGAATCAACTGTGAAGGGCAGTGAAAAAACTGAATGACTGTGAATCAACTGTGAATTGCTGTGAGTAAACTGTGAATGGCTGTGAATCAACTGTGAATAACTGTGAATTAACTGTGAATGGCTGTGCATCAACAGTGATTGTCTGTGAATCAACTATGAATGGCTGTGAATCAACTGTGTGAGGCTGTGAATCAACTTTGAATGGCTGTGAATCAACTTTGAATGGCTGAGAATCAACTGTGAAAGGATGTGAATCAACTGTTAATAACTGTGTATCAACTTTAAATGGCTGTGAATCAACTGTGAATGATTGTGAATCAACTGTGAACGGATGTGAATCAATTTTGAATGGTTGTGAATCAACTGTGAATGGCTGTGGAACCAACTGTGAATGACTGAGAATCAACACTGAGTAGCTGTGAATTAACTGTTAGTGGCTGTGAATCAACTGTGAATGACTGTGAAGTCAACTGTGAATGGCTGTGAACCATAACAGTGATTGACTGTGAATCAACTGTGAATCAACTGGGTATGGCTGTGAATCAACTGTGAATGTCTGTGAAACAACTGTGAATAATTGTGAATCAACTGTGAATAGTTGTGAATCAACTGTGAATGGCTGTGAATAAACTGTGAATGGCTGTGAATAAACTGTGAATGATTGTGAAGCAACTGTGAATGGCTCATGCTGATCTGAATATGAAATGGTCCGATATTGTATCCAGTATTGATAGTTGCACACCTGCTGTGACGGATGCTTGGAAAAACATGAAAATTACTGTCATTCTGTTCCCTTTTCCCGTTGTCTTCCATTCATGCATCGTTTCAATCTGGTTTTAGAAGATCATAAGACTAGATGATGAAATGGAATCATAACAGTCCGTATACACTGTAAACTGTATGTACTTTTTCTGATTTTATTCGTGGCCGATACACCTGTTATATCTCGTTCAGGGCTTCTTAGTACATGGTCGGAATGTTTTGGGTAAACAGCAAACTTTTTGGCACGCATTCAAATCGTTGTTCCAAATAAGACTGGGAAACTGTGCGCGTATTGTGGAAAAAAATATATATACAAAAATAGCTACTATTAAAAAGCTATATATGTATATTTTCAAAGGGGAAGAATAAGTACCACCAGTTAGGGGAATTTTCATAACACACACGCCCCCCCCCCCCGCCTTCCCTATCTCCTACCATCGTCATCTCATCCACTGACAGTCATCGCCCACTTGAAAATCATGAAGCTGAACTGGATCCAACGCGTTTTCCGAGATTCATGACCAACACAGCGAAATACCGCGGAACAGAATATATCAAACCGAACTTTCCAACCTGAAATTAAACTTTTGTGTTGTGAAGTGCGGGAGGAATGCTGTCTAAAGTTAATTTACTTACTCTGGAAGAAATGTGAAATAATTTTACTTCTTGATACTTGATCCAGCGAGAAATGCACGGTTTCTTCCGCCGTTTCCATGGAATACACAAATTACAATATTTGCACTATTCTGGAATACGTGGGGCAATAACAACATTAAACTATAGGCAATCTGTTGCACACCTGTGGCGCTTATACAACAATTTTATAGAATATTCTTTTAGAAAATCGCGTAGAGAGCGGAATTTTTTCAGAATCATAAAACCGGAAAATTATTTGCGATCAAGGAATACTTTATTTTTATACCTGGTTCATAGCTCATTGAACACTGAAGCAATCAAACTGTTTCAGTTAATGCTTATATGAAGAACAG
>OZ038442.1:31957090-31964590 GCA_964036265.1 Daptonema setosum
GTTGAAATAGAATTGCCATCAAATTGTTTAAAACTCATGCTTTTTCACTTTGCTCGGGACTCTACAGTTGAGCTACGATTGAAAACTCATGTAGCTCCTTTATTCATTTACGCGCAGGAAACGTAAAGGTGTCGCTTTTGAAACATTAAAACTCCCGTGTACTGCATAGAGGCCAACAATACTAATTAACCATACATAATGTTTCAGAACGGACACCTTCTGTTTTCCGCGCGTTAACACATGGAAAGAATACGTTTTAGTTATCGACGACCCCAATAGTCGGGCGAATTAACACTCATTCACTCACTCACTCACCCACTCACTTTTTCACTTCTACAGTGACATTGAATGTCATTCGCTGACTATTGCGAGCGAAAATTCCAGCTAAAGAATCCGTTTCTGAGCAAATTTCTGTTTCCTCAGGAAGGGAAAATGTCTTCAGAATTGGAGTCATCGTCACCCCCTAAACAGACCACCAAATCCGCCTTAACCGCGCTGGTGCCGGAGAAAGAGGGTGCGAAAGAAGGTTGTTGTTTTTGTCGTTGTTGTTGTTGTTGTTGTTGTTGTTGTTGTTGTTGTTGTTGTTGTTGTTGTTGTTGTTGTTGTTGTTGTTGTTGTTGTTGTTGTTGTTGTTGTTGTTGTTGTTGTTGTTGTTGTTGTTGTTGTTGTTGTTGTTGTTGTTGTTGTTGTTGTTGTTGTTGTTGTTGTTGTTGTTGTTGTTGTTGTTGTTGTTGTTGTTGTTGTTGTTGTTGTTGTTGTTGTTGTTGTTGTTGTTGTTGTTGTTGTTGTTGTTGTTGTTGTTGTTGTTGTTGTTGTTGTTGTTGTTGTTGTTGTTGTTGTTGTTGTTGTTGTTGTTGTTGTTGTTGTTGTTGTTGCTGCTGTTGTTGTTGCTGTTGTTGTTGTTGTTGTTGTTGTTGTTGTTGTTGTTGTTGTTGTTGTTGTTGTTGTTGTTGTTGTTGTTGTTGTTGTTGTTGTAGATGACATTGGATTTTACAGGTATACATTGGGCTTGGGCAATCGCAATCTTCCTGAATGCCCTGATTGGGGCTGGAATTCTCAATTTTCCATATGCCATGAACATGTCTGGAGGTATTATCATTTCGATCATAATGCAATTGGTGAGTGAGTGAGTGAGTGAGTGAGTAAGTGAGTGAGAGAGCGTATGAAAGATCATACGAGTAACATTTTTATTTAATATTTCAGCTTTTAATTGGCGTTCTTTTCACGGCTGTGAACACAATGGCCTATTGCAGTCACGTCAGGAATAGTAATTATTATCAGGTTTCAGTTACTCACACACTTACTCACTCACTCACTCACTCACTCACTCACTCACTCACTCACTCACTCACTCACTCACTCACTCACTCACTCACTCACTCACTCACTCACTCACTCACTCACTCACTCACTCACTCACTCACTCACTCACTCACTCACTCACTCACTCACTCACTCACTCACTCACTCACTCACTCACTCACTCACTCACTCACTCACTCACTCACTCACTCACTCACTCACTCACTCACTCACTCACTCACTCACTCACTCACTCACTCACTCACTCACTCACTCACTCACTCACTCACTCACTCACTCACTCACTCACTCACTCACTCACTCACTCACTCACTCACTCACTCACTCACTCACTCACTCACTCACTCACTCACTCACTCACTCACTCACTCACTCACTCACTCACTCACTCACTCACTCACTCACTCACTAACTCACTCACACACTCACTCAATCACTCACTCACTCGCTCGCTCACTCACTCACTCACTAACTCACTCGCTCACTCACTCACTCACTCACTCACTAACTCACTCACTCACTCACTCACTCACTCAGTTCGACATCGTATCGATCGCCGTTTATGGTCGTTTCAAACGTCGAAAACTAGGTGACTTCGCCAAAGCATCTGGCATCGCAATGGGAACGGCGTTTTGCTTCTTCAATGTGTTTGCTGGTTTTGCTTACTATACATTCGGAGATAAGATACATTCGAATTTCATGGTTAGCTTCTAACGTTGTTGTTATTGTTGTTGTTGTTTTGTTGTTGTTGTTGTTGTTGTTGTTGTTGTTGTTGTTGTTGTTGTTGTTGTTGTTGTTGTTGTTGTTGTTGTTGTTGTTGTTGTTGTTGTTGTTGTTGTTGTTGTTGTTGTTGTTGTTGTTGTTGTTGTTGTTGTTGTTGTTGTTGTTGTTGTTGTTGTTGTTGTTGTTGTTGTTGTTGTTGTTGTTGTTGTTGTTGTTGTTGTTGTTGTTGTTGTGGTTGTTGTTGTTTTTGTTGTTGTTGTTGTTGTTGTTGTTGTTGTTGTTGTTGTTGTTGTTGTTGTTGTTGTTGTTGTTGTTGTTGTTGTTGTTGTTGTTGTTGTTGTTGTTGTTGTTGTTGTTGTGGTTGTTGTTGTTGATAAGTTTTATTTTCTAGTTAATATGGTAAACGGAATAACATCCAAAACCAAAAAGTGGAAGATCTCATAGGATCTGTGAAACGTGAATGAAAACACGAAGCGCTTTATGCCAGTGTTCGCTATCTTTTGTTGTTGTTGTGGTTGTTGTTGTTGTTGTTGTTTTCACTGACAGAATTTGTTTTCCAGAATAATTACACGCGCAAAACGGCTCTAGTGGTATGTGCTCAGTTGGCCTACACACTCAAGCTGTGCTTAGAAGCACCGATATTTCAGTATCTGGGATGGTTGGTTGACTGTTTTGTTGTTATAGCTGATTTATTGTTACCGCGTGTGGCCCTGCATTGACACTGCGCGCATGCGAAACATTAGGTCCAATTTTATAGTTGCCTTTTTCCTCTTCAATTTCGAAACGTAACTCATTTAGTTTTCAGAATAAGTTTCACCAATGCATTTTGAAGTTTCTAAACAGGAAAATAAAATAGTTCATCGCCGCAAAGTTGTTGTAACACTGCTGCCAAAGTTCTCACTAATGTTTCACATGCGCACTTGAACAAAGCAAGGCCACACACGGTAACAATAAACAAGCTATATTGGATATTACTGTTGTTATTGGATATTACTGTTGTTGTTGTTTTTGTTGTTGTTGTTGTTGTTGTTGTTGTTGTTGTTGTTGTTGTTGTTGTTGTTGTTGTTGTTGTTGTTGTTGTTGTTGTTGTTGTTGTTGTTGTTGTTGTTGTTGTTGTTGTTGTTGTTGTTGTTGTTGTTGTTGTTGTTGTTGTTGTTGTTGTTGTTGTTGTTGTTGTTGTTGTTGTTGTTGTTGTTGTTGTTTGTTGTTGTTGTTGCTGCTGCTGTGGTTGTTGTTGTTGCTGCTGTTGTTGTTGTTGTTGTTGTTGTTGTTGTTGCCGATGTTGTTGTTGATGTTTTTGTTGTTGTTGTTGTTGTTGTTGTTGT
Source organism: Daptonema setosum (assembly GCA_964036265.1). Taxonomy (NCBI): domain Eukaryota; kingdom Metazoa; phylum Nematoda; class Chromadorea; order Monhysterida; family Xyalidae; genus Daptonema; species Daptonema setosum. Next base: position 31,960,462 of record OZ038442.1, read on the forward strand.
TGTTGTTGTTGTTGTTGTTGTTGTTGTTGTTGTTGTTGTTGTTGTTGTTGTTGTTGTTGTTGATGTTGTTATTGTTGTCGTTGTTGTTGTTGTTGTTGTTGTTGTTGTTGTTGTTGTTGTTGTTGTTGTTGTTGTTGTTGTTGTTGTTGTTGTTGTTGTTGTTGTTGTTGTTGTTGTTGTTGTTGTTATTGTTTAAATACAAAACGGAACACTTATGGTACTAGAGTTAATGTTGCGGTCCATGGAGTTCCATGATGTTGTTGTTGTTGTTGCCGTGGTTTTTGTTGTTTTTGTGGCTATCATTATTGTTGCAAACACTGTTGATCAACAGGAGTGCGTTTCGTACGTTGCTGACCTACAGGTTGTTAATACCCCCTTTTCAGGTGTCCCTTTTTGTTTTTTTCCCATTTTTGCATTGTTCCATCCATGGGAAAGTTTTTAAATGGAAACTTTTAGTTTGTTACTTTTGTTTAACTCATCATACAAAGGAATAACACTACTCTTGAGTTACAAACAGACCACTATAATTTATAAAATGGAATAAAACACAGCATAAACTCGTAAAAATTTTCATATGCATTTACACAAGTTCAACAATTTTTTTGTGTTTTCTCAACAAATGGAGTTCACATCAGTATGGACTTGCCGCGATTTCGTTGTTGTGGGACTTGGTGGCTTTTGTTCGGTTGTTATTGTTCTGTTAAAGTTTGATTGTTCAACAGGACTGCCTTCCAAACGTTATGGACCAGTTGCGCTGGTCTTTACGTTGAGCTTCAACCGGAGTCCATTAGCAAGGATGGTACGGAGTTCAGTGAATCTGACAGTAAAGAGGAGGTGGTCCAGGAGAAGCAAAAGGAATCTGAGTTGGGCTTTCCTTGGCGCTTGGGCACATCCATTGTCTGGTTGGTCAGTCTTTTGCTGGATGAACGGATGGTTGTATTGAACGACCGAGTCATTGACTGACTGACTGACTACCTGACTGACTGACTGACTGCCTGACTGACTGACTGACTGACTGACTGACTGACTGACTGGGTGACAGCCATTGATTACCTGATTGACATGTACATTGATTAATTGATTGATTGATTGATTGAGTGCGAACCATTAACTAAGTGCGTGCTTGATTTTGAACGACTCCGGTTGACTGACGGTGTGAATGGCGAAACTACATGTACTATCACTAACCCCCATATCACAGAAAGTTACACTCGTCCATTGGCTTACACTCGTCCACAAGCAAAATTTTCAATGCCAATTGTTTTGCATTTGCATGTCACATTCAGAACATATTTTTGTTTGATTGTAATGGCTAGGCTTTCCATCGCTACAAAACCCAAAAAAGTTTCCCTCAAACGCGACTGAATTAAAATAATAGCCACTTATAAAGTTATACTGCTCATGATTGATTATGCAAAAAATTTTAATTGGGTTTACAAGCAAGTATGACACATGCGTAAGATTTTTCCTCCAGTGTCAGTTGCAAACGAGATTTCAAATTCTAAAAATGGCTCAAAATAAAGGAAATATTTTAATTCTGAAGTGCTTCCATCTTCAGTATAATAATCCGTCATTCTTACATTTTTATGCATGTTTTTTGAATTAATTACAAGCCGTTTGCCTCGAAGACGTGAGCGGAGTCAATTTACCCAGTAAGATTTTTCTCCTTCAACGATGATCGAAAGTGTTACAACGTATTGCATAATGAAATACGAGCCGTATATACTCGTCCATACACTCGTCTTTATACCCGAGTACAACCGAAACATCGAGTTTAGTCCAACACACAATCGTTACACTCGAGTACTAAACAACACCACACGTATCAAGTAGATGTTTCAAGTAACACTCGGGTGCAACACAGAGCTAACACTCGAGTGCAAAGTTTTTACGTGTAATGGATGCATGCCACGTTGTACCTAATGTTTCGGTTGCACTCGAGTAAATGTAAGAGTGTATGTACGAGTATATGGTCGGGTGTAGATTTAATTCTGGTGCAATTTTTTTTTCTTCATGTTTTTCGAAACTTTTATTTGTCATTATGATTGTACACGAGCAGACGCTTCATTTGATATAAAAATTTGTAATTTTACAGATCAGCACATGCTATAAAATGACATTGCAAATTTTTACTTCTGTACGAGTGTAAGATAGTGGACGAGTGTTAACTTTCTGTGATATGGGTGTAAGACTGGGTGAACTACATAGGATACATATTTGCTGGAGTGAGTGCGTTATATAGAGGATGAGTTATTAACGTAGTTATTTTAAGTTAGTTAGCTAACCCAATCAGTTTGCTATCAACCAACTCACTCACTCACTTACTCACTCACTCACTCACTCACTCACTCACTCACTCACTCACTCACTCACTCACTCACTCACTCACTCACTCACTCACTCACTCACTCACTCACTCACTCAGGCTGGCCGCCAATCTGGCCGTCGCCATCACCGCCCGTGATATCAACGATGTCCTGCCGTTGTGCTCCGCCGTTGTGGTAAACTTCCAAATGACATTTCCAGGTTGTTGTTGTTGTTGTTGTTGTTGTTGTTGTTGTTGTTGTTGTTGTTGTTGTTGTTGTTGTTGTTGTTGTTGTTGTTGTTGTTGTTAACTGATATTGTTGCAGGCATGTGTCTAATCGCTGCGCTGCGCTCTCTACAACCGGAGCTCGGCCTCAGTCGCAAACAGAATGTCTTTCTCTACTCGGTCGGTGTGGCGTTGATTCTCCTTGGGCTGTTTTTAACCGTAACAATTCTGATTAACTATTACGTGCTGCATGTAAATGTCGATTCATTGTAAAGCTTGCAATATACTAGAAAACACCATGTTTGACTATTAAAAACACCGGGGCTTGAATAACATCTGAGTAACAAAAAACTCTGGTATTAGGCTAAATTAAAATTTTTTACATTCATAATGGTGTTAGTGACTAGTCTGATAATGAAACATAAGCACACCTATCATCATCATCCCATGCTTTACTGTGTTAAGCAACAGTGTTATCTTAAGTGAGTTGGGGTTGCTAATGTTTTATTATCAGTAAATTTTTTGGGAAATTGTTGTTATGTATAAAACTTTTAACCATCTTCGATATTCTAACCAAATGAAGAAATCAGGTGATTTTATAGATCCAAGGTGGATTACTAACATATCCATTTATTCCGACTCCGATTATCTTTTGCTCTAAAGAGGACCCAAGCTTCCGATCCCCTATGTAGCTTTGATTATATTGATTATTATGTTGTACTCTAGTCGGATTTGTGTTTCGAAATCTATATTGTATACTACCATTACTACCACTACTACTACGACCACGACAACTTTATAAATAAATTTGGACTGAATTGTGCGACGAAGTGCAAGATACTGTACTTGAATTTTCGGTTTAGTGGTTGTAAACAAGCGCTAATTAAGTCTAATGAACATTATTATAACAAAGCTTTATGGTATTTGTGTATTCAGTAAAACTTGTTGTAAGCATGTGCCAATGCGATTCACAGAGAATCTGTGAAGGTTAGGATATGACCACGGCTAATGTGGACTCGCCTTAACCGATTTGTACTAAAGCTCATTTCCAGAATCTGCAAAAACAAAATGCCAAAAAAGATTCTGATAATGAAACATTAGTAAGTAAGACTATCGAATCAAAATGCGACAAATTGTTTTTATAAACATGTCCCATCTCAACTTTAAGTCAGCTTATCATGCGCACACTAAAATGGTTCAACTCGCGTTCTGGCTTGTTCCACTTGTTTTAATAATTTAATGTTACGTATAAACCGTTTTCATTGCAGTATTTGAAGTAATCATAAACTTATTTAAATATTTACTTTGGAAAATGTTATCTATTACCAAGCTACGATTTTTCAAAAATAATATAATCACCGGGCCGCCAGTTACACCATTCTGCATCAGCATCAAGCACACCAGTGAGCACGGAAACGCGTGTGCTTGCGAGGGAAAAAGATAATTAAATTAATAACGGACGAAACTTTAAGGAGCACTTTCCATTTTTCATTTTATAGTCTGTAGGATAACCTAACGGTCACGCTGATATAAAAAAGGTGGCAAACTTCCCTGTAAAAGTAATTAAATTCATCATACAAGCCCATTTACCAAGCCTTA
>OZ038442.1:31969590-32007090 GCA_964036265.1 Daptonema setosum
TGATTATGTAGTGCAACTGAATGAAACTTTAGTTATAACTGAGGTTCGAATATTTCGCGACAAAGGCGACAAATTCGCGGTTTTTTTTAATAAAACTCTTGCCACACACTATAAATTGAAAATTTGAAATTGATATGCCCGGCGAAAACGTTACATAAAACAAACAAAAAATAGTGTGCAAGAAATTTTTTACAGAAAAACTGTCCCGCCAATGTTCCGGAAAACTGTCGCGAAATATTCGAAGCTCAGTTATAACTGTTAAATGAACCTCATTGCATATTCTACTCAGCCAGTATGTATGACAGTGGATTTCGTCGATGTGCATGCAAGAAAAATTTACTTGATACACCGTTGCCGGCAACGGGTAAACAACTAGTAACATCAAAGAAGGTGCAACACAATTCATTTTCGTGGCTATAATTATAACCAAGGTATGTACATACCTACACCATTCATACTCACTCGCTTACCATGTCATCCAATTATTGTACACCACGCTTTCGATAGGCGAGAAAATGTCCCGAACTTTTTGATTTCCACGATTATTTCTGGCCTACTAACCACAAACTGTGGTTCTGCATAGACGATTCGACTAATGAACACCGAATAAAATGCTTCACCGTAGCGTTGGAATTGAAGTATTTGCAACTTACTGATAAGCCTTCATAGCTCAGTTGGTAGAGCGTCAGACTTTTAATCTGAATGTCCAGGGATCGAGACCCTGTGGGGGCGGTACATTTTTCTAACATTAAACCGTTCAATGCTGCACCACTAATGCAATTTTTTAAATGAACGTAGTTGAAAAAATAAAAAAAAATCTATGAAAGTCCTTTTGATATTTTTTTTCGCCGCATACCAGACGTTCAAAGTTTTTACGTTAAATTTGAAAACATTTTTCCCGTTGAACTAAATGTGGAAAATGGTTTTCTGATTCAAAGTACGTTTTCTGATAACGAATCGGTCATGTGCGTTGTTTGTGATGTTCATGTTTTTTTGTTGACATCTCCTTGACTTAGAACAACTAGGGTAAACCCGTTGCAAAGCAACGGATGCTTAATTATCTAACAATACAAATTTTCTACAAATCTATTTTTTTGTTTTCAAACCCGTTGCTGCGCAACTGAGAGTATTACTCGTAAGTAAAGAATTCCAACAAACTTTTTATTTGATATGTGATGTAACATGACCTAAAATTAGAGTGGTCAACAACCAATTTAATGTTGTGGATATACCCGTTACTTCTCAACAAATTCAGTCACAACAGCTATTGTTTTGTGTTATTTGTTAACTAAACCCGTCTCAGTAAACCCCAAAAATATATATTTTGAACTGTTATTACCCGTCCCGTCGAGGTGCACTCTCTCACACCCGTTAATTACAAAATTTACAAAACGTAATCAGTACTGTTAACATAACCCAAACCCGTCCAGTATAATCCAAGTTATGAAAATTGATAAAAAAATCCGAAAACTTGATTCACTGTTATCACCCATCCGGTGAAGATCTAACACCCGTTCATTAAAAACCCAAGTCATGTCGCAGTTCAATTGACGGGACATGTCAGGTGGTGTTGATGACTTTCATTGTTGAGGGTGATTTTTTTTGCAATAAGCTTCTGGTTCCGAATTTTGACCCGCACCGTTAATTATGACCTCCATAATTACTGGTTGAGATGGCTTTCTTATTTGCTAAAAGGTCGTTTAAATGAGGGGTACGCGATGATTGGTTTTGATGTTATGTTGTTGAGGAGTTCAGTATGGGTTGAGAGAGTGTTGATGACAAATTAAGTTTTAATTCGTCGATAGAGAGTGATGATGAATAAAAATCCTTCGTAAAAATGGCAAAAAGAGGTTTTGAACATTTCGTTTCTGATATTTATACTCAGCGTGACAGACGGACACACGGACATGGATTTTAATATATTAGATAGATAGGGTAAACCCGTTGCTACGCAACTGAGTGTTAAGTTTACAAAAAATACTATCGAAGTAAACCCGTCAATATAAAAAATTAGCTTCGACTTATGTACCATGAACCCGTTGCTATGAACTCATAACATCATGGTTCCATAATTTTAATTTGGAACTTCTAACATAACTTATAGTAGATCAATTATTAGCCGCCCGTTGAAAACCCGTAGGATATTTCTTACGCATTACCCGACCAGATATATCAGAACGTAAAACTTACCCGACATATTAAGTTCTGAGTTCATTGCCTAAATATTGATTGTTTTTAGATTAGTTTAACTATGGGATCAAACAGAAAAGAATCCGTAGAAAAATTCAAATAATTCGCTATTTTCTATCATGCAGAACCATGTTTTACCCATTCCATGGGATCTTCGGATAATTCTTAGTGAAGACCAGATGAATTAAATTTACCCGACGTTTTTTTTATACAAAAAGATTTTTATTTCTACCATAATATTTAGCAACATTTTAATTAAGTTGTTTGAGATTTCGAGTTCAGTGAATGAGAGGGTATCGATGATTGCACCGCTTGTTAAAATAATTGTTGAGTGAATTAATAAAAGTTCTCATGAAAGGCCATTATCATGACCCCATTAGCATGTTGAGGTTTCAGGTTTGAAAATCAATCGACCGGGTGTTGATGACTTCGTAATAAGAGTTGAGTAAGCCAATTGAGAGTGTTTATGAATTTCCAACATGTCACCGCCGGTTGAGTTAGAGGTCAGATTTGAAAAAACAACTGAAGAGTACGTGATGATTTATTTTGATTCTGACATTGAGTAACAAAAGGTGTTTTGTTGTTCTTTTGCTATATTTATACCAAGGCGTGACACACACACAGACAGACATACATACATTGTGTAATTTATATATAGATTACATTAAAAACGTATAAGTATGTCATATCATGAATGAATTGCGAAACTTTTTTATTAACTATTACCACTAAAACTAATTTTCTGATTTATTTTATTCGGAGAACTAATTTTCGGGGAGATCAAATTCAGGGAGTTGTGTGTTTTTGACCTCATTTCTTAATTATACCTCAAAAAAGTTTTTTAATTACATGTCAATTATCCAATCCAACCACGCCACTCGATGACCTCTACGTCACCTATTGTTACACTACCGCATTTTACCCCCACAATGGTAATAGAGAAATTACTCAAACTTGAACCTGTACGTGAAAACAGAAGCGTCGAAACTGTTTTGGCGTGGTACACTAGTACCCTTATAACATGTAAAAGATTATAAGGTGGTTTCCCACTTTATAGGGCAGTTCTGTTTTCCGACTGTATTACCGAAAGATTGTCTTTACGATCACCGAGCCGATTCCAACTTTAATAGTTACTTCATATAATATCAATAGCTTCCAACCAATATCAAACGAACGAACACAACGGACGGCTTCCAGACCGCCATCACAAACGAGCGAGAACACGACTTTTTACAAGAATGAATTTATAAAGTCGAAGACGGAAAACAATAATATCATCTTGTATGGGAATAGCATGAACAAACGCGTATTTATTAACGCGGCCCAATAAAATCATAACAGGGGGCAATGTCACATAAGGAACTCACTCACTCACTAGATCACTCACTCAGTCACTCATAGTTGATTTTACATACATATATGTAAATGTACTGTACGTATGTATATATGAACAGCACTGCGCTAGTGCAATTGGCAACTAACGCGCGGATGATTATAAACGTAATAGAGTTAACGATATGATATGATACTAATAAATCACAAGAGATATTGATATACTAACCTAATCAATAACCTACAAACTATTTTGGTCATAAAAAGTTTATTGGTTGAAAATATACATACATATATACAAAACATATGAAGAGGGGCAGCCGTTAGAGAGATGGCGGGCTACGTCAGGCTAGTGGTAGGGCTGGATCCATCTCGGTGTCCAGGCATCGGCGTAGGGCAGCGTGTCCTGAAAATCAATACGCATATCAACGATCATACGGTCCATGTTTCCAATTCAAATATCATTTTGGCGGGCTTTCAAATTTCTTGTACATAAACTCATACATACCCTTTAAAAATATATAATCTTGATCATATATGCAGGGTTTCAATTCAAATATCATTTTGACGGGACTTCCAAATTTCTAGCACATAAACTCATACATACTTACATACCATCTAATAATATCATACATACACATCATCTTATCCATGATAACAAATTCAAATTTGGCGCGCTTTCAAATTTCTTGCACATAAACTCATACATCTCCTCTTATCCATATTAACCAAAAATATTGTTTATCTTATGTACATGTTTTAAAATAAATAGATATATAAAATAAATAAATAAAATTTATTTTGCATAAACCCATACATACCATCTAAAATTCAATACGCATATCAACTAATATTGTTGATCATACATACAGGTTTTCAATTCAAATTTATTTTGCATAAACCCATACATACCATCTAAAATTCAATACGCATATCAACTAATATTGTTGATCATACATACAGGTTTTCAATTCAAATTTATTTTGCATAAACCCATACATACCATCTAAAAATCAATACGCATATCAATTAATATTGTTGATCATACATACAGGTTTTCAATTCGAATTTGGCGCGCTTTCAAATTTCTTGCACATAAACTAATACATACTCAGTTTGGACAAAAATTGTCCATAATTTCTTCTATATCTTTTTTTAAACGGTTCATGACTTTTAAATAAAGAGAAAGCATACTAATACAGGGTGGTCCAAAAAAAATGACAACACTTTGAAGCTGAATAACTCTGGGCACAGAGATCAGATTTGATTGAAAATTCCAGGTATTATCATCAACATAGTAACTCAGAACAATGTATAAAACCAAGTTGATCGGACAATCACAGCGGCCACCACGCATTAATGTTTGCAAAAATGCGCATGGGTCAAAAACCGCCTAATCGTGCATGCATATTCAAGGGATGATAATGCACGTAATGGATGAAACATTAGATTTTGCTAGCCATTGGTAAAAATTCCACGTTTAATGATATTTTATCGTTGGTTTTGAAGCATTTTGTTCAATCGTCTCTTATTTTTTTAAATTTAATTGAGCTAACTAAGCGCTTTTTCAATGTCAGAAGAAGATACACGCTGTTTTCACCTCTGAAACAAGATTGTATAGAATAAAAAATAAAATACGGAAAATTAGAACTACAAATGCTTCAGAATAAGTAAAAAAGACTCTTGATTGATTACAAGCTAAAATAACTCAGTTTATTGTTTTACAAGCCACGCTAAACCATGTCCTAAATGTTCATGTATGAATCGCTCGGTTTTTGACCCATGCGCATTTTTGCAAACATTAATGCGTGGTGGCCGCTGTGATTGTCCGATCACCTTGGTTTTATACATTTTTCTAAGTTAGTATGTTGATGATAATACCTGAAAATTTCAATCAAATCTAATATCTGTGCTGAGAGTTATTCGGCTTCAAAGTGTTGTCATTTTTTTTGGACCACCCTGTACATACAATAGAAAGTTCATCGCTTCTATACATGTTTTACACATACGTATGTCTCAATTTACTGCATTAAAATCATACCTAATTTATAGAATTCTTAATCTAAAAGTATCAAAACCAACCTAGTAGCCTGGGTAGAAGGTGATCAGTGGGTGATGTCCCCTCCGCATACCGACCACGATGGTTGCGATCGTGGTCTGTAGGCCGGTCCTCGTCCAGCCCACCATTCGTCCTAATTTGAAGGAGAGCCTGTGTGCCCCCGCTACCTGTAAAGTAATTCTTAATCAGTTTGTTCACTCACTCACTCACTCACTCACTCACTCGCTCGCTCGCTCACTTCACCAACCTTCACTTGATGCACCGGCAGACTGGCGCATTCCTGGATGAGCTGAAAAAGCTCTTTCGCGTTGTTGATGCCGGTAAACCAGCTCTTTCCGGGTACTGTTTTTACATGCTTATCATAAGCATGTTCCAGTCCAAGGGTTGGACTTTTAATATATCAACTGTAATAAATACCCCTCAGTTTGGTTCCGCCCCCACCACCCGTCGGTAGAGTGATGTGTGTGATTTTGATGGTCATCTTGTCGTCCATGTTGAATGATGTGGCAGAGTGGGCGATTTGCTGAAGTGAGTGAGTGAGTGAGTGAGTGAGTGAGTGAGTGAGTGAGTGAGTGAGTGAATGATTGAATGAGTGAGTGAGTGAGTGAGTGAGTGAGTGAGTGAGTGAGTGAGTGAGTGAGTGAGTGAGTGAGTGAGTGAGTTAACCTCTATCAATCTCAACACCACTTCCCCTTCAATTTCAGGGGCAAAGTTGATTAAAATAGGTTGGGCTAGTCCCACGTGCTGAATCTGGAGTCCGATCAAGTCGTTCGGCTGCCGGTTAGTCACGGCCTCGTTTATTAAATAGTTGATGGCATGTAATATAGTTTAGCATGAGATTTTACTAATAAAAATATTACTCACAGTTGAGGGCCTGTAATATATTTAAGCATAAGAATCTACTAATAAATATACTACATATGTGGTATAAGTTGAAAAAAAAAACATCAAGTACCAGTTGGATGGAAACCGGTAACAAATGCAGGTTTCGGAACCGAATGGTATAGGCTGTACCGGTTATACCAAATTGGCGCACATGTTGTACCCCCGGTAGGTGGATCAGCTCGTCCGCCAGTGTAGCTGATTCCACTGGCGGACGAGCTATTCCTCCAAAGGGAGGGGAATTTTGTCAAAGAGGGGGAATCGGTCGATTTCAGGCCATTTTACCAGCATCTTAGGGAACAAATTCTACTTATTCAAAGCGCCAAAGAGGGGGGAATTCCACTTTTCCGTTTCCCCCTCGTCCGCTAGTGGCTGATCCTGAAAAATAAAGAAGCAGCAGTTATTAAAATGTATTAAAAAGTCAAAGAAGACTAACCTGATCCATTGCTTGTCTTTCATCATCATTATATTATTCCTCTCACGATCCAATTCCAAACGTTAAATTTGGTCAATGAAAACACGGTCTGTCAGTCAGTCAGTACGTATATTTTCTTTTCAGTCATATATGCAATAAATCCCCCGTCATACAATAGGTCCTTGTCACCTGCAATGCCTTAAAAAACAATCCACTCCATATTACATAATGCTCGTAGTCCCATAATGGAGCTCGTACGATACTGCACTAGCAAGGTCGTAAGGTACTCCCCTTTCTTTGATGTATAAAAAAGAATTTGAGTTTTTAGGTGTATGGAAAATGACCAAATTACTGCCGATTTCCCCCTCTTTGGGAAAATTCCCCTCCTTTGAAGTTTTTCCGCCAATAGACTGACTAACCTACCCGGCACAACCACTAGCGGACGAGAAGGGGAGGGAAAAGTGGAATTCCCCCCTCTTTGGCAGTTTAAAAAAGGTCAGTTTGTTCCTTAAGTTGTGGGTAAAATGGCCTTATTTCTGCAAATTCCCCTCTCTTTGGAGGTTTGGCCCGTTTGCCAGTGGGCACAACAGACGGCATACATCAAGACGCATTGGCATTCTCCAAATGAAGGAGAATCATTCCAAAGCACTGACGGACGAGCCAAATCTTCAAAGGGAGGGGAATATTCCCAAAGAGGGGGAAATCGGCAGTAATTGGGTCATTTTACATACATCTTAAAGAGCATATTCTACTTTTTTGAAAATTCCAAAAGGGGATAATTCCGCTTCCCCTCCGCTTCTCGTCCGCGGTCCGCCAGTGCGCCGAAGTGAGAGGAATTTCTTCGAAGAGGGGAAATTGGCAAACATTAGGCTACCTTACGAAAACCTTTAAGAATAAACGCAACTTTTCGAAACCGCCAAACTGAGGAAATTTCAGCAATAGAAGACTGAACTAGAAGTAATTCTTCGAGAAGAATAAGACATATCACAGCCTTGGGGCATAACAGAGGTTAAAAAAAAACACATTTCACCTGCTTTTGAAAACAAATGACAGAAAACGTACCGAAAATAACCAATCTTCTAACAATTTTCACACCAATAGCGAACAAAAGGGGAGGGAAAAGTGGAGTTTCCCTCTCTTTCAAAAAGTAGAAGTTGTTCGTCAAAGTATAGGTAAAATAGTCCATTTTCTGCCAATTCCCCCTCTTTGGAGAAATTCCCCTCCTTTGAAGTTTTTCCGCCAATAGACTGACTAACCTACCCGGCACAACCACTAGCGGACGAGAAGGGGAGGGAAAAGTGGAATTCCCCCCTCTTTGGCAGTTTAAAAAAGGTCAGTTTGTTCCTTAAGTTGTGGGTAAAATGGCCTTATTTCTGCAAATTCCCCTCTCTTTGGAGGTTTGGCCCGTTTGCCAGTGGGCACAACAGACGGCATACATCAAGACGCATTGGCATTCTCCAAATGAAGGAGAATCATTCCAAAGCACTGACGGACGAGCCAAATCTTCAAAGGGAGGGGAATATTCCCAAAGAGGGGGAAATCGGCAGTAATTGGGTCATTTTACATACATCTTAAAGAGCATATTCTACCTTTTTGAAAATTCCAAAAGGGGATAATTCCGCTTCCCCTCCGCTTCTCGTCCGCCAGTGCGCCGAAGTGAGAGGAATTTCTTCGAAGAGGGGAAATTGGCAAACATTAGGCTACCTTACGAAAACCTTTAAATCGGATTGCCTGAGAAAACCTACAGTTTGGCGTCGATTAAATTTTTTTTGAGCTGTTAGCGGTTTTCGAACCACTATCTGGTGGGTATTAATCGACCATAGTATTAGGGTCCACAGATGTTTCAATCCTGAGAACGAGGACTTCAAAATTTTAAAATTGCTATTTTGGAAATTTTCGAAAAAAAGAGTTTTTTCGTGTTTAAGCGGCCATATCACGAGATAGCGTGATTGGATTGCTCTGAAATTTTAGTTGACTGTTCATAATTTTGTTGCGGTCATTTTGAGCGCTAGAACGTAGAAATTGAGTCACGATTTGGTGGTTATTTTTTATAAAGTGTACTTATATGTCGACTTTTCGAGGTGTTATATTTAACCCTGATTTTCGTTATTAACTACCAATGACAGGAATAAGCCGAATAGCCCACGAGTTACCCTAGTATGTCTCCTTCAAAACCTATTGGTGCTACCCCCCCCCACATCGCCTTCGTTTGGGTTGAAAAATTTGAATTTTTAAAATTTAGCAGAAAATAGCATTTTGTGGTTTTTACTTATGCGTCCATAATTTTTGCGCAGTTCAATATTACTATCTGGGACATGTATGATGATGTTTGGTATGTTTTAAGCTTCATTTTGAGCTATTACAGAAGTTAATTTGATAAATTTTCAAAAGTCAACCAGTGGATGAAGTGTGCGCAACCTGGCTGTTTTTTGCCAATAATTTGTGTTTAACTCAAATAACTTTTGTTTGAGTCAATATTTCTATTTGTGAAGTGTAGGATGATGTTTGGCATGTTTTCAGCTTCATTTTGAGCTATGGAAGAAGTGAATTTGATAATTTTTCAATAGTCAACCAGTGAATAAATTGTACGCTACCTGGCTGTTTTTTCGCAAATAATTAATGTTTAACTTCAATAACTTTTGTATATAGAAAGATGTGGACTCGATAACAGCTGTATAACTGTTTATTTATGTTAAACAAAGTGTTGGCAACCTTTTTAGCTCAATAAACGATTGTTAAGACGATGTTGGCTTTCTATTATAGCTCCGCAACACCTGACAATGAGGCGACCATTCACAAAAAAATCAAAATTTTCAATATTTTTTGAAATTGAAATAAACATTGTGAAATTGCTCAAATGGATGGTACTTAGTGTTAGAAAGTTTAAAATTATTATTTTTATGTAATTTTCACTGAAGTTAATTAATGTCAAAGAAAAAAATCTACATTTCTCATTTTGATACGTTTTGTCTATACAAATAGCCAAAAAGTCTCAACCAGCTGTTATATAGTGACCCACTTGAAATTATTCAATAGCATAAACCGTTTTCAAACACAAATGATTTGTAAAGATACCTATAATTACAAAATTATGAACTTTTTATTTTGATAGGAATCCTCAAATTTCATTTATTGCGTAACTGAACGGATTTTCAACACTTCTAAAGGACATCCCGATACTGCGAGTAAAAGATAAATTGGTTCAACGAATTTATCTATATCAATAAAACAATTGATAAATGAGTTGATTTACTGCTAAGAAGTCTGTTTAAACAAAGAAAACCCGGCGATTTTGATAAAAATATTCAAAAAACTATGACTAATAGTCACTCTCAGTTAGAATAACCAAGATGGGAACCCTATCACTATCCATCTTTACGAATACTCAATTTGAAATTATGTTTTGTCATTTGGTGTAAAATCTGTTCAGTGGTGTCCTGTAAACCTTTTCTATACCTTTTCAAAAGCCGAGTTTTCCTCAATAACGGAAAGTGTTGATAGAATTTGGTGGAGATATGAAATTGGGTCTGACGCACCTTTTCAGTCTACTTGATGAAAAAAACATTACGTTGGCTGACTATTTATCATGCTAGAACATTGCCTAAAAGATATTATGTGGTAAAAAAGTTTATAGCAATCATTGAACTCACATGGTTATGGGTGGTTGGGTGTTACTGTGTGGCCTTGCATCGTCCCTGCGCGCATGTGGAACATTATGTCCAGTTTTATAGTTGCTTTTCACTCAGTACTTCGCAATTAGTATTAGTAATGCATCTTGATTGCTAAACAAGAAAATGAAATAGTTCATCACCGCGAAGTTGTTGTAGCACAGCTACCAAACTTTTCAATAATGTTTCACATGCCCGCATTCTACTCTTACCTTTACCGCTCGGTGATTCTTAGGAACTGGGCCCAGCCAGATACTTCGGAACATGACATTCTGGCACCACTGAACACACTTGCGGACAAGGGAAAACCGGAAAGTGGAATTCTCCTTTTTGCAGTTTAAAAAAACAGAAATTGGTGTTCAATATGAAAGTGAAATAACTTTTGGTTCCACTCTTTCTGAAAAATTTCCCGTCCCCCTAGCAGATTTAATCGTTTTTTTGTGTCTGAAAATAACCAGAAAAGAGTAATTCCGAAGTAAGAAAGTCACACAAACAAAAAAATGCTATATACATGAGAGCATTTTTATGGGAATGAACGTCCAAAAATAACGCGAACTATACAACCGCTTATAAGGTTCTTGGTTAGACAAATCTAGATTATTAAAAATCAATTAATAAGTGTGAAAGTGTCGATTCTTTGCGATAGAAAAAGAACCCCTCATTGGGTGTCTTCTGTGTGCCATTATAAATGAAATGTACCAAACCAAAAAAATTTCGAATTTTTTATACAAAATTTTTCTCAAAATACTGGAATTTCCGCAAAGGATTTTTTTCTAAATTACGGAGCATGAAACCCCAAATATCATTTGTTTTGTTTATATGATTTAATATTTTTAACCAATTTTTACATCAACCTTTTACTCGCAGTATCATGTTTCCACGGGATTTCCTTTAGAAGTGTTGAAAATCCGTTCAGTTACGCAATAAATAATAATATTTGAGGATTCCTATCAAAATAAAAAGTTCATAATTTTGTAATTATATGTATCTTTACAAACCATTTGTTTTTGAAAACGGTTTATGCTATTGAATAATTTCAAGTGGGTCACTATATAACAGCTGGTTGAGTCTTTTTGGCTATTTGTATAGACAAAACGTATCAAAATGAGAAATGTCGATTTTTTTCTTTGACAATTATTAACTTACAAATTTCAGTGAAAATTACATAAAAATAATAATTTTAAACTTTCTAACACTAAGTACCATCCATTTGAGCAATTTCACAATGTTTATTGCAATTTCAAAAAATATTGAAAATTTTGATTTTTTTGTGAATGGTCGCCTCATTGTCAGGTGTTGCGGAGCTATAATAGAAAGCCAACATCGTCTTAACAATCGTTTATTGAGCTAAAAAGGTTGCCAACACTTTGTTTAACATAAATAAACAGTTATACAGCTGTTATCGAGTCCTCATCTTTCTATATACAAAAGTTATTGAAGTTAAACATTAATTATTTGCGAAAAAACAGCCAGGTAGCGTACAATTTATTCACTGGTTGACTATTGAAAAATTATCAAATTCACTTCTTCCATAGCTCAAAATGAAGCTGAAAACATGCCAAACATCATCCTACACTTCACAAATAGAAATATTGACTCAAACAAAAGTTATTTGAGTTAAACACAAATTATTGGCAAAAAAACAGCCAGGTTGCGCACACTTCATCCACTGGTTGACTTTTGAAAATTTATCAAATTAACTTCTGTCATAGCTCAAAATGAAGCTTAAAACATACCAAACATCATCATACATGTCCCAGATAGTAATATTGAACTGCGCAAAAATTATGGACGCATAAGTAAAAACCACAAAATGCTATTTTCTGCTAAATTTTAAAAATTCAAATTTTTCAACCCAAACGAAGGCGATGTGGGGGGGGTAGCACCAATAGGTTTTAAAGGAGACATACTAGGGTAACTCGTGGGCTATTCGGCTTATTCCTGTCATTGGTAGTTAATAACGAAAATCAGGGTTAAATATAACACCTCGAAAAGTCGACATATAAGTACACTTTATAAAAAATAACCACCAAATCGTGACTCAATTTCTACGTTGTAGAGCTCAAAATGACCGCAACATTATTATGAACAGTCACCTAAAATTTCAAAACAATCCAATCACGCTATCTCGTGATATGGCCGCTTAAACACAAAAAAACTCATTTTTTCGAAAATTTCCAAAATAGCAATTTTAAAATTTTGAAGTCCTCGTTCTCAGGATTGAAACATCTGTGGACCCTAATACTATGGTCGATTAATACCTACCAGATAGTGGTTCGAAAACCGCTAACAGCTCAAAAAAAATTTGGTCGACGCATACCCCCATACAAACCGTAGGTTTTCTCAGGCAATGCGATTTAAGAATAAACGCAACTTTTCGAAACCGCCAAACTGAGGAAATTTCAGCAATAGAAGACTGAACTAGAAGTAATTCTTCGAGAAGAATAAGACATATCACAGCCTTGGGGCATAACAGAGGTTTAAAAAAACACATTTCACCTGCTTTTGAAAACAAATGACAGAAAACGTACCGAAAATAACCAATCTTCTAACAATTTTCACACCAATAGCGAACAAAAGGGGAGGGAAAAGTGGAGTTTCCCTCTCTTTCAAAAAGTAGAAGTTGTTCGTCAAAGTATAGGTAAAATAGTCCATTTTCTGCCAATTTTCCCTCGTTGGAGAAATTCCCCTCGTTTGGCGAGAGGTTTGGCTCGTCGGCAACATAGAATCAAAAAGTGATATACGTCGCGGTCAGTCAGTGACATCACAATGAGCGAGTTAATGAGTGCCTGCGGTTTTCGTAAGGTAG
The DNA here is from genome assembly GCA_964036265.1 of Daptonema setosum. Lineage (NCBI taxonomy): Eukaryota > Metazoa > Nematoda > Chromadorea > Monhysterida > Xyalidae > Daptonema > Daptonema setosum. The sequence goes on from OZ038442.1 coordinate 31,982,946, forward strand.
CCTAATGTTTGCCAATTTCCCCTCTTCGAAGATATTCCTCTCACTTCGGCGCACTGGCGGACGAGAAGCGGAGAGAAAGTGGAATTATCCCCTTTTGGAATTTTCAAAAAGGTAGAATATGCTCTTTAAGATGTATGTAAAATGACCCAATTACTGCCGATTTCCCCCTCTTTGGGAAAATTCCCCTCCCTTTGAAGATTTGGCTCGTCCGTCAGTGCTTTGGAAAGAATCTCCTTCATTTGGAGAATGCCAATGCGTCTTGATGTATGCCGTCTGTTGTGCCGGGTAGGTTAGTCAGTCCAGTAGCGGACGAGAAGGGGTGGGAAAAGTGGAATTCCCCCCTCTTTGGCAGTTTTAAAAAGTTGAGTTTGTTCCCTAAGGTGTAGGTAAAATGGTCTGAAAACTAACGATTCCCCCCTCTTTGATGAAATTCCCCTCCCTTTGGAGGATTAGCTCGTCCGCCAGTGAGTCAGTCTATTGGCGGACGAACTTATCCTTCAAAGGGAGAGGAATTTTCCCAAACAGGGGGAAATCGGCAGTAATTGGGTCATTTTACATACACCTAAAAATCAAATTCTTTTGTATACATCAAAGAAAGGGAAGTACCTTTTTCCACCCCTTCTCGTCCGCTAGTGCAGTATCGTACGAGCATTACGAATGACTGACTGACTGACCACTAGCGGACGAGAAGGGGTGGGAAAAGTGGAATTCCCCCCTCTTTGGCGATTTCAAAAAGTAGAGTTTGTTCCCCAAGGTGTAGGTAAAATGGCCTGAAAACTGGTGATTCCCCCCTCTTTGACGAAATTCCCCTCCCTTTGGGGAATTAGCTCGTCCGCCAGTGTGACTGACGCAGATTTACAAAAGCGACCCCATTTTCAACCAAAACGTGTACCATGCACCATTTTTTCCCTTTCGACGAAATGACCACATTTACATGGAAATTCAAAGGAATCGCTTCGGTTGTTAATAAACATGTTAAAATATGATACCGTCATAGTAGTCACAATAGTGAAAAACTATTAATAGGTAAATGGACTCAAATGACATAATAACGAATATAAAGTTAGCCCCAAAACTCAAACTAAGCGGGGAATCCCAATATATCAACTTTTAGGTTCAAGCACACACATTTATAATGGCTTTGAGCTTTATATTTTCTCTAAATTCCTGTATCGGAAAATTTGAGACTTTCTGACGTCTGAAAAAATCTGAAATCTTATCACCTCTGTTGGAAACCCACTATTAAGCCCCGTTCGTTATCACACCGAAACAACAACCGAAACAGAGACTGCAATCTGACGAAAAAACCGTTGAATTCATTTTTTTTCTGTGCCCAGTCGGCTCGTCCCACTACTGTTGATTGTTTTGAATAGTAGCGCGTGTTATAATGCATGCGCGTGTATAAGCCCCCATGTTATAGTGCACGCAGTCCACTCGAGCTATTGACGTCGGGGGCTGACTATGCGATAACTTTAACCTTATGAAAACTTTTCAGAGGGTTTATTGACTTCCTGAAAACATCAGATTTTTTTTTAATTTTGAGAAACGATTTATTTTGGGTCGAAGCTAGCTCGGCGGACGGGCGGCGTAATGCTTGTTTCTTCATATGCTTTCTTCAGAATTTTGCACGGTGGAGACACCGAAATTAATCAATTTCTGGAGTAGAAAAAATCACAGACGATTTCAGGGGACCAATGAACCTCTAACGATTAGTTTTTCATCATTTAGGGTTTTTGTGTAGTCTGCCCCCGACGTGATTGACCCAAAAACCCGAGCTCGCACGAAAATAAAAAAAATCAGCAGACACGCATCATATCACGGGCTAGATCGTAATATCACATGGAGACAAACAAAAGCAAATTATTATATAGTTCCAACATTGCTGAAACTTTTATTTTTTCCCTTCAATCAGTTTCCCCCAAATTTTTTATTCAATTTATTTCTTCAAGTTGTTTTTGAAGTGGCTCACATTCTCAATCCAAATTCAAACTGGCGCCCAAAATAAAAATCTGTGGTCATTTTGTCGAAAAAAACAATGGTGCATGGTACGCGTTTTGGTTGAAAATGGGGTCGCTTTTGTAAATCTGCGTGACTGACTGATTGTTATGTACACTAGCGGACGAGAAGGGGTGGGAAAAGTGAAATTCCCCCCTCTTTGGCAGTACCGAAAAGTAGAATTTGTTCCTTAAGGTGTAGGTAAAATAACCTATTTTCTGCCAATTCCCCCCTCTTTGGAAAAATTCCCCTCCCTTTGGAGGTTTGGCTCGTCCGCCAGTGGTTATGTAATATGGAGTGGATTGTTTTTAAAGGCATTGCACGTGACAAGGACCTATTTTATGACGTGGGATTTATTGCATATATGACTGAAAAGAAAATATACGTACTGACTGACTGACAGACCGTGTTTTCATTGACCAAATTTTACGTTTGTATCGTGAGAGGTATAATATAATGATTATGAAAGACAAGCAATGGATCAGGTTAGTCTTCTTTGACTTTTTAATACATTTTAATAACTGCTACTTCTTTATATTTCAGGATCAGATCAGCTACACTGGCGGACGAGCTGATCCACCTACCGGTGGTACAACATGTGTGCCAATTTGGTATAACCGGAACCGGTACAGCCTATACCATTCGGTTCCAAAACCTGCATTTGTTACCGGTTTCCATCATACTGGTGTCACCAGAGCACTGGCGGACGAGCCGAACCCCCAAAGGGAGGGGAATCTTCCCAAAGAGGGGGGAATCGGCAGAATTTAAGTCATTTTACTTACACCTTGAGGAACAAACTTTACTTTTTGAAACCCCCAAAGAGGGGGGAATTCCACTTTTCCCTCCCCTTCTCGTCCGCTAGTGCACCAGAGCAGTGCAACAACAACAACAACAACAACAACAACAACAACGACGACTCTATCCGTGTTTATCAGTGATTCTTCTTGCCACATGTTTTTCTGTTTCCCAAATACCAAATGTTTTGACGTTTTATCGTGATCTTTACATTCATATCCCAACCATATCAAATATGTTACATCTCTCTCTCACAAAGTTCGGCCCAACTGTAACCTTTAACTGAAAACTCAAATTCCTGTTTATCCCAATTCTTATATTTTGATTAACGTTGCACTTCGCCCCGATGTTTTGAATTTACCCTATTTTTCTCAAAAAGTCAGCCCAGACATGATAGCCGTTAAAAGCGCGATGCGCCACGCGAAGGGCATTATTCTATCATTCCCGTACAGTCAGGCAGGCAGTTCGTTTAGTTGAGATCTAATCTACCGAACTTTGAGAGAGCTTCACCCTGCTGCGTATACTTTTGTTTGAGTTCACGTATGTATTTTTTGTTTGTACAAGTGTGGAGTGCTCCACTGAGAATTATCTTGAGAACACGTACATACTTCTTGTACTTACAATTGTGAGATTTTCTATTGAGAATTATTTTGAGTTCACGTATGTTCTTTTGTATGTACAAGTGTGGAATGCTTTACTGAGAATTATCTTGAGACCACGTACATACTTCTTGTACTTAAAATTGTGAGATTTTCTATTGAGAATTATTTTGAGTTCACGTATGTACTTTTTGTATGTACAAGTGTGGAATGCTCCACTGAGAATTATCTTGAGACCACGTACAAACTTCTTGTACTTACAATTGTGAGATTTTCTGTTGAGAATTATTTTGAGTTCACGTATGTACTTTTTGTATGTTCAAGTGTGGAAAGCTCCACTGAGAAATATCTTGAGACCACGTACATACTTCTTGTACTTACAATTGTGAGATTTTCTGTTGAGAATTATCTTGAGTTCACGTATGTACTTTTTGTATGTACAAGTGTGGAATGCTCAACTGAGAATTATCTTGAGACCACGTACTTACTTCTTGTACTTACAATTGTGTCGTTTTAACGTGCCTTGTTCTAGCCACTTTATGAGAATCCCTTTGAAACCCATTTTATCATCATGTTATTTTTTCTATTCGTGGTTTTTATATTCAATTTTTCTTACATAATGAAGTTACCACTTAATATTTGTCGATGTTGTCCATAATTAAGATAATGAGATATAAGATAATAATTGAGATAGTCAAGCACCGCGCGAGGCGGAACTCAGAGAGTACATAGGTGGGCGGCACCGATGGGACAGCCCGTGAGACCCGCCGCACCGGAATGAGATTTTGTTTGGGCGCCGTAAGAAAAACTTGAGAGCGGTGCGGCAGGCGGGGTGTGACCAGAGATGCTAGCCGGGGCCGGACGCGGTCAGTCCTCCATAGTGGGAGGCCGGCTGGGTACCATATAGATCGTTAAAAATAATAGAGTTGTTTTCAGACAACCCAATTCTACCGCACCATCAAGGGCCACCGAGGCGAGCACGGGTAAGTGCAGATTTATATTATTATTTAATTTGAGCCTGTTAACACTGGTACTTGATGTTAGTTTTTTTCAACTTATACCACATATGTAGTATGTTTATTAGTAAATTCTTATGCTTAAATATATTACAGGCCCTCAACTGTAAGTAATATTTTTATTAGTAAAATTATTTTACAGGCCATCAACTATTAAAAAAAAAGAGGTCGTGACTAACCGGCAGCCGAACGACTTGATCGGGCTCCAGATTCAGCACGAGGGACTAGCCCAACCTATTTTAATCAACTTTGCCCCTGAAATTGAAGGGGAAGTGGTGTTGAAATTGATAGAAGTTAGATAATGGAACTCATGTGGTTATGCATTTGTGGGTAAATCCTTCAAGTAATAAGTCAATCAATTGCTGCATCATTAGCATATGTGCACATTCCAAATTTGCTTGACTTTTTCAGTACGCCAAGAACGAGCCGGTGCATCGACAACGGGCGAAATGGCAGCAGCTTGATAAGCAAATACACCAAGCCGTCAGTGGATGGAAGGACACATGGGGAGCTAACCGTATCATGGAGTACCGTAAACATTTCTGCCACATCTCGAATATCGACAAGCTGGTGTTGGAAGTAGATGCACCAGCTCCAACGCCAGCTCCGGCACCAGCTCCAGCACCAGCTCCAGCACAAGCTCCAGCACCAGCTCCAGCACCAGCTCCAACGCCAGCTCCGGCACCAACTCCAGCACAAGCTCCAGCACCAGCTCCAGCTCCAGCACCAGCACCAGCTCCAGAACCAGCTCCAGCACCTCCTCCCGTCCCCTTTTGCTTCAACACCAGCATCCGCAAACAGCTGACGAACCACATCTGCAGAAGATGCCGACCAACCCTCAACCGAAAGCTGATCGAAAGCGCGCTGGCCATTTCCGTGAGCGCCCCCTTCTGGCGCATCAAAAAGGCATGGGCCAAAGCCTCGTCCCTGGATCGGTCCACGGAGTGGGATTTCGGCTTGCCCAGGGATCTGGCACCGGCCAACTTTACGTCAGATTGGTCGGCCGCCGAGTTGTTCAACCGGGCCATTGCCAGGGGTTTCATCAAATCCTGGTACGGTGAGCCGGACAACACAATCCACATCATCTGTAGGGACAACGACTCCACCTGGTCCATAACCACCAGGACGACCTGAACGACTACATGCACGACTCTCCGACCCGCCAACCCCGACGGCTAAGCAGCAGAGGAAGGAGGCGGCGGAGGTGTTCTTCAACAGCGAGTTTGGAAACCAGGTTCACCACTCACTCACTCACTCACTCACTCACTCACTCACTCACTCACTCACTCACTCACTCACTCACTCACTCACTCATTCACTCACTCACTCACTCACTCACTCAGGTCCACCACTACATGTATATGTTGGCGGAGGGATACGCCAACTGCCTAGCCAGTACCAGCAGCCCTGATGACGTCATCGGGTACATCCAGGAGAATGTACTGGATCTAGTACACCACCCAGCGATGACGGAGGACAAGCTGAACCGCAAACGAGCGGAAGCCCTCCTGAAGGAGCTGGAGTCACTCAGCTAAACCCAGCTGAGATCTGTCACTCAGCTGAACCCAGCTGAGATCTGATCTTTCTTTTTTTTGTTCTTTGTTCTTTGTTTCTTGTTTTGATACTTTTCTTCTTCGTATCTTCTGAAATGAAAATTCACTGTATCTAGCTGTGGAGGGTTATTTCGTTTCCAGGCCTCACGGTCGCTTTACCGTGAACGTACGTATAGAGTACGTTTGATATCTGTTGTTCACATATATGTGTGTATTAATCATTACTAGATTTTGAAAAGATATGTGTGTATTAATCATAACTAGATTTTAAAAAGGTGTTATAAAAGTTTGTATTGAATTGAACAGGAATTTAGCATGCCGTTCAACACCAACACGTTCAATGAGCCTGAGCGCCGCGAGCTAGTGTCGCTGACGCAGCGAATCGGCTACCTGGCGCCGCTGGCTCTTATAATAAAACTTGCAAAATGTGAGTTTATATTTTGATAAATACAGAATTGTATAATTTATGTCTGAATAACATAATTGCATAACTTTCAGATTGCAAGCGCCTGTGAATTTACGACGTGGCCAGCACGCGTAACGTTGAAGCTCGGCCTCCATCCGATGACTCCAGCGTGCCCTGGACCGCGGAGGACGCCTTCAGAAGGGCGCTTAACGCCCGGTTCGTCATCTTTTAAAACCTTTCGTTTTTCTTTCTTCGAGATAACAGCTTATACAATATGATATTATTTACAGGTTCGTGCATTCGGTGGAGCTCACCAGCGAGCTGGAGCTGGCGCTGGTGCTATACGCGAACGGTGGTTATCACACCGTTCGCAGCCAGCGCCTCCAGGGACTACCGGCGAACTGGACGGCGAGTGTGGCCGAGGTGCTCGCCCTAAGCAGTTGGTTTTGTTACGCATAATTCTATAATTCTAAAAGATCATGACTCACCTTTTTCATTTATTTGGCGGCTGACTGATAACTTTACTACTTTCAGCCCTCGGCCAGGCGATAACATCCGAGCTCAAATGGATGGCGCTCGTAATCGAGCGGGACGTGCGCCGGGTGGTGTCCGAGGAAGGGTACGATGGCATCATGGAGGACCTCATCAAGACGGTGGCTACCCTGGCAAGGTCCACCGAGGCTTTCAAGCCTCGGTATCAAAAAAGGATAGCTATTATAGTGACCGTTCTGAAGCGTCTAACTCAATACTAATATAATAGTTTCTTTTTATAATTGATAGTTGAATTGAAACGCTCTTAACATTTACTGAATAAGCTAGTCTTTTTATTGTTTTTTTGCTTGTAATTCTAGTCTTTTTTTATTGTTTTTTTTGCTTAATTCCATCTTATGATCCTATTTCAATTTTGTGATTTCATAATGTAAATTTAATTAATTCAATTGTAAATGTAAATGATGTAATATAACAAAATATATAAAAAAGCTGTGAGTGGGTTGTCTATGAAAAGAATAATTGAAACTTAGTTTTAAGATGCTGGTGGAGCAGTTTTTTTATTTAGAAGCAAAGTTTGATGTACAAGCTACGTGTTACCCTAGACATCTGGTACTACTAAGGTTTATTATTTTAGTTTCATTCCAACGTTGCATTATACATAATAATGTCATACCACTGAAGTGAATCTCGTTCCATTAAGTGTATACAATGAAGCCTTTTAAGGTGAGGAGCAGCAGCAACAACAGCAGCAAGAACTTTAACAAGAAGAAGAAGAACAACAACAACAACAGGCAGATCCTGACGAAGTGGACTATTCGGACGAACATTAGGACGAACTTTATTTATGTATTTATTTTATGGTGATTAATGTCATGTGTCACATTTTAAAATATTAGTTATTGATTACCTAACGTAATGGCCACGCTACGTGTTTATGCTTCGAATGCTGTTTGATTAACTTGTTTGCATTTTTAATATAAAATGTAACTGATTGTTCCTTGAGTAACCTGTTTATGGAGAAAAGCATCCATTAGCGTCAGTTGGATGATCAGTTTATAACTAACTAAACCCACTCACTCACTCACTCACTCACTCACTCACTCACTCACTCACTCACTCACTCACTCGCAGGCTGTATGAATATTTCTGGTCGTCCCGATGGATTACGTTACGTCGCTTTTGAGTGTTGCTTCATATGGAGTCCACCGTTGGCCTACAGGCGGTACTCACGAATATTGAAACAAAAAACCAAAAGGTAATGAAAAGCAAGTCATGTTAACTGACTGATTGATTGTCTAACGGAAACTGACTGACTGACTTACTGAATACTGACTGATTGACTGACTGACTGACTGTCTGACTGAACAGACTGACCGACTGACTGTCTGACTGACTGACTGACGGACTGACTTAATGACGGACTGACTGACTAACTGACTGACTGGCTGATTGGCTGGCTGACTGACTGACTGAACTAACTGACAAAATTCAGTAATCGTGACCGCCAACACCAAAAATACGACGAGATTGTTTCCGTCGTACTGATGTCCAATGCTCGCTGAACACACTCAAACGTATGATCGATTATGACAAAAGTAAATACATGGAGGTATAAAATCATTTTCAATAACGAGACCCATAAAAATTTAAGTTAACAGACTCAATCCACATAAAGTTACACACAGATCATGGTAAAACATTCTTCACATGACACAAATAAATACAGCCATGATATTGAGAGAATGAAATTTCCCATCCAATTGACTGCGTGTTTTTAAGTCCATCTGGCCATTGTTGTAGGTTAGTCGGCATTCTTTTTCTTTTTCTGAGCATAAATTTCGATTATTCACTGGGTAAAAGCCACAAAATAATATTATTTGTTGTTCTATATTGCTATATTGGCTTAATATTTGTTAGTTTTATTGTGTCCTAGCAATATGTATTTCGGCCCCTGCAATAAGAAAATAGAATTCGAATTCACTGTAACTGGCAGAAATCTTCAGAATAACGAACGGTGCACAAAAACCTTTGTACGAGAATTTTACATTGCCGAAACTCATCTTCGACTATACCAGAGGGTGCATATTTGGAAACTGCACCCACTTTTTGTCAGAATTCTTGCTATCCAACGACAGCTCATTACCATTTGATCGTTTGTACGGCTTAGGCTTAGCTCCGAACAACGACTGTACGTTTGTAAAGGAAATATCCTAACTTAGACTCTTTGTGAAGCTAAAATAAAAAAGTCGAATTTGAGATTCTGACAAAAAGTGGGTGCAGTTTTCAAATATGCTACCAGCATATACATACATATGGATGTCCACGTAACTTGCAACATTTTGCGCGCAGCCACAAAGTTTTTGTGGTAGAGCTACAAGTTGTATCAATCTGTATCAATCATTGAGCTGTATCAAGTTCTTTTCATTTTCATATTTATTAAATTCATTTCCAGCCCGCATTTGGTTTCAGTCATCAAGTCAATCATGAATGCTTAGTAAACAAACTTTTATATCGACCAGTGCTATTCCCCCGTGATCTTTAGCGGACGAGAAGGAAAGGGAAAAAGGAATTCCCCCCACTTTGGCTGTTTCCAAAAGTGAAGTTTGTTCCTTAAGGTGAAGGTAAAATGGTGTAATAATTGCCAACTCCCCCTTCTTTGAAAAGATTCCCCTCTCTTTGGAGTTTTAGTTCATCCGCCTGTGCTCGTGATATGTCATGCGTTCCGAAGCGAAGCGCAGCGTTCGTCATGATTTGTTCACCAAAATTTGTTCGCCTTTCGTAGCGTTGCCGCCGCCGCCCCCGTCACCTGTCATCATATCCTCTCTGCGCCGCACCCCCTGGCGCACGAGAAAAGGCGAGAAAGTGAAATTCCCCCTCTTTGGCGTTTTCAAATCAGAAAATTGTCCTCTAAGGTGTTGTTTGAATGGTCTGACAACTGTCGGTTCCCCTCTCTTTGACAAAATTCCCCTCTCATTGGAGGAGCAACTCGTCCGCCACAGTCGCACCCACTCCCGTTCCAAATTATAAATGTTTTTTTAGCTGTTGCAATCACTAGCGGACGAGAAAGGGAGAGAAAAGTGGAATTCCCCCCTCTTTGGCGTTTTCAGAAAGTTGAATTTGTTCCCTAAGGTGTAGGTGAAATGGCTTGAAAACTGCAAATTCCCCCCTCTTTGACGAAATTCCCCTCCCTTTGAAAGATTAGCTCGTCCGCCAGTGGTTGCAATGTTACGCAGAGTAACCATATTATGTGGCTCGAATCCGTTTTCTTGCAACCACCAGGGAATACAGGTGGATCCTTCAATGAGATGATTTTTTTTAAATCACACTCGGCTTACATACAGGGTGAGGCAAAAGTAACTATACACTTGTTGACGCGAAATTTCTTCAAAAAATTATATTGCATCAATATGATCAAACAATCCAAACAGATGCTAAAACACCTGAAATTTTTGATTCGGCTATTTCCTGGAAGCATGAAGTAAAAAATCAGTCTTTTTGAGAGAAATTTTCCAAAAAGCCAACAAATAAAGTGTAATCCGGCAAATCTGACTACATAATTCGATTTTTCAGGTGTTTTTACGCTAGTTTGGCTATAAAAACACTCGTCACACAATATAATTTTTTTGAGAAATGGACAGCCGGAAACCGCGTCGTTACTTTACAGCCACCCTGTATATGACTGCTCAGTTATATTCAAGACGTTGGCGATTTCGCCGTAATTTGTTCGCCGTTCATAGCGTCGTTGACGCCCAACCCCCTTCCTGTTTTAAGTTGCAGTCGAACGTTTTTTTTCATCTTTTGAAGCGTAGCGTAGTCATGTCGTGTAGAATAGCTGAAATCCGTTGGCTGGAGGTCACCAGAAAAAACAGTCATGCAAAGTAAATTTCATGACATTTAGTTAATATCATTTGACATGTTCATTGCCACCGCTTCCGAGGGTCCCCGCACTATAAAGGACGAGAAAGGGTGGGAAACGTCAAATTCTTCCCTCTGTAGCGTTTTCAAAAAGTAGAATTTATTCCCTAAGGTGTGGGTAAGGTGTGGGTAAAGAGACCTGAAAATTGTTAAGTCTCCCCTCTTCGACGAAAATTTCCCTCCCTTTGGAAGGATTAGCTCCTTCGCCAGTGGGTCCACGTATTTTATTATGCCATTCAAAATTCAAGAACGATTGTCTAACTGAAAAAAACATTGTGCAGTGAAATAGAAGTAAGTTAATAATCCAGATTAAAAAAATACTATAAGACAGCAATAACTCTAGGAAATGGTCCCACGTTGCGATCAAAAAGTTGCGTTGTATTGCTGATTTCGAAAGTTCAATCGTGTGTAGCTCAGCTCAGTTGAACCACGTTGTAGCCTATCCAGGGGCTAAACTTTTCGGCGCGCAGTTCGAATTCAAATCTGACTTTGGCGCGCATTCAAATTTTTGTTAAATAAATACTTTTTCACATAACATTCGAACAAGATCGGAAATTTGCGCTTAATTCTTTGCGAAAGTACGAAACCGACCCGCAAAATCGCTTTTTGACAACAAGAAACTCGGACCGAGCTTTATTTAAATATGATTTGAGTAGGAAACTCATTTTGGAAGCTGCCGATTCCTCCATATCTCCATCAGGACAAATTCCGTATGTTACTCCCACTTTTTTTTACTTTACAGTAATTTTGTCTCACTTACTTTCATTATATTTCTTTATCGTTTATTCAATGTAATTTGTAATTCGTAATTTGTAAGACCGACTGTACATATATACGAATCACCCCAATGAAATCGAAATCGATTCTCTCTGATGATATTCCCCTTCCTTTGACGGGTTAGCTCGTCCGCCACTGAGCTGCAAGTGCAAAGTCGTGTTGCAACCTTTTTATAGAACTAACTTCTGTTACGTCAGTACCTTGACGCAACTTCCCCACCCACAATGCTTCAATTTTTTTCTCAGAAATGCTCTTTAACTCATGGAAATACGATTTCATTCTCTGTAAACTTAATGTTTCTGCCCCGGAGAAGGTACATACAACACAGCAGCCTAAAACAAGATATGTACACTGGATTAGGAATCTTTTTTCTGCGATTGCAACACCTCATGTCACTAGCGGACGAGAAGGGGAGGGAAAAGTGGAATTCACCCCTCTATGGCGGTTTCAAAAACAAGAGTTTTTTCTTCAAGGTGTAGGTAAAATGGCCTAATTTCTACCAATTCTTATTCTTTGGAGAAATTCAACTTCCTTTGGAAGATGAGCTCGTCCGTCAGTGCCTCATGCCATGCCACCTATTTTCTTGGCTAAATAAAAAAAAGATAGAGAGAGAATGTTATCAGAAATTTATTATGAGATATGTATAATATCTTGATCCGAAGCTGTAGGGAGACAGAGAGAGAGAGAGTTCAGAGATAGTTAATAAGTCAGTCAGTCAATCTGACTCAATCTCCATCTCAAGCAATCATAAAATGATACTCATTTCGGTTCTTTATAACCTTGTTTACGAAAAGTGTCGCCCAAAATTATTCAATCTAAATGATTGGATACAGTCACAAGCCTTCATAGCTCAGTTGGTAGAGCGTCAGACTTTTAATCTGAATGTCCAGGGATCGAGACCCTGTGGGGGCGAAGTCATTTTTTATTAAATTTACTAAGATATCTTTTTGTTTTCCCCTTATTTGAGAGTGAAAATCAAAAAAAAATCACTCATTCACTCACTCACTCATTCAATCACTCAATCACTCAATCACTCACTCACTCACTCACTCACTCACTCACTCACTCACTCACTCACTCACTCACTCACTCACTCACTCACTCACTCACTCACTCACTCACTCACTCACTCACTCACTCACTCACTCACTCACTCACTCACTCACTCACTCACTCACTCACTCACTCACTCACTCACTCACTCACTCACTCACTCACTCACTCATTCACTCACACACTTGTGATGACTTACGGGTGGCCAATTCGATTGTTCAATATTGACTTTTACGGGGCCGCCCCTCACTCACCCTGCCCCCCCCCTAATTCCCCATCATGAGTTGAATGATTTTGTCATCATTGAAATTCGGATGAGAGAGCATATAATTTTTCTCTAAACGAGTATTTTTTTCCTTTTTTTGGTTTTATGAAACTGTTTCTAAAATGTGTGCATGATTTCTTATTTTGCTAACTTGAGCATTTTTTCAGAAACATAATCATTCAACTTTGAAAAAAAAAAGATTTATCGCCGTATGATTTGATAACAGAATGTGAAATTTGCACCGCCGCGTCATTCAAACGTTAAATTTATTCCAATTTATGAAAATTCATCATTCCATTCCATTTGTGATTTGAGGCTAATAGTGTAATTTCAATACTTTACAGGATATGTTAAAATGTAATTGTCGTTCTACTAGCGCTTTGTGTTTTGCATTGCATTTATCATGAAAAATAGCGTGCATGTGAAATAAATAAATAAATTGTCGTCAAAAATCTTTGAAAATCTTGTTGAAAATCTTGTTAATAGTGATTACTGGTAGAATTTAACGTGCGTTCCGATTGCATGAGTCAGAGTCGAATTATAGGCGTACTGTCATAAGAAGATTTTAATGCGCTGTGATTCACGCTACATTTCACTTGTTTATCATGCCAATTAGGGTCATGCCTGTCATCCTCCAACAAAACTAGCCATAATTCGTTAAATTTCAAAAAGACATTTTTGAGTTTTTTGAAGAACACAATCAGTTAACTATGAATGTGGTTAATTTGCTTTGTTTTATATAATGATTAAAACAGTCAGTCAGTCTGTAAGTCAGTCAGTCAGTCAGTAAATCAGTCAGTAAGTCAGTCAGCCAGTCAGTCAGTTAGTCAGTCAGTCAGTCAGTCAGTCTGTTAGTTAATCAGTCAGTTAGTCAGTCAGTAAATCAGTCAGTTAGTCAGTCAGTCAATCAGTTAGTCAGACTGTCAGTTAGTCAGACCGTCAGTCTGAACGATCTTCAAACTGCATATTTAGGTCATCTTGCAAAGCCAACCAGTCTCAATCTCAACTATACGCAATCAGTCGATAAACTGCACGGTTATCTTGTATATCCACTTCTTGTGACTGCGTAACTGACTGGCTGTTTGACTGACCGACTGATTGACTGACTGACTGACTGACTAAACATATTTTTCTGTTTTTAATTAAGTATTTTCATAAGGAGGTATGTAACTTCAGCTGTATAACACTATGAGGTGTTTTATCTGCTGGCAACGCTAGAATGTCTGTTCTTGACTATGTAGAACTCCGGAATGGTGTTTACGTACAGAAGTTCAGATTCACAACCATTCATTATATCGTTCAAAATAGTTTTGAGGATTATTTGTTCCTCTTTTATGATCAATGAATTTTAAATTGCGCACCAAAAACTTCTCTGAGTGACAGGAACTCCAGTATGAGATAATAAAACTCATTTCGACATGACTTTTAGTTTGAACACGCATTGCGAACGTCAAACCTTCCAAGGCCATATAGCATAGTATAGGGTTCTTGTTATTCGAAAAAGATTTTGGAGCGACATATTAATTTTTAAATCGGTTTTCGGCACGCATTCAATTTTTTCACACAAACATTTGGACATGGACCTATTGGTGAACGAATTCTAGTCCTACCAAGAAACTGAAAAATTTCAAGTACCCACGACATTCCGTTCAGTACAGTACAGTTCCGAGCTATATCTCGAGGCAGGTTGTCTCAATTGCACATCGATTCCACTAATTCGCGTAAAATGACATTGTACATACGTTCAGTATTTAATTATCCAACAACCTAATTGCAAGTAACACAGAAAAAAGTTATGATCAAGTCGGATAGATGAGCGCAGTCAAGCTCAACTTGAGATGAGCGCAGTCAAGCTCAACTCGAAATGAGCTCTGCCAAGCTCAACTCGAAATGAGCTGTGCCAAGCTCAACTTGAAATGAGCGCAGTCAAGCTCAACTTGAAATGAGCTGTGCCAAGCTCAACTCGAAATGAGCTGTGCCAAGCTCAACTCGAAATGAGCTGTGCCAAGCTCAACTCGAAATGAGCTCTGCCAAGCTCAACTTGAAATGAGCGCAGTCAAGCTCAACTTGAAATGAGCTCTGCCAAGCTCAACTTGAAATGAGCTCTGCCAACACACCTGTCCCAGTAGTGCGTTCCCCCGGCACAGTCACCCCCCCCCCCCCCCCCCCCCCACGACTGAGCCGGGGCACGCACTACTGGGACATGTGTGTCTGCCAAGCTCAACTTGAAATGAGCTCAGACACGCTCAACTTGAAATGAGCTCAGACACGCTCAACTTGAAATGAGCTCAGAAACGCTCAACTTGAAATGAGCTCAGACACGCTCAACTTGAAATGAGCTCAGCCACGCTCAACTTGAAATGAGCTGTGCCAAGCTCAACTTGAAATGAGCTCAGACACGCTCAACTTGAAATGAGCTGTGCCAAGCTCAACTTGAAATGAGCTCAGACACGCTCAACTTGAAATGAGCTGTGCCAAGCTCAACTTGAAATGAGCTCAGACACGCTCAACTTGAAATGAGCTCAGACACGCTCAACTTGAAATGAGCTCAGACACGCTCAACTTGAAATGAGCTCAGCCACGCTCAACTTGAAATGAGCTGTGCCAAGCTCAACTTGAAATGAGCTGTGCCACGCTCAACTTGAAATGAGCTCAGACACGCTCAACTTGAAATGAGCTGTGCCAAGCTCAACTTGAAATGAGCTCAGACACGCTCAACTTGAAATGAGCTGTGCCAAGCTCAACTTGAAATGAGCTCAGACACGCTCAACTTGAAATGATCCAGCCTAGCTTAACTTGAAATGAGCTCATCAAAGCTCTATATTAAATGAGCTCAACTAAACTCAATCAGAAATGAGCTCCGCCAAGCCCCACTTTTCTGAAAAGCTCGGTCTTCCGCAATTAAACGTGAAAAAAAAGTTTCAGAAAATAAAACGTAGTTCGGTTTTATTTCTTCGGTAATTTTGATGTCTGTCACATGATGCGTGTCTGCAAAAAGTCTGTGGATGTATCGTACATATCTTCTTCGTTCAAAACCAAGCGTATTTGACGTATTGGTTGGAATTAGGCCGAAATTTATGGGTTTCTGTATATCCGTTCTGTTTTTTTTCGATTCAAGTATTGTTTACGTCATGAGAAGGAATTTTGATGATGTATTTTTTTTCAGTCTCAAAATGGTGTTTATCGAAAGTTCGAAAGATCGAAAGGTACCTATTACGAGAAAAAAGACTTATTAGTTTCCCGAATTCGTGAAATATTACCCTTACGAAGGGGAAGGAAAAGTTAAATTTTCAAGTTTTTGTCGCTTTCAAGAAATAGTTTGTTCTTTGAGGTATAGGTAAAATCACTTAATTTTTTCCGATTCCCCCTTTTTGAAAATATTCCGCTTCCTTTGGAGGTTTGGCTCGTCCGCCAGTGCCGCTACGGACTGTTGTTCAAGTATGTATCATGGGAAAGAACTCTTTCTTTGCTAACATGCCGCCAACATTTTGTCGCCTGTCTAGTCTAATGCGTTGGACGCCGGCCTCGAAAACCGGCGCTCTCAAGTTCGAAACCTGACTTTACACGTTGCTCTGAGGTTTCTGCCATTGCCTGTCAGTTTATTCAACTCTCCGGCTACCATTCTGATATGGTATTAGTGTGCCTCGATGGCTTCAGTTAATGAAAAAAATCCCAGTAAAAAAATCACCACTTTTTATTGGAAACTTGTCTGAGTAACGAACGAGAAACCCTGTATTTATATTGAAATTGTGATTTTGAAAAATATCAGCAACTCTGTGGTAAAGGTTAATTTTATGATAACCCCTTTCAGACTGTAATGCTAAGAAATCGCAGACAAACATATATGTACTTACCTTTACCTATGTACGTGCTACCAAACAATCGTTCCAAAACCGGTCTTTACACTTACAGCCGGTGATGTAAATTGCAATTACCGTTTCTGTTACCCTTGGTGGTGCCTAGACAATTTCGGATGATTTTAATTTTTTTTCGCTAAAAACTAGATTTTTTTTTGATTTCAGAAATTTTTGTGGAAAAGTCTAAGTTAGATGAAAACCCCGTTCGAGCTAGAATACTGAAAATCTCAATACACAAATGTAAACCTTTAATTCTTCTGCGCTTGCTCCCAATCACTCGTTCCCGAACCGGGTTTCCTATTGCCAGTAGTGTAAATTGCGATTACCGTTTGTTTGTGCCAAAAATTTTTTTGAATCACATGGTATTTCTATTAACGTCGGGATTATCTACAATCTAATTTTTTTCTGAACCCCAATTTCGAGTCTGGTTCAAATTGGCTTCATTCCAAATCAGATCTTTTTATGATAAGCAGAGGACAGATATATTGAAAGATCCTATCCGATTCTCTCATTTTATAAAAATCTTTGCATTTATTTTTTTATTCACCATTCTTATTTCGGTAAATCGTGAACGAGTGAAACTTTTAACCGGCTTTTTGCATCAGCTTACTGCATTTTCATGATTACCTCGTTTTTAATGCGAGATTTTGAATGCGCGCCTTTGTTAAAAAAACGACACAAGTTCTCCATGTTGACCGTTTTCGCTAACACAACGTATAAAAGAGCGGTTTTGCAGTTCACACTTCAGTTCCCACTACAGTTATAGCCGGAGAAATTATTTGTGTCGCATGTGAATTTTTCTACTAGATCTGAACTTAACGAAAGTTGCATCGACCATTGAGCAGCAGCTATCTTTCGTATTAGCTAACGACAACCACAATCAGATGGTCGATGCAATTTTTGTGTGGTTCAGATTTGGTAGAATAATTCACATGCGACACAAATTATTTTGCCGGCTATAATGTACTGTACATAGTCTATGCACATCAGCAAACAAAATCATGAAATCTTGAAAAAATCAGTTTAAATAGCGGGGACTTCAAGTTCTCCTATCCTAAGTTCTCTGATGGGTATACATTTTAGAAACACCCACGAAGTTCCGCAAAATACCATTGGTTTTTGAAAATATCACCAAAAAATTCAGTTTGCCATATACTCTACGTATGTATGTACCTATAGCCTATCCAGGGTTTCTTATCAAAAACTTTTTGGCGCGCAGTTTGAATTCAAATCTGTTTTGGCGCGCTTCTAGAAATTCGAGAATTGAAATCTTTTTCACGTAGAATTAGGACAACATGAAAAAATGCGATTTATTCATTGCATACGTGCGTAACAGACGCAAAATAAACGTTTGATAACAAGAAACCCTGACCAAGCTATATAGACATGCAATGCAATCATAAAGGTGGTGAGGTTTTCATCATGTCTAGTTCTAAACTGGTTTCAACATCCCCCCCCCTCCTGACTAACCACCCCCCCCCCCCCCATCCCGGCGAAAAATTGCCACTCAAAATGCAAATGTTCGAGCAAAACAGCTGAACCTCACCTCCATCATCTGAGTGCTTGTGCGCTAGGAATTTATTGATAGGGGAATTTTCCTCAACTTAACTCAACGAAGAATACATATTGAAAAGTGAAAAAAATGACATCAAAACTGTTGACTTACTCATTAAGAGGTTTTGTTCCTTCCGTCAAAGTTTTTCTCTCCTTCATGGCGGAGAGGTTATTATAGTTGTGGAAGAAAGGGTTCCCCTGGGTCAAGAAAGGTGGAATGGATATAAACCACTCACTCTAGTAAACTGTAGTTTCCTAATTTGGTAGATGTAAATTATGAGCAGAATCAGCAAATTTTCGGTTTTCCGGAAAAAATTGTCAGGCCACTTAACTGTTTGTAGTTAAATTATTATGTTCGGTTCACCATTTGACTGATACTAAAATTTATAATATAAATTAATATACATAATAGAGTTTTAAAATAGTAACAAAACCTCTTTTTACCACTATTGTCACTCATGTATATATTAATAACGAGTTTTCCCGTGTCATGATTGTTCGCTTACTTTTTTTGTTGTTTGATGTTCCACTTCAGCGTATTATTCATGTTTCACTATGTGCATATTTATTGAATGCGGTGCTTGATCATTCATGATTACGTATTTTGTCATTTTTATCGTTTACGTTGTTGAAAATGACAATTTTATAATATGTACATGTAGAATATAGAGTGTTAACCCAAATAATTTTTTTGTCATATCTCATTTACATGCATATAAACTTTCAGGGTTTTTCTGTAAACGTTTAAGTTCAATCTGTCGGTTCTTCAGGAGAATTATTAGATCTTTGTATTATATGCTATTGCATAATATGTATTTTTCGTTCCAGGTGTTTCGTCAATTTCACTGCTCTGGCTGATTTCTATAGCACAATTCACATTGAAACATCGATTAGAAACATCGATATGAAACATCGATTAGAAACATCGATATGAAACATCGATTAGAAACATCAATATGAAACATCGATTAGAAACATCGATATGAAACATCGATTAGAAACATCGATATGAAACATCGATTAGAAACATCGATATGAAACATCGATTAGAAACATCGATATGAAACATCGATTAGAAACATCGATATGAAACATCGATTAGAAACATCGATATGAAACATCGATTAGAAACATCAATATGAAACATCGATTATAAACATCGATATGAAACATCGATTAGAAACATCGATATGAAACATCGATTAGAAACATCGATATGAAACATCAATTAGAAAGATCGATTAGACCTCAACGGTCTTGAAAAGCTGAAAAATGTTCTCCACTAGAATCCCAAATCTTCTTATCACAAATATTCTAGAAAAACCACCTCAATAACAAAACTACTTTACTTTACAGATCAAATCTTAAGGCCATAGCTCAATTATCTGAAGTAAAAAAGTGAAACCTGTACCTCAACCGTTCTAATGACCGATGGATTATGATCTCAAATTAGTGACAGTAAGGTTCAGAAAATTACTGGAAGACCGGTTCTAGAGACATGGTCAGAAATACATCATTACACCGCATCATAGTCTGGACAATTGTCTCAAAAACATTTTTATCTCACTGTTCAGACTATGTAACATCTTTTGTTTTCACTTCATTCATGATTAGTTAGACACTCCTAGTTATTTTTTAGAGTGAATGCATATGCCGGAATCTATCGCTTGTGCTGCAAAATTAGAGTTCTTTTTACCATATTTATACTGTTTTTGTTACTTCCAGGTATTGTGACAAATCCACATCATTGGCAGATTTAATTCTCGATAAAAACCCTTTCCTCCTCAAATGCTGTCGAATATCATATTCTCGAGTATTTACGTTTCGACTATGTGGAACGTAAATATACGTATTTGTCGACCAGAGATCGTTGCGGGGGTAAACAACCTGTTATGGCTGTACGTTACTGACTGTACAATTGAGACGGATACTACCGTTAGAGACAGCCAATCAGTCAGTCAGTCAGTAAAACACTCAGTCAGTCAGTCAGTCAGTCAGTCAGTCAGTCAGTCAGTCAGTCAGTCAGTCAATTAGCGAATGACAACTTCTGAAATCTTGATATGTCTTCACTGGTTTTCGGATAGCAGGATTGTGGAATTGCTAAATTGAAAAGAAGTATGAGAATTTTTTGTATAACTGAACAAGTCAAAAATTTCTTGCAATCATTAAGTCAGTCAGTCAGTCAGTCAGTCAGTCAGTCAGTTAATCTAGGAGGCTGTTTGAGCACCGAACAGCGCTCCGTAAACGGATCGGCAAACTGTTGACTGTCCCGATAAAATATTTCGATTTACAATATTTTCATTTTATTAAAAGGTACTGAGTACGAGTGTGCGTCATGTTTTTTCATGTTGCGAACTCAGTTTCGAAAATAGCGGGTTTTTAAATTTAGTATCATAGTCATTTGAAAATGCTATACTCATTCCAAATTGTTTACGAGATCAAATTCGAAAAAGTGGTTTTTGTATGTGATAGAATCGGTGAGCACTTGTCTGCAAAATATACGCCAAAATAATCTGAAATTATCCGAGAAAAAGGGTGCTTTTTGGAACATTCGAATTCCATATCATACATAATCAGTTGAGAATGATATAGCCTATCCAGGGTTTCTTGTTACCCAAACCCTTTTTGGCGCGCAGTTTGAATCCAAATCTGACTTTGGCGCGCTTTCAAATTTTCGAAAACAAACCTTTTGAACATATCATTTAGATAACATACAAAAAATGCACCTAATTCATTGCAAACGTGTGTAACCGACCCGAACTTTTTTTGATAATAAGAAACCCTGACCAAGCTACATATATATATGTATGTAGCTTGGTAATGTATGTATCTGATACCGTCATAAGCCGACATTTTTACGTTTTCTGCATCGACCAACATCTCCGATTTCAGATTCAGCTTCTTGGTGTCTGCCACAAAATGGTATAGGTACGTACATACAGTATGATATCATGTTACTCGAGAAATTTTTGACGCCCGAGATATTTTTGAATCACCTGAAATCAGCTTTTCGCGGGTGTGTAACATTTTTGAACTTTTTCTCATTTGGAAACCTACGAACGTAGCACCTAATTCTTTGAATGATTTAAAACAGGTCCATATCAATAATTTTTTATTACATGATACTATAGCTAAAAAGAACTTGATTTTGAATTAAAATGTACTGGATCTCTTTACAACGAGTTAAAACAACATTTTTCACTTGGTCAGCTCCACTTTACAACACGTGGAATAACAGTGCGGCAAGAGTTGTTTACATTATGGATTATTAAGTCGTTGTCTGTCTGTCTGATCTGAAGTGAACGGTCGTCAACCCTTTATTCAAATGGATCACTTCTCTTTCGAATAACATTTTAAACGGTATTCATCATTTTAGAATATTTGAATATTCTTATTTATTTACGTTGAACTCTTTAGCCAGGTGTTTCTTGTTTTGGCGTTTGATTTTTGATTTTTTACTTCGAATTTGAAAAACTTACAAACATTCCTTGCAAACGTGGTTATGTCACCAAAGAATGCAATTTTCATAACAAGGTGCCTTGATAAAGCTATAATCCTTCACTTAAAAAATGGTAATTTTTCAACTATTTATCAGTCACTCCATACATAGTTCGTTAAGCCAGTGGGACAATCTACATATTTGAGGTGTTATAAATTTACAGGTTTCTGAGGGAAACTTCTGAACCGTTCACGCAAAATTCTTATTGCCGAAAAGCTCCGCAAAAAAAGTTGTCAGGTGTTTCACGCGGAAAAAAGTAATATTCCGGTAAACGGAGTATAAGTGACTCAATTGACCAATCATCTGACTCAATCATCAAATTGGTCCTCGGAAACACAGACATTCTGATAGATTCATCCATGATTTCTGTGTCGAGTCGATATACGCTTACGCACTAGCGGACGAGAAGGGGTGGGAAAAGTTGAATTCCCCCCTCTTTGGCATTTTCGAAAAGTATAATTTGTTACTCAAGGTGTAGGTAAAATGACCTAAATTCGGCCAATTCCCCCCTCTTTGACGAAACTCTCCTCCCTTTGGAGGATTTGCTCGGCCGCCAGTGGAGGGAGATGAATTCAATTACCCTCTCTTTGGTGGTTTCAAAATTCATTTAAGGTGCATGTTAAATCGCCCAATAATGGCCGATTCCTTTTCCTTTCGAGCGTTCGCTAGTAAACGCGATGGCGAACAAGGAAATCGTTCAAATAGAAAGCAATGTCTCCAAAATCAGAGCTAGAATTGGCAAACCTCCACTTTTCTCTCCCTGCCTCACTCACTAATCATGTAAAGCTCACTTCCCACAGTTATTCGCCTATTTTTACCCTATCATGATGATCCCTGTATAAATGTACAACACACCCAATCCAAATATCGTGAGCGATATACAAAGCATAGCACTAGCGGACGAGAAGGGGAGGGAAACGTGGAATTCCCCCCTCTTTGGCGTTTTAAAAATATATAATTTATTCTCTATGGTGTATGAAAAAATAGTCTGAAACCAGCCGTTTCCACCTCTTTGACGAAATTCCCCTCCCATTTGGAAGGTTAGCTCGTCCGCCAGTGTAGCTCGCACTACTTACCATCAACGAAATCCATAATATCCTTCTACCTGAGCCTTATACTGATTGCGCACACACCAACGCACGCACGCTCAACTCAACTCCTGACAGACTGGTGGTGAGCACGCGCGCTCTGTGTTATAATGCACGCGTGCTCACGCATACCGGCCGCGACGCATGCACTATAACGTGCGTCTCCTGCTGCTGCTGCTGCTGTTGCGTGCGCTGTTATTGCATGCACGTTGGTAGAGGAGGGGCAAAAAGGGATACACATGTACAGCGTGGCCAGTATAGTCAAGGTTAAAAACTGTGCTCCGGCTCATCATAGTCCCCCCGAAATATCGTCGTTTGCAGGCTGCATACTCGGTGATCGGGTTGTTGCGTTGCTGTTGCGCGCAGTTGTGTTGGGTTTGTCGCGGGTGCTGTTACGGGGCGTATAGGACTTGAGCCCATGCACTGTGTGAAGTTAAGTTATGTCGTCGGAAAGTTAAGTGGAGTACGTGTCGCTGCGACGACGCGTGCTCACCGCTGCTGTTTTTTTCAAGCGCACTCATTTGATTTGTGGTATATGTGGATTTGTTGTGCATTGGGTAATAATTTAGCACTTTTTCTAGATGTAATATTGATCCAATTTACGGATGGTAATTCGAATGCAAAGCTGTTATTGTGGCGGCATATTATAAATCTTATTGGTGTAATGTTTCACAGGTGAGGTTGAAAAAGTCATTTTGGAGAGTTTTTAATCCATGGCTACAAAAAGTTGGTGCCGGCGCGTGAAAAAGCTTTACAGATTGATTGGCATAATGGAGACAATTAAATTTAGTCAGATTATAAATTGTTATTGCTGAAATAAATCAACTTCTTTCTTCATTCTTCATTTTCTAAATTGTTGTTTCGACGTTGGATAATTTACCCGATAACTTCATTCCACGGAAATCGGATAGCGATAATTTAGCATGCTCACATAATATTATTATAACGAAAGCTTGAACATTGTTCTTTTGTTACAGTTGTACAGTTTTATCAGACTCGAATGAGGAAGCATTTGAAATGTCGCCATTATCGAACCTTGTGTGGTTTGTTCAGTAAACATCGCTTCTCAAACTACCTTTTTCTGTAAAAAAGTTTATGGCAACTTCGTTTTCTATCAGGTTTTCCATGTTTTTTTGTCGAGGAACTTTTTTTTGTTCAAATAAAACAGTGACAAAATGACACATGCTCCTGTGTTTCATATTTGAATTCAGATCTTCATACTGTGTGTAATTTCAGGTTGAACTCAAATACAAGCCATTGTTTAAAATATTACTCACTCAA
>OZ038442.1:32014590-32016297 GCA_964036265.1 Daptonema setosum
ACAATTATTCCATTATACTTATGTATGAGCCCGCCATTGGCAGCTTGAGTTTGTGTTGGTTCAATGAGCTCATGAATCGAGTGATATAAATCCACACACAGCTGAATTACGCGATAAATCTCTGGAGATTTGTTTCATGTTGCGTTGTTATTTGTCACTTTAAATCATTTGTTTCATGCGCAACATTACCCATTCTGAGGTAATAGCGGACGAGGGAAGAATTAAAAAATGAAATTCCCCCCTCTTTGGCAGTTTAAAAAGTATAATTTATTCTCTAAGGTGTGGGTAAAATATCCTGAAACCTGCCAATTCCCTCCTCTTCAGCGACATTCTCCTCCACTTGGAGGATTAGCTCGTCCGCTCATGTTTTGAGGTGATTCATGAATCGATCGACCGTGAATGATTCATTGTTCATTTGATTCTCCAGTGAGAAGTATGGCATTTTCAATTTCTTATGAGACGGATATTGAAACCACGCCGATATTATCATTACTAGCCGTATAGCTTTTAGCTCTGTTGAGGGATTTTTTAGTAACAAACAATTCTATGAACACAATGTTGAAAGCTTGTTCTGCGACATTTTCTCTCTTTAAATTTCGAACACTCGCATTAAATTAAACAATTCTCTAAATTTCAACATTCGAGTTGAATTCAATTTGGGCACTAATAGCTTCGTAAGTGGAAAGGAAACCCTGTTAGGTACATATATGAAAAAACTTGAGCTTATTTTCCCTTTCATTAGTAGAACACGTTTTTTTCAATGAGGTTGCTCACTAATGATTTGTAAAAAGTTTTTGACATTAATATTCGTTAACATTCTTATATTTTATTTTCTCACACATCTGCTCACTATATATAATGCCCGCGCGCCCGATTCTCACGGAAAAGTCCTAAACTGCCGCTAATTTACGCAGGCTTGCCTTTCGATTGCAAGCAGGATTCCATTGAAACTCAACCGATTTTGGTGAACGAATGTGAGGCTTGAAACTTTTCCCATGACTTTTCATCAAATCTGTCTGATTTACAATAAAGAAAAAAATCTGGCTGGATTTAAAATAAATGTAACGTAAATGTGCAACAAGTTCAGAAGTGTCCACGATCCGTACGAGAATTTTTTTACAAAATTTGTTCCAGTCTCATAATGTAACTAATTTTACGCTACAATATTTTAAACTCTGTACACGTAAATATGTATGTATATTTCGTGACACCAGGCTTGTTGTCTCAGAAAACCAGTCTTACCATCATTATCAAACCAGCCTATCCAGGGTTTCTTGTTACATCGAAAACTTTCGAGTAACTCTGCGCCTATATACAGTAGCTTGGTCTTGGCCCAGGGGTTTCTTGATATCAAACGTTTATTTAGCGGGTCGGTTACGCACGTATGCAATGAATTAATCGCAATTTTTGTCTGTTGTCCAGATGGTATGTGTAATTCTGGAATTTTTGAAAGCGCGCCGAAAACAGATTTGAATTCGAATTGCGCGTCAAAAAAGTTTTTCACTAACAAAAAAAACTGGATCGGCTATAATTCATTGATCATGGGGTGACGGGTTCGTAGAAATATTTTAATAACAAGATACCCTAGTCCAAGTTATACACCGTAATTATTTCCTTGACATTACGATTCTTCGTGAAATACTCACCCATGTGTCTCCTCGGAAAACCGGTTTTCCGAAATACCATCTGCCTCATTAGCGGACAGGT
>OZ038442.1:32016497-32038424 GCA_964036265.1 Daptonema setosum
CATGATGATGGTCAATGGCATTGGTCTGACCAAAATGAAGTTATCACCTGATGATTACGAGTTGCATCAGGCTGAACGCGCACAGCAGATGTACTGATGTACTGATGTACTGATGTACTGATGTACTGATGTACTGATGTGTTGATGTGCTGATGTACTGATGTACTGATGTACTGATGTACTGATGTACTGATGTACTGATGTACTGATGTACTGATGTACTGATGTACTGATGTGTTGATGTGCTGATGTACTGATGTACTGATGTACTGATGTACTGATGTACTGATGTGTTGATGTGCTGATGTACTGATGTACTGATGTACTGATGTACTGATGTACTGATGTACTGAGTCGGTCACTTGTATAACATTATAATTTGATTGGGAGATTGGAATTTGAATTCGCGCCATTTTTTGAAAGGAGTTTTCAAGACTATAACCTGTGTGACGACTACATATCTGTCGCACTTATCTCGTTGCAAATGTTTGTGGTGAGTGCAGCGAAAAGTCTTACAGAGCCCAATAGTTTGTCTCGTAATCAATGGAGAATGTTATATGATGCACCGAGTGAGTCGCTGAGTGAGTCGCTGAGTGAGTCGCTGAGTGAGTCGCTGAGTGAGTCGCTGAGTGAGTGAGTGAACGAAGAGAGAAAATATTGTATGTATCAATACAAAACCCCCATTCCGTGCCACAACCTACATTCAGATTTTTCATTTCATTTTGTTTTTTGTTCTTGTTGACTTTGTTTTTATTGTCTTAAAAAGTTGGTTAATTGAGCTCGAGAGTCGTTGAGAGTCTGAAAATCGGCTGAAAATCTTTTAAACACACCTGCAGTAATACACAACTATTTCAAAAATGTCATAAAAAGTTCCCGAGATTGACCAGCTTAGTAAACCGATAAATTTGTACTTTATAAAGAATATTTTGTCGATATCAAAATAGGGCTACTAATTAAAGGAATAGGGTGTTATCCGGATTAATAAAATTGTTCGGGTTAATAACACTTTTCGGATTAATAAAACTTTTCGGATTAATAAAACGCTTCGGGCTAATGATATTTTAAAATGCTTCAGCAGCTGCCCGAACGGAAAAATAGTCGTTTTGGAAAAAAAATTAATTGAAACATTTTTCAATAATTACCTAATGTTTCATGTTTACTGGTCCAAGGTGCTCCAATCTATATTTCTATTATTTGCGACCATAACGTTTTCCTGTTATTTCATTATGGAAAATCGGAATATTTCAAAGAATTTCTGAATCTTTTTCTTCTCCTTTTTTGTTCGTGTGTTTTGTAAGTATTGTCATTTTTCCAGTGTATTCAGAATATTTCCGAGATAGCGATGCATGCCGCTTAACTGATAAATCATACTTTTCAGAAAATTCTAATAATCAAATTTATTATTGGTGTTATTGAATTTTGTGAGAATATGTCAAAATATGCAAATCATTTATCCTCATTCATATCTGTGTATAAAATATATAAATTAATTACTTCCCGATTCGTCCGATGAGATATTGAGGAGTTCATTTTCAAAATCACAAAATTTTTGAAAGTAATTGTTTCAAACGAAAAAAATCAAAATAACGAAAATACGGATTTTGATTCAGAACCTCAGCACACTCATCTTTCACCGTGATCAAATATATGCAACTACATAATGTTTCATTGTATTTTAATTCCCATTCGTTATCACTTACAATATAATGCAAGAGCCTATGAAATATATTTATATACATATAATTTTCCAGCATTATATTACTATTTTCTCATTTATAGTATTGTTTCATCCTGTGACGTGCCAAAATAATGAAAATGCGATCAAAATTACAAAAACCAGATCAAAAAGATTTTTTTCATCTAACTGTCTAATTCCTACTGTTGACTTAACAGTCATTAAAATTTAATCAGTGTTTGATTGCCTATAAAATGGTTATGAATGCTTAATCTGTCATCTTGTCTGTCATTACTTCTGACTGACTGACTGTAAGAATGACTGACTCACCCTAATCCAATCACGTACGTACTGAAACGTAATGAAACGACTGTCACGCACCGTTGGAATGTGTTTGTACGTTAGTCAGTCAGTCAGTCAGTCAGTCAGTCAGTCAGCCAGTCAGTCAGTCAGTCATTCAGTCAGTCAGCCAGTCAGCCAGTCAGTCATTCAGTCAGTCAGTCAGTCAGTCAGTCAGTCAGTCAGTCAGTCAGTCAGTCAGTCTGTCAGTCAGTCAATCAGTCAGTCAGTCAGCCAGCCACGTTTAACCTTGACACTTGTTTGCGAGCAGTATGATTGTAGGATAGTTTGGGGGCGATGATAGGCGCTAACCAATTTACGTCCAACGTCGGGGATAAATCGATCCAAATTCCGGTGTGTTAACTGGATGTAGAGGGAAAGTGTAATGTGAACATGAAACAAATGAAAAAAAATCGTGGTGAAAGTAAGATGATTTGAATTCCTGACCCCCTTGATTTTAGCTGGGGTGGGGGAGAAAAGGCCTTAACGAAACTGAGACTACCTGGCAGATTATTCGATCTACATCATAGTGAAAACAGTGGAGTTTAGCGATGTTTAAGTGAGTGAGTAAGTGAGTAAGTGAGTGAGTGAGTGAGTGAGTGAGTGAGTGAGTGAGTGAGTGAGTGAGTGAGTGAGTGAGTGAGTGAGTGAGTGAGTGAGTGAGTGAGTGAGTGAGTGAGTGAGTGAGTGAGTGAGTGAGTGAGTGAGTGAGTGAGTGAGTGAGTGAGTGAGTGAGTGAGTGAGTGAGTGAGTGAGTGAGTGAGTGAGTGAGTGAGTGAGTGAGTGAGTGAGTGAGTGAGTGAGTGAGTGAGTGAGTGAGTGAGTGAGTGAGTGAGTGAGTGAGTGAGTGAGTGAGTGAGTGAGTGAGTGAGTGAGTGAGTGAGTGAGTGAGTGAGTGAGTGAGTGAGTGAGTGAGTGAGTGAGTGAGTGAGTGAGTGAGTGAGTGAATGAGTGAGTGAGTGAGTGAGTGAGTGAGTGAGTGAGTGAGTGAGTAAAACGAGGAAAATAAAAATGCCGAGTCTAAACTGGTGATTAGCTTATCAGTCGTACCACTAGACAGCCCGGGGAAGAAAGTTGACCCCGGTTGCCTTATCAGCGTAGTATCAACCCAAAAACTTCCATCATCTAGGAAAGTATGTTGCCCATGTCACGTAGAAATCTCGAACGTACATGAAAAAAACAAGCGAATCTCAAAACATCAAGGGACGGCCGCTAGGCCGTTCCCTTAATATGGTTCGATTAAGATAAGCTTTTTTTGCGGTTATCTCGATCTAGGCTCCTCGTATCGACTTCTAGTTTGTTCCATCGGTTTTCTCGTGCAATTTTACATCTCCCTGGCTATTTCTAATCCGGTAGAGATGAATTTTCATTTTTCAGGTCCAAAAACGATGAAAATGCGATTTTCCGTTTTTTTTTTATCCGCAAAAACGGTGTCAGCAAGTTGGACCGGACCGATGAAGCTGAAAATTGGTACCTATGCCAATTTTCAACATAGAAAACGATTATCAAACTGTCCCGCAGATCGGGAAAATATTTGCACCATTTTAAGGGGATTTTATAAAAAAAATGTCAAAAATCGCAGGCAAAATGGAGAAAGAATTGTTGTATGAGCGATAGGGTGGCCCGATCAAACTGAAATTTTAACCGAATGTGTATTACACATGTAGAAGTATTTCCCGCTATTCAATTTATCATTCTACTCAAAAACACAAAAAAGCGCAGCGGGTCTATATGGAGTAAATTTGAACAAAGTTTTCACAAAAGCTCAAATACTCGTGTTGAGATGATTGAACCGTTAGGAAAAACTGCCTATCATACGCGGAATCACATTTTAATATGACCTGTCTTCGACATATTTTCCGATAAAATGATCGTATTTTAACAAAAACTTGAAAAAACTGATGTGAAAAATTTCAACGTGTTTGACGATTTTTGCTCTTTCGAAAATTAGATTATCTCAAGATTTAAAGCCTTGAGACCCATTGTATTATTTGAATGTCTAGAATGACTGAAGCTGTATTCAAAACAGAAAATATTTTTATCTGCGTATTCTCAAAAAAATATTTTTGAGCCGCCAAAAACCAGTGAAAATTCAAGTTCACTTACTCACGCTGTTTTAGCCCCTATGGATTTCAAAATTTTTATTTAAACAGAAGTAGGAGATAACTGCATTTTAACAGGAGGTCTAGAGGGAGTACAGTTCTAATAAACAGTTTTTTTTAAATTGATCAGTACGTTCAAATAAAATTTTATTATCCGTCAAAATGTACAGAATTTAAGAAAAACGGGTCAAAATTTTTTCTCGAAGTAATTTTTTTCTTTGTTTCTAGACATGTACCAATATTATTAAAACACCTAAAACCTTATTATAAGTAGTCTGAAAGTGACGAAAAAAAATTCAAGAGTCACATGGTACATAGCGTCTGCTGTTAAGTACAGCTCTGCGCCAACCTAATAAAAATCAAGTAAAAAAAAATTTCACACTAGAACTAATGACAAAATTATGATTGGAAACTAGGTTTAATTTAGCGAATCAACTGGCATAAGGTAGTCAAGTGGATAGTGGGTTTGCCAGTTAAACGGGTGGTGCTGGGTTCAATACTCCGGAAAGTCAAAAACAACGAAAGTGGTTATTTGTTTTGTTTTTGATATAATAGACTTCTCCCGAGCTTCAACTGTCTGTTTTACATATGATAAGGCAGCTTTATCTCACTATATCACTAATCACTAGTCTACATACATGTGATTTGTTCACACATAAAAAAGTTATAGACAAGCAACTAAAAATGCCCTGAAGGCATGGGGAGTAACGAATATGGTTCGATCCTGGCAAGTCCAATCGTGAAAAAGTATGAGACAAGAAAGTTTTATTCTTATATTTTAGATAGTCTGATCGTGAAAAAGCAGGAAACAAGATTCGCGATGAATCACGAAAAAGCTTGTACTTGATTAAATCAAGAATCAAACCAAATTACACGAAACATATTTGGGACTTTTGGGTGAAAACGAAATCCTCTGTATTTCGTTTAGCTAGTTCTGAACTTAGGTATATTTTCTTCTAATTGTGTGGCCAGTCTGCCACGACCATTTTTATTTAAGTTTTATATAGAAAAACTTGATTTTTTTTGTAAGATATGTTTTTACTGGATTACAGCATTTTCATTAATAATAAATTTTATTTCTAATGATTACCACGCCACTCGTGAAAAGTCCCAGATATGTTTCGTGTAATTTGGTTTTATTCTTGATTTAATCAAGTACAAGCTTTTTCGTGATTCATCGCGAATCTTGTTTCCTGCTTTTTCACGATCAGACTATCTAAAATATAAGAATAAAACTTTCTTGTCTCATACTTTTTCACGATTGGACTTGCCAGGATCGAACCATATTCGTTACTCCCCATGCCTTCAGGGCATTTTTAGTTGCTTGTTTATAAATGTTCAGAAAATAAATCTGAAACTTTTTAAACACAGAGGACTCCCAAGTCGGTGCCAAGTGAAAATTATTAACAGAAACGAGAGGTACCGTCGTTGACAGGCTATATTTTTTTCTCGGAGTAAAAACGCTATAAAGTTTCACCTGTGCACTGATCTTTTTTGTGTTTGTTTTGTAAATGTAGCTTTTCGGCTTTTCTCGCTGCAGCCATCTTGGCTTTTTTTCTTTAAATCTGGTGTAGAAATTCAGAATAACTCTGTAGCATTGTAGGATGTCATCGTCGATTATATTTCACTTCATCAGCTCCACGCGTGTGGTAGTTTAATCAGTGGAACAGGGAAAACAGCTGTGGTCAACTTCGATTAAATGGTCTAAGTAAGAGTAGGAAGAAATGTTTGATGAAAATATAGAGGCTGCTGGTGCATACCAAGCCAACACAATGAAACGGTTGAGGAGTGTTGTGGATATAGTCATCGGTCCTTATCAGTCGTATGATAAGGAAACTGGTCTACAAGGTGTTCCATTTTGACATGGACCATCTGAAATAAAAAAAGGTAAAAGAAAACTGTCTTTATCAGTTGAGAAACTTATTTGGATTTAAGTTTTTTTTCTGATTTTATGAGCTTTCTTACTTCCAGTTACATATATTCAGTTTCTCGCTCGCACACGTATAGTTATTTGATAAAAACTATGTACATTGTTAGAGAACTTCGATCTGTCAAGAAAACTAAATTTTGATTCGATAAACGTTTATCAGTCATCAGAAGATACGGCTGATATTTCGAAGTTGATTATATTGATTACTTTGTTGAGATGAAATCCAGACTAAAATAATCGCCAACCCTGTCTCGTATGTTTATAATCTTTTACGTCGTTCTCTCTATGGTTGAGTTGTGTCCGGGTTCGATGAGGAACGTTAGAGTGAGTCAGTGAGTGAGTAAGTGATTGATTCAGTCAGTCAGTCAGTCAGTCAGTCAGTCAGTCAGTCAGTCAGTCAGTCAGTCATTCAGTCAGTCAGTCAGTCAGTCAGTCAGTCAGTCAGTCAGTCAGTCAGTCAGTCAGTCAGTCAGTCAGTCAGTATGTCAGTCAGTCAGTCAGTCAATGAGTCAGTCAGTCAGTCAGTCAGTCAGTCAGTCAGTATGTCAGTCAGTCAGTCAGTCAGTCAGTCAGTCAGTCAGTCAGTCAGTCAGTCAGTCAGTAAGTCATTCTGTCAATCAGTCAGTCTACTCAGTTGTAAACGAGCCAATTTGCAATGTTGTTTGTGTTTGTTCTTCACTATGCCAACCAATTCTCTGCCTATCATACTACTCTAATGTTTTTAAAGTTGTTCTAACTGTGACTGAAAAATCAGATACAGCCGTCGCAATTGATTATGAGACTGACATTCCCGGGGATTTCAAGACTATTCCGCGAGTGATTTTCTGCGAACTATTTGCCATATCCAAGGTTTCTTGTTGCTCAAACTTTTTTTTCATTCATTCACTTCTGCTTTTTTAAATCGTTTGTCCAACTAATGGAATTTTTTTGTAAGGCGCTACTTTCGCATTTTGTTTCAGTGTCATGGAAAAATACTCTGGAAATTTGAATGCGCGCCAAAAGCAAATTCAATTTCAAATGCGCGCGCGAATTTTTTTCTGAATGACAAGAACTCCTGGATAGACTATAAATACGGCGGTTGGTCCCCGGTTTGTTTACCAAGTTGTTGTGTTTTTTTCTTCATTATAAATCTCCGAGTTCAACCGAACAAATATTACACTGTTTCTGCTCAGCTGTTCATCTCATTGGTGCGCTGGAGGGTCGAAAAGTGGAACTTATGTTTTTTTCAAGGTGTCTTGATATTATAACAGAAGTTATTTCTATGTGTATTTTGACCTGTTTGAAAAACTTGTTATGTAGAAATGTTCTCAAGACAGCCCTTTTCCACCAATTTTTTACTTGGACTTCTCCATTAACTGAAGTCATCAAGGCACACGAATACCATATCAGAATGGTGTTTTCGTAGTGGCCAGAGAGTTGAATAAACTGACGGGCAATGGCAGAAACCCCAGACCAACGCGTCTGAATCTGTGTCTCAAGTCAGGTTCCAAACTTAGGACCGCCGGTTTTCGAGGCCGGAGTTCTACGCACTAGGCTAGACAGGCGACAGTCCTCTATGGATGAGTTGTCTTCCGTTTGTTTGTTCCATTTGGACCAACCACTAATTCATTTGCGACCATACCATTGACATTGGCGTAAATAATTTGTAGCATCTGGTGTTGATGTTGACCCCCACTCAACAATACTACATACATACACTACTGACTCATATTTGGTCAACCACTATAGCGAAGCCCAGTGGATGTATTTACAATTTCATCCAGCACTGAGAGTGTAAATAGTTCATGTATAGGCGTTCAGCTAAGAAACTGAACCTAAAACATTCAATAAAATTCATTTGTTCCTGTATAGGACTTGAGGAAATTTCTGAAACAGTATATTTTGAGTTTTCCACTGTTCGTGATTTTGAGAATTGACTATATTCATTAATAATTTCACCCTTAATTTTTCTTTTCACTTTAGCAATGAACAACATTGCTAAAATTGAATATTGAAAATAAGGAACTAAAAAATACATGTTTTCACGTATTTTAACTTTTTACATGTCTTCTTTTATTGGTTTCAAAGAATTGTCTTGGTTCACGGTTGACTCATTCCATCATTCGGAAAAAAACGGAGTATGAAACAAAAGCCGGTTTCAAACTGATTCATTCTTCGTACTTTACATGAATATAAATCACAATTGTTTGTATAAATTTATGCAAATATACATTTTGTGTTATATATTTATGCGTTTATGTACACTTTGCGGAATCAATCAAAGTACAAACGTTCCAAATCGTATTGTTAATGATCCGAAAGGCAAACACCTCTAAATATCAAGCATTCATGAATATTACAAATCAATCTTACAACAATACCCAAATTTTCATCATTTGCTTACATAGGGTTGTAAATCTTATCACTGAAATTACTTCTGATTGAATATATAAACTTTATTTGTTGCACATATCCTTCACCCACTCTTTTGAAAAGTCTGTTACACTAATGGATTTCATTTCACTTATTCACAAGGAATAATAAAGGATTAGGAGTGTACAACGGAAAATTTATGGGAATGAGCATGGACATTTATGAAGAATTACAGTTACATAAAAGAATTTTTTATGATTTCCTTGTTTGAATATTTTATTTGCTATTCGGATCTTCTCAGTAAAAGTGTATAATCAGTAGGACAGTAGGATAAAAGCATATATATCCATAAGTTTCATGTTACTTTACTTGTTCGTACTAAGTTCTTGACTCTCAGTTTCAGTTCAAACCAGATTTTGGCGTGCCTTCAAGTTTCCTTGAGTTTCAGTTTTCACATTTGGAATGCATAGGAACAATGCGCTTTTAAAATCACTGTAACCTTTTTGAGTGAGTGAGTGAGTGAGTGAGTGAGTGAGTGAGTGAGTGAGTGAGTGAGTGAGTGAGTGAGTGAGTGAGTGAGTGATTGAGTGAGTAAAGGAGTGAAAAATAGTTATGCGTAACGGGTTCATATAACTTTTTTATAACAAGAAAGATACATTGACCAAGTT
Source organism: Daptonema setosum (assembly GCA_964036265.1). NCBI lineage: Eukaryota > Metazoa > Nematoda > Chromadorea > Monhysterida > Xyalidae > Daptonema > Daptonema setosum. Next base: position 32,025,564 of record OZ038442.1, read on the forward strand.
ATAGTATTCTAGGATTGAAGGCTTTATGTTTCTCTGCTTTTGTTGGACTTTTTCTGTTTGCTCTTTTTATTTTATGCTGTACATATTCAGTTTGACTCTAAAACAAGAAAAATTTTACCATCAGGAAATTTATAGTCCGAATGAAACGTGAACGGTACTGACATAACTCGCATAGTTAAACGTGTCCTGAAAAACATTCCTCGAGACCATGACAGCTGATACTAAGGAAAACTGTAGAAATTTTCTTGTAAAAAGGTAGAAAAACACACGAATTAAAAATTTTTTCCTCAAATCAAGTGAAAAAATCTTGTGTTGTCCGACTAATCATCATCATCGCTTTATTGGTCAATTATCAGACTGGATACATGTGAGCACAAAATTAATTGCGATAGATACATGCAACCGAGAGATAATAATAAAAATAACAAAAGTTAAGCAGATGGATTGTCATCAGACGTCAAGTACATTTACAATTTTGGATTGCAATAACCGTTACAAGTTTAGAGACCGACGTCTCAAGTTTAGCACCGTCCGAAATTCTTCTACTAATAACTTCTTTCCATCTGAACGGCGAGGAATTTAGCACGTCAATAATTGTAGATCGGTAGGGGGCAATCTATCAATTCTATCCTGGACGCATTATAGCAATCACAATTTATTTGATGACTGAATTTGAATGCGCGCCAAAACTCTCGTCAAAACTTTTTCATGAAGATTTTGGCGCGCAGTTTGAATTCAAATCTGTTTTTGGCGAACGTTCTAGTTTTCGAGAAAAATAGAGTTTTCACATGCCACATAAATAGCTTTATATATATAGTTTTTTTGTGTGTAACGGGTTCATGTAATTTTTTTCGAATAACAAGTTAAACCGTCACCCAAGTTTACTTTTATGAAGTACACTTCCATCCACACTTGCACGGAAAAGTTGGCGGACATAAAAAAAACATTCAGTTTCTTGATTTATTATGAATGGATACGCATTTGACTATTACGTTGTGTTGGAAACGAGCCATGTGAACTGGTTTTGAATAAAAAAACTACAGGGTGTTCAGAAATAGGGTGCGCTTTTGCGACCGTACTCTGTTAATCGTTTTCAGATGTACATAAAGGATGAAGCCCAAAATATCGCTTGTGAATTTGGCGCCTGAACTGATGTTTCACTTTTCTTCAGTACTGGAATAACTTGATGAAAGATTTGAGTTTTACAGAACAGGTATAAACAAGTGAAATAACTGTCTAGTTTTATTTGCATAATCACTTGAAAAAGATTATTTGTAGGAGCGAACTGAATAAAGTTTTCGATGAATATAACTCGGTGTAACTGTTTTCGGTGTGTATTTACAGGATCTTTGGTACTTGCAATTCATCTCAATGTACATGATGAAAATATTTTTTTTTTCATCTTCAACACTCTGTATTATATTCTATTTTATGTCCTTGCTCGATTTTTTGCGTCCCATACTCATTTTATTCATCCGTATTGAAAGGTTTTCGCTGTTCAGTTAAATTTTTATAAATTTTTTTTGTTTTCGTAACAAACAACAATAAACGGTCAGTTACTGCATACTTTGCAAAAAAAAACGAATATATTTTAAAGGTATCACATCACATGTAAACCTGTTTAGTGTTGTCAAGGCGTCCCGGTTCTGGGATTATGCTCTGTATGTACATACACTTTCAACTACTGTAGTTAAATACTTGACGTTTTTGATATTTTATTACTCATAGTAAATTAGGCATCAAATGTAAATTGGAACACAAGAACAGCATTATGGAGATTCATATAAAAGATGAAACGTGAACTGAACACACTCTTGCAAGTGTCCTTTTGTTTTCGGTTGCTGTAATCAATCCACAATAGCAAAATTTTATACCAAATGACAAATGTGAAATAGCGATTCGTTTTATTATTCACATTCAGATTCGTTATATATTGTGAGTGTTGTTCCAATGACAGAAAATGGTGTTCGGTTGAACACCAGTATGGGATAAAGAAGAACTAGTTTTGTCAGGAAGACAAACAGTTCAAACACTTTTATCAACATCAACACAAGTTATATGATTTGTGACATAAAGTGTCTGTAAATACGCCCATCTGTTGATCAGTCAGTCAGTCAGTCAGTCAGTCAGTCAGTCAGTCAGTCAGTCAGTCAGTCAGTCAGTCAGTCAGTCAGTCAGTCAGTCAGGCAGTCAAGCAGTCAGTCAGTCAGTCAGTCAGTCAATCAGTCAGTCAGTCAGTCAGTCAGTCAGTCAATCAGTCAGTCAGTCAGTCAGTCATTCGTTTCGATTCGTCATTTGAGGCAGTCAGTCAGTCGGATTGAGGTTAATTACGTTGCTTAGAAACCTAGCAGGTGACTGAAACTTGATCTACTAAATTACTTCGACTATGTATAAACTTTTGTTCGGTACGCTAATAACTAAATGATATTTGCGTTATATGACTCACGAAACACCAACACTCAGAGACCCCGAAATCTCTCATAAACTTTCAAAATAGCGTACCCTGTCTATGAGTGAGAAAGCACTACAGTAGCTGACGAGCTCATCCACCAAAGGGAGGGGAATTTCATCAAAGAAGGGGGAATCGGCAGTTTTCAGGTCATTTTACCTACACCTTAGGGAGCAAATTATACTTTTTGATAATCCGAAAGAGGGGGGAATGCCAACTCTTCCCTCCGCTTCTCGTTCGCTAGTGCAATCATGGTCTTATAACATTCCTATCTGTGTACGCGCACGGAAAAGTCTTATTTATGAAACAAACGGTAGCCAACGTTTTTCTCTCCAGAAACCCTGGATTGAGTTCCATTCGATCTGGAATTATCCAGTTATGCATGATGGTTTTGAGCGTTGTTTATGTCTCTATTACGGGCAGTCACATCTACATCACATGCATAACTAGCGACGATCGAGAAAAAGAACCTCCGTTATGAGTGCAGTTGAAAAGTGACCTCCATTTCGGCATTTTTCATAAAAGAAGGTTTTTTCTTCTGTTTTAAACGAGTTAAAACTATCAGATTATTTTTTGGATCAAAACATTCTTCTCATAATGCTTTTTTCTCACCCGCCAAATGAATGCGTGCATTACGTTTACACACTCGTGTTTCACTTGTGCGCTCAGTGGCGGATGGGCTGATCGGGCAAATAGAGGGGGTTTATTCAAAAAGGATGAACAAACGTAAATGAAACTATGTCAGTCAAACTTTTAAGAACCATTTTGTTCTGTTTGAAACCACCAGCCAAAGATGCTGTATTACACTTTCCCTAATAATTATCATTGATTACTACATATCATGATTTCACGCACGCATCGTGTAATAAATGCCGGCAATTAATGTTACACGGTTTATAGGTATTCTAGTATACGTTTCGGTTTTCAAAAGTGCTAGTAAAAAAATTGTTTCTTACCTTTTAAGTGAGAGTAAGGTAAACATTCTCAAAGCGTCTACCAAACCGATGCAAATTTTCATGAAGGAAATAAAATTCTTCGTTTTTTTCGTTTTTTATTTATTTTACTTACGAGTTAAAGGACAGATCTCTTACGATTTTTATAAATATAATAATAGAGGATGTTCAAGTGGATATGAAATGAATTAGGTTTGCTCAAATAATTAACGCTATTGATTTTTTCTCATGCAAATTTCTGCACACCCTGTGGGCTGCATTCAAAGCGCTTTACTTTTGATTTGACTGCTGTGCCGAGCCTTGATTCCCCCCGACTGCAATTCTGATAATCTGAATTTTAACAATTTCAATTTTCAAGGTTGTTCGAAAGTTCAAGGGTCCTGATGTTCATGATTAAGTATAGAAATGCGATTCTATGTACGTTGATATTTCGTTATTCTCTTTTATATTTTTAATTTCAGTGATTTCATTACGTTGACTTTTTGGTTCTATTTTCTTTCTTACCCATAACAATCTAATGAAATCGGAAAATCGGAATCTTTATTGACGGTTGACATACTTATCATTCGAACGAAAAAGTCTTATCTTGAAGTCAAATTCTTTTCTGTTTTATTTCTGATTGAGCTGTACTTAATAAAAAGTTACGTTATTATTTTCAGTTAATGACTTGTTTATCAGAAGTAAACCGAGTTTGATCTGGTATGCGCCATTGTTTGTAATGGTTAAGTCTCTATCTAGGAGCAATAGAAAACAGAAAATTCCGATACCTACGTTATTTAACTACATAACATCACTATTACTGTCATTAACTGGTTCTCCAATATTTTTTGTTGTTTCCTAGATCGTCAGCTACATGCATCTGAGCTCACCCTAATTTCCTACCTGATTTCCTATTTTTCATTTCCTACCATTCTTAACATTATTGATCCCCTATTTCATAAAATAGTTTTAATTAGTCGCTGTGGGCATGAAAAAAATTCACAAACACCCTTAACATTGACCAACTTCCAAGTTGCGTTTTCCCCAATTAACTGTAAACGTAAAATTTTTAGGCAAGTTGTTTTTACCGAGAAAAATATTTGAGCATAAATTTTGAAAAAATGTTTGTCGTGAACCGTTCCCGTAAACATTCAACATATTACAGAACCATAAAATACATAAAAATTCCAGTGTAACCGGTTTTCGTCTGGATTTTTATTAAACAAAACTGCTGTGTTCGCATGAAAATTGCCCAGGTTTTCATGTGATCATGCATATAAAAATTGCCTGCCAATTGCAAAAACAGGATTTTAGTGTAATCGTTGTCGTTGTTGTTATTGTTTTTGTTGCTGTTGTTGTTGTTGTTGTTGTTGTTGTTGTTGTTGTTGTTGTTGTTGTTGTTGTTGTTGTTGTTGTTGTTGTTGTTGTTGTTGTTGTTGTTGTTGTTGTTGTTGTTGTTGTTGTTGTTGTTGTTGTTGTTGTTGTTGTTGTTGTTGATGATGTTGTTAGCAATGCTAATCACGTGGTTCAAATTGCATTTGGACAAGTATTTAATTTCCTTTTACTACTATATGTTCATCGAATCTTAGTCAAATCGTGTGTCATACCTTTTGTTACCATAGCAGCCGATTACGAATTCCATACCAGTTGATAGTATGGAACTAGTTGAACAACAACAACAACAACAACAACAACAACAACAACAACAACAACAACAACAACAACAACAACAACAACAACAACAACAACAACAACAACAACAACAACAACCACAACAACAACAACAACAACAACTGCAATAACACTTTGCCACTAGCAATGGATTCGTTACTGGAATATGTGTGTTCTACTATTACTCCATGCAAAGCCTGAACTCTTCTAATATCATCATATAGCCTGTTCAAAGTTTCTTGTTAATCAGAAAAATGTGGCGCGCAAAATGAATTCAAATCTGTTTTCGGAGCACGCGACCCCTGATCTAAAACTCAGGAAACGGCTTGTCTGATATAAAACTTGAGAAAAAGTTATTTTCTTTGGGTCTTACAGGTTTTGAAGAAAATTGTAGGTACAAAACTATTGGATTATTATCGGGGTAGCTATATTTTTTCTTGAAAGCTGGTTTACGTTATAGACAGTATCTGGAGCCCACCGGTTGAGTTGAGCGCAACCACCTAAATGGTAAAAATAGCAAAAGAATCTCCAAAGTGAATATATTTTTACCTTGTTCAGTGTACCAATAGTGGAATGTGAGTAAAAGTGAGGATTGCAACGTTAACCCCTGCATAAATTCTCATTCTAAACTTTCATATGCATACCATTGTGCTAAATTGCATTCCATATTTGAAGCCCGATTAAAATGGAATATTTATATTTTTCTAAATCGAGATATTCAACCGTTCCTACACAAGACAAGAACGTATGCCGGCTACGTCAAGAATTAATTATTCTATATTACATAAGTACGTACATACATATGTAGTTGGCAAAAGTACAACAACCGTCTTCGTGGTCGAGAGAAGATCGGAATAAATTTATAACAATGCATCCGTGAACAGACGAAAAACACCGAACTTCATTATACGATTTTATAAAAAAAATATTTAGTGTTCTGTAAATGTCTGTAAGCCCACGCAGTTCAATTTCCTATCAACACATATACAAAATCATTGAAAATTCTCAGAAAAGTTTGAATCGTGTTCAGGTAACCCCCATAATAAGTTTCAAATATTTCTTGCTCTTCTCCTTATTTGATGTTACTAGATTGTGTTCCATGTGATATCACTGTTTTACAGTAAAGCAATCAAGCAAAAAATGTTTGAAGATTCTACTTTGCAATACGAGTTAAAAAAATATGTTTTTTTTCTATAAAAAATTTACAGTATCAAAAAAATCAGAGACTTACCATTTGAAACAGTTTTAGGGGCTCCAAAAGTTTTCTACAGTTTACCTGTTTCGGTCTGGGTTTCTTGTAGAAAAAAGTTAATTTTATGAACCGGCTGATTGTGACGGTGTTGAGTACAAGTGCACTTGCACGAAAGCATTTGCACGAAACACTGATACTGACCGGTTCTAATAGATGAACTTATATTCGGTTTACGTAAACAGTTGTGACAGCGATCATTCTTTCCTAAATTATAATGTTATCGTAATGTAGCGTGATCAAGATATCTTGTTATTTTAGGTTATAATTATTTTTATGAACTGTTACGTATGTACATATATACAGTCAGTCAGTCAGTCAGTCAGTCAGTCAGTCAGTCAGCCAGTCAGTCAGTCAGTCAGTCAGTCAGTCAGCCAGTCAGTCAGTCAGTCAGTCAGTCAGTTAGTCAGTTAGTCAGTCAGTCAGTCAGTCAGTCAGTCAGTCAGTCAGTCAGTCAGTCAGTCAGTCAGTCAGTTAGTCAGTCGGTCGGTCGGTCAGTCAGTCAGTCAGTCAGTCAGTCAGTCAGTCAGTCAGTCAGTCAGTCAGTCAGTCAGTCAGTCAGTCAGTCAGTCAGTCAGTCAGTCAGTCAGTCAGTCAGTCAGTCAGTCAGTCAGTCAGTCAGTCAGTCAGTCAGTCAGTCAGTCTGTATTTAATGAACTAATGAATTTCGTCAGAGAGAGGAGAATTTGCAGCTCTCACGCCATTTTATCTACACCCTAAGGTACAAATTCTACTTTTCGAAAACGCCAAAGAGGGGGAATTCCACTTTTCCCTCCCCATCTCGTCCGCTAGTGTGCCCTGATATCCACTGCAAGTACATACCGTGTCACCAATGAAGACACTGATTGATTAAGATGTATGAAAGGTATTACTGTATATCTAGTAATCACTGGATTCGATGTCCTAAATGAAACGACGTAATTGGGATACTCACTTTGACCACTCACTATTATGGAAACTGGAACATACGAGCTTCTAAAAATGTGTGATAGCAAGCGAGTGATGTCTTACCATTATTATTATTGTATTATAGTGTCTTCAAATAGGTATATATAGCTTCCGTAATTCATTATGAGAAAAACCAAATCCGGATTACGACAGACGGATTTCCAGTGAATAAGATTTTTACCACGCATAAATTTTATTATTTTCATTCCCTGCCTATTGAATACTTTCTTAATTTTTTTTTCAAAAATGTTATGATTGAAATGTTTAACTTCGTGTTCATGAGAAATAAATTCGGTTATATTATTCTTGTAAAAATTATAAAATTGAAGTATGTACTAAATTTAGCACGTTTGACGTCGAAAACTATCGAATTCGAATTTTGTCCCGAATCTGAGACAATTTTTTTTTTGTCGTAAGACAATTTCCCGGCATGAAGTGACATAGGCATGTACACATCATGACTGGGAAAAATCTTATTCATTTGTTATAATGAAATACGGGTGCTATACAGTACATATAAAATAAGTTTATGTAAAAGAGGGGAATCCGCAGCTTTCATGCCATTTTACCTACACCTTTGGGAACAAATTCAACTTTCTAAAAACCCTAAAAAGGGGGGAATTCCATTTTTCCCACCCCTTCTCGTCCGCTAATGATGCACCGTTGCCCTGGTATCCCCGATACAAAAGACGCTCATACTTACAGTACGTTTATCAGGTATAATCTGGTATTCACCAGATTCGATGTCCTAATTAGAGTGACGTGAGAGGTTGTCCACTTTGACCATTACATCGGGCTTCTAGATACAAGCAAGCGTTGTATTATTATTATACAGGGTGTCCCAGCGAGGGGTTCACGATTTGTTTTTTGAATAACTCTTGTGTATGTTGACCAATATTTTTAAAATTTGATACTGTAATTACCAAAACTTTGGCAATTTTTTTGCTTTTTATAATTTACAAATTCATTCAGTACAGCTCGTGTTACAGTCGATTGAAAAAAAATCAGTTTTTTTGAACGAATTTTCTATAGAATTACAATTGGAAATATACTCAAAACTGAATTAATGGTGATTATACGACAAGTTTATTCACAAATTGTGCAAGAAACAATGTAAAAGACGAGTCTTATTTGTTATTAGCACCAGATTTTTCAATACAATGGTCGATACGTGTTACAAAAGCGAGTAATGCTTGCAGTCGCGATTCGGCAGAAATGTTGGTGATTACCATTGCGATGATGGCTTCAATTCTCCAACTTGATGTTGATAAAAGAAACCTTAGATTTCCCCTAAACCAGTAATCAGAAGCAAGCAAATCGGGGGATCGCACAGGTCAATCCGTGGTTTCCACGTCCGATTCATTCAGTGAAGTGATTGTGCTCGCACAGAATGTGCTCAGTGAGGTTGGTCTCCGTCAGTTTGCATGACCGGCGTTCCATTTACGAATTTCTCGATATCTTCGAGTTGTGGTAGCAAAAAATTTTCGAGCACGTGTAAATACTTGTCACTGGTTACATTTCCGTCAAAGAAAAAAGGCCTGATCAAATCGCCGGACCAAATGGCACACCAAAAGCTGAGTTTGGGCGCGTGCATGGGTTGAGTTGATTTACAATAAAGTTGAGATTAGAAGTGACATAATCATGACCATTAAATGTATTTACATTGTTTCTTGTTCAATATGTGAATAAACTTGTCGTATAATCACCATTAAATTAGTTTTGAGTACGTTTCCAATTGAAATTCTATTGAAAATTCGTTCAAAAATAGAGTTTTTTTCAATCGACTGTAACACAAGCTGTACTGAATTAATTTGTGATCTTTAAAAAGCAAAACAATTGCCAAAGTATTAGTAATTGCAGTATTAAATTTTAAGAATATTGCTCGACGTACACAAAAGTTATTCAAAAAACAAATCGTGAACCCCTCGCTGGGACACCCTGTACAAATGTCTTCAAATGAATCACTCGCTACATTTATAGCCTATTCAAGTTTTCTAGTTACCCAGAAAAATCTTGACGAACAATTTCAAAACTGATTGAGCGCGCGCGTTCAAATTCTTGGGAAAGTTCTGAATTTTCACGACGTACGTGAAAAATATCTAAACCTTGTGCACAATTCATAATCATGTGGATATATGTAAAAGGTTCACGAAAAATGAATTGTGGAGTATGAAATTCTGAATAAGCCATACATTTCCAATTCACCTGAGAGTACTGTATGTACATGTATTCCGTTGCCCGTAGTATCCAACTCTAGATGTAAAGCCTGGTCACAGTTTCACGTTACTTCGAAGTTTTTACCGTAATCCTTTTGGCACACATTCAAATTTCGGCGCGCGTTTAAACTTATTCAAAATTTTCAGCTGTTCACACTTCATTCGTCTAACATAATATAAAACATGCTCAGCTTATTGATTGTTCAGTATAAGGTTTTCAGAAAAATAATAAGTAACAAGATACCCTGACCAAGCTATACCTGCATACACAAGACGCTCATATACTCTACATACTTTATACTATAAAAATTATAGTCGATAATGAGTTTCTGCCGAGTGAAATTCCCGTATAAAGCATAGAATTTGGCTCACTGTTATCCGAATGTAATAATAAAAAATTATCTGAGTGACAAGAAATCCTGGATAGGCTAGCTAGATAAACATTTGACGAAATCCAGAATGTACTGGATTCTTTGAGATGACCGGTAATTGCACTGTTTTGATTGCTAAAATTGTTTGAATGAATGACATCTTGTCATTTTCACGGAAAATCACAGCCTTATACAGTACATAAGTGATGACCGCTAGTACTACTGTAATCAATTACTGTAGTTCTCGCATTTCATAAACGGTCAATCTGATTGTCACGTATTCGTTTCATTCTTGTGAAACGGAAAAATAAAGAAACACAACGAAAACGACAGGACTGTTGCTTCCCGGGACGAAAATTTGGGGTGCAATAAAAATACCAACTATAGCCTATTCAGGATTTTTTGTTAGCCAGAAACCTTTCGGCGCGCTGTTTGACGAGTTTTCAAATTTTCGAGAAATAAATTACTCTTCACATAACATTTAGTTAACATACAAAAATTGCATCTAATTCATTGCATTCATGCGTAACCGGCCCAAAAAATTAAATTTTGATAACAAGAAATAATGACCAGCAAAATAACTCTACTCTTTCAGCGGCAAAATCCGATGACAACCGCTGGCACATTTTAGCGGATTATCCGTGAAATTCTAAAAATATATAAATAACGATAGTTGACAAATTGTAACTCTGAAAATGCCCAACACGCCATCGAAGTCATCATGGATAGCGCTACCGTCTCGATTCCCAGTCAGACTGCCCCTGCTACGCAAAGAACAGGTTTCATCCGCATTCACTCCCTCACTCACTCACTCACTCACTCACTCACTCACTCACTCACTCACTCACTCACTCACTCACTCACTCACTCACTCACTCACTCACTCACTCACTCACTCACTCACTCACTCACTCACTCACTCACTCACTCACTCACTCACTCACTCACTCACTCACTCACTCACTCACTCACTCACTCACTCACTCACTCACTCACTCACTCACTCACTCACTCACTCACTCACTCACTCACTCACTCACTCACTCACTCAATCACTCACTCACTCACTCACTCACTCACTCACTCACTCACTCACTCACCCACTCACTCACTCACTCACTCACTCACTCACTCACTCACTCACTCACTCACTCACTCACTCACTCACTCACTCACTCACTCACTCACTCACTCACTCACTCACTCACTCACTCACTCACTCACTCACTCACTCACTCACTCACTCACTCACTCACTCACTCACTCACTCACTCACTCACTTACTCACTTACTCACTCACTCACTCACTCACTCACTCACTCACTCACTCACTCACTCACTCACTCACTCACTCACTCACTCACTCACTCACTCACTCACTCACTCACTCACTCACACACTCACTCACTCACTCACTCACTCACTCACTCACTCACTCACTCACTCACTCACTCATTATCACCGCTCTCACAGGTACATCTGATCTTTCACGAGATTGGTATCGACGGGGGTTACCGTCAGCCAGACGGTCAATGGCTGGACTATCTGAGATCCTGCTTCAGTCTGCATAATGAAACAATCAACATCTGGACCCATTTCATTGCATTCCTGTGAGTGAGTGAGTGAGTGAGCGAGTGAGTGAGTGAGTGAGTGAGTGAGTGAGTGAGTGAGTGAGTGAGTGAGTAAACATGATGAAATCAACAATAATAATACGTCCATGGCCAATGGGCATGCTAAACATGAATAACATCAACATCAATTACAACAACTACAACAACATAACAACAAAAACAATAACAACAACAACAACAACAACAACAAACATGGATCAACTTGCTTAGCAATACTTGTTGTTCTAGAAACTTTTATACCTATGTACGCATTCCTGCTTCAAATCATACGCGCTTTTCATCTTACTGTTGAAATGGTATTATATAAATATTTTAGCATATCAAGCCAGGGTTTCTTAATATTTAGAAAAATACTTTCGTTTGTAACATATTTATGTATGACTTTAGAAAATGCATAAATGTATATATTTTCAAAAGTAAATAAATGTTTTCGAAAATACATTTTTTCTTTAGCTCGTTCGACTAAACAAACTTTGCTTAAACTGAGTGTTCCCAAAGTAACATGAAACAATTTCAAACACCTTAATGTAACATGCCTTGTTTCCATCCTCAATGACCAAAATATACGACGATATTTCTAACAATTCACACTTTTTGTTTTGATAAAAAACTTTATGTATTTGCTTATGTTTTTCGGTATCGTTTTGTATTGCATAAACGCCTTTTGTAGCCCTATACTGGTTCGGAGACTACATTTGAGAGCGCGCCTTTTTTCTCGATTATTTTTTAAGAATACTTAAATATTTTGGCGAAATTGCAATGTTGTGTTCAATGTCATGTGAAGAAATCTTCTCCACAAACTCAGTTTTGAATTCAAATTGTGCGCCATTTTTTTCTGAGTAACAAGAAACTCTAAATAGACTATACTAAAATTCGACAGTTAGGAAATTTTTCAATTGAGTCTCCTAATCCACTGAAAATGCCAAAATCCGTTATTTTCATTTTTTTTATCTATGCTATCAATTGCCTTTTCGACAACCTGTACATTCGCACGAACGCACCGTAACCCTCTTTCAAGCAATGGAGAACATGTTCACTTATGAAACATTATATTCATTTTGTGTATATACTCTAAAATCTTATTTTGTGTGGACCAACATGGTTATCAATTTATGTGTTGTTATTCTTGCTTTGGTTGTTAGAATTTTTAGTCGTGTTTTTGTTTGTCTCTGTTTCGCTGAGTTGACATCATACTGTATAAAAATAGATATATTTTGTAATTGTTTAAGTGATTCTACCTTACCATGTACTAAATCTCTTAAATAAGTGCACTGGAGCTTTTTGTACATACTTTCATTCGATTTAGTATACATTTCTTAGAATACTATAATTTAAAAAGTTTAAGTGCTAGAATTTCGTTTTCAAATTAAGTTGAATGCTAAATGCGCTTATTG
>OZ038442.1:32038624-32058624 GCA_964036265.1 Daptonema setosum
AATGGGCATGCTAAACATGAATAACATCAACATCAATTACAACAACTACAACAACATAACAACAACAATAACAACAACAACAACAACAACAACAACAACAAACATGGATCAACTTGCTTAGCAATAATTGTTGTTCTAGAAACTTTTATACCAATGTACGCATTCCTGCTTCAAATCATACGCGCTTTTCATCTTACTGTTGAAATGGTATTATATAAATATTTTAGCATATCAAGCCAGGGTTTCTCAATAATTAGAAAAATACTTTCGTTTGTAACCTATTTATGTATGACTTTGGAAAATACATATATATATATATATATGTATGTATATTGATATATATATTTTCAAAAGTGAATAAATATATTTGAAAATACATTTTTTAGCTGGTTTAACTAAACAAACTTTGCTTAAACTGAGTGTTCCCAATGTAACATGAAACAATTAAAAAGACCTTAATGTAACATGCCTTGTTTCCATCCTCAATGACCAAAATATACGACGATATTTCTAACAATTCACATTTTTTGTTTTGATGAAAAACTTTATGTATTTGCTTATGTTTTTCGGTATTGTTTTGTATTGCATAAACGCCTTTTGTAGCCTTATATTGGTTCGGAGACTACATTTGAGAGCGCGCCTTTTATCTCGATTATTTTTTAAGAATACTTAAATATTTTGGCGAAATTGCAATGTTGTGTTCAATGTCATGTGAAGAAATCTTCTCGACAAACTCAGTTTTGAATTCAAATTGTGCGCCATTTTTTTCTGAGTAACAAGAAACTCTAAATAGACAATAATAAGATACGACAGTTCGGAAACTTATCAATTGAGTCTCCTAATAAATGAACATGCCGTAGTCCGTTATTTCCAGTTTTTTTCTATCTATGCTATCAATTGCCTTTTCGACAACCTGTACATTCGCTCGAACGCACCCGTAACTTTCTTTCAAGCATTGGAGAACATGTTCACTTATGAAACATTATATTCATTTTGTGTATATATTCTAAAATCTTTTTTTATGTGGACCAACCAATTTATCAATTCATGTTTTTTTACTATTGCTTTGGTTGTTAGAATTATTAGTCATTTTCTACTCTGTTTCGCTGAGTTGACATCATACTCAATGAAAATGTATATCTTTTGTATTTGATTGATTGATTCTACCTTACCATATACTAAATCTCGTCAATAAGTACACTGGAGCTCTTTGTACATACTTTCGTTCGATTTAGTATACATTTCTTAAAATGATAGAATTTAGAGTTAGAGTGCTAGAATTTCGTTTTCAAATTTAAGTTGAGTGCTAAATGCGCTTATTGGCTACTAAATGATCACGTTGTAGTATTTCCCTGTTATACCATAATGTTGTTGTATCGTTGATATAGTCGAACTTTTTGGTTACGACTTTTTTAGGAACTTTTTTCGTGTAAAACCTTTTTCTCACCCCGAAATTGGCGGTCGGAAGCAATTTGGGGTTGATGAAAGGTTTGACACAAAAAAAGTTCCTAAAAAGATTATTACGACTCTTTAGGAATTTCTTTGTGTGTATAACCTTTTCATCAACCCCGAATTGCTGGTAACCAAAAATTTGACTATATACTCATGTCATTTCTAAGGGTGATTTCAGAGTAAAAAGGAAAGTAAAATGGAAAGTAACGATAAAAGTAAAATCTGCAAACGTTCCCGAATTTTTTTGGTCAATAGGTTTACAGATTTTACATTTACTTTCCTTTTTACTCTCCTTTTTGCTCTGGAAGCACCCTAAGATTTATCTGTGCAAACTTTTGCCTACGCAGCTTGGTATACTGTTTTTACTCAAATTTCACTTTGTAAACCTGTTTACATTGCAAGGAATGGGCGTATGATTTGAAAGTTATAGCTTGGTTCGGTGTCTTGTTATAAAATTACATCCTATAACTGAGGTTCGAATGTTTCGCGACAGTTTTTTTGTAAAATAACTTCAAGCACTCTATTTTTTGTTTGTTTTTTTGTAAAAGTTTTTGCCAGGTACATTAATTTCAATTTTTCAATTCAAGGTGTGTGGCAAGAGCTTTATAAAAAACTGTGAAATTGTCACTTTTGTCGCAAAGTATTCGAACCTCAGTTACATATATAAACCTGTTATAACTGAGGTTCGAATATTTCGCGACAGTTTTCCGGGACATTGTCGGGACAGTTTTTTTGTAAAAAAATTTCACGCACACTACTTTTTGTTTGTTTTCTATAACATTTCACACAGACACATTAATTTCAAATTTTTCATTTATGGTGTGTAGCAAGAGTCTTACGTAAAATCTTTGAATTTGTCGCTTTTGTCGCGAAATATTCGAACCTCAGTTATATCATACATGTGATCAGTTGCGTCGCACTGGTTGTGTGTTTCCAACTATGATGGGAAACATGTCATTTAAAAAAAACAATGTGTGGCGAAAAAACTCCTGTGTTCGAAACTTTTGAATAATAGGACACGAAATGAGCAGATTAGAAAAACCATTATGGCAGTTAGAAACAGATTGTCAAATTATCCGTAACTTTATTCCAACACTTTTTGTCGGTAAAAATGTTAAATTTTAAAATTTTGTTCGATAGCAAGAAACTCCGCCTAAGCTATAATTCTTGTTTGTTATACTGTGATTGTTGACTCAGAGGATTGTTGACATTCTGGCTGATATTGATTATTATTATTGCCCATTTTGATGGTACAGATTGAACAAATAAATATTTTAAAACCTGTTGGTAAATTGTGTGGGTGTTGAAAATAAGTCTAATTTATTCACAATTTCATTGGAAACATTTATTTTTGTTCAAAATAAATACAGAGCGTCATGTAATTTGTTCAAGGATGCTCCTCATGTAGTCTAGTTAAAACACCAGCGGACGAGAAGGTGAGAGAAAAGTGGAATTTCCCCCCTCTGGCAAATTTAAAGAGTGCAATTTGTTCCCTTAGGTGTAGGTAAAATGTCATACAAATTGCTGATGACCCCTCTCTAACAAAATTCCCTCCCTTTGGATGATTAGCTCGAAAGTAGCTAGTGAGTCAAAACATGAAGGAAAATCAATCAATCAACTATGTACCACCTAACAGAAACCCAGTTTCAATTTGGTATGAAACTTCCTCTAGTTAGACAACAAAAAATAACTTCCCATGTTCGCAGAGTGTACAAAAAATCATCGTTGATTGATGTGGAATGGTAAAGCCGCGTTTATACTCCAGCGTAAGCCGTAGATCTACGCTATATACGCCTGACTACGGGTCAACCGTTTATACTCGCTCACGCGTAGATTTGCATTCTCATCATGCGTAGGCTCCGCCTCCTGCTTACGCATAGAATTTGTTCCTGTACGCTCAATATCAAATTGATTTGATATTCTACGCGTAGATAAGTAAGGGAATTGGAAGAAAAACATTCAAAAATATTAAAATATTTTGGGAAATCAATTCTATTAGGTCATTCAAAAAGTTCGTGACCTGAAATACGTTTAGCAGTCGTATAAGCCAGAAACTTGGTAGACCGAAACAACCTTTTAATATTATGAAAAACCTCCATTCTTATGTTTATGACGTTTCTCCACTTTGAGTTTTTCATAAATGTAAGAGGTACCCCGAAGGTATGTGAAAAACTCGTGGTTAGGCTGATGTAACATTTTTTTCGATGTTTTACTTCACTGCAATGGCGTTATGCAATGCAACGTTGAATGTCCCAAAGTTGGAGCATTCGAAACGGTAGGCGACTTGCGCATTACACGTTCTATGTGCATTTAAACGGCTTAAATTTGAAAATTGCGAAAATCGCGAAAATCAGGGTAAAGCAGAGTTTTATTTTATTCTTCCCTAGATCAGTTTTGAAAATTGAAGTGGGGATATTGTTATGGCTAATAAGGTTTAAAAAATCTAATTTAAGTGATTGTTTGATTTTTTCGATTAAATGCAGAAATTTTTTAAATTTTAATGATCAAACGAAAAAATCAGGATGATTCCGAATTGAAGGGTCGTGGCGTTGCAGAAAACCCATACTAGAACAACTGAGTACGGACTTTAATTTACCGCTCTATAGTCTAACTTTGTGCAAAAATTCGCCTGCTTACGTTGGGTTTCAAAAAAGTTATAGGTCACTTCCCATTCAAGGTGAGAAACGTCAAATTTCACAAATTTTGACTGTATGAGGTTAACGGCCCCATATAACAAAGCATAATAACACTATCCAGTTGAAAATGGGTGTGTGAAGTACCATTGACCTGTAGTATACGCTCATACAGTGCCGATTGTCTGGGATCAATCAACGCATATTGGGTCACGAACTTTTTGAATGACCTAATAACTCATAAGAAATTCATTTTACTCGCGAAAATTTGCTGAGACGTTGTTTTCGAAGATGTTCAAATGTCTCTAAAGTTCTGTATGGGCTAAATTCAGGTGATTTAAGCGGTTTCTGAAGCTTGAAAAATTCTGAGATCTTCTCACCGTTGTTGAAAACCTATAAATAGAGTTATTGATGAAAAATAACTTCGATTGGTCACCACGCCGCTATGCAGATTTCGCCCCAGCTTATGAAGAAAACACGCAGTATTCGCTGAGCAAATTCGACCGAAATTAATTCATTTTTCGAGCTGGAAAAAATCACAGATGTTTTCAGGAGGTCAATAAACCCCTCTGACTACTTTTCTGTTAAGTTTTGTTACTGTGCAAACTAAATCCGAAGTTGGCCCAAAACACCCGAGGTAAACCGAGCATGCACGTAAATTCATAAAACGGCAAACAAGCCCTAAAACACGCGCTGGTATCAGACACACGAGCCCGTCAGCACTAGAAAAACAAAGGCAAAATAAATCCGACGTTTTCTTGCGTTTTTGATCCTATAAATAATTTTTTCGGGATTTAGTTGAGGCGTAGCGAACGAGCATTTATACTCAAATTTTTACCTACGCGTAGATCTATGGCATAGATGTACGCTTTGCCTACACCCGTAGACTCCGCCCCCACTACGCTACGGCTTACGCTGAAGTATAAACAGGGCTTAAGTTAAGTTTTCTGGAAAACAGCTCAACTCTGAAAAAAAAAACTCCTTGCCTTCAATGGGTTCGTTAATCGTTACGAGTTAAACTCACAAAGGGAGGGGAAAGTCTTCAAAAAGGATACATTCGCAACTTCGAAGCCATCTTACACCTGGAAGAAAAAATTTTGCTCTTTGATTTCGTTAAAGAGTGGAGATTTTCCTCCCATTCTCGTCCGTTGGTGTTATAAGCCCCCAGTGGACAAGAAGGGCAGGGAAAAGTGGAATTCCCCCTCTTTGGCGGTTTCAAAATGTATAGTTTGTACTTAAAAATGTAGGGAAAATGGTCTAATTTCCCTTTGGAGGTTTGGGTCGTCCGCTGCTGTCATAAGCCTGGTATCATATCGTTTACACAGTGCTCGCACACGTGTGCCTGTGCATGCATCGTGTAATGTGCTGCATTATAACGTGCGCCCTCTTTATAATCCGTTATCTACGTGCAGTATAACGTGCGCTTACCTATCATTTCGCCGATTGCACTCACTCTAGCCAAAATAACGTAATAAATTTGAAACACCGTTCCTCTCTTTGGTGGTTTCGGAAAGTAGAATTCGATTTCTTAGGTGTAGCTAAATTTACCCCAACTACCATCTATCCACTAGCGGACGAGAAGGGGAGGGAAAAATGTAATTCCCCCCTCTTTGGCGATTTCAAAAACTAGAGTTTGTTCCTTAAGGTGTAGGTAAAAATAGCTATTATCTGCAACTTCCCCCCTCTTTGACAAAATTCCCCTCCCTTTGGAGGATTAGCTTGTCCGCCAGTGCATCTATCCTAACCTATTCAATGGTTTGCTCGTTCGCTATTGACTCGAGTAGTTTTACATATTCAAAACAAGTTGGATTTCGATAGCAATAACATCACGAGACAGGTTAAGAGCGCGCAAAGAAATCGTAATAAATAATTGTTTTCGATCAGATAATGTTTCATTTGATGATGATTCATACGTATGTAATTGCAAAAACTACATAGGTGGAACGACAGCCTATAATAACCATTCTCATGGAAATTACTATACTTTAGCTGCTCACGAAAGCCGGAACTTCCTCTTTGATTCTGAAAATGTCCCTATTTAAATCTTACTTTATACATATAACGGTTTAGTTTTTTACTTGAGCTGAGTCTTATTTAACCCGATTATGATGTCTCTACTAAGTTCTCTATGCAATGAAAAAGTTTATATTTTCTCAGAATATTTGTTGGATTTAATGTGCAGTCCATTTACCGAATGGGATGCACCTAGGCATTCAAAAAAAATTTTTTTTCGCCCGCCAGTCGTTTAGAGAGTTGATGGATTTACTGTATTATTAGTTAACTTTTCAATCACATTCGCTTTTTTCTGTAAAACTTCTCAGTGTTGTACTATTGAATTTCGCTCGTAAAAAAGATTTGTCAAGCAAGTTATTATACAGCATGTCTTGCTACTAGATTGTATTTCTATAAATCGATTGCCACACATTTGAATGCAAGTTTTCTTCAAAATTTGAACAGGTGCCAAATTCAAATTGCGCGTCCGAAATTTTCTGTATAACAAGAAACTGTGGATTGACTACAATTTTTTTACGTCTCTTTTCAGAAAATTTTGAGTCATGATTCTCCAGACGATTCTTCATCTGACGTTATTTGTGCCATGGGTACTTGGATCGGATGCCATCGAGGTGCCATTCTATGGTTTTGAACCGTTGATGAGTCGTCAGACACTCGTTATTAAATGCTTTCACGGCAGTTGGTAAACTCACTCACTCACTCACTCACTCAATCACTCACTCACTCACTCACTCACTCACTCACCCACTCACTCACTCACTCACTCACTCACTCACTCACTCACTCATTCACTCACTCACTCACTCACTCACTCACTCACTCACTCACTCACTCACTCACTCACTCACTCACTCACTCACTCACTCACTCACTCACTCACTCACTCACTCACTCACTCACTCACTCACTCACTCACTCACTCACTCACTCACTCACTCACTCACTCACTCACTCACTCACTCACTCACTCACTCACTCACTCACTCACTCACTCACTCACTCACTCACTCACTCACTCACTCACTCACTCACTCACTCACTCACTCACTCACTCACTCACTCACTCACTCACTCACTCACTCACTCACTCACTCACTCACTCACTCACTCACTCACTCACTCACTCACTAACTAACTCACTCACTCACTCACTCACTCACTCACTCACTCACTCACTCACTCACTCACTCACTCTCTCACTCTTTCACTCACTCACTCACTCACTCACTCACTCACTTCCTCACTCACTCACTCACTCACTCACTCACTCACTCACTCACTCACTCACTCACTCACTCACTCACAGATATGGAGCGGTTGCCTAACGTGGCTTATGGCTGGCAGGTACCAGGCGGCGGACTACTCACCATCAATAACAAAGACAAGTCAGTACTGTACATAAAAATACAAAAATTGGAATTTTAATATTAATGAAAAACTTTTTTAGAAAAAAATTTGTAAAATTTGAATTTGAAATGAGTCATTTATCATGTATGTATGTATGTGAGTAAGAACTGTTTGATACAAGATACAAAAAATTATTCTGAACTAGATGAAATGTGAAAGTAAAGAGTACAGTTTTCAGTGGAATGTTAAATTTCTTTAAAAAAATCTGCGAGATGTTTTTGAGGTGAAAACTGAAAAACTTTTCAGCTTCACGGACTTTATGCTGGACGACGAAACCTTTGAACTCACCGTACTGGCAGGTTAGCGTTAGGTAGGTTAGCGTTAGGTAGGTTAGCGTTAGGTAAGTTAGCGTTACGTAGGTTAGCGTTCGGTAGGTTAGCGTTAGGTAGGTTAGCGTTAGGTTGGTTAGCGTTAGGTAGGTTAGCGTTAGGTAGGTTAGCGTTAGGTAGGTTAGCGTTACGTAGGTTAGCGTTAGGTAGGTTAGCGTTAGGTAGGTTAGCGTTAGGTAGGTTAGCGTTAGGTAGGTAAGCGTTAGGTAGGTTAGCGTTAGGTAGGTTAGCGTTAGGCAGGTTAGCGTTAGATAGGTTAGCGTTGGGTAGGTTAGCGTTAGGTAGGTTAGCGTTAGGTAGGTTAGCGTTAGGCAGGTTAGCGTTAGGTAGGACGTTTGTACTGTGAAAATATATATTTATCGGCGTGACAGTTTTTCCAGCCGACTGAAGCTATATTTTGCTTGGAGGAAAACCTTCTATCACCGCCGAATTTCCATGAAAACGACAAATAATTTGATTGATATTTCCGTGTCCTTCAAGTCGATAAAGATTCTAGGTTACGGCCGGGAAAGCTTCCAGGAACTCTACACAACTGTTAAACAAAGTTTCAATGGGTAAATGGGTGTGTAAGTCTATTCGTTCAAGTGAAAAATATATCATTAAACTATAATCCACCACGAACCGAACCACCAAAGAGAGGAGAACTTCGTCAAAGAGATGGCAGTTGTGAGGCCATTTAACCTCACCTCAAGGAACAAACTGCACTTTTCAAGGCTCAAAAGAAACAGAATTCCAGTTTCTTCTCCTCTTTTCGTCCTCTTCAGATCCATCATACTTTAGACAAACTTTCTATCGAAATGTTTTCCAATCAATTTTTTTTGTTTCAGCTCAACCCAAACACATCGGCGATTTCACGTGTTTCCGACACGAACCCAACGAGATCCACCCGATCAGTCAGACTACGGTGCCTTTCGTAATCGAACCCAAAAACTACGGTATTTCGGCAGGTTGGTTGAAAAATTTATTTTGATTCTGAATCATTCAGTCACTTACTTAATTAGATGAATCTGAACTCACTCAGTTAACAATCATTCACGTAATCCTCTTCACTAATTTACTCACTCACTCAGTTGACAATCATTCACGTAATCCTCTTCACTAATTTACTCACTCACTCACTCACTCACTCACTCACTCACTCACTCACTCACTCACTCACTCACTCACTCACTCACTCACTCACTCACTCACTCACTCACTCACTCACTCACTCACTCACTCACTCACTCACTCACTCACTCACTCACTCACTTACTTACTCACTTCTTCCAGCTTGGGCAATCGCCTGTGCGTTCGTAACAATCGTCATTGGTATTTCGGCTTACTTGGTTCACGAATACAGGTTTTGATGTTATTGTGTTTACGGTTGTTGAACGACGTTTTTGTTCATACATACTGTTATTCACGCAGCCGTACAAAGCCTTGTTGTTGTTGTTGTTGTTGTTGTTGTTGTTGTTGTTGTTGTTGTTGTTGTTGTTGTTGTTGTTGTTGTTGTTGTTGTTGTTGTTGACAAGCTTTTATTATTGTTCCAGATACCGTGAAGAACTCGGTGGTAGAAAGCCATTTGACCTCATGGCATTGCTGACCGGTACCAGCAGTGAGATTACTGTTCAACAGAAACATGAGAAAGAGGTCAGTATATCAATCACACAATCACTCATTTGATTTGAATTCAAATTGCGCGCCAAAATTTTTTATAGTAACAACAAACTTGGGTTATACTATATCCCGCCGGCATGAAAGAGCCTTAGAGAACGTTCAAATAAAAACAGGAAGTCAAATTTAGTCTTTTAATTTACTGAAACTTTTATATAAATCATTTTCAGACTGCTGTCAACGAGGCCGGTCGTCGCTCGCAGGCGTCTGGCTCCAGTACTATAAAGGTTGGTTGAATTGTGAATGATGAAAGTTGCAAATCACAAATGAAGAAGATAATCACAAATTGTGAGAGTTGAGGAGAAAGTTTATGTTGATAACTTATTAAGACAGCTGATAGTGAGTAGTGACTTTGACAGGAATAGGAAAGTTGATCACACATGGTGTAAGTTGCTGAAAAACAAAGAACGTCGTTCACACATGGTGAAAGTTGATCATAAATAGGAAAGTTGAACATAAATAGGGAAGTTGATCATAAATAGGAAAGTTGAACATAAATAGGGAAGTTGATCATAAATAGGAAAGTTGAACATAAATAGGGAAGTTGATCATAAATAGGAAAGTTGAACATAAATAGGGAAGTTGATTACAAATAGGAAAGTTGATCATATATAGGAAAGTTGATCATGAATAGGAAAGTTGATCATAAATAGGAAAGTTGATCATAAATAGGGAAGTTGATCACAAATAGGGAAGCTAATCACTATTGGTGGAAGTTGATCACAAATGGTGAAAGTTTATTACAATTGGTGAAAGTTTATTACAATTGGCGAAAGTTTATTACAATTGGCGAAAGTTCATTACAATTGGTGAAAGTTTATTACAATTGGTGAAAGTTTATTACAATTGGGGAAAGTTTATTACAATTGGTGAAAGTTTATTACAATTGGTGGAAGTTGATCACAAATGGTGAAAGTTTATTACAATTGGTGAAAGTTTATTACAAACGGTGAAAGTTGATCACAAATAGGGAAGCTAATCTCTATTGCTGGAAGTTGATCACAAGTGGTGAAAGTTTATCAAAATTGGGGGGAAAGTCTATTACACTTAGTGCAAGTTTGAACAATTGGTGAAAGTTTATTACAATTGGTGAAAGTTTATTACAAATGATGAAAGTTGATCACAAATAGGAAAGCTAATCTCTAGTTGGGGAAGTTTATTAGATTTTTTTCGTATTGCAGTTATCCACACCGGATCCGTATGCGGCGTCGGCACCACCGTACAGCGAAGAACACTACGGCAATCCGACGTTCAGTCATCATTGAGGCACTAGCCGACGAGAAAGGGTGGGAAAAGATAAATTCCCCACTTTTTGGATATTTCAAAATGTTAAAGTTTTTCCCTATCTACATACCTGGACAAAGATTTATTTATAAAAGATCCACTAGAGGAAGAGAAGGGGTGGGAAAGTGGAGTTCCCCACTTATGTATTTTGAATTAATATTTCAAAATGTATAAGTTGTTCCCTAAGGTGTAGATAAAAGGGCCTGAAAACTGCCGATTCCCCCTCTTCAATGCAAATCCCCTCCCTTCGGTGGGTTAGCTCGTCCGTCAGTGCAGTGATGATAATATCGAGTATTAATTATGATAATATTAATGATGTAATATTTGAAACTATGTTTGTTTGTATTATACTGAAATTCGCTTAAAACAGTTATAAAACTCATTTTATATATTATCAGAATTTCGTTTCGAGTACATCATAGTATATCCAGATCCGTAACCCTATATCCAAACACATTTGTTACCCCGAGATGTTTCTGGCGTGTAATTTGAGAACTGATTTTGGTGCACTTTTCAATGATAGGATCGAGTATTAATTATGATAATATAAATTATGTAAAACTATGTAGTCTACTGAAATTCAGTTTGCTTTATCCAACTTATAACTGCAGTTTCTACAGTCCCAGTTCATTATAGCATATCCAGACATATTTGTTTCGGCGACATTTTTCTGTCGAGTATTTTGCAAAAAATGCTTTTGACGCACATAAAAAATCATTTGAAAACAAAAAAATTGTTCACACGTAAAAACAGTTCAAATAACGGTGTTTTTTTTTTTTTATAAAAAAATTAAATTGTTTTGTAACACTGAGTTCTTTATTATTTGAAGCCTTCAAGGCACACCAATACCATTCAGAATGGTGTTTTTGAAGTGGCCAGAAGGTTGAATAAATGTGCCTCAGGTCAGGTTTCGAATCAGTTTCCTAAGCTGGCGCCCTACGTAACAGATTAAACAGGCGACCAAAACAAAAATCAATTTACGTCACATAGACTTACTGTGCACCATTGCTTAATCTGCACCATCCTGAACTATTGTCAACGAAATTACTCTTTTTGCGTTGGGTTCCCACGCATGCGTGCCTTCGCAACAATGGTCTTAATGAGATACATACGTCCAGTACCATACCAGGTGCAATCAGTGCATCATGTATTTTTAACGAAACCTTAATAACTTGAAAAAAACCGGCTCCTTCCTTTTTTACTTATACTTATGTACATATATACGTAAACATCTATGTTTTTTTACTGTTTTCAAGTGATTACATTACTGTTGTATTACGGTAGTTATGTACTTTTGTCACTAATATAATATTATGCCTCTTCACATCGATTCTCTTTAATGCAACGTTCAGTGTCTTGTAGACCTGTAACAGTAAAAACGACGTGGGCTTCAAATGATAATATGTCAGATTATCAGGACACCGAATCTTGGTTGCATCCAATGTTAGATGAAGGTTCGCTAACCGGCTTTCCTAGTCGAAATTTTCATTAATATATAACAACCTTCAATTTATCCTGTTGTACTGTATGAAAACAAATATTTTTTATTTTACATTAACATTCAGGAATTTAGTGCCGTAGAGTAGTCCAGATTTTTATGCAGCAGAAACGCCCAGATGTACAACCAAGAGGAATAAACTATATTGTTCATAAATCATGTATAATAACACCGGTCAGAGCTGCGTACAACCTTTTAAGAAATAAACAACGGTTGATAATTGGTTATGACTATACAGTTTGTAATAACTAAATAAGAAGATTGTAAAAGATTATCCCGAGGGCAGGTGAAAATGACTATACGGTTAGTCATTACAATACAGTAAACAAAAGACATCAGATACGTCACTCACTCACTCACTCACTCACTCACTCACTCACTCACTCACTCACTCATTCACTCACTCACTCACTCACTCACTCACTCACTCACTCACTCACTCACTCACTCACTCACTCACTCACTCACTCACTCACTCACTCACTCACTCACTCACTCACTCACTCACTCACTCACTCACTCACTCACTCACTCACTCACTCACTCACTCACTCACTCACTCACTCACTCACTCACTCACTCACTCACTCACTCACTCACTCACTCACTCACTCACTCACTCACTCACTCACTCACTCACTCACTCACTCACTCACTCACTCACTCACTCACTCACTCACTCACACTCACTCACTCACTCACTCACTCACTCACTCACTCACTCACTCACTCACTCACTCACTCACTCACTTACTCACTCACTCACTCACCCACTCACCCACTCACTCACTCACTCACTCACTCACTCACTCACTCACTCACTCACTCACTCAATCACTCAATCACTCACTCACTCACTCACTCACTCACTCACTCACTCACTCACTCACTCACTCACTCACTCACTCACTCACCAACGAATGGACCCAACACGGTGGTTTTTATAATTTCATTACATGATCTCTGTACTTTGATTTCCTTTTCGTATCATTATCGTTTGTTTTCTGGCAAAAAGTTTGTCCTACAAAAACAGGTGACTGCGTGAGAGGCAATATTGCTTGCTTCTGATAAGATAAAATGAAATTTTACCTTTTTAAATCCTAGATATTTTTCTCTAACTCTTTAATTTTCTCAAATTTTATATAACATGTGGACATATTTTCGAACAAGACGAATTCGTTGCTCTCAAATTTCATATAACATGTGGACATATTTTCGAACAAGACGAATTCGTTGCTCTCAAATTTCATATAACATGTGGACATATTTTCGAACAAGACGAATTCGTTGCTGATCAAATAAATAAAATATTTGGGCAATATAGTTTTTGAGAACAAGAGACCAATTCACCGACGGACGAGCCAAATCTGTAAAGGGGGGGGAGGAATTTCGTCGAAGGCGGAATCGCCCTGTTTGAGGTCATTTTACTTTCACCTTTAAAAAACTACAATTTTAAACTCGCCAAAGAGCGCGGGGGACTTAACTTTCCCTCCATTCTCGTCACTAGTGGACCAAGCCATGTACATACATGTGTATACAGCCTACGAAACACGCCCACCTTTTATGGTGTCGAAGGTACATACGTAATGGTCCAAACACTATATATTTTTTATTGACTTGTAGGTTAGTCAGATTTTTCCTATTTATACATATGTAAGTACTGTACTTCGTCGGGTTTTTTTATTGATTGATTCTTTTTTGTCTGTAACTGACTTTGAGGAGACTACAGACAGGGTGGGCTTGAAATGTACGATGGCAAAGTTTTTTGTCTGTGAAAGGATAATGACATTTTGGAAGGCGTTGAGTTCTGAACAAAAGGTAAAATAACGTTGTTTTCACCTGATTTGATTACCTTGAGACTCGATCCATACTTCCAGTCTGACATTAACAAAGGTTTCTTCCATACACTTTCCTAAATCTCGACTACAGTAGTTATGTACGTAATGACGATAATCACTCGTTTACTGTATTTTGAGGTACGTGGAAAGACACGTACACGTTTTGTCACTTCACGATAAAGCCCGTATGTTATTTCTGCAAGCAAACGAACTGCCCTAACATCTGATAATGAAACATCAGTAGCCTCATCTCAACTCGGTTGACACCATAGTTTAACACAGAGCATGGGGTGATGATGATTGATGTGCGTGTTAAAACTGATTGTCTGATGTTTCATTATCAGAAGTTTTGGGCACGATTTTTGTTCGCAGAAACAACATACGGGCTTTACATGCCTCCCGCGTGATACTGTAGAAGATAAAGAGCTTCTTGAGACACACACAAGTGAACAAATGACACGTTAATTTTTCCAATTTTGTCATTTTTCTTCTCTTATATTTGATGCAGCTAAGGATTGAAAGTTCGAGTAGTTAACACTAAAACTTGTCACTTGAGTTTCAGGTAGCCCTTTACATAGTTTGTCGCTCGTCTAGTCTGGTGCATAGAACGCCAGCCTCGAAAACTGATGGTATTAAAGTTTCGAACCCTGACTTGGGTAACAGATTCTGAGTCAGACGCGTTGCTCTGGGGAATCTGCCGTTGCCCGTCGATTTATTCAACATCTCTGATCACCATGGGAAAACACCATTCTGCTGATATGGTAGTTATGTATGTGCATAAATGGCTTCAGTAATTTGGGAAATTCCAATAAAAGAGATGAATGTTGGCTTAAAAACCCTCCCCTCAAGCTCAAATAATGTGCACGGCTGTCCGCTCGATGGGAAAATTTTATATACCTTAAATAGGAACCATCTCATTCAGCATGACCGAACTTCGATCATTGAAACAAATCATTATTTCATTCAAACATGCATTTTGATGTCATAGATTCGGGATTGAGGGAACGGTTTTAAAGAAAATAGTCTGAGAAAATGATTAACCAACAAAAACGGAGTATATGTACATACATAGGGGTCGCTTGATTAGGCCGAAATTGACTAGGCCGATTTGACTTGGCCGAAAATGACTAGGCCGAATTTGACTATACCGAATTTGACTATGCCGAAAATGATTAGGCCGAATGGGGATTAGGCCGAATCATTTTCGGCATAGTCAAATTCGGCATAGTCAAATTCGGCCTAGTCAATTTCGGCCTAATCAACGGTACCCCATACATACGTGTGTTGCCGCATTACCATAATACTTTTCACTTTGTCCCTATGATGATACATATTTCTCTCAAGTCTCAACCATCAACCTATTTTCACATACTACTACTTTTGTGACAATAAAATTTCGGTAATTTCATTCAGCGCTTGTCGAGATTCTAAACTTGAGGCAAATATATATTGTATCTGAAATTTTTCATTACTCGGTAACTTTTTTTGATGTCCGCATATAAATTCAAATTTGTTATTAGAGCGCGCTCAAAACTTTACGACGTAAAAAGTTGCGCCCAATCCATTGCAGCCATACATTTTATTTATTTAATAGCTGGTTTCGGAGAAACTACTTCTGTGTAACAAGAAACTTCGAAAAGGCTATATAGCTTATCCACGGTTTCTTGTTACTCACAAACGTTTTTGGCGCGCAAATTGAATTCAAACCTGATTTTTGCGCGCTTTTAAATTTTCGGGAAATAAACTCTATTTCACATAAAATTTTGACATAATACGAAAATTTCACCTAATTCACTGCAAACCTGCATAATCCGCCCACGAAAATTATTTTTGATTACAAGAAACCCCGACCAAGCCATATCTACTGGATCATTATTATGTCAAAAAGGATTTTCAGAATTTCCATTTGAACAGAAAGTTTCAGCTGCGTGTTGTTCGCTGTGTTTCACCTGTGTGACGTTGCGTAATTTCCCTTCCAATAAACGAGCAAACACAAACGCTCCAATTAAAATTAGGCTGATTAGCAATTCATATTTTTTCACCTGTTTTCTCAAATTCGATGAATAATTCTCAAACATAACTCTTTCCACATCGAGATTATTTCATTACTTTTTTATTTTTTTATTTTTTATGTGTTTTTTTCATTTGAGATGACCATCATTTTCAGTAGATATACATAGAGTACACTCCCGTGTCGTGATGTTGCTAATGTTTACTACTAGGGTCATTTGAACTCACATAAAATGAGTTCAAATAAAAAAACTCCCCCAATTAAATTATATATAAAAAATAACTCACATAATCTGATTGTTTTGAAAGACCTTGCACATACTCACAAAAAAATGAACTCGAATAGAAAGAACTCACACAGTTAAATTCCTAATAAAATGAACTCACACAATTAGATTCTACATAAAAAGAACTCACATAATCTGATTGTTTTGAATGAGCTTACACAAATCGATCCCACATAATTTGATCTTACATAATATGGAACTCACATAACAGTGAACTCACATAATAGTGAACTCACATAACAGTGAACTCTCATAACAGTGAACTCACACAATAATGATTTCACATAACAGTGAACTCACATAATAGTGAACTCACATAATAGTGAACTCACTTAATAGTGAACTCACATAATAGTGAACTCACTTAATAGGGAACTCACATAACAGTAAACTCACATAATAGTGAACTCACATAACAGTGAACTCTCATAACAGTGAACTCACATAATAATGATTTCACGTAACAGTGAACTCACATAATAGTGAACTCACATAATAGTGAACTAAAAAAACGGTGAACTCACGTAAAATGGGCTTCATGAAGTACCACTCATGACATGTCCTTCTGGTCATTTATGGATTACGGTTGGGAACCACCTGTCCGAAAACAACTAGGCAACAATCTGCATTGACTCTGATTCGATATGATTATAATGTTCAGGTAACCTTTTCCGATTTGCAGAAACTCATTTTCTGCCCTCGCTCTTCGTAGAACAATCAGTGGAGAAAGATCATTGATTAAGATGTAATCAGGAAAACTCAGTAAAACCAGGTATGTGTAAAACATTCCTCAACAAAACAAAAATTTTCCATGATATAAGCGAGGCATTTTTGGCGTTTTCAAAACGTAGAATTGGTTCCCTAAGAAGTTAATAAATGGGCTGAAAACTGCCAATTCCTGCCTCTTTGACTAAATTCCCCTCCCTACCTTTGGAGGATTAGCTCGTCCGCCAGTGGGCCGCAAAGATCTAAATTGGGAAGGATTTGCCCTATCTGTACATTTTTTTTACCTGCGTATTTCCAGTAATAGATCACCTGCCAGATAACAAAGGCTCTGACCATTTATCAACAAGTAGATAATCTGCACGCCAAAATTCTGGTTTGAATTCGAATCGCGCGCCAAAAAGTTTCCTGAGTAACAAGAAACCCTGAACGGGCTATATCATATGGAGAATTTTCGCAGACGTAAACTTAGACTAGGAGTATGTATGTCTGGTTTGATTCCATTTGTTGGTGCAGGCGTCGATAAGAGTTATTTTAACGAGAAGAGTTTAAACGTGACCTTTGGCGGAAGAGCCAAACCTCCAAAGGGAGGGAAACCTTTCCAAAGAGGATGAAGGGCATTGGCAGAAATTAGGCCAACCGACACCTTAAAGAATCAAACCCTTTTTTAGACACCGCCATAGAGGGGGAAGTCCACTTTTCCATCCCTCCTTGTCGTCTAGGAAATCACCTGCCATACAACAAAGATGCTGACTGACCTACATATGTACATATGAACCAGTACATCACCCACGAGACATTTGTATCCTTTTTATAGATCATGTACCTCAAATAATTGTTTCCTATTCCATTGTGGAATGCTGATATTACACCTGCTAATTTCGTCCCCGTCACATCCTGTTACAGGCCAAAAAAAACGTCAGCAATGCTTGTTTAGTCTCCCACGTCGAGTTTTGATTGTTTTACTAAAAAAACCTGGACTGGTAATAAAGTACAGTATACATACAGTCGTTTTCTCAATTGATTGAGCGACTAACTTTGTAAACCACGTCACTGTCGCTACCCTTGTCAAGTGGTTAAGGCCCCGGCCTCGCATGCCGATGGTTCTGGTTCGAGGCCCGGGTTGAGGCATTCAAGAACGTTGTTGATGATCAGTGATTGTCATTTGTAAACAGGATGACCGTTATTTCACTATTTGTGACTTGGTATCCAACTTTGCTATTATGGCGTAACAACTGGATAAATTTGATTTGATGTTGACTGTATCGTGGTAAGACTTTGTTCTTGCAACGCACAAACACATGCAAAAAGCTCAGCGGACATTTATATTCTGTGTCCGCCAAAACCACTCACTGAATACTCTGTTGAATCACGGAGAAAAGTGGCGCGCATTCAATTTTCAGTCTCCAAATCAATTGAGAATGCTATATACTGCTTCTTGTCACTGATTCACTAAACTTACTATATGTACCCAATGCCCCTACTACAGATATGTACCCAATGCAGGCTTGCTTGTTACGCAAAACTTTCAAAATTTTGCCCAAATCCTTCAATTTTTCTAAATTCAAGTTCCAGATGGCCCGAATTCTTCTAACGAGTCTGGCAGTGTTGATGGCACAGATAATCTGGATTGAGGCCAGTCTTCTGACGATGCAACGACTCGGACTGCTGGGTGCCGTACAGGCCGAACCCGTCCACCAGGAACGTCACATGCGGTGAGTGAGTGAGTGAGTGAGTGAGTGAGTGAGTGAGTGAGTGAGTGAGTGAGTGAGTGAGTGAGTGAGTGAGTGAGTGAGTGAGTGAGTGAGTGAGTGAGTGAGTGAGTGGCTAAATGAGTGAGTGAGTGAGTGGCTAAATGAGTGAGTGAGTGAAAGAGTAGTGAGTGAGTGAGTGAGTGAGTGAGTGAGTGAGTGAGTGAGTGAGTGAGTGAGTGAGTGAGTGAGTGAGTGAGTGAGTGAGTGAGTGAGTGAGTGAGTGAGTGAGTGAGTGAGTGAGTGAGTGAGTGAGTGAGTGAGTGAGTGAGTGAGTGAGTGAGTGAGTGAGTGAGTGAGTGAGTGAGTGAGTGAGTGAGTGAGTGAGTGAGTGAGTGAGTGAGTGAGTGAGTGAGTGAGTGAGTGAGTGAGTGAGTGAGTGAGTGAGTGAGTGAGTGAGTGAGTGAGTGAGTGAGTGAGTGAGTGAGTGAGTGAAGAGAGTGAGTGAGTGAGTGAGTGAGTGAGTGAGTGAGTGAGCGAGTGAGTGAGTGAGTGAGTATGAGTGGATGCATTGCAGCGGGACGAGTCGGGTGTTCTCGACGATGCCAACCGAATCCGAGCTTCTGTTCTTCCTGAACCATCCGAACGCTGATCCGATTGCTTCAAAACGACGTCGACTTATGAGAAAGATTCAAAAATTCATGATCGTCTCCGGGAAGAAATTCTTGTACAGTTTCGTGAACACGTGAACTGATAGCATTATAGCTCGGTCATTATTTCTTGTGATCGATAATCAATTTCGTGAACCTATGACACCGAATGAACATTTGTCCTGTAAACCCAAAATATTTACCAAAATTTTGCGCACCAAAAACAGATTTAAATTCAAATTAGACGCTGAAAACTCTCCGAGTAACGAGAAACCCTGATCAAGCTATGTATATTCAAATTTGAAAGCCCACCTTTTTTACTCGGTTACTAGGATTCGGGAATGGTGAAGTTTCAAATTTAGTATCCTAATCAAGTTCCATTGCTTTGTCCTCCTATTACGAAATCCGTGTTTTTTTCCCTAAAACACCTATTACTCGAATTAGTTAATGATTATCATCCTGTTGTGCCAAAAATGAAACTTCTTAGGGCTCAAATGTATTACTTGGTGATAATATACAAATATTGAAT
>OZ038442.1:32063173-32065673 GCA_964036265.1 Daptonema setosum
GATAATGCATTGAAAATGGTATGGCAAAACTTTATGCACTGCTGCTTATGACAAATGCGTCCTTTGGCACCTGGTCTCGGAGCGAAAACTGAGTGCGATATAAAATGCATGTTTTCTATCCAATTTAATGTTTTTACTTTGAGTTTTTCGTGATTGCATTATGAGGAAAAAAACGAACTTTCATCTGAACAAAAGTTTTTTATTTTTAACCGACTATATCGTGAGTTATAGAACTTCAAGTTTTTTGCATAAAGATGCACCAATTTAGGCACCCAATGCCAAAAGTTTCTGTGATATGGAGGTAAGCCTATACACATCGTTTACACAGTGCACGCACACGTGTGCATGCATCGTGTAATGTGCTGCATTATAACGTGCGCCCTGTATAATCCGTTATCTACGTGCAGTATAACGTGCGCTTACCTATCATTTCGTCGATTGCACTCACTGTGGCCAGAACAACGTAATAAATTCGAACACCGCTACTCTCTTTGGTGGTTTCGGAAAGTAGAATTCGATTTCTTTGGTGTAGCTAAATTTATCCTAACTACCATCTATCCACTAGCGGACGAGCTAGAGTTTGTTCCTTAAGGTGTAGGTAAAATTGGCTATTATCTGCAAATTCCCCCCTCTTTGACAAAATTCCCCTCCCTTTGGAGGATTAGCTTGTCCGCCAGTGCATCTATCCTAACCTAAAAGGTTCGGACTGTCTTCAATGGTTTGCTCGTTCGCTATTGACTCGAGTAGTTTTACATATTCAAAACAAGTTGGATTTCGATAGCAATAACATCACGAGACAGGTTAAAAGCGCGCAATGAAATCGTAATAAATAATTGTTTTCGATCAGATAATGTTTCATTTGATGATGATTCATACGTGTGTAATTGCAAAAACTAGGTGGAACGACAGCCTATACTAATCATTCTCATGAAAATTACTGTACTTTAGCTGCTCACGAAAGCCGGAACTTCCTCTTTGCTTCTGAAAATTTCCATATTGAAATTATTTTTTTAAATTGATTGTTGAATTCTCATCATAACCTGCATTTTATTTAACGAATATGCACGTAGGCACTGAAAAACTTTTTCGCCCGCCAATCGTTAATGCACTGGCGGACGAGAAGGGTGGGAAAAGTGAAATTCCCTCCTCTTTGGTGTTTCCTAAAAGTGACATTTGTTTCTTAACGTGTACATAGGTAAACTGGCTTCAGAATAGTCAAGTCCCCATCTTTGACGAAATTCCCCTCCCTTTGGAGGTTTAGCTCGTCCGCCAGTGGGTGAATGGTTTTACTGTATTTGTCAACTTCTCACTCACATTAGCTTTTTCTGTAAAACTTCTCAGCGTTGTACTATTGATTTTCACTCATAAAAACGAATTTGTCAAATAGGGTACAGCTTTTCTTGTTACCGAATTGTATTTCTATAGACCGATTGCCACTCATCTGAAAGCAAGTATGTAATACATAATTGTTCAAAAAGTTTGAACACGCGCCAGAAGCAGATTCAAATTCAAATCGCGCGTCAAAAACTTTTCATTTACAAGAAACATTAGCGTTAGCTATAACCTTTTTATGGTCTTTCAGAATTTCGAGTAATGATTCTTCAGACGATTCTTCATCTGACGATATTTGTGCCATGGGTACTTGGATCGGATGCCATCGAGGTGCCATTCTATGGTTTTGAACCGTTGATGAGTCGTCAGACCCTTGTTATCAAATGCTTTCACGGTGGTTGGTAAACTCACTCACTCACTCACTCACTCACTCACTCACTCACTCACTCACTCACTCACTCACTCACACTCACTCACTCACTCACTCACTCACTCACTCACTCACTCACTCACTCACTCACTCACTCACTCAATCACTCACTCACCCACTCACTCACTGACTCACTCACTCACTCACTCACTCACTCACTCACTCACTCATTCACTCACTAACTCACTCACTTACTCACTCACTCACTCACTCACTCACTCACTCACTCACTCACTCACTCACTCACATACTCACTCCCTCACTCACTCACTCACTCACTCACTCACTCACTCACTCACTCACTCACTCACTCACTCACTCACTCACTCACTCACTCACTCACTCACTCACTCACTCACTCACTCACTCACTCACTCCTTCACTCACTCACTCACTCACTCACTCACTCACTCACTCACTCACTCACTCACTCACTCACTCACTCACTCACTCACTCACTCACTCACTCACTCACTCACTCACTCACTCACTCACTCACTCACTCACTCACTCACTCACTCACTCACTCACTCACTCACTCACTCACTCACTCACTCACTCACTCACTCACTCACTCACTCACTCACTCACTCACTCACTCACTCACTCACTCACTCACTCACTCACTCACTCACTCACTCACTCACTCACTCACTCACTCACTCACTCAATCACTCACTCACTCATACTCACTCATACTCACTCACTCACGCAGTCACTCACTCACTCACTCATTCA
>OZ038442.1:32070673-32078173 GCA_964036265.1 Daptonema setosum
CCCCTCCCTTAGGTGGGTTAGCTCGTCCGCCACAACAGTGATGATAATATCGAGTATTAATTATGATAATATAAATGATGTAATATTTGTAACTATACTGCTCGTGTTTCATTATGCAATACGTTGTAACACTTTCGATCATTGTTGAAGGAGAAAAACCTTACTGGGGAAATTGGCTGCCCTCACCTCTTCGAGGCAAAAGACATGTAATTAGTTCAAAAATATGTAAACAAAATATTGGAATCACGGGTTATCATACGGAAGATTGAAATACTTCAGAACTAAAATATTTCCTTTATTTTGAGCCATTTCCAGAATTTGAAATCTCGTATGCAACTGACACTGAAGGAAAAATCTTACGCATGGGTTTTCTTGCTTGTAAACTCGATTTCGATTTTTTCCATAATCAATCATGAGCAGTATATGTATGTATGTATTATAGTGAAATTCGCTTAAAATTGTCATAAAACCATTTTATCCATTGTCAGAATTCCATTTCGAGTTCATTAATGCATATCCAGATCCATAACCCTTATATCGTATAACACGTTTGTTACTCCAAGATGTTTCTGGCGTGTAATTTAAAAACTGATTTTGGGGCACTTTTTAATGATAGGATCGAGTATTAATTATGATGATATAAATGATGTAAAACCATGTATTCTAGTGAAATTCGCTTAGAACAGTCCAACTTGAAACAGTTCGCTTTATCCAACTTATAATTGCAGTTTCGACAGCCCCAGTTTATTAGAGCATATTCAGACATAATTGTTTCGGCGATATTTTTCTGTCGAGTATTTTGCAAAAAATGCTTTTGGCGCACATAAAAAGTCATGTGAAAAGAAAAAAATTGTTCACACGTAAGAACAGTTCAAATAATGGTGTTTTTTTATTTTCATGTAACACTGAGTTCTTTATTATGCGAAGCTATTGTACTATAGTGGAGAAAAGGAGTGGAGAAAAACGTTACATTTCGGTTGGTGATAGTGAGACGGTCGTACGAATACTGGAAAGGTCGAAGGAGTATCTTACGGTAAAAATCTATGACTTCAGTACGCTTTACACAAGATTTCCACACGACGTGATTATGAGTAACTTGGGTTTTGTTATTGATATGCTTTTTAAGAATAGTGGCAAAAGATATATGATTGTCAGAAAGAGAAAATGTAAATATGGTTGTAAAGCATACTATAGCAACGACAGGATACGGGACCGGAACTGGATAGCATTGGATAAGGTGGAGGTTATCGAATTATTATTTGAAGTACTAAATGAAACTTTCGTTACGGTTGGAGATAAGATTTACAAACAAGTTATGGGTGTACCTATTGGGGGAGCGGCTAGTGGTTTATATGCAGATTTAGTGCTAAGTGTTATGGAGTACAGATTCTTTCAGATAAGAGGGAACGGGATAGGAAAAGGGGCGCTGATTTTTAGATATGTAGATGACATCTTGGCGGTCAATCTAGATGTTAGTAGAATGATGCATGAAGCATATGATGATAGCTTGGAAATCAATGAGGAAACAGGGGTTGGAGGAGTGATTAGTTATTTGGATTTCGCCATAGACTTGAAAAAGGGAGTGATAAAACCCTATAATAAGACACGGGTGTTCAGTTTTCATGTCAATAGGGCATATGAATCCGAATCTAACGTGCCGGGTCGTATGATTGAAGGGGTGGTTATCGGTGCACTATATAGGCTGACTACAACGGCGGAAACCTGGTTGGATTTCTATGAAAACTGTGATAGATACTTGAGAGAACTGAGTAAAAGGGGACATGACAAACATAGATTCATAAGGGCATTGATACGATTCTGCGGAAAACATCATACCAGAATGTGGAAATACGGTTTGTTAGACAGAAAGAAACTTTTTATAAAATTCATTGGACCGGCCACGCGCTCGCTTATTGATTAGGTCTGCGGAACATACGATGTACAATAACTGGTTGGTTTGCGCTAACAATACGTGTATGTTGCATATACAGCATACTGACAAAACGGCTGGTTGTAAGCTATAGACAGTGCTATAGTTCCGCGTTTTGATATAGAACATTTTTGTCGAGTTTACTCACACCTGCTATGCGAACATTTTCATTGTTCTACATAGAAAGCTACATGGAGTTTTGAAGTTTCCTTTTTTATGTTTTTTATGTTTCGGCAATATATTAATTACATAATTTTGATAGATAGAACGCAAATTCCGTCTTGACTAATAGTTGCGAACGTGATAATGACGAGATCACCTAAGGGAAACAAGAAGCGACGGCATCGTCAGTCGAGCAGCACGGACAGCACGGACGGCTCAAGCTCAGACGAGCACGAGATGGGCACAAAGGTGAGTTAAGAATGGAAATACTTTAGAAGTGAATTAAGTAAGTAGGATAGTTCAGGATTCCCTGTCAACTGACGAGCTCTGGGGGAATTCTTAGGAAGGCGTCTTGATGTACAGAGCGAAACGCCACTTAGGTTAGGTTAAGAGTTTGATATATATTTATCGTAGTAGTAGCGGTAGCTACTACTATATATGATTGGGCCCGAAAGTTTAATTTCACCCCTAAATAATCATCCTATAAACTTTTCATTGGCACCATTGAATTCTCCATAGTTTAAAACCTGGGGGTAGCCAAAATTTCTAATTGTTTCAATCAACGGCACACGCGCAACGACCGGCGCAAGCGCACGCCTGCCCTTAACGCAAGCAACTTTGTTTTTTTCGCCAAGTGGGAAAAATCCATAACTGTTTTCAAAACGTCCCGGTTAGGAAATGTACTACCCAATGTTGTATACACACACGCATAATCTAAGGAATGTGCTGAACATTGATAGGCTCTCATAAAGTAGCGAGCTGATTTTTTTGCTAAAATAACGGATCAAGGCGCAAGAGAGATACTGAATCTTGATGTGCCAAGGCACGTATGTGATGGCACATTTTGTGGCTCAAATTTTGGTTCCATTCCATTTAAATCTGGTTAGGCTGAATGAAAGAATTTTTTTTGCATTTGTAGTTGATGTCCCAAAAATCATTACAGGGTTACCGATAAATCTTTATTTAAAATTTCATTACAGGGTGACCGAAAATTCATTATACAGGGTGAATCGAAATTTCAAAACGAGTGATATGGATTTTTTTACTGTTGACCCAAAAGTCATTACAGGGTGTTTGAAACTGTCTTTGGCAAAAATTTCATTACAGGGTGACTCGAAATTCCAATACAGGGTGAATTGAAAATTTCATTTTACAATACAGTATTTAAAGTTGATGTCCCGAAAATCATTACAGGGTAACCGAAAAATCTCTAATCAAAGTTTTATTACAGGGTGACCGAAAACTAATTATGCAGAGTGAATGGAAATATCAAAACGAGTGACATGGATTTTTTACTTAGATTTGTTGACCCAAAAGTCATTACAGGGTGGTTGAAACTGTCTTTGGCAAAAATTTCATTACAGGGTGACTCGAAATTCCAATACATGATGATATGAAATTTCATTTTACGGTTACTACAGCATTTGTAGTTGATGTCCCAAAAATCATTACAGGGTTACCGATAAATCTTTATTCAAAATTTCATCACAGGGTGACCGAAAATTCATTATACAGGGTGAATCGAAATTTCAAAACGAGTGATATGGATTTTTTCACTTACAATTGTTGACCTAAAAGTCATTACAGGGTGGTTGAAACTGTCTTTAGCAAAAATTTCATTATATAGTGACTCGAAATTCCAATACAACGTGATATGAAATTTCATTTTACGGTTACTACAGAATTTGTAGTTGATGTCCCAAAAAGCATTACAGGGTTACCGATAAATCTTTGTTCAAAATTTCATTACAGGGTGACCGAAAATTCATTATACAGGGTGAATCGAAATTTCAAAACGTGTGATATGGATTTTTTACTTACAATTGTTGACCCAAAAATCATTACAGGGTGATTGAAATCGTCTTTGGCAAAAATTTCATTACATGGTGACTCGAAATTTCAATACAGGGTGATATGAAAATTTCATTTTACGATACAGTATTTAAAGTTGATGTCCCGAAAATCATTACAGGGTAACCGAAAAATCTCTAATCAAAATTTTATTACAGGGTGACCGAAAATTAATCATGCAGGGTGAATCGAAATTTCAAAACGAGTGATGTAGATTTTTACTTTAGCACTTACCATTGGTAACCCAAAACCGAAAAATCGTTACTCGAAAATTTCAGTACAGGGTGATCGAATATTCATCATACAGGGTGAATCGAAATTTCAAAACTCAGTTATAAGCTTTTTTACTCACAATTGTGAACTCAAAAGTCATTACAGGGTGGTTAAAACTGCCTTTGGCGAAATATTCATTACAAGGTGACTCGAAATTCCAGTACAAGGTGATATGAAATTTCATTTTACGGTTACTACAACATTTGTAGTTGATGTCCCAAAAATCATAACAGGGTCACCGTTAAATCTCTATTCAAAATTTCATTACAGGGTAACCGAAAATTCATTACAGGATGGTTGAAATTTTCTTTTGCAAAAATTTCATTACAGGGTGATTCGAAATTCCAATACTGGGTGAATTGAAAATTTCATTTTACAATACAGTATTTAAAGTTGATGTCCCGAAAATCATTACAGGGTAACCGAAAAATCTCTAATCCAAATTTTATTACAGGGTGACCGAAAATTAAATATGCAGGATGAATGGAAATTTCAAAACGAGTGATATAGATTTTTACGTTAGCACTTACCATTGGTAACCCTAAACTGAAAAATCTTCACTCGAAAATTTAATTACAGGGTGACCGAAAATTCATTATACAGGGTGAATCGAAATTTCAAAACGAGTGATATGGATTTTTTTACTTACAATTATTGACCCAAAAGTCATTACAGGGTGGTTGAAATTTTCTTTTGCAAAAATTTCATTACAGGGTGATTCGAAATTCCAATACTGGGTGAATTGAAAATTTCATTTTACAATACAGTATTTAAAGTTGATGTCCCGAAAATCATTACAGGGTAACCGAAAAATCTCTAATCCAAATTTTATTACAGGGTGACCGAAAATTAAATATGCAGGATGAATGGAAATTTCAAAACGAGTGATATAGATTTTTACGTTAGCACTTACCATTGGTAACCCTAAACTGAAAAATCTTCACTCGAAAATTTAATTACAGGGTGACCGAAAATTCATTATACAGGGTGAATCGAAATTTCAAAACGAGTGATATGGATTTTTTTACTTACAATTATTGACGCAAAAGTCATTACAGGGTGGTTGAAATTGTCTATGGCAAAAATTTCATTACAGGGTGACTCGAAATTCCAATGCAGGGTGATATGAAAATTTCATTTTACGATACAGTATTTAAAGTTGATGTCCCGAAAATCATTACAGGGTAACCGAAAAATCTCTTTCTTTAGCGCTTACCATTGGTAACCCAAAACCGAAAAATCTTTACTCGAAAATTTCAGTACAGGGTGAAAATTTCATTCTACGGTACAGCATTTAATGTTGATGTCCCAAAAATCATAACAGGGTTACCGTTAAATCTCTATTCAAAACTTCATTACAGGGTGACCGAAAATTCATTACAGGGTGGTTGAAATTTTCTTTGGCAAAAATTTCATTACAGGGTGACTCGAAATTCCAATACAGGGTGATATGAAAATTTCATTTTACGACACAATATTTAAAAATCTCAACTGGAGTCACTCAATTACGTTTCGTAGGCGATCATAAGTAGGTGATTCCATTTTCAATAAACGTTTCATGAAAATTTTTAATTCAATTTTACGCTAAACCATTTTTTAACACATATTTTTATGATCAATTTTATTATTTATAAAAAGCAAAGATGATTAATTGACTTATGTATAGAAAAGTTGGATACAAGAAACGAAAATGCCAAACGGCAATAAGTGAGTACATATGATTGGTCTAAAATGGCATCTATAGATAGAAAAGGTGAAAACAAGTAATTTAAGACATATAGTTTAACTGTAAGTAACTTTAAAATCATTGAGCTTGCAGAGTAATTTGTACTCAACTCAATTGGTCAATCATATCAGGCTGCGATTTTTTTTCTATCAAACTTTTAGAGAATATTGTCTCAGTTACTGCCAAACAAATTTTAGGATTGGACTCGAACAAACACTTTAGCAAACAAAGTCAATAGCATCTCATTATATAGTAAAATCACACTACCAATTACTGCAGATAAAATAACACTAAACGAAATTCTGTGTGCCGTTGACCACGATTCAAATTGGCGGGTGAAAAAAAACTACCGAAAAAAGTTTTTTCCGCGAATTTTCATTTTCATTTTATAGATATTATTTCGCTTTAATTGAGAATAAAAATTCCCGGATTTTTTTTTATTTCCAACAACTTTTCCGGTAGTTTTCTTACCACTCCGCCAATTTGAACGTTTGTTCGTGGTCAACGGCGCACAGAATTTTGTTTAGTGTTATTTTACTCTGCAGTAATTGGTCATGGACTGGACTATAACAATATCTGGACACATACTAATCAGGCAGCTAAATTACGCACGATTTCCTTTTAACATAATAGAAAAACGATAATATATTTTTTATTGTGTCAACCTTTTACAACAATAATATGCTATTCTGATTAATTGGAATATTTAAACAACGTATTTTCCCTTGTAATACTATGAAAATTTCAACCACCATTACCGCACGCCTAACCGTGTTATCCGCGCATTTTACCATTTTAAGCAGTTAAAACTCCGTGTGAAACGAAAATTCTAAAACATTAAAATACCTAGATAACCGTTACAAATTATTTTGATTAGTTGATTTCCACGAACAAACTGAATTCATGGTCGCCTTATACGCAACAGTTATTATGTACTAAAAATAATAATTCCTGGAACGCCATAACTGTCCGTGCTAATATTTTGTTTATAGTAACTGGGACAATATTCTCTAAAAGTTTGATAGAAAAAAAATCGCAGCCTGATATGATTGACCAATTGAGTTGAGTACAAATTACTCTGCAAGCTCAATGATTTTAAAGTTACTTACAGTTAAACTATATGTCTTAAATTACTTGTTTTCACCTTTTCTATCTATAGATGCCATTTTAGACCAATCATATGTACTCACTTATTGCCGTTTGGCATTTTCGTTTCTTGTGTTGTTGTTGATTATGTATTGGTTTGTTTTTTGATGGTTATATAATAAACTAATATTATCTTGAAGGCACACCAATACCATTCAGATTGGTGTTTTTATAGTGGTCAGAGAGGTTGAATAAATGTGACACTGGTCAGGTTTCGAATCAGTTTCCTAAGCGGGCGCCCTACGTAACAGACTAAAGAGGCGACCAAAACAAAAATCAATTTACGTCACATAGACTTACTGTGCACCATTGCTTAATCTGCACCATCCTGAACTATTGTCAACGAAATTACTCTTTTTGCGTTGGGTTCCCACGCATGCGTGCCTTCGCAACAATGGTCTTAATGAGATAC
>OZ038442.1:32081201-32193701 GCA_964036265.1 Daptonema setosum
TTTCGTCCAAACTTGACTTTCAATATCAGATTTAATCATCTCTGCAAAATGAAATTATGTAAATTAAATGTATATCGGTTCACAGAAAACGAGGAGAAAAAACATAGTCATTCGTATAGTTTATGGGTATTTATGCTTGTATACGTTTGAAAACTGCATGGAAAGAGTTTCAATCAATCAAGTCTGCTCCGAGTTTAAATATGTAGAATACTCTGAGCAATAAGCTATGTAATCCGAGCGTTAAGTGGTGGACTCCGAGCGTTAAGTTAAGTACTCCGAGCGTTTAATCATAAAACGTTAACGTTCAGGTATGCGGAATCCGGCCGCAGGAGATACCAATTGGATCCGCGACCTGCATCGTCCCCATTCCAACGGAGATCACAAGCATACTCCACACAGACTGAGTCTGCTACTCACGCTCGACCCACAGAGGGATGACAAGCTGACCCAACCTGGCTATTAGTGCGTACTCATTGTCTTCGACACCAGTGGTCCAACTTCTTCACCACAGCACTTCAAGACTGGAACCCCCATAGTTCGCACTATAGGGCTCTTGGCACTGAGCTATGAAGCCCACTAGTGGTGTACTCCGAGCGTTTAGTTATGTACTCCGAGTGTTAAATGGTGTACTCCGAGCGTTTAGTTATGTACTCCGAGTGTTAAATGGTGTACTCCGAGCGTTGAATGGTGTACGCTGAGCGTTAAGTTATGTACTCCGATCGTTAAGTTAATTACTCCGAGCGTTAAGTTATGTACTCCGATTGTTAAGTGGTGTACTTTGAGCGTTGAATGGTGTACGCCGAGCGTTAAGGTATGTACTCCGAGCGTTAAGTTATGTACTCCGAGTATTAAGTTATGTACTGCGAGCGTTAAGTTATGTACTCC
This sequence comes from Daptonema setosum, assembly GCA_964036265.1. Lineage (NCBI taxonomy): Eukaryota > Metazoa > Nematoda > Chromadorea > Monhysterida > Xyalidae > Daptonema > Daptonema setosum. The sequence goes on from OZ038442.1 coordinate 32,082,087, forward strand.
GAGTGTTAAGTTATGTACTCCGATTGTTAAGTGGTGTACTCCGAGCGTTAAGTTATGTACTCCGAGCGGTAAATTATGTACTCCGATCGTTAAGTGGTGTACTCCGAGCGTTCAATTATGTACTCCGAGCGTTTAGTTATGTACTCCGAGCTTTAAGTTATGTACTCCGAGCGTTAAGTTATGTACTCCGATCGTTAAGTTATGTACTCCAATTGATAAGTTATGTATACTAGGTTAAACCCGTTGCTACGCAACTGTGGATTAAGTTTACAAAACTCAACTATCGCTACTCAACTCAGACAAACCTATCGATTCAAACATTAGCCCATGAAATCATGAGATGTAGGACATAGATAATGTAAACCCGTTCCTACGCAACTGAGTGTTAAGTTTACATAGACTAGGGTGAACCCGTTGCTACGCAACTGTTTTTTTAATTGTACCAAACTCAACTATTGTATGCAAACTCAGATAAAACCCATCGACTAATTATTTAGCTTAACTTTAGCCCATTTACAGGAAATTATCATATGCACGATGGTGCGATAATTAATCCCTGTTTTATTGAGTATCAATATAACTTCTTTATTCAGTTGAAATTACCCACCCGTTGAAATTAGTTCACTTCATCCGTTACTTTAGTCTATTTCAGCTTAATGGCGTGGAGTTTTACACACCCTTTTCCACAACATAACCCGTCGTTTGATTGTATATGTACGTACATACATATGTACGGTAATTTATAACTTAACTGAAATTTCAGTACATAAAATTTAGGTGCATATGATCGACTTCGACATTTTGATAAATTGCGTGATAAATTGCGAACATTTTGAAGAAATCGTTCATAAAACATCTGACCCCATGGGCACAATAATTAATGTCAATCTTTAATAATAAAGATCATTGATAATTACAGTTCGGTAAATTGAGGAATATCCTGCGAGGACGTCGATGACCATTTCACCTGAACTTTTTTGAGATTAGGTGCTGTTGATCGACTTCGTCATTTCTGAGTGAGATAACCTATGACAATAAAACATTTCGAAGAAATCTTTCATGAATGTTAAATTAGATTTTGATCTTCACCCCACTGATAACTGAGGTACATATGTACATCGATGTGCGATCGAGTCACCATGTTATGTTCAGTTCAAGAAATTTTGTTAATCGATTGGGAGGGTGGCGATGATTTTTCTTCATTGAACCTTCGAACCTTCGAATACACAAAGAGCATGAACTAAAAACGTTTTTCATAAAATTAACTCGAAAATTTTGTGATTCGTAAGTTCAGCCATTCGAAGAGGGTGCTGATGATTGGAACCTTTGTTGAGAAAAAATAATCAGTGAATGAAATAAAAAAACTAATGGATCGCAATTATCATGACCTTTCCTAATTATCATGGCCTTAGCTTCGGTTGAGGTACATACATTCTGGTCAGGTTGAAGGGAAGGCGATGATTTATTTCATTGTTTCCATGAAGTAATGAAAGGTTTTTTAGTGTTCTTTCGCGATATTTATACTAAAAGCGTGACAGACAGACAGACATACAGACATCGTCAAATTTATATATAGATTATCTTATATATAAAAATAGCTATGTCCGTATGTATGTATGTCCAGAGCCAGTTCGATATAAATATCAGAAACGCAACGCCCAAAAACTCTTTTAATCATTTATTTAGAAAAGTTACGCTGAGATCAAAAGTTCGATGAAGAAAAATCATCGCCACCCTACCAATCGATCAAAACCGGTTTCCTGAACTAAACATAACATGATACCTCAACTCACCTTTAATGTACCTCAATTATCCATGAGGTCAAGATAATTAAAATGAAGTTTAACATTTATGATCGGTTTATTTGAAATGTTTCATTCTCATAATTAGTCACATTGAGAAACTACGAATTATATCATACATATGTAAATGTTGTCATCGAAACTCAAGGATTTCCCCTATATTTTGAACTGGAAACATTATTGATCTCAACTGGAATTGTAGTTTTAATGTGCTGTTGTGGCCATGGGTGCTTATGTTTTTTTGGTTCAAATAAAAATTATTTTTTTGGTTTTCCACGGGACGGGTAAAAATACAGTATATATTTGAACGGATTTTGTTGTTTCATAAAGATAGTATGTAAGTATGAGAAAAGTGGGTATGAGTTGGGAACTGTACGAGTGGGTTATTCTCACTTTAATTATGTTAAGAAATTAATATGCGAACACATTTTTTATAGTACACAGATCAGGTGAATTAAACTGAATAAAACGTACATTTCGGAGCATGAAACTTTTGATTTCTTACAAACGGTGATTATTTAACTTGATCATCCGTTGCCCTGCAACGGGTTTACCCTAGTCTATCTATATATAAATTAGACAATGTATGTGTGTCACGCTTTTTTAGTATAAAAGTAACAAAATAACTCTCTCAAACCCTTTCTTCATTTGATGGGAAACTTGGGAAAATCATCGTCACCCTCTTGCTGGCAAGAAGAACACAAATCATCACATACCCTTCAACCTGACCAACACTAACCTCAACCGTTGGTTAGGTCATGATAATTGCAATTCGTTAACACTTTATTGAATCACTTAAAATTTAAAGTAACCAAATAACTCTCTCAAACCCTTTCTACATTTGATGGGAAACTTGGAAAAATCATCGTCAGCCTCTTGATGGCAGGAAGAACACAAATCATCACATACCCTTCAAACTGACCACCACTAACCTCAACCGGTGGTTAGGTCATGATAATTGCAATTTATTATCACTTTATTGAATCTCTTAAAATTTATTTCCATCAAAGATTGCAGTGATCAACCCCTAAAGTGACGGAACTTATCAACCAAAAAACTTCCAAGTAAACTTATGTGAAAAACTTATTTCAATTCAAGTGAGTGCATTTTGGATTCGACATAGCCAATGAACTGGTGGTATGACGGACAAGACGGGTAATATTATTCTGAATATTTTTCTCATTATCAGTTGTGTTTGAGTAATATAAAGAAATTATGCCAGCAAAGCAGTTAAATCAAGCTGAAATTTTCATCAAATCGTTTGATTTCAACGGGTTAAAATAATCAAATCATACGAATGTTTTGAATCTTTAAACTTTTTTCGAACTTTAGAAACTTTATAAATGGAATAAATTCCATGTCTTTGAATGTAAATAGGTTACTCCCATTATGTTTGTATTACAGTTATTCAATTAACCGACGGGTTTACACAATGTTTTTTAGGATAGTTGATTTTTGGTAACATAAGAAACAGTTGCGTAGCAACGGGTTTACCCTAGTTGTAGGAAAGATATACCCGTTGTTTTTATCCGTCGATGTACCAAAAAAAATTTGATATGTACCATGAACCTGGGTTATGCAACTTAAGTCGACATACCACAGTTCTAACATAACCTTCCGTAGACCCATTACTTTAGTCACCCGTTTATATACACTTTTCTTAAGGTAACTTAGTTTCAAATGAAAGGTGTCAGGACATTGTTTAAATTCAAAATCCGATTTTTTTATCAATTTAAGCATAGCTCTTTCTCAAAGCTCAAGACCGATCAACCTTTTATTTGTACTGTATAGGATAAACCCGTTGCTACGCAAATGAGTGTCTTGTTTCCAAAGCTCAACTATCCTCATCGGATCATTTATTCGCTTCAATTTCGCTTACCTGAAAACTTAACGATAAAAGTAACCCTATTTTATTGTTTAAACTGTTGCTACGAAAACTCAAGTGAATAAAACAATACTCAAACCGTCTGGCCCAATTTATTATGGAAGTTCAAATCATTTGTTGTCTTTGCGTTATAGTGAGTTTAGTCAGTCCGTGAAAATGAAATGATTTCCTGAAGTTTTCCTATTAGCTGAATGATTTATATGAATGATTTATAAAACCTGTTCCAACAGCACATGTCTTGTCTGCAAAACACCGGTTAATTGGACAGGTCGAATCCATTTAGCATTAATTAAAAAAGGGTTTTTCATAGATTGCTTAAAATTTATGTGGTCACTTGTCGGTAAGTTCAGTCATTCGAGGAGGGTGATGATGATTGTACCCTTGGTTGAGAAGAGCCTTTTCAGTGAATAAAAAAGTGTTTATGGCTTGCAATAATCATGACTAGATAGATACTGCGAGCGTTAAGTGGTGTACTCCAAGCGTTAAGTTATATACTCCGATCGTTAAGTTATGTACTCCGAGCGTTAAGTTTTGTACTCCGAGCGTTAAGTTATGTACTCCGAGCGTTGAGTTATGTACTCCGAGCGTTAAGTGGTGTACTCCGAGCTTTAATTTATGTACTCCGAGCGTTAAGTGGTGTACTCCAAGCGTTAAGTTAAATACTCCGCGCGTTCATTTATGTACTCCGAGCGTTAAATATGTACTTGGAGCGTTTAGTTATGTACTCCCAACGTTAAGTCATGTAATCCGATCGTTAAGTCATGTATGTACTTCGAGCGTTTAGTTATGTACTCCGAGCGTTAAGATATGTACTCCGACCGGTAAGTTATGTACTCCGATCGTTAAGTTCAAATCAAATCAAATCAAATCATCAGGGTTTGAGTGATAACGGCCACCAGGTGCTATCGAGCAGTAGTGTCAGGCAGGCCTATATGTAGGTAGCGGTGCTGACCCAGAGGTTGGCCTGACCCGTGGTGGATCGGTTATTGCTTATTTTTATGTTAATATGAATCGTCTATTACGAGTTGTATGTTGATAATATAGGCACCCTCATATAGCAGCTCGCTCGTTTATCCTCAAGTTATATGGGTTAAAACCGTGTATCGATAAAGCAACACAAATAGTATGACATAAAGTTAATCAAACGAAATAATAAGGAAAAGAATATTTATCATTTATATCACAGGCATGGCAATGCTGTAGCATTTGTCTTGGCACATGTGATAATGTAGGTTCATGGTGAAGGCACGTACGTATGTATGACTTGATTCAATGTCTGTTCATGAAGGCTTGTAGTACAGTAGGTTATCAGTCGATAGAGTCCACATGAGTGATCGACTTGCTGGTTAGGAGAACACATGATAGGAATGATGCGTGGGCGTACGTATGAGCGTACACCGTGAGTAGATAAGTTTATACAGGTGAGTTTGAGCACACCTGTTCGAGAACGCTCTTTGGTGCAGAGTCGTATTGTTAAGAGAGTGAGCGTGAGTGCCAAAGACAGTAGATGGCGGCCTTTCAGCCTTGCCTTGTGTTTGACTAAGTTATCATGTACGATGAGCCGGAGGGAACCACAAGGAGTGCCTGTTTAGAACCGGCACAAAGAGGGTGGCTCCGTCTGGCTCAACGGTATTATTATGATCACGACTAACTGATGATAGCAGGAGACAGTCGTAAAACACCCTAGCTCAGAAAGCTTGAATGGTTTATAGATTGGGATAAGTGAGTGAGTATGTAACAGGCGTCGAAAACGCAGTAAAAGCTTATTTTGTGCCGCACAAAAAATTTTTGGCGCAAATTCAAATTTTTTAATTCTTTTCTTTTTTATTTTTTATTTCTTTTCGTGTTTTGAATTGACAAGGAGTTTTGCATGTCAAATACAGTGTGGAATTTTGTTGATTTTTCGCAACAAGTTTTGAGCTTTGAATTTATTTGTGACAGAAAATAGTTGAGCCCTGGTTTCAGGTTTGCTCTGGAGTGAGAAAACCAGAGATGCTTGACTGGTCACTAATGCTTTTAATGAAATATTTTACGTCAAGAATTTTATTGTTTTTTGGATAAAAAAAACCTTATTTTGATCTCATATCATTCCGTTTGATGAAATTTAATCTTAATTCGTGTATAGTTACTAATTCGACGTTCTTTTATGAGTGTATATTATCTGATTTCAGTAGACCAAGTATTCGATGCCATGTCCGACTGTCAGCAACTGCACCCTGATGAGGAGGACGAGGACGCTCGCTAGTTTTTTTTATTCGCATTTATAGTGAATAGTCGATACTCTGTCTCTGTTCTTGACTCATGTTCGTCGGTTTTAGTAATCAATTACAAAATTTGTTACACGCAAATTAGTATTCAACTTACGCAACTTGCAATTTCATACTAGACGATTTGGCGATGAAACTTTAGGTATGAATGTGCTTGTCTTTTCACAAAATGGCCCCATACACGTCCAAATCCTGGCTAATCTTGATTAACCTGGGTTAATCTTTTTTCGTAGTGTATAAGTATGCTCATGGCTCAAATCCTGGCTAATCTTGATTAACCTAGGATACATTTTCCTATCAAAATACACTGCGAAAAAGATTAACCTGGGTTAATCTTTTTCGCAGTGTATTTTGATAGGAAAATGTATCCTAGGTTAATCAAGATTAGCCAGGATTTGAGCCATGGGTATACTTATACACTACGAAAAAAGATTAACCTAGGTTAATCAAGATTAGCCAGGATTTGGACGTGTATGGGGCCAATGAGTCAATTTTTTTTCGACTGTATTGGTGCGGAAGAGTGGTTTTGTGGTGATTTTTACTACAAACACAAGCAATTGACCAGAAGAACCCCGCGCCCATTGTAATATATTTTAGTTATTATGTTTAGGTTTTGACGACTACGCCGAAGATGACGGTGGTGGTGACAATCAGTGGATCACGGCGGATACGGACCCGTCACAGGTGTACTTCAATGAAGAGGGTCAGGCCGTAATCAATCGACTCATGGGCGGAAATCCCGGTGCTGCTGGAGGTAGTTGATTTGAATGAGCAATTAAATATAGTGGTGGTGCAACAATTTAGATCGTGATAAATATAATTTTTAATGTTAACTTATTGAGATAGAGTTTGCGTAAGTTAAACGGTAAGTTTCCGGTTTTGTATGTGTCTGAATAGAAGGAAATTGCTATAAATAACCTTCTCACGGATTAAATACCAGATTTTTGAGTTTGCTAGAAGGGAGATTTTCGATTTCATTATTCCCTTCTTGTCTTCGGACCGTAGTAACACTCGTTTTCAGAAAATCCGGCTTTGCTATAAATAAGCAAATAGATTTTTTGTACAGTGTATTATTACACAATCCATAGAAACTCTGGATAACCCAGAAGCCTGAATATTAACTACCTTACAGTTGGTTTTTATGTTTAGATGGCCCTGACGTAGCGCCCAATAACGGTGATGGTGCGAACGACGATGACGACACCATGGATGCTGATTAACGTTTATTTATGTTATCAACTTTATTCGATGATTTGGCTCTTATTAATACCGATAATTTTTTTGACTGAGAAACTCTTTGTATTTGGTTTTGTTTCGTTATACTATAGAATAATATGACTTATGTTGCGGGTGATCATGCTTAATTGTGACCGTATTTCATGTGAAATTGTACGTTCCTTCCCGATGAATACTTTTCTTGTTTTCATTTTCTTATATCAATTTATGATTCAGTTAATTTGTTGTATCAGCGTATTGTTTTTCCATACAGTGTATTATATTTGTTGGTTAGATATGCTTCTGGAAGTGCTACCCGTTAAAACATCCAAATTCATCAGTTGGTTTACTTCGTTACAAATATCCACAAAATACACTTCGAAATTTATTCGAATTATGAAAATTCGACGTATATAAAGCGTCTTCAAAAGAAGAAACAGACGTATAGTAGGTAATATAAGCGATAGACAATTTACTGATAATATTTAGATAAAAATTTGATAATGAGATAGAAGCTAGCAACCCATCACAAAGGCTTGCACAAATCATTAGAAACAATCAGGCAATAAAATATCATTCATAAATGTACACATTATCATCAGGCTATGCAGCTGGGCACTAAATTTATAAATCTTGAAATAAGATTAATTGAATTATTTTATCATCGGAAAACCAAATGGTGGTTTCCACAGCGATATAGAAAACCTGGTGATATTTAATTCAACATCAAAATGATTGATTCGCTTTTTATAAAATATATATGCGAACTAAACAAAATTATTAGTGAGTGTAATGTGATCAAGGCAGGTTTATACCAAATACATGCTCAGCTCGACTCACAACAATAAAAATCATTATGACAAGTATTTTCTTGTAGTAACAATAAGTATAAATTTACACAGACGTAGGATTTCTTGGCAAATGTTTGTGAATCACAAAACATAGATTGTGGGATTAAAGGAAATGCAAAGATCTTTCACTTGCCAGAGGAAGTACAGCGAATAAACTACCGGATCCCAGAGATATGAAAGATTTACCAGAATTATCTGCTAACCAATTCATCTGCAGCTGAAAGAACTTTTCAGGACGGAATAATGTGACAGAAAACATGGAAATCATGAACAAAATGATAATTATCGCATCATTTAGTAATGGCAGCACACAACGGTAATGGTGGAACGGAGTACACACGCACGTAGGGTGGGACTGATTTACAGCTCGCTGAAACAAAAAATATTTCATCAATCGACAGACGCGCATTCTCACATAGCTTTTGTGGTCACTGCTCAACTAATTCATCGATTGATTCACTGAGTCAATCTAATCAATTTCACGTGTGTAAGTCAAAAACTCACAACATGAATCTGTCAACCAGTCACTCGTTCACTCACTCACTCACTCAACTAACTTTGAGTTCATATGTCCGTTGGAGAATATGCGCACCTGGAACTCGCCCTCCTCGTTGGGGTCGAAGGTAGACGGAACGAGCTCTGATCGGGCGGTCAGACACGATAGAAGAGTTCGTCCCTCATGGTGATGATGGCAGCGGCAGCCAGCAGCCAACAATCACCGAGTTCACCCTGGATCACGTCGAAACGCGAGTGACCCTCCACGAACAGCTGCGGTTCGAAGTAGATCTCCTGCAAAATTTTGATGGATAATGTATTTGGTGTCTATTTTCTTACCGGACTTCTACATCACTGAAGCCAACAGGGCCCACTAAAACCATAGAAGAACGGGGTTTTCGTAGTGGCTAGAGAGGTTAAATAAACTGAGACTGACAAATTATTCGGAAAGTATTTCACTGATATCTCATTCACTGTTACTGTTTCATTGGTTGAAATCAAGAAAAACAAGGGATTTGGGAGGGATGCATCATTGAATCACTATCAATCATCGGTAAGACCTTAGTTTGAATGTATGACTGACCGACCAGACGATAAATAATGAAATCCTGGAAACTGAAACTGAACGTCTTCAGATTTAGATTTTTTCCGGTTTTTACTGGTTTGACTCGCATATAATCGGTCTTACAAACTCCACTGAATTAACGAGAAACGGATTAAAGAAAAGTGAATTCAAATTTGTATATATTTAATTTCCACAAAAATAAAGTAAAATTGCGACAGCAACTAACACCGGGTCGTTTCCATTCAACGTGCTTATTGGGCAGACCCTCACGACTGTAGGCCAACGAGCTGTCGTCTGCCGGAAACGTTGGGTCCTCGAACAGTTGCGTGTTGTCCAGGCACTCCTGACGCAGACGTTCGAATTCCTGCAATTCAAAATGAAACCATTGCATATTTTCATTGAAACATTATTAGTTAATATGAAAAATTACCTTTATTTTATTGCGAATACCCATGCAAAGCAAACAGTTATGTTTTGGGCTTATTTAATTAGAACTAACCGTTTCTCATTAAAAAAAAACATTCAAAACTTGATTTGATTTAGTTAAGGGTTATTAGTAAAGTATGGGTGAGCGTTAGTTTGTCACTCTGAAATTGAATTGAACGGGCGAAACACTATACAACCTGATAGTCACCAAGTCCATCCTGAAACGATGATGCAAGTGTCAAGTGAAAGTGAAAGAAGAAAAGTGAGCTGTGGAATTGAAACACAGAAGTGCAAATAGGTTAGCTTAGCATACCTACTGTATGTCTAATCAATCAATAGTGACATAAAAATATGACAGAAAAAAGTGCAAACCAGAAAAAGGAAGACGTGAAAAGGTTCAAAATAATCGGAGCCCAACAAGATAAGAAATCATTTTTGAAACAGTCATTGTTTAGAAGAAAACATAATTTTCACTTATCTTATAAAACAATATCTTAAAAATGTCAACAACAACAACATTAACAACAACAACACCAGCAGCAGCAATAAAAATAATCAACCTGAGACTCCCCAGGTTGTGGCCGCGGTGGTGGTCCTGGTCGGGGACGCACTGCACCTCCATGAGGATCAACCACTGGCACGAACGGATCCACCTGAAAATTAGGGTAATTCAACCGCGAAAAACATCTCCACAAACCCAATAACGGTGATGGCACTCGCTTATTCAATCAATCAGGCACTCTCTCATTCAATCAATCAGCCACTCGCTCATTCAATCAATCAGGCACTCTCTCATTCAATCAATCAGCCACTCGCTCATTCAATCCATCAGGCACTCTCTCATTCAATCAATCAGGCACTCGCTCATTCAATCCATCAGGCACTCTCTCATTCAATCAATCAGGCACTCTCTCATTCAATCAATCAGCCACTCGCTCATTCAATAAATCAGGCACTCGCTCAATCAATCAATCAGGCACTCTCTCATTCAATCAATCAGGCACTCTTATTCAATCAATCAGGCACTCTTATTCAATCAATCAGGCACTCTCATTCAATCAATCAGGCACTCGCTCATTCAAATCCATCAGGCACTCTCTCATTCAATCAATCAGGCACTCGCTCATTCAATCAATCAGGCACTCTCTCATTCAATCAATCAGCCACTCGCTCATTCAATCAATCAGGCACTCTCATTCAATCAATCAGGCACTCGCTCATTCAATCCATCAGGCACTCTCTCATTTAATCAATCAGGCACTCGCTCAATCAATCAATCAGGCACTCTCTCATTCAATCAATCAGCCACTCGCTCATTCAATCAATCAGGCACTCTCATTCAATCAAGCAGGCACTCTCATTCAATCAATCAGGCACTCGCTCATTTAGTCAATCCGACACTCACTCTCAATCAATCAGGCACTCCCTCATTCACTCACTCATGCAATCAATAAGGAACTCACTCACTCACTTAAAAAACTGGACGTCGCGGTGCTCGGAAATTCTCACGACAGGTCATCGGGGGTTAACGAACAGTGAAGCTGCGCAAGGGAAGTCGAGAATTTGAAAATGTAGCACCGTGGGAATTCGGCAACACAATGTTCAATTGCCGAATACGTGCAGCATGTCATCCGATGGAAGAAGATACCTGAAAATAGAAAAAAAACGACGCCCGCGCCAACGCCGCTCCGGCTGGCATTTCCCCCGACAATACATCGTATTACACTAGCGGACGAGAAGAGGTGATGAAAGTGGAATCCCCCCCTCTTTGGCCTTTTCAAAAAGATGAATATGTACCCTAAAGTGTAGGTCAAATGGCCTGAAAACTGCAAATTCCCCCCTCTTTAAAGAAATTCCCCTCCCTTTGAAGGTTTAGCTCGTCCGCAGTGGCGTATTAGTCAGTATTGTCGGGGAGTGTCTGCTACTCATGTTATTCTCAACTATTTTTTCTTAATAGTTAAGAACAAAATGAGCACCCAGCCGGAGCGACGTGGACGCCCTCCCCCATTCCGGCCATTAATATAAATGGTCACCATGAGGTACAGTGTCAAAAAGCCGTTCATTGTAGCACAATTCATTAATTTTGTTCAACGTGTTTTTTTTGTTTCCTTAACTATTAATAAACAAGCAACTAAAAATGCCCTGAAGGCATGGGGAGTAACAAATATGGTTCGATCCTGGCAAGTCCAATCGTGAAAAAGTATGAGACAAGAAAGCGTTATTCTTATATTTTAAATAGTCTGATCGTAAAAAAGCAGGAAACAAGATTTGCGATGAATCACGAAAAGTCTGTACTTCAGTAAATCAAGAATCAAACCAAATTACACGAAACATATTTGGGACTTTTGACGAATGGAGTGGTAATCATTAAAAATAGATTTTTTTTCAGTGTAAAGGCTGGAAGTCAATTTTGCAAAATACCTTACCCGTCATGAAAAAAGTTAAAAAAAAATTGTGGCAGACTCGTCGCGCAATTCGAATAAAATGACCCATGCTCACGACGAGCTAGACAAAATAAATAGAATAGGATTTCGTTTTCACCGAAAAGTCAAAAATATGTTTCGTGTAATTTGGTTTGATTCTTGATTTACTGAAGTACAGACTTTTCGTGATTCATCGCAAATCTTGTTTCCTGCTTTTTTACGATCAGACTATTTAAAATATAAGAATAACGCTTTCTTGTCTCATACTTTTTCACGATTGGACTTGCCAGGATCGAACCATATTTGTTACTCCCCATGCCTTCAGGGCATTTTTAGTTGCTTGTCTTTAACTTTTTTATGTGTGAACAAATCACATGTAGATTATGTGAAAACGTCACAGATCTTCAACAATTTTTGGATTTGGATTTGGATTTGGATTTTAACATTTGGATTTTCAAATATTGAAGAACAGCAAAAATGTGAGAACAGGGATCGTTTGCGAGCCCCTTCAATTTTTTCTTATAGAAGAAGTCATTACATAATTGACAAAATGACGTAAAAAGATTCTCAATTACTAATATAGTGAAATAAAAGCTGCCTTATGTTATCTTAAGTGGAAAGTTGAAGTTCGAGAACAGTACATAATATCAAAATTATACAATTTAAATTTTTCGTTGTTTTTTGTTTAACCACCGTTTAACCTGTAAACCCACTATCCACTTGACTAACTTGATGAAAAATATTATATGAATTGGTTCGCATCATCAAACCTAGTTTACAAGAATAAATTTATCATTAAATTGAGTGTGAAAGTTACTTCAAAACCTGACTACTATTTGGTTAGCGCCGAATTGTACGAACAGCGGAGGCTGTACCATGTGACTCCTGAAATTTTTTTCCTTATTTCCAGATCACTTATAATACGGTTTTGAAGTTTTTTCATGATATTGGTACATGTATAAAAGCAAAGAAAAAAAATTCTTTGAAAAAAATTTTAACCCGTTTTTTCGAATTTGTATTTTTTGGCTGATCATAAAAACTTATTTAAAGATACTGATCAAGTTTTTTAAAAAGCTTTTGTTAGAAGTGTTATCCTTCTAGACATCCTGTTAAAATCAAGTTTGTCATGTTTCTGTATAAATAAAAATTTTGGAATCTAATGTGGCTGAAACAGCGTGAATGAGGGATCTTAAATTTTTACCGTTTTTGACGGCTCATAAATATATTTTTGAAAATACAAAAAGAATCATCTTTTCTGTTTTGAGTACAGCTTTAGTCACTGTGAACATTCAATTAATACAACGGGTCTCAAGGCTTTAACCCTTATGATAATCTGGTTTTCGAAAGAGAAAAAATCGTCAAAAACTGAAAAATTTTTCTACATCAGTTTTTAGAAGTTTTTAGCAAAGTACGATGATTTTATCGAAAAATGTGTCGAAGAGAGGTCATATTGAAATTTGATTCCGCGTATGATGGGCTTTTTTTCATAACGAGTCAATCACCTCAACAAAAGTATTAGGGCATTTGTGAAAATTTTCCTAAAAATTTTCCACTACAAACCTGCTGCGCTTTTTTGTGTTTTCCAGTAGATTGTTAAATTGAATAGCGGAACAGAGTAAGACAAGTGTATTACACATTCTGTTGAAATTTCAGTTTGATCGGACCTTCCTATCGCTCATACAACGATTCTTTCTCCATTTTGCCTGCGATTTTTGACATTTTTTTTGTAAAATCCCCGAAAAATAGTGAAAATATTCATTCGATCACCGGTACAGTTTAATAATCGTCTTCTACGCAGGGAGTTGACCCATGTACCAATTTTCAGCTTTACAGGTCTTACCCAGGTGCCCATACAGCGTTTTTGATGAGGAAAAAAAAAACGGAAAATCGCATTTTCATCATTTTCGGACCTGAAAAATGAAAATTTATCCCTACCGGGTTAAAAATAGCTTGGGAGATGTAAAATCACACGAGAAAACCGATGAAACAGACTAGAAGTTGATACGATGATGCTAGATCGAGATACCCGCAAAAAAGCTTATCTTAATCGAACCATATTAAGGGAACGGCCTAGCGGCCGTCCCTTGATTGAACCTGGCTAGCCCTCACGCCACGTGCCTACTATACTCATTCTTTGCGTCCCTGCGAAGGCACCCTTAATAATTGTTGTCCCTGCGAAGGCACCCTTAATAATTGTTGTCCCTGCGAAGGCATCCAACCCGAGCGGCAAACAGCACTTTTTATTCATGTACGTATAGTCTATGGCCCCGTGCACGTCGAAATCTTGAATTATTTTTTTATCCGACTCGGATCAAAAATTAATCCGTGCCTATACTTATACACTATCAACTCAGATTATTTGCCGTTATGACTTGCCAGATGTTGCATCACCGGCTTAACGTCCTGGTACGCCCGCACAACTCCAGACTTTGGTGTATCGAAAAACGTGTGACACCAAAAGGTACCAAAAGGGTACCTTGCATGTGGCGTAAATAGACAAATGTTTGGCTAGTTTTTTGAACATTTAATGTATTTGGCTAAAAATTGGTGTACGGGCAGAGCAAACAGTGGTGGATAGAATGGTGTAATAAAAATTAAACTTCACTTTTTGTTTTTTACGTTTAGGGCACTTTTTGTACCAAAAGGGTACCTTGCATGTGGCGTAAATAGACAAATGTTTGGCTAGTTTTTTGAACATTTAATGTATTTGGCTAAAAATTGGTGTACGGGCAGAGCAAACAGTGGTGGATAGAATGGTGTAATAAAAATTAAACTTCACTTTTTGTTTTTTACGTTTAGGGCACTTTTTGTACCGAAAGGGTACCTTGCATGTGGCCTAAATAGACAAATGTTTGGCTAGTTTTTTGAACATTTAATGTATTTGGCTAAAAATTGGTGTACGGGCAGAGCAAACAGTGGTGGATAGAATGGTGTAATAAAAATTAAACTTCACTTTTTGAATTTTTACGTTTAGGGCACTTTTTGTACCAAAAGGGTACCTTGCATGTGGCGTAAATAGACAAATGTTTGGCTAGTTTTTTGAACATTTAATGTATTTGGCTAAAAATTGGTGTACGGGCAGAGCAAACAATGGTGGATAGAATGGTGTAATAAAAATTAAACTTCACTTTTTGTTTTTTACGTTTAGGGGACTTTTTGTACCAAAAGGGTACCTTGCATGTGGCCTAAATAGACAAATGTTTGGCTAGTTTTTTGAACATTTAATGTATTTGGCTAAAAATTGGTGTACGGGCAGAGCAAACAGTGGTGGATAGAATGGTGTAATAAAAATTAAACTTCACTTTTTGTTTTTTACGTTTAGGGGACTTTTTGTACCAAAAGGGTACCTTGCATGTGGCCTAAATAGACAAATGTTTGGCTAGTTTTTTGAACATTTAATGTATTTGGCTAAAAATTGGTGTACGGGCAGAGCAAACAGTGGTGGATAGAATGGTGTAATAAAAATTAAACTTCACTTCCTTGCGACGCGCGTAGTCTGAACAATTACATTAAAAGTGACACACAAACTCTGTAAGTTACGATTCATTCGCAGTTTAAGAACAGCTGTTTAATATCGAAGAGGTGCGATTTTACAGCCCAGTAGAGTACATGCTTACCTAATAAAAAAACTGGTCCATATTTTTCAAAGTGTCCGGAAATCGTCTGCTAACATCATAATAACGTGTCAGAATAGCATTCGGAACTGATATTCCAGTGATTTACCTTCATTTTCATTTCTCTAAATTGGTGCGTGTTTTTCTTAGAAATGGACATCTTTGGCGAAACTATTTTTATGTAATAACTGGGACATTGCCGTGTTTAAATTGATTGAAACATCAGAAGTACGGAAAAGAACACCGAATAAATTAGGAAAAATGTGGCCCATGTTTTTATCGTCTTCTTGTATTAGCAGTTTTCCAACCACGATATGCTTTAAAAAAAATAAATCAATAAAAAAAATAAAAGAAAGCTTACTGGAGGCTGATTGACGGTGCTGATTTTTGATGACGTCCTCGTTGTTGATGGCCTATAAATTAGTATAACTGAACTAAACTGTGATGAGGCGGCAAGGTATTTTAATTGGGTGGGTAACGCAGCCAAAATACGGCCGAAGAAAAAAAAGACCGAAAATTAGTTTATATGACCTGTAACCAGGGCTTGTCAAATAAAAAATATGAAACAACAAAAATGGAGATCAATTTTTTATCGACTTGTTCGGGAAATTCTAAGGGTATCTAAAACCTGTTGTATGAGATCGGGAGACGCCAGTTCCAACGGAATCAGTTCGAATACGCACCCATCGGACGTGAATCGGACGGGTACACTGTGAGAGCCGGGTGGCAGCGGTTCCGACTCTACCACTGTCCATGTGATAGCCGGCCTGTCATAGACAACCTGCGAAAACTATTTATTTTATTGTTTATAAAAAATGCGGGATTAAAACATGTAGAGTAGAAAACGATAATTTTAACCTACAATAGAAAGCATTACTCGGAACGACTTTCGTTAATTGATGTAGATTTAACCACCGATAACCACCGATAACCACCGATAACCACCGATAACCACCGTTAACCACCGATAACCACCGATAACCACCGATTTAACCGATAACCACCGATAACCACCGATTTAACCACCAATAACCTTGGCCACGGATCCAGCTGCTGTTGACTGTTGGCCTCGGCGCGTTTCGTCATCGAATAACTAGAGCTGCAAAATTACAGCTTTCATGCACGATTACAAAAATAAGAATATAATAAAAATATAAAAAAATGTCGTAATTTTGAGACGTGTAATGTCGCAATTAGCAATTTTGAGACCAATTTACCTACACCTTGGGTAACAAATTCCAGTTTTTGAAATTGTCAAAGAGGGGGAATACCACTTTTCCCACGCTTTCTCGTCAGCTAGTGGTTAAAGAATGCGAATACTGAAAAAAATATTTAAAAAACACCCAACCCTCCGGTCGGCGTGGCGACGCTGGGTGACGCAATTAACGGTACCACCCTTGATCACTGATTGGATCGCGGCCATCGGACGAGGATGATCGTCAAAGTGTTCCTCCATCGAGAACGGATCTTCGGGCGACTGAAAAAATTGAACATTTACATTAGTCAATAATTATTTTTTTCATGTTTTGAATTTTTTGAAGAAACAACTAGTTTTGCGTAATGAGTTCATTTATACAGCATTATAACTGTTTATAACTTCAAAACTGTCGATTTTCATGCTGAAGGTAGCATTTTACCAGAAAAAAAACTCCACGACTTCGAACCAATTTAATTACACCAACCGCTTTGTTATTAGCCGCTCGTACGCCCTTCTTTTTGCTGCCGCCACGCGGCTCCGTCTGCGCCTGACGACGTGCCGCCGCCGTGGATTCTGGAAAAAAAATCCTAGTGAAATAAATGAATATACTATATATATTTTTATTAATTCCCCACTTTAAATAAATTTTAATAGATCCCCTCTTTGAAGAAACCACCCTCCCTTCAGATGATTGACTCGTCCGCCAGTCATATGTACATGGCGTGATATTCGGCGGCACTACATATACACATATTCAAATTTTATTCAAGTTTATCACCATAATGGCAACGAGAAATTCACAAATCGAAGAGTAAAAACACGAGAATATCATGCGAAAATTGAGTCAACTAATAATAATTATCGTTTACTAACGCGCTTGTGTGGGCGTGGTATGCGCCGATGCCGGTTGTGTGCGGGTGCGTTTGGCTGCCGGTTCCGGCGTTCGCTGCAGGTCGGATCGTCGACCACGACCGCCACCACGAGCCGGAGTCGTCGGTTCGTCAGCCGCCTCGTCATCAACGGCCGATACCGAAGCCGACGCCTGACGTTGGCCGCGTTTGCGACTATAATCGTTGTAAAAAGTAAAATGTCGTTTATTCAGTTTTCGATTCGGCGTTTTCTTGCTGCCCGTTGACACGCTGCAGAATATAATTTCGTTCATAAATTAAGTTCATTAGACAACTTGAAACATGTTTCCATTCACTTTACAATTGGAAAACTCACACGTCAGATTATTTTCGAATTGGCGGTGATTTTCGAAATTTTTGGCTGTGGAGATCGAGTTGAAATTAACAAATACAGTGAAAAAATCGACACTCGATCAATTATTAAAATCAAACAGTTGTTCTTGAGCTAACTTGACCCCATCATTGATTTCACAAAAATTTCTCTATAACTTCAAAAAATTCCTCCAACCTGCTGGCATCCAAATCCGCCGTGGTATCAGCTTCATCACCATCTTCTTCATCTTCCGAACCCTCCTCTTTTTCTTCTTCAGCAGCCTCAACCTTTTTAGCCGGACTCGACTTGGCCGGCGAAGCTTTCTGTGGTGACGGCTTCTTTTTAGGTGATGACTCTTCGGATAGTTTGCTGAAAAATAAATTGAATTTTTAAAGATATAAAAAACTTGCTTTTATAATGTGACCAGTCTTTGAATAAAGGCGGGCAGTCTTATGATAAACAAATAGAAACAAACTGATTCCACAATTGGAGGTCGTGTATGTATTCGATTTAATATTATAAATGTGAATCACGATTCAACATTGAAATATGAATTACAAAGATAAAATTTCATATGACTGATGAGGTTGAGCGTGGTACTGTGAATAGAAAAAAAAGCTGAAAGTAGTCAGTGTGGATTTCTAACATGAAACCAAATTATTTAATATAAACTTTAAAAAAATCAACCATAGAAACCTTTTATCAGCGGTTGCATCAGCGTCCTCGGTTTCCTCAGTCGCTTCCTCTTCCTTCTCAGCATCCTCCTCTTCGTCATCATCTTCTTCAATCTCAAACCTGCGACTCGTGTTGTTGGTGGTCGACTTGCACGGGGTCTTTGATGGGCTGGACTTCGCGGGTGAACTCTGAGAAAACTTGAAAATCTTTGTTTTAGCGGAACTGTTATAAAAGCGCTGTTCATGAGTGGAAAACCACGCTGGACACCTCCGCTTCGCGGTGCTAACGGTCCAAGGCGGGGGCATAAAACTTAGGTTTCAGTGTAGGCTTAGGCTTAGGCTTAGCCTTTGGAGAAGGGCTCGGGCGCTACGCGCCCAAGCCCTTCCCAAAACCTAAGCCTAATCCTAAGCCTAAACTGAAAACTAACTCTTAGCCTCATACTCGGCGATCTCGCTTAGAACGAACAGTCTGTGCTAATGACTAAGCCGAAGCCTTATAAACAATGAAATAGGCTCTCCAAATATTAATAGGTAATAAAATTTACTTGTCCGAGTTCCGCAAACCTAAATTCCGTAATTTAAGGTTCCGCCCTAAGCCTAAGCCCAAGCCTAAGCCTAAAAGCGCTGTTCATGAGTGGAAAACCACGCTGGACACCTCCGCTTCGCGGTGCTAACGGTCCAAGGCGGGGGCATAAAACTTAGGTTTCAGTGTAGGCTTAGGCTTAGGCTTAGCCTTTGGAGAAGGGCTCGGGCGCTACGCGCCCAAGCCCTTCCCAAACCCTAAGCCTAATCCTAAGCCTAAACTGAAAACTAACTCTTAGCCTCATACTCGGCGATCTCGCTTAGAACGAACAGTCTGTGCTAATGACTAAGCCGAAGCCTTATAAACAATGAAATAGGCTCTCCAAATATTAATAGGTAATAAAATTTACTTGTCCGAGTTCCGCAAACCTAAATTCCGTAATTTAAGGTTCCGCCCTAAGCCTAAGCCCAAGCCTAAGCCTAAAAGCGCTGTTCATGAGTGGAAAACCACGCTGGACACCTCCGCTTCGCGGTGCTAACGGTCCAAGGCGGGGGCATAAAACTTAGGTTTCAGTGTAGGCTTAGGCTTAGGCTTAGCCTTTGGAGAAGGGCTCGGGCGCTACGCGCCCAAGCCCTTCCCAAACCCTAAGCCTAATCCTAAGCCTAAACTGAAAACTAACTCTTAGCCTCATACTCGGCGATCTCGCTTAGAACGAACAGTCTGTGCTAATGACTAAGCCGAAGCCTTATAAACAATGAAATAGGCTCTCCAAATATTAATAGGTAATAAAATTTACTTGTCCGAGTTCCGCAAACCTAAATTCCGTAATTTAAGGTTCCGCCCTAAGCCTAAGCCCAAGCCTAAGCCTAAAAGCGCTGTTCATGAGTGGAAAACCACGCTGGACACCTCCGCTTCGCGGTGCTAACGGTCCAAGGCGGGGGCATAAAACTTAGGTTTCAGTGTAGGCTTAGGCTTAGGCTTAGCCTTTGGAGAAGGGCTCGGGCGCTACGCGCCCAAGCCCTTCCCAAAACCTAAGCCTAATCCTAAGCCTAAACTGAAAACTAACTCTTAGCCTCATACTCGGCGATCTCGCTTAGAACGAACAGTCTGTGCTAATGACTAAGCCGAAGCCTTATAAACAATGAAATAGGCTCTCCAAATATTAATAGGTAATAAAATTTACTTGTCCGAGTTCCGCAAACCTAAATTCCGTAATTTAAGGTTCCGCCCTAAGCCTAAGCCCAAGCCTAAGCCTAAAAGCGCTGTTCATGAGTGGAAAACCACGCTGGACACCTCCGCTTCGCGGTGCTAACGGTCCAAGGCGGGGGCATAAAACTTAGGTTTCAGTGTAGGCTTAGGCTTAGGCTTAGCCTTTGGAGAAGGGCTCGGGCGCTACGCGCCCAAGCCCTTCCCAAAACCTAAGCCTAATCCTAAGCCTAAACTGAAAACTAACTCTTAGCCTCATACTCGGCGATCTCGCTTAGAACGAACAGTCTGTGCTAATGACTAAGCCGAAGCCTTATAAACAATGAAATAGGCTCTCCAAATATTAATAGGTAATAAAATTTACTTGTCCGAGTTCCGCAAACCTAAATTCCGTAATTTAAGGTTCCGCCCTAAGCCTAAGCCCAAGCCTAAGCCTAAAAGCGCTGTTCATGAGTGGAAAACCACGCTGGACACCTCCGCTTCGCGGTGCTAACGGTCCAAGGCGGGGGCATAAAACTTAGGTTTCAGTGTAGGCTTAGGCTTAGGCTTAGCCTTTGGAGAAGGGCTCGGGCGCTACGCGCCCAAGCCCTTCCCAAAACCTAAGCCTAATCCTAAGCCTAAACTGAAAACTAACTCTTAGCCTCATACTCGGCGATCTCGCTTAGAACGAACAGTCTGTGCTAATGACTAAGCCGAAGCCTTATAAACAATGAAATAGGCTCTCCAAATATTAATAGGTAATAAAATTTACTTGTCCGAGTTCCGCAAACCTAAATTCCGTAATTTAAGGTTCCGCCCTAAGCCTAAGCCCAAGCCTAAGCCTAAAAGCGCTGTTCATGAGTGGAAAACCACGCTGGACACCTCCGCTTCGCGGTGCTAACGGTCCAAGGCGGGGGCATAAAACTTAGGTTTCAGTGTAGGCTTAGGCTTAGGCTTAGCCTTTGGAGAAGGGCTCGGGCGCTACGCGCCCAAGCCCTTCCCAAACCCTAAGCCTAATCCTAAGCCTAAACTGAAAACTAACTCTTAGCCTCATACTCGGCGATCTCGCTTAGAACGAACAGTCTGTGCTAATGACTAAGCCGAAGCCTTATAAACAATGAAATAGGCTCTCCAAATATTAATAGGTAATAAAATTTACTTGTCCGAGTTCCGCAAACCTAAATTCCGTAATTTAAGGTTCCGCCCTAAGCCTAAGCCCAAGCCTAAGCCTAAAAGCGCTGTTCATGAGTGGAAAACCACGCTGGACACCTCCGCTTCGCGGTGCTAACGGTCCAAGGCGGGGGCATAAAACTTAGGTTTCAGTGTAGGCTTAGGCTTAGGCTTAGCCTTTGGAGAAGGGCTCGGGCGCTACGCGCCCAAGCCCTTCCCAAACCCTAAGCCTAATCCTAAGCCTAAACTGAAAACTAACTCTTAGCCTCATACTCGGCGATCTCGCTTAGAACGAACAGTCTGTGCTAATGACTAAGCCGAAGCCTTATAAACAATGAAATAGGCTCTCCAAATATTAATAGGTAATAAAATTTACTTGTCCGAGTTCCGCAAACCTAAATTCCGTAATTTAAGGTTCCGCCCTAAGCCTAAGCCCAAGCCTAAGCCTAAAAGCGCTGTTCATGAGTGGAAAACCACGCTGGACACCTCCGCTTCGCGGTGCTAACGGTCCAAGGCGGGGGCATAAAACTTAGGTTTCAGTGTAGGCTTAGGCTTAGGCTTAGCCTTTGGAGAAGGGCTCGGGCGCTACGCGCCCAAGCCCTTCCCAAAACCTAAGCCTAATCCTAAGCCTAAACTGAAAACTAACTCTTAGCCTCATACTCGGCGATCTCGCTTAGAACGAACAGTCTGTGCTAATGACTAAGCCGAAGCCTTATAAACAATGAAATAGGCTCTCCAAATATTAATAGGTAATAAAATTTACTTGTCCGAGTTCCGCAAACCTAAATTCCGTAATTTAAGGTTCCGCCCTAAGCCTAAGCCCAAGCCTAAGCCTAAAAGCGCTGTTCATGAGTGGAAAACCACGCTGGACACCTCCGCTTCGCGGTGCTAACGGTCCAAGGCGGGGGCATAAAACTTAGGTTTCAGTGTAGGCTTAGGCTTAGGCTTAGCCTTTGGAGAAGGGCTCGGGCGCTACGCGCCCAAGCCCTTCCCAAAACCTAAGCCTAATCCTAAGCCTAAACTGAAAACTAACTCTTAGCCTCATACTCGGCGATCTCGCTTAGAACGAACAGTCTGTGCTAATGACTAAGCCGAAGCCTTATAAACAATGAAATAGGCTCTCCAAATATTAATAGGTAATAAAATTTACTTGTCCGAGTTCCGCAAACCTAAATTCCGTAATTTAAGGTTCCGCCCTAAGCCTAAGCCCAAGCCTAAGCCTAAAAGCGCTGTTCATGAGTGGAAAACCACGCTGGACACCTCCGCTTCGCGGTGCTAACGGTCCAAGGCGGGGGCATAAAACTTAGGTTTCAGTGTAGGCTTAGGCTTAGGCTTAGCCTTTGGAGAAGGGCTCGGGCGCTACGCGCCCAAGCCCTTCCCAAAACCTAAGCCTAATCCTAAGCCTAAACTGAAAACTAACTCTTAGCCTCATACTCGGCGATCTCGCTTAGAACGAACAGTCTGTGCTAATGACTAAGCCGAAGCCTTATAAACAATGAAATAGGCTCTCCAAATATTAATAGGTAATAAAATTTACTTGTCCGAGTTCCGCAAACCTAAATTCCGTAATTTAAGGTTCCGCCCTAAGCCTAAGCCCAAGCCTAAGCCTAAAAGCGCTGTTCATGAGTGGAAAACCACGCTGGACACCTCCGCTTCGCGGTGCTAACGGTCCAAGGCGGGGGCATAAAACTTAGGTTTCAGTGTAGGCTTAGGCTTAGGCTTAGCCTTTGGAGAAGGGCTCGGGCGCTACGCGCCCAAGCCCTTCCCAAAACCTAAGCCTAAACTGAAAACTAACTCTTAGCCTCATACTCGGCGATCTCGCTTAGAACGAACAGTCTGTGCTAATGACTAAGCCGAAGCCTTATAAACAATGAAATAGGCTCTCCAAATCTTAATAGGTAATAAAATTTACTTGTCCGAGTTCCGCAAAACTAAATTCCGTAATTTAAGGTTCCGCTTTCGTAAGTTCCGCTAAAAACACATCCCCAAAAAACGGTAATGCTCATCCGCCACCAACATAATGCGCGCGAAGCGCGCGCGAATCGGTGGTATTATGGACCGGGTTGCCGAAAAAATTTCGCGCGCGCGAAATTTTTTCGGCAACCCGGTCCATAATACCACCGATTCGCGCGAGTTTTGATTGCGCCTACGGAGCGTGAAATTTGCTCATCCGCCACCAACATAATGCGCGCGAAGCGCGCGCGAATCGGTGGTATTATGGACCGGGTTGCCGAAAAAATTTCGCGCGCGAAATTTTTTCGGCAACCCGGTCCATAATACCACCGATTCGCGCGCGTTTTGATTGCGCCTACGGAGCGGGAAATTTGCTCATCCGCCACCAACTTAATGCGCACTAAAATCGCTATTTTAAGTATTTTTTTTCCTCATAGGCCACTTACAAACCTCCAGTGGTGGGCCGGCGTACAGCAGCCGGTTGGAACATCCGTCCATCGTTCGTCCGTTCCTTCTTCCGTTCGTCCGTCCGTGCCCGTTCGTCCGTCCGTCCAGGAGATTCCTCTGAAATAATAATTATATACATTGTTGGGACGATTTTATTATGCGAAATAAATAAATAAATAAATAAATACGTAAATAAAATAAATAAATAAATAAATAAATACGCAAAATAAATAAATGATACAGGCGTCGAAAACGCAGTAAAAGCTTATTTTGTGCCGCACAAAAAATTTTTGGCGCAAATTCAAATTTTTTATTTCTTTTCTTTTTTATTTTTTATTTCTTTTCGTGTTTTGAATTGACAAGGAGTTTTGCATGTCAAATACAGTGTGGAATTTTGTTGATTTTTCGCAACAAGTTTTGAGCTTTGAATTTATTTGTGACAGAAAATAGTTGAGCCCTGGTTTCAGGTTTGCTCTGGAGTGAGAAAACCAGAGATGCTTGACTGGTCACTAATGCTTTTAATGAAATATTTTACGTCAAGAATTTTATTGTTTTTTGGATAAAAAAAACCTTATTTTGATCTCATATCATTCCGTTTGATGAAATTTAATCTTAATTCGTGTATAGTTACTAATTCGACGTTCTTTTATGAGTGTATATTATCTGATTTCAGTAGACCAAGTATTCGATGCCATGTCCGACTGTCAGCAACTGCACCCTGATGAGGAGGACGAGGACGCTCGCTAGTTTTTTTATTCGCATTTATAGTGAATAGTCGATACTCTGTCTCTGTTCTTGACTCATGTTCGTCGGTTTTAGTAATCAATTACAAAATTTGTTACACGCAAATTAGTATTCAACTTACGCAACTTGCAATTTCATACTAGACGATTTGGCGATGAAACTTTAGGTATGAATGTGCTTGTCTTTTCACAAAATGGCCCCATACACGTCCAAATCCTGGCTAATCTTGATTAACCTGGGTTAATCTTTTTCGCAGTGTATTTTGATAGGAAAATGTATCCTAGGTTAATCAAGATTAGCCAGGATTTGAGCCATGGGTATACTTATACACTACGAAAAAAGATTAACCTAGGTTAATCAAGATTAGCCAGGATTTGGACGTGTATGGGGCCAATGAGTCAATTTTTTTTTTCGACTGTATTGGTGCGGAAGAGTGGTTTTGTGGTGATTTTTACTACAAACACAAGCAATTGACCAGAAGAACCCCGCGCCCATTGTAATATATTTTAGTTATTATGTTTAGGTTTTGACGACTACGCCGAAGATGACGGTGGTGGTGACAATCAGTGGATCACGGCGGATACGGACCCGTCACAGGTGTACTTCAATGAAGAGGGTCAGGCCGTAATCAATCGACTCATGGGCGGAAATCCCGGTGCTGCTGGAGGTAGTTGATTTGAATGAGCAATTAAATATAGTGGTGGTGCAACAATTTAGATCGTGATAAATATAATTTTTAATGTTAACTTATTGAGATAGAGTTTGCGTAAGTTAAACGGTAAGTTTCCGGTTTTGTATGTGTCTGAATAGAAGGAAATTGCTATAAATAACCTTCTCACGGATTAAATACCAGATTTTTGAGTTTGCTAGAAGGGAGATTTTCGATTTCATTATTCCCTTCTTGTCTTCGGACCGTAGTAACACTCGTTTTCAGAAAATCCGGCTTTGCTATAAATAAGCAAATAGATTTTTTGTACAGTGTATTATTACACAATCCATAGAAACTCTGGATAACCCAGAAGCCTGAATATTAACTACCTTACAGTTGGTTTTTATGTTTAGATGGCCCTGACGTAGCGCCCAATAACGGTGATGGTGCGAACGACGATGACGACACCATGGATGCTGATTAACGTTTATTTATGTTATCAACTTTATTCGATGATTTGGCTCTTATTAATACCGATAATTTTTTTGACTGAGAAACTCTTTGTATTTGGTTTTGTTTCGTTATACTATAGAATAATATGACTTATGTTGCGGGTGATCATGCTTAATTGTGACCGTATTTCATGTGAAATTGTACGTTCCTTCCCGATGAATACTTTTCTTGTTTTCATTTTCTTATATCAATTTATGATTCAGTTAATTTGTTGTATCAGCGTATTGTTTTTCCATACAGTGTATTATATTTGTTGGTTAGATATGCTTCTGGAAGTGCTACCCGTTAAAACATTCAAATTCATCAGTTGGTTTACTTCGTTACAAATATCCACAAAATACACTTCGAAATTTATTCGAATTATGAAAATTCGACGTATATAAAGCGTCTTCAAAAGAAGAAACAGACGTATAGTAGGTAATATAAGCGATAGACAATTTACTGATAATATTTAGATAAAAATTTGATAATGAGATAGAAGCTAGCAACCCATCACAAAGGCTTGCACAAATCATTAGAAACAATCAGGCAATAAAATATCATTCATAAATGTACACATTATCATCAGGCTATGCAGCTGGGCACTAAATTTATAAATCTTGAAATAAGATTAATTGAATTATTTTATCATCGGAAAACCAAATGGTGGTTTCCACAGCGATATAGAAAACCTGGTGATATTTAATTCAACATCAAAATGATTGATTCGCTTTTTATAAAATATATATGCGAACTAAACAAAATTATTAGTGAGTGTAATGTGATCAAGGCAGGTTTATACCAAATACATGCTCAGCTCGACTCACAACAATAAAAATCATTATGACAAGTATTTTCTTGTAGTAACAATAAGTATAAATTTACACAGACGTAGGATTTCTTGGCAAATGTTTGTGAATCACAAAACATAGATTGTGGGATTAAAGGAAATGCAAAGATCTTTCACTTGCCAGAGGAAGTACAGCGAATAAACTACCGGATCCCAGAGATATGAAAGATTTACCAGAATTATCTGCTAACCAATTCATCTGCAGCTGAAAGAACTTTTCAGGACGGAATAATGTGACAGAAAACATGGAAATCATGAACAAAATGATAATTATCGCATCATTTAGTAATGGCAGCACACAACGGTAATGGTGGAACGGAGTACACACGCACGTAGGGTGGGACTGATTTACAGCTCGCTGAAACAAAAAATATTTCATCAATCGACAGACGCGCATTCTCACATAGCTTTTGTGGTCACTGCTCAACTAATTCATCGATTGATTCACTGAGTCAATCTAATCAATTTCACGTGTGTAAGTCAAAAACTCACAACATGAATCTGTCAACCAGTCACTCATTCACTCACTCACTCACTCAACTAACTTTGAGTTCATATGTCCGTTGGAGAATATGCGCACCTGGAACTCGCCCTCCTCGTTGGGGTCGAAGGTAGACGGAACGAGCTCTGATCGGGCGGTCAGACACGATAGAAGAGTTCGTCCCTCATGGTGATGATGGCAGCGGCAGCCAGCAGCCAACAATCACCGAGTTCACCCTGGATCACGTCGAAACGCGAGTGACCCTCCACGAACAGCTGCGGTTCGAAGTAGATCTCCTGCAAAATTTTGATGGATAATGTATTTGGTGTCTATTTTCTTACGGGACTTCTACATCACTGAAGCCAACAGGGCCCACTAAAACCATAGAAGAACGGGGTTTTCGTAGTGGCTAGAGAGGTTAAATAAACTGAGACTGACAAATTATTCGGAAAGTATTTCACTGATATCTCATTCACTGTTACTGTTTCATTGGTTGAAATCAAGAAAAACAAGGGATTTGGGAGGGATGCATCATTGAATCACTATCAATCATCGGTAAGACCTTAGTTTGAATGTATGACTGACCGACCAGACGATAAATAATGAAATCCTGGAAACTGAAACTGAACGTCTTCAGATTTAGATTTTTTCCGGTTTTTACTGGTTTGACTCGCATATAATCGGTCTTACAAACTCCACTGAATTAACGAGAAACGGATTAAAGAAAAGTGAATTCAAATTTGTATATATTTAATTTCCACAAAAATAAAGTAAAATTGCGACAGCAACTAACACCGGGTCGTTTCCATTCAACGTGCTTATTGGGCAGACCCTCACGACTGTAGGCCAACGAGCTGTCGTCTGCCGGAAACGTTGGGTCCTCGAACAGTTGCGTGTTGTCCAGGCACTCCTGACGCAGACGTTCGAATTCCTGCAATTCAAAATGAAACCATTGCATATTTTCATTGAAACATTATTAGTTAATATGAAAAATTACCTTTATTTTATTGCGAATACCCATGCAAAGCAAACAGTTATGTTTTGGGCTTATTTAATTAGAACTAACCGTTTCTCATTAAAAAAAAACATTCAAAACTTGATTTGATTTAGTTAAGGGTTATTAGTAAAGTATGGGTGAGCGTTAGTTTGTCACTCTGAAATTGAATTGAACGGGCGAAACACTATACAACCTGATAGTCACCAAGTCCATCCTGAAACGATGATGCAAGTGTCAAGTGAAAGTGAAAGAAGAAAAGTGAGCTGTGGAATTGAAACACAGAAGTGCAAATAGGTTAGCTTAGCATACCTACTGTATGTCTAATCAATCAATAGTGACATAAAAATATGACAGAAAAAAGTGCAAACCAGAAAAAGGAAGACGTGAAAAGGTTCAAAATAATCGGAGCCCAACAAGATAAGAAATCATTTTTGAAACAGTCATTGTTTAGAAGAAAACATAATTTTCACTTATCTTATAAAACAATATCTTAAAAATGTCAACAACAACAACATTAACAACAACAACACCAGCAGCAGCAATAAAAATAATCAACCTGAGACTCCCCAGGTTGTGGCCGCGGTGGTGGTCCTGGTCGGGGACGCACTGCACCTCCATGAGGATCAACCACTGGCACGAACGGATCCACCTGAAAATTAGGGTAATTCAACCGCGAAAAACATCTCCACAAACCCAATAACGGTGATGGCACTCGCTTATTCAATCAATCAGGCACTCTCTCATTCAATCAATCAGCCACTCGCTCATTCAATCAATCAGGCACTCTCTCATTCAATCAATCAGCCACTCGCTCATTCAATCCATCAGGCACTCTCTCATTCAATCAATCAGGCACTCGCTCATTCAATCCATCAGGCACTCTCTCATTCAATCAATCAGGCACTCTCTCATTCAATCAATCAGCCACTCGCTCATTCAATCAATCAGGCACTCGCTCAATCAATCAATCAGGCACTCTCTCATTCAATCAATCAGGCACTCTTATTCAATCAATCAGGCACTCTTATTCAATCAATCAGGCACTCTCATTCAATCAATCAGGCACTCGCTCATTCAATCCATCAGGCACTCTCTCATTCAATCAATCAGGCACTCGCTCATTCAATCAATCAGGCACTCTCTCATTCAATCAATCAGCCACTCGCTCATTCAATCAATCAGGCACTCTCATTCAATCAATCAGGCACTCGCTCATTCAATCCATCAGGCACTCTCTCATTTAATCAATCAGGCACTCGCTCAATCAATCAATCAGGCACTCTCTCATTCAATCAATCAGCCACTCGCTCATTCAATCAATCAGGCACTCTCATTCAATCAAGCAGGCACTCTCATTCAATCAATCAGGCACTCGCTCATTTAGTCAATCCGACACTCACTCTCAATCAATCAGGCACTCCCTCATTCACTCACTCATGCAATCAATAAAGAACTCACTCACTCACTTAAAAAACTGGACGTCGCGGTGCTCGGAAATTCTCACGACAGGTCATCGGGGGTTAACGAACAGTGAAGCTGCGCAAGGGAAGTCGAGAATTTGAAAATGTTGCACCGTGGGAATTCGGCAACACAATGTTCAATTGCCGAATACGTGCAGCATGTCATCCGATGGAAGAAGATACCTGAAAATAGAAAAAAAACGACGCCCGCGCCAACGCCGCTCCGGCTGGCATTTCCCCCGACAATACAGCGTATTACACTAGCGGACGAGAAGAGGTGATGAAAGTGGAATCCCCCCTCTTTGGCCTTTTCAAAAAGATGAATATGTACCCTAAAGTGTAGGTCAAATGGCCTGAAAACTGCAAATTCCCCCCTCTTTAAAGAAATTCCCCTCCCTTTGAAGGTTTAGCTCGTCCGCAGTGGCGTATTAGTCAGTATTGTCGGGGAGTGTCTGCTACTCATGTTATTCTCAACTATTTTTTCTTAATAGTTAAGAACAAAATGAGCACCCAGCCGGAGCGACGTGGACGCCCTCCCCCATTCCGGCCATTAATATAAATGGTCACCATGAGGTACAGTGTCAAAAAGCCGTTCATTGTAGCACAATTCATTAATTTTGTTCAACGTGTTTTTTTTGTTTCCTTAACTATTAATAAATTGAACCTGGCTAGCCCTCACGCCACGTGCCTACTATACTCATTCTTTGCGTCCCTGCGAAGGCACCCTTAATAATTGTTGTCCCTGCGAAGGCACCCTTAATAATTGTTGTCCCTGCGAAGGCATCCAACCCGAGCGGCAAACAGCACTTTTTATTCATGTACGTATAGTCTATGGCCCCGTGCACGTCGAAATCTTGAATTATTTTTTTATCCGACTCGGATCAAAAATTAATCCGTGCCTATACTTATACACTATCAACTCAGATTATTTGCCGTTATGACTTGCCAGATGTTGCATCACCGGCTTAACGTCCTGGTACGCCCGCACAACTCCAGACTTTGGTGTATCGAAAAACGTGTGACACCAAAAGGTACCAAAAGGGTACCTTGCATGTGGCGTAAATAGACAAATGTTTGGCTAGTTTTTTGAACATTTAATGTATTTGGCTAAAAATTGGTGTACGGGCAGAGCAAACAGTGGTGGATAGAATGGTGTAATAAAAATTAAACTTCACTTTTTGTTTTTTACGTTTAGGGCACTTTTTGTACCAAAAGGGTACCTTGCATGTGGCGTAAATAGACAAATGTTTGGCTAGTTTTTTGAACATTTAATGTATTTGGCTAAAAATTGGTGTACGGGCAGAGCAAACAGTGGTGGATAGAATGGTGTAATAAAAATTAAACTTCACTTTTTGTTTTTTACGTTTAGGGGACTTTTTGTACCAAAAGGGTACCTTGCATGTGGCCTAAATAGACAAATGTTTGGCTAGTTTTTTGAACATTTAATGTATTTGGCTAAAAATTGGTGTACGGGCAGAGCAAACAGTGGTGGATAGAATGGTGTAATAAAAATTAAACTTCACTTTTTGAATTTTTACGTTTAGGGCACTTTTTGTACCAAAAGGGTACCTTGCATGTGGCGTAAATAGACAAATGTTTGGCTAGTTTTTTGAACATTTAATGTATTTGGCTAAAAATTGGTGTACGGGCAGAGCAAACAATGGTGGATAGAATGGTGTAATAAAAATTAAACTTCACTTTTTGTTTTTTACGTTTAGGGGACTTTTTGTACCAAAAGGGTACCTTGCATGTGGCCTAAATAGACAAATGTTTGGCTAGTTTTTTGAACATTTAATGTATTTGGCTACAAATTGGTGTACGGGCAGAGCAAACAGTGGTGGATAGAATGGTGTAATAAAAATTAAACTTCACTTCCTTGCGACGCGCGTAGTCTGAACAATTACATTAAAAGTGACACACAAACTCTGTAAGTTACGATTCATTCGCAGTTTAAGAACAGCTGTTTAATATCGAAGAGGTGCGATTTTACAGCCCAGTAGAGTACATGCTTGCCTAATAAAAAAACTGGTCCATATTTTTCAAAGTGTCCGGAAATCGTCTGCTAACATCATAATAACGTGTCAGAATAGCATTCGGAACTGATATTCCAGTGATTTACCTTCATTTTCATTTCTCTAAATTGGTGCGTGTTTTTCTTAGAAATGGACATCTTTGGCGAAACTATTTTTATGTAATAACTGGGACATTGCCGTGTTTAAATTGATTGAAACATCAGAAGTACGGAAAAGAACACCGAATAAATTAGGAAAAATGTGGCCCATGTTTTTATCGTCTTCTTGTATTAGCAGTTTTCCAACCACGGTATGCTTTAAAAAAAATAAATCAATAAAAAAAAATAAAAGAAAGCTTACTGGAGGCTGATTGACGGTGCTGATTTTTGATGACGTCCTCGTTGTTGATGGCCTATAAATTAGTATAACTGAACTAAACTGTGATGAGGCGGCAAGGTATTTTAATTGGGTGGGTAACGCAGCCAAAATACGGCCGAAGAAAAAAAAGACCGAAAATTAGTTTATATGACCTGTAACCAGGGCTTGTCAAATAAAAAATATGAAACAACAAAAATGGAGATCAATTTTTTATCGACTTGTTCGGGAAATTCTAAGGGTATCTAAAACCTGTTGTATGAGATCGGGAGACGCCAGTTCCAACGGAATCAGTTCGAATACGCACCCATCGGACGTGAATCGGACGGGTACACTGTGAGAGCCGGGTGGCAGCGGTTCCGACTCTACCACTGTCCATGTGATAGCCGGCCTGTCATAGACAACCTGCGAAAACTATTTATTTTATTGTTTATAAAAAATGCGGGATTAAAACATGTAGAGTAGAAAACGATAATTTTAACCTACAATAGAAAGCATTACTCGGCCAAATCTTAATAGGTAATAAAATTTACTTGACCGAGTTCCGCAAAACTAAATTCCGTAATTTAAGGTTCCGCTTTCGTAAGTTCCGCTAAAAACACATCCGCAAAAAACGG
This sequence comes from Daptonema setosum, assembly GCA_964036265.1. Lineage (NCBI taxonomy): Eukaryota > Metazoa > Nematoda > Chromadorea > Monhysterida > Xyalidae > Daptonema > Daptonema setosum. The sequence goes on from OZ038442.1 coordinate 32,114,678, forward strand.
TAATGCTCATCCGCCACCAACATAATGCGCGCGAAGCGCGCGCGAATCGGTGGTATTATGGACCGGGTTGCCGAAAAAATTTCGCGGCGCGAAATTTTTTCGGCAACCCGGTCCATAATACCACCGATTCGCGCGTGGGCCGGCCTCCAGCAGCCGGGTGGAACACCCGTCCATCGTTCGTCCGTTCGTTCGTCCGTTCGTCCGTGCACGAGATACGCGCCCAAGCCCTTCCCAAACCCTTAGCCTAATCCTAAGCCTAAACTGAAAACTAACTCTTAGCCTCATACTCGGCGAACTCGCTTAGAACGAACAGTCTGTGCTAATGACTAAGCCGAAGCCTTATAAACAATGAAATAGGCTCTCCAAATCTTAATAGGTAATAAAATTTACTTGACCGAGTTCCGCAAAACTAAATTCCGTAATTTAAGGTTCCGCTTTCGTAAGTTCCGCTAAAAACACATCCGCAAAAAACGGTAATGCTCATCCGCCACCAACATAATGCGCGCGAAGCGCGCGCGAATCGGTGGTATTATGGACCGGGTTGCCGAAAAAATTTCGCGCCGCGAAATTTTTTCGGCAACCCGGTCCATAATACCACCGATTCGCGAGCGTTTTGATTGCGCCTACGGAGCGGGAAATTTGCTCATCCGCCACCAACATAATGCGCGCTAAACGCGCAATTTTAAGTATTTTTTTTCCTCATAGGCCACTTACAAACCTCCAGTGGTGGGCCGGCGTCCAGCAGCCGGGTGAAACAACCGTCCATCGTTCGTCCGTTCGTTCGTTCGTTCGTCCGTCCGTGCACGAGATTCCTCTGAAATATTAATTATATACATTGTTGGGACGATTTTATTATGCGAAATAAATAAATAAATAAATACCCAAAATAAATAAATAAATAAATAAATAAATACGCAAAATAAATAAATAAATAAAAAAATAATAAATCGGGAGTGCGGCACAAAAGCTCCAAAATTTACTGCGTTTCCGGAATCTGCCTGTGTTTTTCATCTCCGTTTTTTCATTTCTGAGTTTTTCATCTTTTGAAAATGATGGTACAGGTCTTTTCATCTTCGGGTTTTTCATTTCTGGGTTTTTCATTTTCGGATTTTTCATTTCTGGGTTTTTCATTTCTGGGTTTTTCATCCCCGTCTTTTCAATTACATCATTTCACAGAAACCGATTTCGACTCATTCAACCCCATATTGCAAGTACATTTGTTGGGTCGCCCACACTGGCGGACAAGCCAAACCTCCAAAGGGAGGGGGATCTTTCCAAAGAGGGGGGAATCGGCAGAAATTAGGTCTTTTTACCTACATCTGAAGGAACAAACTCCACTTTTTGAAACCAGCTAAGAGGGGGGAATTTAATTTTTCCCTCCCATTCTCGTTTGCTAGTGGTCACACAGTACTGTAACTTCGAAATGATGGTCAAGTGAGCATGCGTACTGACTGGTCACTAGCGGACGAAAAGGGGTGGGGAAAAACGGAATTCCCCCTCTTTGGCGGATTGTGCAGTTTGTTCCTTAACAAGTACATAGGTAAAATGGCCTCAAACCGCTGGTTCCCCACTCTCTTTGACGAAATTCCCCTCCCTTTGGCGGTTTGGTCCGTCCGCCAGTGGGTCGGGTTGAGGAAGTTTTTCTGCAGATTCGAACGGGTTTTTAGCGCGCGTCAACAAACAAAATTGCCTACAAATTACCTTTCAATCGCTAGTTGTAATTCCCATTCACTATGAATTTTGAATTCAGGAAATTTATAATTTTGAATGCGCGCCATTTTTTCCGTGGGCGGCAACCAGGATTTGCGAGACTGTTTTTTAAGTCTTCACTCACTCACTCACTCACTCACTCACTCACTCACTCACTCACTCACTCACTCACTCACTCACTCACTCACTCACTCACTCACTCGCTCACTCCCTAACTCACTCACTCACTTACTCACTCGCTCACTCACTCACTCACTCACTCACTCACTCACTCACTCACTCACTCATTCATTCACTCACTCACTCACTCACTCACTTACCCACTGACGATTCCTGGGTGACCTTAGGAGGCGTATGGATTTACAGGATGAAACGCCATAAGCTTATTCATTATTCCAACTTTACCTAATCTTTAATCTTTTCTCAACATTTTTCTACTTTTTTATTTCAGTTTTACTTTATCACTCACTCACTCACTCACTCACTCACTCACTCACTCACTCACTCACTCACTCACTCACTCACTCACTCACTCACTCACTCACTCACTCACTCACTCACTCACTCACCACTCAATTGTGACTTGCTACGCAACGCTTGACGTTTGATCGAGTGAGTGAATTTTGGAATATTTCAGCGTCGAAAAGTCAGACATCACAATGATTGTTTTGTCTAACCCACCCGTAAATATAACCGTGGTGAAAAACACAGCGATAAAGAAAGCGAAAACACTTCAGTTTATAGCTGTTTTCCATGATGTTGCATGATTAGGAATTTTTTGACGTTTGTCACAAGAAAATTACTTCTTGTTACATTATCCTCTCTAGCCCACCTCATGAGTTGCTCACAGATTGTCTGACGATACACCCAACCAACTGACTCCATTCCGACCAAGTATGTTCGATTGTTTCATCATTCTTCGTAAACAAAATTTCAGATTACTGTTCCAGTTTAATATTCCACAAATCGAAAAGCCGTTTCAACTGTCAGTTTCCTTGTGGTCTACGTTGGGGTATGTAGCACTAGCGGACGAGAAGGGGTGGGAAAAGTGGAATTCCCCCCTCTTTGACGTTTTCAAAAAGTGAAATTTGTTCCCTGATGTGTAGGTAAAATGCCCTGAAAATTGTCAATTCCCCCCTCTTTAGGAAATTCCCCTCCCTTTGGAAGATTGGCTCGTCCGCCCGTGGTATGTATGTAGTCAAGCTTCTTTACTGTCATGGGCACTAGCGGAAAAAAAGGGGAGGGAAAAGTCAAATTACCCCTCTTTGGCTAAATTAAAATGTGCAGTTTGTCCCCTAAGGTGTGGTAAAATAGCCTCAAAACTGCCGATTCCCCCCTCTTTAATGAAATTCCCCTCCCTTTGGAGGTTTGGCCAGTGCATCTCCAGCAACCTGATTCCGTTCAAACATACTTTAGAAAATCTGTAGTTTCTGGAAAATCCACCAAACTGACGTTATTGACTGACAAGTGTTCACTTAGATTTTTCAGATTCCGTTGACAACGTTTTTCTCATTTTCTTTCATTCGGTTCTGCGCACTTGTTGACTTTGCTACCGGAATCGACGGGATTCGTTGAGTGCTTACGAATCACCGGTAACATATGTACGTACACAGTCAGTCAGTCAGTCAGTCAGTCAATCAGTCAGTCAGTCAGTCAGTCAGTCAGTCAGTCAGTCAGTCAGTCAGTTAGTCAGTCAGTCAGTCAGTCAGTCAGTCAGTCAGTCAGTCAGTCAGTCAGTCAGTCCGTCAGTCAGTCAGTCAGTCAGTCAGTCAGTCAGTCAGTCAGCCAGTCAGTCAGTCAGTCAGTCAGTCAGTCAGTCAGTCAGTCAGTCAGTCAGTCAGTCAGTCAGTCAGTCAGTTAGTCAGTCAGTCAGTCAGTCAGTCAGTCAGTCAGTCAGTCAGTCAGTCAGTCAGTCAGTCAGTCAGTCAGTCAGTCAGTCAGTCAGTCAGTCAGTCAGTCAGTCAGTCAGTCAGTCAGTCAGTCAGTCAGTCAGTCTGTACATCCAGAAGTATTGTATTTTATATAACATCGTCATTCAGTTACACGATTGAACTTGAATGCGAGTCGTTTCATTCCAATCGGGCATTTATTTGCTGTTTACAAAAAAGAAATGTGCATTCGTCTTAGTATCCGCTGTAATCTTGTATATTTAGCAATTTCAGTAATTTTAGAGATTGAATGGGAACGCGCACCATTTTTTTAACCAATCGGGTCTGAAGAAATCTTCTACATACTGTACATACATCAAGGCACGGACGTTGGTCCGTTCCCTTAATTTGATTCGATAGAGATATACAGTAGGCCTCATAATTGATTATAAAAAATGGTTTAAAACTGCGAGAACGCATGGCATGGCCAGAACCAGATTCTCAAGTCCAGAACCGGATTCTCAAGAAATAAATTTTGTGTGCCACGTTTTAGCCACGTTTTGAAATTTCTTAGAACCAGATTCTCAAGTCCAGAACCGCATTCTTAAGTAAGGAATTTTCTGTGCCACGTTTTGAATTTTCTTATAACCAATTATGAGGCCTACATATATGTATGCTTATTTGTGAGCACTTTATCTTATTCATAAATGCTTGCGTGATATAAGAAATGAGTTGCATATCAGAAGAGGCTCTAAGAAAAGAGGCTCCTAAATTTAGTGTCGTTATCCATTGAGAGTGTTAAAGGGTTCACTGGGATTCAAGTAAAAGTTTAAAGGTTATCTATTGCACCGGATTCATGAGAATAAGCACGTTTGCAAGCTGGCTGTTCAACTCAAGTTAGCCAATTACATACGTATGTATGTAGCTATGTAAATCCAATACAATGCTATAACATGCAATCATCATGTTCACTTGTTGTTGCCCGGGTCAAAAAGTTTACGCACAAACCAATCACTAAAATCTCAGGAACCTCGATAAAAAAAACGAGAATACCAGATAATCCAGTGGAATCAACGACAAGTGCCTGTTTGTTTGCTAATCCGAGTCCACTCGAGTTCGATCCGTTTTTCACTGATGTTCCCAAACCACTCTTTTCGTCCGAATCTTGAAGAACATTTCGAGATTCTATTGGTTAGCATGAACTTTAGCTTGTCTAGATTTTTTTTTATTCGTGGTCTACACATTATATGTAATCATATCAAGTATATATGACAGGGATGTATTGAATAGGATAATGAGACCAGGTATGCAACCTCGCTAGTCGAGGCTGTAAGGATTGTAGTGAGGTAATGTAAAATGTAATTAGATATATATAAACAAACATCTTAAACACAAATACAAACACATGTAGCAAAGCCCACATTCGTGGGTACCCGTTTGCGATTAGCTAAATGGTTTCGCTAAGTTATCAACTATTATTCTGCCAGGAAGGTCTCAATCCAACGCTCAATCAAATCGGCACGCAAAGGTCCAAACTTTAGTACTGCCGGTGCGTCATTGAACAAATTTATCGTTCTATTGTAAAAGAAGTTGGCTTTATATTTACTCTGGTGTCTTGGTTTACTTAATCTTTCCCTATTTACCGTTGACCATTCTACAAGTCTGACCGGACAAAAGAACTCGCCTCTGGTCATTTTAATGACAGTGATCAGGTCACTTTTCTTCAAGTTCACTAGTATAGTCGGTAATTTGCATTTTTGGAGTCGCACATGATAGGGCAGATGATGGTTATTGGCATTATCATAATTTATGTTGAATAGATCGTGATTCGTGAAGCATCACCTCAAGAACGAATATGAAAGAAGATAATGTTTGACCTACCTACATATGTCTCTATTGTTTTACTGTAGCATACAGCAATGAGTGGAGTTGGGTTTGGAAGATGCTGGGCCAGTCATCACCTTCTATCATATTCTTTTCACTGTGATGTTTCACAATCTAGGAAAGCTTGAATATTTATAGTTTACTGTATGTATTCCGTGATTATGTTGTTGATTCGTCTCATAATCAACGGGGAGCACAACATACATTTTACATGTAATCGTTTTTATTGAGAATTTCCTTTTTTAGCATGTTTGTCATGTTCTAAGATGAATAGATCGATTCTCGTCTATTCCCGTCTCTAACACCAACGTCACGTAATGTTAGAACTAGCATACGAGACGGGGGGAGAGAAAAATGGGATTCCCCTCTCTTTGGCGATTTTAAAAGATGCAGTTTCATCTCTAATGTGTATGTTCATAAGTAAACTGACCTCAAATCTGCCGATGCCTCCTCTTCGGCAAATTAACCCTGGACTGCATTTGCAGATTTGACTCCTCCGCCAGCGCATGTTAGGCTTTTCCGATATTTTGTTACGTGCTCTTCGTCCTTTTTCTACTAGAACTTTGTTCGGTTGTTGTTGCGCGTTGTCGCACAACCACTTGCGCAAGCACCAAACTAGTTCTGCCAATCATAACTCATTGTGCGACTGAATTTAAATGCGCGCCATTCCTGGGCATTACTTTTCATTGTGTAAGATTTTTTAAAGAAGTACGTGGAGTCTGCATAAAACTAAATTTTGGAGTACAACATGGAAAAGTTTTACATCACCATAATTTCGAAAATGAATGCTCCTAATCATGTCTCCTAGTCCAAAATGAATGCTCATAATAGTCATAAACATTAACAACAACTAGCGAGCATTGTAGTTGCCACGTATTATACATAATTTTCCGATGTTCAAGTGTTCTAAACTGGATTTGTAGAAAAGTTAAGAAAGAAGTGAATGTCGTTAGTGAGTAGAACACTCTAATTACAATTTGCTTAGGAGATTTTTCGTAGTTAAAAACATTCAGGAAAGAAAGTTCCTTTTCGCATTGCATGCATAGAAACGCAAAAATTGTCTTACAAACGTTAAAATGGTGGGCTCACAAATTTAGTCTCGTAAAAAATTTATATATAACCTGAAACTACATAGATCAAGTCCGAGCCAAAACTTAATTAACACGAATTCAGTTTAATGTGAACAATTGAAACTCAGTATTCTAATAAGTTAAGAAAGACTAACAAAAACCTGAATTTACATGACCTTTCCTACTGTTTATAGAGAAAACCTATCGCACGTTTTACCGGTTCTGTTGTCTGTCACTTGTTAGGCAGATTTTCTAATCGAATTACTGTACAACGAGATGGTAGACAACTGGTTTTTGAGTGACGTTCTTGCTTGAAAGTCCGATATTTAACGGACTGCATACGCACCCTATAATATGGTGTCTCAATTCTTGATCGAAACAACTTATTATATATTTTCACTGCTGTATAAATTTAGCCATAAATAAGTTTGGGCATTAAATTAAAACGGGCATTGCATATATAAATACCATTTGGGTATTCATATTATGTATGTACATAATGTGTATGCTGAGGACCCTTGTGATATTTTTCCTGTATTCGGTAAGTATTACGGTAAAAATTCAGTACTATGATTACGGTGAAAATTTCGGAGAAACAGTGAAAATATGACCAGGCTCTGAAGTGTGTCCAAAAATCACACCCGGAATCGGAATAAAATATCACTCAGACTAACGGCGCGCATTTAAATTCAGTTTTTATTCAATGCGTTCGACTTCAAAAAATCAAGTTTTGCGCATTTTAGGATTTTGACATAACGACTTACAATCACGCCACCGGCGGACGAGCTTATTCCGCAAAGGGAGGGGAATTTCGTCAAAGAGAGGGAGAATCGGCAGTTTTCAGGCCATCTTACCGGCACTTAAGGGAACAAATTCAACTTTTTGAATGTGCCAAAGAGGGGGGAAATCCACGTTTCCCTCCTCTTCTCGTCCGCTAATGAGTCACACTGATCGTGTGCTTTGGAAACGGAATTGAATATATTCTTTTATAGTGTTCTACTGGCGTCAAGCTGTGAAATTGATTCGCCGTTCGAGTTCGGTTAGATTGTATAATTTTATGGATAATTTTTCTCTTTTGATCATTTCGATAAAATGCCCTTTTTTGCACTTTTCGTCTCAACGTGATTTATTCTATTTTTAATATACATAAATCTTCATATTCAATTTTTTTCTCAAACATAATGTGTCGTTCAGGAAATTTATTTAATTTACTCAAGCACTCATGAAACAAAATTTCAACTACACTTATCTAATTAATTTTATGACTCTTCGGTTTGTGGTTTTGCCATATATGTAACACCATGAGGTGATGTTTCACGGCCTGGAAAAGCTGAAAAAAAATGTCCGTTCTTTACTAGAATCCCAAAACGATCTTCTCATATGTTGTTGTTTTCATCGGGTGCTCTGTTGTACGAACACGAAACCAGTTATGTATGATCACTGTCGGGCGAGTCGATTCCTCAAAGGGAGAGGAATATTTCCAAAAATAGGCTATTTTCCCTACACCTTAAGGAAAAATCTTTAGTTTTTGAAATCACCAAAGAGGGGGAATTCCACTTTTCCCTCCTTTTCTCTTCCGCTAGTATGATCCCATTCCAGTCTGACTCACCTTACTCTTCAATTAACCTAAATATCTCCGAGTTTTTGGTCCATAATTCTTACCATTTGTATAACGTGTTTGCCATCCCATTACCGATGCCTGTATGCGACCGCGTATGTTGTTTCTGCCAGCAAAAATATTGTCCAAAACGTCTGATAATGAAACATCAGACAATCAGTGTTAACACGCACATCAATCATCATCACCCCATTCTATACTGTGTTGAACTATGGTGTCAACCGAGTTGAGTTGAGGATAGTGATGTTTCATTATCAGACGTTTGGGAAGTATTTTTGATAGCAGAAATGAAACACGGTCTTCAGATTCTATAATATAAAACTATGAGATAATGTTTCACGGGAAGTAAAAAGTGAAATATCTGTTCATTGTTTTGTAGAAACCCGAAATTGGGTGTAGACTCTTGCCGATAGAACAAGAAACTGACCAGTCGCGATTCGACCGAAATTATTTCGTTGGTTTTCGAAACTGGTCAACCATGTTTCGCTTTACGCAGATGTTTTCATATTCTTCCCCATATATACAATATCCATCTTTATATATCAATATCATATCATATCAATATCATATCAATAATAGATAACCAATATCAAAGACAATTACTACGCGCGTCCCACCACTCATCATGATATGCGCGCAGGGCGGCGCGGCGATTGCGAGAAATAACGCATAATTCATTCACCAAAATGTTGAATCATCACCACTGATAGAAGAATGTTGATCCCAGATTTATGGGCAAAAGTGGATAAGGAAAGAAAGATAGAACCTAAACTTTTGCCAGAAATTCGTCTTTCTCATTTCTTCACTGTGGTATGAAAATGTTATATACCATAAATGAGCGAACCATGGAAAATGCCTGAAACTTTGTTTTTTTTATCCGCCACTGACTGACAAGAATGTCTCAAGTTGTCAATATCTCCCGCCCCCACTAGCGGATGAGAATGGGTGGGAAAAGTGGAATTCCCACCTCTTTGGCGTCTTCAACAAGTAGAATTTGTTTTCTGAAATGTAGGTAAAATGACCTGAAAGCGGCTAATTTCCCCCTCTTTGATAAAATTCCCATCCCTTTATAGGAATATCTCGTCCGCCAGTGAACCTCCCGCCCCTGTATTCTCATGATCATTTCTGGAATGCAGTATGATGTCTACATTTACAATTGCCCGATTACCAATGACAATCAGAATGGGATGGACGCTCGTCTTTATACCCATGATATCGGATGAGCGTCTTTCGGTCGTTCAATCTATTTTGTAGAAGAGAAGGAAACTAGTTTTCGATGTCTTCCCGATTTCACGTTACTGTCGGTGAATCAGAAATCGGCTAAACCAAACCATGAAGCTAAACACCTTATTGTGTAATAACCATTGGTCAAGACTAAATATTTTAAAATTTTACTGCTCAAATGATTGGATTCAAATTAGCGCCAAACAGTAATGTCCTTTTCTAAAGATAGAGATGGCTTCCCATGCGGTACCGTTGCGATACATGTAGCTAAACATTGATGATAGTTCGAACCAACAAGCTAAGCTCAACGTAATAGAAGAAGAAAAAATTATAAGAGAATCAATAAGTCAATCAATAGGATCGTAGTCAATCAATCTAACTCACCGTCCACACAGTCCAGTAGTCCACAGTGTGAGAAGATATTCTTGGATATCGATTGGTAAAACTTTTCATCCGTTATCGGGATTTCATGACGTCATGATACTATAAATACAAATAATACATGTTGTTGTTGTTGTTGTTGTTGTTGTTGTTGTTGTTGTTGTTGTTGTATATACCGGAAACTGATATCCAAATGTTTCATTGATAATTTACCAGTCATTGATCGAAGAACAAAACATTATATCAATCAGTCATCATCATACAATTCAACCCAATCAATCCGGCAAGGTTACATCAAAATTCAAGGTGATACATACATCGTACTTTTAGTGTGATTTTGGCAGACCAGCCAAGATGTAGATATCAGAATAAATCCGAGTATTTCTCCTCACTTGTCTGTCTGTCAGTCAGTCAGTTAGTCAGTCAGTCAGTCAGTTGTCAGTCAGTCAGTCAGTCCGTTAGTCAGTTAGTCAGTCAGTCAGTAAATCAATCTGTCAACCAGTCAGTCTTTCAATCCATCAGTCAGTCAATGTCTGTCGCACCCAATGATGTTTTATGTCCCGGATCACACGCACGAGCGTCGTCACAGTCAATCACTTTATGGTCATAAATATATTACCGACTGACTGACTGGATGACTGACTGACTGACTGACTGACTTACTGACGGACTGACCGACAGACAGATTGACAGTCAGTCTGTCAGTCAGTCCGTCAGTCAGTCAGTCAGGCAAGCAGTCAGTCATTCAGTCAGTCAGTCAGTCAGTCAGTCAGTCAGTCAGTCAGTCAGTCAGTCAGTCAGTCAGTCAGTCAGTCAGTCAATCAGTCAGTCAGTCAGTCAGTCAGTCAGTCAGTCAGTCAGTCAGTCAGTCAGTCAGTCAGTCAGTCAGTCAGTCAGTCAGTCAGTCAGTCAGTCAGTCAGTCAGTCAGTCAGTCAGTCAGTCAGTCAGTCAGTCAGTCAGTCAGTCAGTCAGTCAGTCAGTCAGTCAGTCAGTCAGTCAGTCAGTCAGTCAGTCAGTCAGTCAGTCAGTCAGTCAGTCAGTCAGTCAGTCAGTCAGTCAGTCAGTCAGTCAGTCAGTCAGTCAGTCAGTCAGTCAGTCAGTCAGTCAGTCAGTCAGTCAGTCAGTCAGTCAGTCAGTCAGTCAGTCAGTCAGTCAGTCAGTCAGTCAGTCAGTCAGTCAGTCAGTCAGTCAGTCAGTCAGTCAGTCAGTCAGTCAGTCAGTCAGTCAGTCAGGATGTCAATCAGTCACTCAGTCAATCAGGTAGCTTGTCAGTCAGTGAGTTACTTATTGAAAGAAGTCGACAAAAAGTCTGTCAGTCTGACAGGAAATTTGTGAGTTAATGAACTACTCTGTGAAAAACGTCAGAAAATCAATTAGTTATTGGGAACACATGAAACTGAATGAATAGTCATTTAAACAGGAAGTCCGTCAGTCAGGAAGTCAGTCAGTCAGTCAGTCAGTCAGTCAGTCAGTCAGTCAGTCAGTCAGTCAGTCAGTCAGTCAGTCAGTCAGTCAGTCAGTCAGTCAGTCAGGATGTCAATCAGTCAGTCAGTCAATCAGGTAGCTTGTCAGTCAGTGAGTTACTTAGTGAAAGAAGTCGACAAAAAGTCTGTCAGTCTGACAGGAAATTTGTGAGTTAATAAACTACTCTGTGAAAAACGTCAGAAAATCAGTTAGTTATTGGGAACACATGAAACTGAATGAATAGTCATTTGAACAAGAAGTCCGTCAATCAGGAAGTCAGTCAGTAAGTCAATTAATCAGTTTACAAGTAAAATCTTCGTTCAGGTCAGCAAGCAAACGGATGTAGAAAAAACTGGCGCGTAAACCAGGCGCTGGTGCAACATACATCGCTGTACATGGTACAACATTTTCATCAAAAATACCAATAAATTTCTTAATATTGGAATATATCAATTACTATTATTATTTTGTCAGATAATTTATATGAATTCAAATCTGCTGTCGGCGCGCTTTTAAAATGAAGAAAAAAACATTTCAACAATGTTGTATGGTTATAATATAATTTTTTAAATGTCGCGTCATTTTCATTTTTCGTCAATGTAAGTTTAATTTAGGTATATATGTATTTTTACAATTATGGTGTCTCATTACTCAATACACATAAAGTTTTTTATTAGTATAATAAAATTGTTGATAAAAAATTTCAAAGCTTGTTTCTCTGGTTTTAGTTCATATTTTCCACAGTGATCATGATGTTCTCATGAGCTAGATGCTAAAGGTATATTAGATCAAGAAACATAACATCATGGACAACAGTTATTGTTATGGACAGGAATATTTTGTGTCTCAGAACATCAAGCACTTCGACAACTGGATGTACACAAACCGCAATGAATACTTCCGAATGGAAACTGGCTTCCGCAAAGCCATATCACTTAATTCATAGTCCGCAGTTCAAATTCAGTTACAGTACATATATCGAAGATTTCTCGATCTTGACGGGCGTTTTCTTCTTTTATTCAAAACTTTCGTGAAATTGATGACATTTGGTGGTCATCCTAACATTGTGCGGAACGGCGCCATTAAATTTATTTTTCACAACAAAAAGCCGCCATAATCTACGAAGAAAAACAAACAATAGAACCAAAATGTAGATTTAAATAAAAATCATTATAATATAACTTTATATGAATGCTAGCTAATTTAAATTAGAACTCAGTGAAAAAACTATATTCCCTAATCATTTTCAACGATGTTTTCGAGCCATCTTTCCTACCTTTATCCATTGTTTCAATCCGGCTTCTATTAGAACAACATTACAGCCGACTTCCTAAAACTGAGTAAGTGGGCAGTATATCTCATATCTATATAAATGACTTGATTGGAAATGGGGTGCGTAATTGCGCAGCCCATAATCATTTTCTATTACGAAAAAAACATGGGCTTGCCATTTTTCAAAAGAATTATCATTTCACCTGCCTTACCCTTTGATACCGTAGTTCTGGAAATTTCCTTCAGAAGTGGTGAGTCTGTTCATTATGTTATGGTGCTAGTGTTTCTAGTTCACTTCAGTAAAAACGAGGTAGTCCCAGTGGAACAAAAAAATCTAAATATAGGGTGTCCCACGTAACTTGCAACATTCTGCGAGGCGAAAAAATTTGTTGTAGAGAAGCTTTTTGGAAAATTAAAAAAAGCAAATGATAGTCCATTTCATACAGTTTTGCTTATGTACCAGAGGTTCATTGTACAAACAGTACTTAAGCTATGGCAATCTGTCCAGAGGTAGTCATTTTTAGTTTTTGATCTTTCATCGGGGGTTCTAAAAATCGCTCTAGAAACCGATAATTAAAAAAAAAACTTTATAAAATAAGCTCTCATTTGCTTTTACAATTTTTCAAATATCTCAACCATAAAAATTTTCGCGATCTCGCAGAATGTTGCATGTTACGTGGGACACCCTCTGCATCTTAGAATTCAAATCATTTATACAATTCTTATAACTTTCTGTGGTGTTACATATTGTGATCTCGATCTTGTATCATCTACTCATCATTTTAAAAATTTACTCACGGATCTTGCATTTAATAATCCATTCCGTTTTTTTTAATTGAAGAAAATTAAGTCCCAGGGGTAAAATCAATTTAGACCGATCGGATCAAGTCAACCCGATGAAACCGACGTCCGTGCACCTGGTGGTCGGCGGTTTCACCGTCGGTGCCACGGCGGTGATCACCGTGGCGGCATCATTCGCCGTTTATATGATACTGCATGCCGATGATGCCAGCGTTGGGGCCAAGTTCAACATTGGTCGGTCACTCAATCACGCTCTCACTCACTTTCTCTTACTTACTCACTCACTCAATCAATCATTCACTTTTTCATTTTTCATTCCATTTCATTAGGGACAGGCCCAGGACGCAAGTTTTCTAACTGCACTGACGCAAGTTTTCTAACTGCACTACTCTGAGAATCCAAAATTCAAAACGTGCAGTGAATGCAACCAACGCGTGCTTCTACCGTCATGTTGACACCACCATGCATCACATACCAACCAAAGCCAGTATGGGCTGGTTGTTAGGGTGTTGGCCTCGCATGCGAGAGGTTCTAGGTTCAAAACCTTTTGTAAAATTTTGGTAAAATACTGGCCGAAGACGAGTTTTCTCGAAGTTTTACTATTCCCTTTGAAGTTTTACTGTTCGTTAACCCCGATAACCTATCGTGAGGCTGGCTTGTCCGAGCGATAGCGAGGACAAGCGCGTAAGCACCGCGCGGAGCGCGGAGGTGGGATCCGTTTGAAAAATTAAGTAGTGGATCGAAAATACATACAATTTGAAAATTTTGATTCTCCAAAACACTTTTGTTATAAAAAAACTCGCAAATTACAGGTTTGGCAATTTTGGATTCTCAGAATAGTGCAGTTAGTAAACTCGCGCCCAGGACATACGAAAGCATGAGTATTGTATGACCATGAACTCACCTACTCACTCATTCACTCACTCATTCAATCAATCATTCACTCACTCATTCACTCACTCACTCACTCACTCACTCACTCACTCACTCACTCACTCACTCACTCACTCACTCACTCACTCACTCACTCACTCACTCACTCACTCACTCACTCACTCACTCACTCACTCACTCACTCACTCACTCACTCACTCACTCACTCACTCACTCACTCACTCACTCACTCACTCACTCACTCACTCACTCACTCACTCACTCACTCACTCACTCACTCACTCACTCACTCACTCACTCACTCACTCACTCACTCACTCACTCACTCACTCACTCACTCACTCACTCACTCACTCACTCACTCACTCACTCACTCACTCACTCACTCACTCACTCACTCACTCACTCACTCACTCACTCACTCACTCACTCACTCACTCACTCACTCACTCACTCACTCACTCACTCACTCACTCACTCACTCACTCACTCACTCACTCACTCACTCACTCACTCACTCACTCACTCACTCACTCACTCACTCACTCACTCACTCACTCACTCACTCACTCACTCACTCACTCACTCACCCACTCACCCACTCACTCACTTACTCACTCACTCACTCACTCACTCACTAACTCACTCACTCCCTCACTCACTCACTCACTCACTCACTCACTCACTCACTCACTGACTCACTAACTCACTCACTCACTCACTCACTCACTCACTCACTCACTCATTCACTCACTCACTCACTCACTCACTCACTCACTCACTCACTCACTCACTCACTCACTCATTCACTCACTCACTCACTCACATGATGCATTGCAGTGATTTTTATTTTGTAAGGAATCGCTTCAGTAGGACCCTCAATTTTGAGAAAAGTATAGTGGAAAATGATATTATTACTTGATCACATCTCTCTAAGACACCCTGTATATGAGATCCTCAATACAAAAAAATATTATTAAAAAGATAAGCGAATGGTGTTTTCGTAATTTGAATAATGGTGAAAATGGAAGTGAACTACCGACCGCTTTTACCAGAAGACACACTTCGTTTGAAGAGATCAGTCAATGAGGCTGATTAACATAACTGGAAAACATGATATGGATAATGGAGAGAATCAAGATACAACAATTGCTAAGATTGTTATCAATTAGGAGAATCCGATTATCCTACAATTTTTATACATTTAGGTGACACACTTACATCGGAGACACCACTCGTACAGAGTCAGTCGTACATGGAATCAAAGAACGGTCGGTACCGGCTATTTATCGACGAAGACAACAAACTCGTGCTTGAAAATCACACTGGTTGACAAGATTTTTTAATAGTTTTTTCCGTTATTATTTGCCCGACAACATTTCAAGAAAAGTTTGAGGTGTTCTTTCAATGTTTTTGTTTGTTCTATTCTGCAGGTGCCGAACTTCACCACATCACATTACTGATCCATTCGGCGCCCACATATGGCAAGGTACATTTCTTCGGCTTAATATTCCACCTCCGTGAATTTTATGAAGCTTTCGGAGTAGTTGTCGATTACAAATAGGAATTGATGATTTTAATTTTGAATCATTGTGTACAAAAAATATCCTTGTGAATTCTCAGTTTTACTCACGCTGATTGTACTGATCAACCCGAACTGATAACTACTTATAATTATTTATTGTCTCATATTTGGTGGTAGTATACAGTTTATATACGTAAAGTATAGTATACAGTATATGTAGTGTACTGTATTCAATCGCAGTTTGTGCTGTGCTGTACTTGTTATTCGTTGAATAGTTATCACTAATAAAACGAACCAAACCGAACCGCACTAAACATGAGTTGATATATGACTTTGAGATGTCATAGAATTTCATCAACTTAACCTAACTGACTGTAACCCAATCGATTGCAGATCCATAATATGATGATTCATCACGCGGAAAATCGTTGCAGTCTGATGTGGCACACCAATAGTCATCCAGACCAACTATTGTCCAAAGAAGATGTACTATACTTCTATGACTTCGGGTGGGTTGAATGATTAGAACATTAGGCCAACGAACTAGATACCCACTTTGGATAAGATTAATATGAATTTTTAATCGAGTAGAACCAAGCGAAGGAAACGAATGAATTCCATATTTCGATTTCACAGCCTGAAAAATCTCAACTTATTACCATTACTTTTCTCCAGAAAAGTAAATTTTATTGGCCGATGTCCGGAATTCCCAAGACTGGTATTGGAAGACAATGGTAGTTTGGCAGTGTATGGAAGACCACTATCGTTACTCGAGACGCCCTCGTATCTGTGGCACCCTGATGGCACCGGTACTTTACCAGGGGCGTTCCAACCGGTCCTACATTCGGAGGGTCTGTGTTTTTTAATACAAACTTTATCGAAAAAAGAATTTCAAATTTTGAGTTGATTCAGATTTTTTTAAATATATTGACTCTATTGAAGTTGTGAACAAGATTACTAAATTTTCCTCCCCGTGAAAACCGAATTTTTTCAATAGTGCGACAAAGGTACGTTATTAAGAAAAAAATTTGGGGGAGGTTACTCAAATGGGTACAAATAGTCAAATATGGTGCTCGGCACCATATATGAAGCACCACATATGGATTCATATGTGGTGTTCAAAAACACCGCACATGGTTGGTGTTTCTCCATATATGGTGTTTTGAAAAACACCATTCATTTATGGTGTTTTCATTACTGGTGTTTTACATATGTGGTGCGCAAAAACACCGTATATGAATATAATGGCACCATGTATGGAGATGCCGCTGACGGTGTTATTTTCGTCATATGCGGTGTTTATAACCGTACATGTATGGTGTTATACGTGGTTCATATATGGTGTTTTTTACCGAAAACAACACATGTGACCGAATTCTACGTATATGGTGTTTTCGACCCAAAACACCATATATGGATAATACGGGCATATGTGTTGTTTTGGTCATATATGGTGTTTTGGATCAAAAACACCAAATATGAACGAAACACCACATATGAAATTAACACCACATATGCCCGTATTATCCATATATGGTGTTTTGGGTGAAAAACACCACATATGAACAAAACACCACATATGAAATTAGCACCACATATGCCCGTATTATCCATATATGATGTTTTGGGTCAAAAACACCACATATGAATGAAACACCACATATGAAATTAAAACCACATATGCCCGTATTATCCATATATGGTGTTTTGGGTCGAAAACACCACATAAGAACAAAACACCACATATGCCCGTATTATCTATATATGGTGTTTTTCAACGAAAAAAAACGTTGTCAAGTTGCGAATTTCAACATAAAAGTCAGATAAACCAAAAAATGAAAAAGGCATGGTTGTTTGAATTTCGGGTGACAAGGAATCAAAGCTCCGCCGCGCGGTGCTAACGGTCCAAGGCGGGGCATAAAACCTAGGTTTCAGTGTAGGCTTAGGCTTAGGCTTAGCCTTTGAAGAAGGGCTCGGGCGCTACGCCCCCAAGCCCTCCTCAAACACTAAGCCTAATCCTAAGCCTAAACTCAAAACTAACTCTTAGCCTCATACTCGGCGATCTCGCTCAGAACGTACAGTCTGTGCTAATGACTAAGCCGAAGCCATAAAAAAAGGAAATATTTAGGTGATACAAACTGAAAACTAAACGTTTATTTTTGATTGAAATTTATTCACATTGTATAGCGTATAATTTTTCGAAATGTAGTACTCAATGTTTAGTTTTCAGTTTGAATCACGTAATTATTTCATTGTTTGTATGGCTTCGGCTTAGTCGTTAGCACAGACTGTACGTTCTAAGCGAGATCGCCGAGTATGAGGCTAAGGGTTAGTTTTGAGTTTAGGCTTAGGATTAGGCATAGTGTTTGAGAAGGGCTTGAGCGCGTAGCGCCCGAGCCCTTCTTCAAAGGCTAAGCCTAAGCCTAAGCCTACACTGAAACCTAAGTTTTATGCCCCGCCTTGGACCGTTAGCACCGCGCGGCGGAGCTTTGATTCCTTGTCACCCGAAATTCAAACAACCATGCCTTTTCCATTTTTTTGGTTTATCTGACTTTTATGTTGAAATTCGCAACTTGACAACGTTTTTTCCGTTGAAAAAACACCATATATTGATAATACGGGCATATGTGGTGTTAATTTCATATGAGGTGTTTTGTTCATATGTGGTGTTTTTGACCAAAAACACCGTATATGGATGTTACGGGCATACGTGGTGTTAATTTCATATGTGGTGTTCATTTCATATTTGGTGTTTTCGACCCAAAACACCATTTATGGATAATACGGGCATATGTGGTGTTAGTTTCATATGTGGTGTTAATTTCATATTTGGTGTTTTCGACCCAAAACACCATATATGGATAATACGGGCATATGTGGTGTTAATTTCATATGTGGTGTTAGTTTCATATGTGGTGTTAATTTCATATTTGGTGTTTTCAACCCAAAACACCATATATGGATAATACGGGCATATGTGGTGTTAATTTCATATGTGGTGTTAGTTTCATATGTGGTGTTTTGTTCATATGTGGTGTTTTTGACCAAAAACACCGTATATGGATATCACGGGCATACGTGGTGTTAATTTCATATGTGGTGTTAATTTCATATTTGGTGTTTTCGACCCAAAACACCATTTATGGATAATACGGGCATATGTGGTGTTAGTTTCATATGAGGTGTTAATTTCATATTTGGTGTTTTCGACCCAAAACACCATATATGGATAATACGGGCATATGTGGTGTTAGTTTCATATGTGGTGTTAATTTCATATTTGGTGTTTTCGACCCAAAACACCATATATGGATAATACGGGCATATGTGGTGTTGATTTCATATGTGGTGTTAATTACATATTTGGTGTTTTAGGTCAAAAACACCATATATGAACAGAACACCTCATATGATAACACCACATATGGAGAATTCGGGCACATGTGATGTTTTGGGTAAAAAAACACCTAACATGATTGGTGCTGATTCGACTCCATTCTTGGTGATCACCGTGTGTGACGTTTGTTCATTTCCGGTGCTGCGTCATTTATGGTGCTTCATATGTGGTGAGCACCATAGTAAAACAACATATATGAAAAAAAAATATTCATATATGGTGATCACCATACATGATTGGTGATCACCATGAATGCACCACACGTCAAATATGGTGTTTTCATATATGGTGATCACCGTTCATGAACGGTGATCACCTGACATGACTGGTGCTCCATATTTGGTGATTTCGTCAGCGGTGTTTGTCATATATGGTGCTGGTCGAGCACCACACATTACTGGTGTTTAAAAAAAGGTTCATATTTGGTGCTGTCATATGTGGTGATCACCACATATGAATCCATATATGGTGCGCACCATATATGGATATTTGTACCCATTTGAGTAACCTCCCCCAAAAATTTAATTAGGAACAGCGTTACATTGAGAAACGTATATAGAAACTGACTGTCCTTAATAACTGGAAGCTCTCATCTTCCCAAAGGTGAAATATGATAGAATTGATTTGGTTTGTTGGGATGATTTCTAGAATTGTAACTGTTGAGTTGAAGGATAACGGATCAGCCGCTTTCGCTCCACGAAGATTGTCCACACTCTGACCGAACCAAACCTCCTCAAAGGGAGGCGAATCTCCCCAAAGAAGGGGGAATTAGAAGAAGCTAGACGATTTTTGCCTACACCATAACGAACATACTTCTTTCTAAAACCGCCAAAAAAGGGGGATTTCACTTTCCCTTCTTCTCGTCCTCTAGTGATTATCCCCCTGTTGCAGACGTCGTGACCGATGGTGTTGTGCACAAACTGGTGGTGACTGGCAACAAACATGAACTCACGGTGACTTTCTGGGAGATCTCTGGTACATTAGAGAGTGAGTGAGTCAGTCAGTAAGTGAGTGAGTGAGTAAGTAAGGCAGTGAGTGAGTGAGTGAGGCAGTTTTCCAGACCCCACAGGCTTATTGAAAGTTTACAGTTTTTTTCTCTCAAAAATCTGGGATACGAACCCGGGCCACTTGCATGCTAGGCGAGCGGTCTTGCACTGTGCTACTGAGCCGATACAACTAAGCTGCACCCGGCTATAACTGGCGCGCTACGCGCGCATGTTTTCTTCAGCACAGTGTTAATGCTACAACACGTGCAGGAAAAAATGGTTAAATCTCCTCTGCGGGGCCTCACGCGCTTGCCAGGCTCACGATAGGTTATCGGGGGCTCGCAGACAGTAAAACATAGCATGGAATAGCAATGCTGCTCGAGAAAAACCAAAACTAAAAAATCTGTGGGGTCTGTAATTATGCTGCGGGAGTGAGTGAGTGAGTCAGTGAGGCATGATTACAAACCCCACAGATTTTTCGAATTTGGTTTTTCTCGAGCAACATTATTATTCCATGTAAAGTTTTACTGTCTGCGAGCCCCCGATAACCTAACGTAAGGCTGGCTTGTCCGAGCGGAGCGAGGACAAGCGCGATAGGCCCCGCAGGGGAGATTTCAATATTTCCTCCTGCACGTGTTGTAGCATAGCCACGTGCTGTAGAAAGCATGCGAGCGTAGCGAGCCAGTTATAGTAGGGTATATGCAGTTTAGTTGCATCGGCTCAGTAGCACAGTGCAAGGGCGCTTGCCTAGCATGCGAGTGGCCTTGGGTTCGTTTCCCAGATTTTTGATAAAAACTGTAAACTTTCAAAAAATCTGTGGGGTCTGGAAAATTGCGTCAGTGAGACAGGGAGTGGCAAGAACGTCGTTTTTACCATATTCAGGGTTCCTTGTTACTGACAAAAGTTTTTAGTGTGCAATTTAAATTACAAATCTACTTGTGGCGCGCATTCAAACTTTCGAGCCAATAATATTCTTTCTCATGACATTTGGACAACAGTGGAAATAACTTTTATATATACTGTCCAAACCGAATGGATGCAAACGAATCTAACATGAATCATGAAACCCGCGAAAATCAGAAAATGCGACCACCCGCATTCTCTCATTTCCATTTTGATTAGAAGTTGCACCGAGTCAAGAAACACTCGAACCTATTAATTTTTATTGAAATACGAAGCTATGTTGGCTCGCTGGTCAAGTGGTTAAGGTGTTAGACTCTGAAACCGCATGGCCGTCCGCACACGGGTTCGAATCCCGGGGCCATCACCAAAAAGCCTTTATGGCAGTCAAAAATTGTGACCTATTGGCTGATGGTCGTTGAAGAATATGCTTTGAACAACCGATGGAGTGACTCGAAATCTGATTCCATGATATGCCTATGACAAGCACGATTCGTATTGAGACAACCCAAGAACAAAATTAAAATAAATGCGAGGAAAAGCTCAAAATATTTAGAAACGCTTGTCGTCGGCGAATGTATAGAAAACTGCCCTGAAAACTGGAACCAAAGTAGCTGCTTGAATTGGAGTTCAAGTGTCCGCTCTACGTGCAAATGATTTATTGTGAGTATTTAGTTAATAAATTAAGTAAATATGTAATTCAAGAAAACATTATATACAGATTCTCTTCACGCGAGACGTTTGCTCACGGGCAACGCTCAACTGCTCCAAAAGTTCAAGGTTCGCACACAGGAGAAAAATTTTGTCAACAACTTCAACCTTGACTGTGTTTTCACGTTTTTAAACCCCCCTAGTTTCATTATAAATCTGATTAGTGTTAGTTTAAAACGCTTGTTGTTACACCAATATCATCATCATCATTTTCAAACCCAACAGTTTTAAATTCCTTATTGATATTGCACTAGATTAGTTTGTCATAAAGATCACACACCATAAAATGTCGAATAACACTTTCATTTACAAAATTTTACAGAGTCCAGTGGATTCGTCAAACATCTCCAAATACCTTCAGTGGAATATCAAAAACGTAACTGATACTAATCTTGACGTTTTTTGTCACGAACTGCGTACCATACGTCACGAGTTGCGTACCCCATTGCGTACCCTCCCCGACGAGTGGTTCGAACTGAACGAAGCAAACTCTTTTAGGTTAGCTTAACTGGGACAGATTTTTATGCAAAAAATCATGTACAGAAAACAAATTGTAGTTGAAAAGTAGACTTACAAAACAAAAACACACTACTAAGGGTTCCAGGTTATTGTTGCTTATGAAAATGTGACTTTTCATTGAATTCACAGCATAAGTTTCAAAAGCAAGTAACATCCATCAGTCACTGAATAATAGTCTCATCAACGCAGATGTCAAATCTCAAATCAAGATGCTGAAATTCAGATTCAAAATGAAACGAAACCATTTCCATCTGAATCAGCATTTAAACTCATAAAACACACATTTTTTTATGTTTATATTTAATATCCCAGTGTAAAAACTTTTTTGTTCAGATTTTACCCTCACTTGGGTGAGGGACAAAAACACGTCAACGCTGATCTGCTCTACTTATCGTGTCGGCGTTACCAGAAAACCGCCATGGCAGCGTCCGCGAAACAGCACACCACCTTACGGGCGTAGTTACTGTTGAACTTTTTCTATATAGCCTGTTATAGCTTGGTCAGAGTTTCTTGTTATAAAAAACTATGTTAATTGACTAATCTTCACAAATACAAAAGTTCACCATTGTAAAAAAAATCAGAAATTCGTTTTTCAGCCAATACCAACCGTACAACTATCGGGATCGCTGCAATCTGCTGTCGATCGGTACGGCCATAAGGAGCACGCAGATGGAATTCATGGCGCCGTTGGGCACGATCGTGGCACAGTACTGCGGCTACTTGTACCTATTTTTCATCATGATCGCCTCCAACACCAATGCGTTCAGCCCGAGGTCATTTCGCATCATTTCACTTCATTAGGGCTAGACCGAGGACATACAAAAGCATGACAAAGACATCGTAGAACTAGGGTCACTATGAGTAAGGTAAATTCTTCAAGTCTTAACCACCGGCGGACAAGCCCATCTTCCAAAAGGAGGGACATTTTCAAAGACGGGGGAAAACATGTTTTGAGGTCATTTTACGTGCACCTTAGGGAAGAAATGTTACTGTTTGGAAATGCCAAAGAGGGGAAATTCCACTTTTTCGTTCCTCCCTCATCCGCTAGCGGCTGTTCACACGCTTGTCTCACCTAGCCTTATTCTTAACACCGAAGAATTTAGGTGAAGTCATTATCTATAACCCTTTTTCCCTACCCTTCTTGTCCGCTAGTGGTTGGAGTACTGCTCGTTTGTAGTACGCAAATCCCGATTATTTTGGCATCATTCTCTGACATACTCGGTCTAATGGGACAGATGATCTACCTCGAGATGATCTACCCGGGCGCGTTCATCCAGATACGAGAATGGCTCTCGAGTGACCTTCACCCTAATATTAATGGCTTCTTCTCCTTGACCTACGGACACACGGTCATATGCAGTTAGTTGATGAGGTTACTTTTTTAAATGTGACTCACAATTTTGATTTCGGCAAATCTCTGACGCAAGTACAGTGTGTCCCATTCTTAACCGCCTATGTTGACGGCTTCGTGTTTGAGTTGTAATGAGTCTATAAAACTGAAACTTCATTCTCGAATAGAGAAGTCTTTGGCAATTTGTTTGTCACCTACCCAAAGTTATTTGAACGTCCGTAGCTTAATTTGCAAGAAATCGAAAAAAAACATTTTGGATTATATTTTCTTCCTATTCCATGAAATTTGCACCATATCTTCAATGATGAAGAGACTTGACTGGGTTCAGGTACACGCGCTCCTTCAAATCACCTAGGAGCCAGAAATCCAGAGATGTTACGTCAGACGACCTCGCAGGCAACGATGTTGCCCAATCGAGGAACCAGGAAAAATGTCAGTGAACCGAATCCGGGTGATACTGGCATAATGAGCCGGAGCACCGTATTGTTGGAACACCAAGTCAGCTTCCTAAATTATTATACCTACGTTAGACGAGGCAACAGTCATTTTTGCAAGAAAGACAGGACAGTTCGAAATGTGAGCATCACCCGAGATTGGCTCAATGAGACCTTTCCTGGTTCCTGGATCGGCAGCGGAAGACAAATCTGTGGCCTACCGGGTCTCCAGACCTGATCCCAGGATTCAGGTTATGCAGCCGTGGAAGCTGTGCTTTGCCGCTGGAAACGATGTCAAGATCTAGGAGATACATGAGCCGAAGAATTGAGCTAATCCCTTTCGGGTTTTGTTCTGTTCCATTTTGGGTTGTGCTACTTCATGTGATGTTCTGCTCTTGTATTTCGTTTTTATAAAATTTATTCACAAAAAATTCTACGTACGGAAGAAGAAATTTACTAAAAGTGGACATTTTTTCGATTGCTTGTAAAATTAGCTACAGACGTCCTATTTTAACTACTGGTGCCGAACAAATTGCCAGAAATTTCTATATTTGAAAATGAATTTTCAGTTATAAAGACCCATTACAACTCAAAAACGAAGCTAACAACATTGGCGGTTAACGATGGGACGCCCTTAAGAAGTGGTATATGAAGAAGGCTGGAACTTAATTTCTTTTCTGCTTATCGTACTGATTTCTATGTCTGAAATAATCAGGTTCTAAGCTTAAGTAGAGCTCCTTGTCTTTCCGAAGTTGGTTGTTGTGTAAACTCATTTCCTGAGGCTCATGTTAAATATACATGAACAAGTGTTAAACGAGCACGTACTTTGTTTGTCTCAAGGATTAGACTTTTTGAAAGGATCAAGAAACTATAGCGACAAAAAAACTACATTACAAAGAGATGTGACATAATCGATAAAAAAGTAAGGCAACTGTGCGCGCAGCTTCAGCAAGTGAGTTATCTCCACTATTCGCTGTAATCGTGGGAATCGCTGAAGCGTCAGCTAGTATTTACAAATCAATGAAGAGAACATATGTAAATGCACATGCCGATGCTGCAGGCACAGTAGCTATAACTTCGGCAACCTTTTTGTCCAATACCAAAGGATATAATGTTGTATTTGCAGTGATCATGTCACTGATGCATCTGCTGATTATCGCTCTACAGCGACTGCCTGTGTTCAGCGAGAACTACAAGGTTGGTACACTTTCGCCAACACATTCCTGCTGCGGATTATCTTCTGCTACGTTTTAACAATCCGCTTCAGGAGCTAACGCTATCGCAATCGTTTGCGTTGACGGCTATCTGCTGGGTGGTGCCGCCCGTCATCATTTACCTGCTGCCCATCGAGTCGAGTCTCTTCGAAAACAAACTCATCTACGTCGGCTTCAGCGGCTGCTCCCTCTATGAGTACAAACTGGATCTGTCGCCCACGGACTACTTTCCACGAGTTGGTCTACATGGTGAAATTAAGAAGTTAAATTAAAAAGTATTCGTTTTCTTCTCGTTTACTATTTACTTGTTCAAAAGACCAATGTGAAAATATTCACCCGGATAAAAACCTTCAGTTCAACAAATTACCTTGCATTTTGCAGTCCACATTTCCTAGTTCATTGCTTAAGTTAGTAAAGGGTTAGTTGCGTTAGTAATTTCACTCACAGGTGACTTTGAGTATTTTCACTCAGGAGACAGTCAACTTCCACTTTATCTTATTACTCACAAGTGACAAATGATTCTGCAAGCCTTTCTAAAGCACAGAAAATCAGTGCGCCCCATTCCTTGCTTATGTGAGTAAAGCTTAGACAAAAAGTTGAAGCCTCTTGCGAGTTTTTTTTTGAAAAAATGCACGTATTCAACTTCCAGTACATCGTCTGGATGGACTACGCCGCACTCGTGTTAAGCATCAAGGAAGGTTGGATGGAAAACTCAGTATCACTCATGGAAATTCACTTATCCCAAGAAAATTCCGCCCTTTTTGACTTTGAGTTATACTTTGCCATCCATTGCAAAAAAAGTGAACACTCCCATTCAAAAGGCGAAAACTTCACACATGAAAAAATTCAGGCTATTAATCAATTGATTGGCATGTTGTGTACCTGAAAACAACTACATACACTTGATAATAGAAAACAGAAAAAGCAGCTACTTGCAGCATTGGTGACAGTGTTTTCGATTGCGTGGATTACGATATGTGTGATAGCTGTCAACTATGCCATTCTGGTCATTATGCTGGTATACAGGCAGGTGGTGAAGATACAAGTTAGTCAGCAATTTCCTAGCTGACTGAGTGACTGACTGACTGACTGACAGACTGAACGACTGACTGACTGACTGACTGACTAACTGACTGACGAAATCATGTACAATCGTAAGTTGCAGACTAACATAATCGAGTCTCATTAGCACTGTGCATTAAGTCATTATTTACCAAGAAATTTTTTCAGCGAGTGGCTGTCATCACTGGAGTTAATCTGTCGCTTTCCGGTGAGTGCTCTATTGAATGACCGACTGGCTCACTAACTTACTCACTCACTCATTCACTAACTTACTCACTCACTGACTTATTCACTCACTCACTCATTCACTAACTTACTCACTCACTGACTGACTCACTCACTCACTCGCTCGCTCACTCACTCACCCACTCACTCACTCACTCACTCACTCACGTACTCACTCACTCACACGCTCTTTCATTCGCTCACTCACTCACTCACTCACTCACCCACTTACTAACTCACTCACTCAAACACTCACTCACTCACTCACTCACTCACCCACTTACTAACTCACTCACTCAAACACTCACTCACTCACTCACTCACTCACTCACTCACTCACTCACTATTTCAATAACCCACTCACTCACTTGAGCTCGCCTCACAACGTACGTTGCATTCGTGCTGGCCATATCCGTGGGAAGTATCTACTTCATCATCGGCGCTTATGAACAGGGCGTACCGTTGGCCAAGCTCGTGTTCTACTTGCTCAGGTTGAAACTATCTACCAAAATATACAGTAACCCAATACAAGATACCGTAACCTATGTATAAGTAGTACTCCAACACGATCTATCGTGACCTACCATAACTCAACATAATCCACGAACACACAGTGATATAACCTATTCTACCGTAATCTACAGAACTACAACATGATCTATCGTGACCTACAGTAACCGAACAAAACTCTAACTTAACCTGCCGTAACCTGCCGTAACCTACCGTAACGTACCGTAATCACTTGTAGTGTGCAAAATCCGCTCATCTTAACGGCCATGTCGATCAGTTTGCGCAACACCTGGAGCAAGTTGTTCACTGGTTCCGAGTTGGAGTCGACGGCCGCGAAAGACCTGCACAACTTCTGTCTGCAGATTTTCCCCCAATTAACGGAGAACGACAACACCAGAAAGTCGATTCGCAACAGACAGACCCGAAATAATAGTGCTAACCAGCACTTAGCCAGCTCTAAGGTTAATTCTTTTTTGTTGCTCCGTCTGGAAATCCGTCAGTCAGTCAGTGAGTCAGACAGTCCGTCAGTCAGTCAGTCAGATAGAAAGTTTGTCAGTCAGTCAGTAAGTCAGTCAGTCAATCAATTATTCAGTTTACAATTAAATATTTATTCAGGTCAGCAAGCAAACGGATGTGGGTCAAATTACAGCGTAATTCAGGTTTTCAACAAGTTTTCAACAGGTTTCAAACAGGTTTTCAAGTCACAACATTTTCATTATACATAAACTAGCACCAACCCGTTCCTTCGGAACGATAGTGTTGAGGGTATTTATTTGAAAGTTTTGTCAATTATATTTATAGTAAGCACATCTTTTATGGAATAGGCAACACATGAAAACTACATCCCAAAATTTTCCTGATCGTACACTGTAGCAGACATAATTGAAGTAATTCAACCCACATACTAAATTGAAGTTTTCTAATAAAAATTGATCAGTATGATTACAAAACACACTGGGGCACATTTTTAGACAAATCGAATATATTGTGACATGTTGTAACATATTACCCAGCATAATATAGTCGTCAAATGGCTATTTCTGTGTAAATAAGATGTTTCAGTTCAGATAAAAAAAATTTAATGACTGATGATAAGTCACATGATCTGATTTATATAGTCACCAATTTAAATTAAATTACTCTAGCTGCAGTTCAAGATAAATTACATTTTAGGATGCATGTGATAAAAATCTTTGTGGGACCTAACCAATTGAGCGCACTGTACACGAACAACTGCAGTGAGTGAGTGAGTGAGTGAATGAGTGAGTTGTTTCTGTTCAGATAAAAAAATTCAATGACTGATGATGAGCCACATGATCTGATTTATATAGTCACCAATTTAAATTAAATTACTCTAGCTGCAGTTCAAGATAAATAACATTTTAGGATACGTGTGATATGAATCTTTGTGGGGCCTAACCAATTGAGCGCACTGTACACGAACAACTGCAGTGAGTGAGTGAGTGAGTGAATGAGTGAGTTGTTTCTGTTCAGATAAAAAAATTCAAAGACTGATGATGAGCCACATGATTTGATTTATATAGTCACCAATTTAAATTAAATTACTCTAGCTGCAGTTCAAGATAAATTACATTTTAGGATACGTGTGATATGAATCTTTGTGGGGCCTAACCAATTGAGCGCACTGTACACAAACAGCTGCAGTGAGTGAGTGAGTGAGTGAATGAGTGAGTTGTTTCTGTTCAGATAAAAAAATTTAATGACTGATGATGAGCCACATGATCTGATTTATATAGTCACCAACTTAAATTAAATTACTCTAGCTGCAGTTCAAGATAAATTACATTTTAGGATACGTGTGATATGAATCTTTGTGGGGCCTAACCAACTGAGCGCACTGTACACGAACAACTGCAGTGAGTGAGTTAGTGAGTGAGTGAATGAGTGAGTTGTTTCTGTTCAGATAAAAAAATTCAATGACTGAAGATCATCAATTTAAATTAAATTCCTCTAGCTGCAGTTCAAGATAAATTACATTTTAGGATGCGTTGTTGTTGTTCTTGTAAATGTATATATACTACATTTAATTGGCCTCTATCTTCGTACGGCCAACTTGGATTATCCCGTCCTCTGTAGTTGATAGACACTGCACTGTTGGTATGTTTTGCCGTCACTCGGCGCAAGTTTTCAACAGTTTAATGATGGCCGGGGGAAAATTCTTTCACCGTCGTTCTTAGAATTAAAAATTGAGTAGGGTGGGGTCTGGGGCTAGGGGTGATGGGTCATTTTTCAGAGCGCCTGGATGCGTATTTTTCCCATTGCAACGCCTGGTGCAACTGGTGGACCCACATTTTTGTAGCTGAAGTTTGCGACGTCGTACAGTGAAAGGGAGTCAAATTGGCGGTCGTTTCGACATCGAATTACTATATAGAATACAAAAATGAAATATAAATATTTGCGCAGAAAACACATAGACACACATAAAGTTACCTTGGCCACGAACTGGATTTTGTAAATTATTTCGGCGACGAACATTTGTGTGTTATATAAAGATAACATTGATTGAATTTCTTACCATTCTGGAATCAAAATATTACCGTTCGTTTTTTTGTCAGATATATAATTTCCCGGGTTTCTTGATACACACAGTTTGAATTCAAGTCTGCTGTCGGAGCCCTTCTAAATTGAAGTAAAAACATTTTCAACAATGTTTTAAATGTCATTTTTTAGGTATATGTGTTCACACCTGTGCCAGCTGTGCTTATCGGTTCAGAGCCCGGGGGGAGGGAGGGGGGGGGGGGTGAACCGACGAAAGGGGGCGGACTGTGATTCGACGAACATTTGGGGGTCATTGTAGGGTTTTGGTAGGCAATTTATGACATTCGACTGTGAATCGACGAACTTTTGGGGTTCATTGGAGGGAGTTGGTAGGCAGTTTATGACATTCAGGATGTGAACCGACGAACATTTGGGGGTCATTGGAGGGTGTTGGTAGGTAATGTATGACATTCGGATCGTGAATCGACGAACTTTTGGGGGTCATTGGAGGGGGTCGGTAGTCAATTGATGACGTTCGGACGTTGAATCGATGAACTTTTGGAGATCATTGCAGAGTGTTGGTGAGAAATTTATGACATTCTTACTCTGAATCGCAAACTTTTGGAGTCATTGGAGGGTGTTGTTAGTCAATTTATGACATTCGGACTGTTAACCGACATACATTTGAGGGGGGGGGGGGGGGTCGGTAGGCAATTTATGATACTCGGACTTCAAAAACAACATACGGACCTTAGTATATTCAGGGTTTCTTGATACACACAGTGTAGATTCAAATGTGCTGTCGGTGCGCTTTTGAAATGAAGAAAAAAATTTCAACAATGTTGCATAGTTGTTAATATTTTTATATACATATATAATTTATATGTAAAAAGTATCTATAAATTTATCACATTTATATAAATGTCGCGTCAATGTATTTATTTAGGTATATATGTATTTATATGGTGTGTATTTATATGTATTTATATGTATATATATATGGTGTGCTCATTACTTATTTATTACTCCTAAAGTTTTTTAACCAGTACAATATAGTTGTTAATAAAAATTTCAAAATCGTGTTTCTCAAGACGCTATAATATAGAAAAAAAAAACAATATTGAAAAGAACCAAAATGCAGATTCACATAATAATCATTCTAACAATTCGTAATAAATTTGAATACTAGCTATCTAACTTATGAGCAATCAGTGAAAAAAAACGTAATCCCTTTCAACGATGTTTTCGACGCCCGCCCCTTCCTATCTTTATCCATTGTTTCAATACGAATTCTATTAGGACAACATTATAGCCGACTTCAAAAAACTGAGTAAGTGGGCAAGATATCTCATATCTCTATAAATGACTTGATTGGAAATGCGTAATTACGCAGCCGATATTCATTTTCACTTACAAAATAACCCTGAGCTGACCCTTTTTTAAATAATTGTCATTTCACCTGCCTTACCCTTTGATACCGTTCAGTTCTGGACGTTTACTTTAGAAGTAGTGAGCCAGTCAGTTGTTTCAACCTTTCTGGCCATTACAAAATCATCATTATGATAAGGTGTTAGTTTGTCTAGTTCACTTGGGTGAGTCCAAAAATCCCTAAAAGCCTAAGTACATACATAACTGGACAAAACACCTAAAAACACGCCCAAAATACAACACGACCAAAATTCAACATTTTTAATATTTTTTGGATTATATCCACAAAATTATGGCCCTCCCCTGTTTCCCCACCCTTACAGTATTCATGTAACAGTTACTTGCAATGTGGAATAATACTGCATATTAACCGTATGGTAAACGTAGTGGAGCGGTTGCTGTTAAAAACAGTAGCGGTCGAAAACAATGATGAATAGGTACTAAAAGAGGGAAGTGATGGGCAGTAATTTTATGTTTTTTTAGGTAACTGGATATTTTTATTTCATTGTTAAATTGAATTTACAAGCATACATTCCATTTTTTACACATTATTCAATGAGGTAGGTTACTGATGCGTTCTTTAGTTTTTGACAAAATATATATTTTTGTAAATTTTTTTGATATCTTCCTTTCCTCATGGCAAGTTGATAGATTGAAACTCTAGATGCCATGTTGATATTTCCATTGATATTTTTTGGTTATTATGGTTATTTTTACAAAATATTTCCTTTCACATTTCATCATTCATGATAATTACAGCAGTGAAGGCGGACCAAAGAAAATGTCCATTACATCTAGGTTAATAACGCATAAAAGAACAGTGACTAACTGCAATATGACATAACCATATCAAAGAGGGAGGGGTACTCTGAGGAGGGGTATTACATTTGTTGTTGAAATATGGACGTACAAAATTCAGCTTTTAGTTATTTTGGACTTTTTATATATTATGAGCGTCTCGTTTTGGATTTTGGGCATTTTATGGATTTTGTCCAGTTATGTATTCCGGCTTTTAGGGATTCTGGTAGGGGCCCAGTTTACTTCAGTCAAACCGAGGAAGTCCCAGTGGAAAAAAACTGGAAATACATTCCAGAACTATACAATTCTTATAACTTTCTCTGTTGTGATACATAATGTGATCTCGACATTGAATCATCTACTCATCATCTAAAAAATGTACTCACGGATCTTGAATCTAAAAATTCCATCCCCTTTTTGTTGAAAATATGTAATTAAAAAAATTTAAATCCCAGGGGTAAAATCAAATTAGACCGATCGGATCAAATCAACCCGATGAGACCGACGTCCGTGCACCTGGTGGTCGGCGGTTTCACCGTCGGTGCCATGGCGGTGATCGCCGTAGCGGCATCATTCACCGTTTATATGATACTGCATGCCGATGATGCCAGCGTTGGGACCAAGTTCAACATTGGTCGGTCACTCACTCACTCTCTCACACACTTTCTCTCTCTTACTCACTCACTCAATCACTCACTCACTCATTCACTCACTCACTCACTCACTCAATCACTCACTCACTCACTCAAAGGATGCAAAGCAGTAATTTTGTACTTTGTAAGGAATCGCTTCAGGAGGGTCCTAAATTTTTGGAAAAGTATAGTGGATATTGTTCCTTGATCACACCTCTCTAGGACGCATTTCTCTCTACTCGAGCAACATTATTATTTCATGTATAGTTTTACTGTCTGCGAGCCCCCGATAACCTATCGTATGGCTGGCTTGTCCTCGCTCCGCTCGGACAAGCGCTTTTGGCCCCGCAGGGGAGATTCAATATTTCTTCCTGCACGTGCTGTAAGATATGTACTGCGCTGTAGAAAGCATGCGAGTGTAGCGAGCCAATTATGGTCGGGTATATGCAACTCAGTTGTATCGGCTCAGTAGCACAGCGCAAGAGCGCTTGCCTAGCATGCGAGTGGCTCGTGTTCATTTCCCAGATTTTAGAAAAAATGTAAACCTTCAAAAAATCTGTGCGGTCTGGAAAGTTGCCTCTAGGACACACGTGCACGTCAGTTTATTCGGTCTGCTTTCTGGCCACTACGATACATCATCCAGACATCAAAAGTGAATCTTGTTGATTCCACTAATAAAATAGCACAGCACTGCTTTAAAAGGATCCTCAATATCAGAAAGTATATAAAAAATAATAAAAGAATGGTGTTTTTGTAATCTAAATAATGCTGGAAATGGAAGTGAACTACCGCTTTTACCAAGCGACACACGTCTATTGGAGAGATCAATTAGGGAGACTGAATAATAAAACTAGAAAACATGATATGGATGATGGAGAGAATCAAGATACAACAATTTCTAAGATTGTTATCAATTAAATAATCCGCATATCCTACAACCTATTATACATTTAGGTGACACACTTACATTGGAGACACCAATCGTACAGAGTCAGTCGTACATGGAATCAAAGAACGGTCGGTTCCGGTTGTTGATCGACGAAGACAACAAACTCGTGCTTGAAAATCGCACTGGTTAACAAGATTTTTTATTAAACTTTTTTATTGTTATTTGCCGGAATACTTTTAAAGAAAAAGTTTGAAGGGTTCTTACAATGTTTTTTTTCAATTCTGCAGGTGCCGAACTTCACCACACCACATTACTGATCCATTCGGCGCCCACATATGGCAAGGTACATTTCTTCGGCTTAATATTCCACCCCCGTGCCTTCATGACTTTTATGCATCATGACTAAATAGGAATTGATGATTTAAATTTAGAATCAATGTGCTCAATAAATCTCCTTGTAAATTCTCAGTTTTTCTTACGCTGACTGTACTGATCAAACCGAACTGATAACTACTTATATTTTTTTCTCATATTTGGTGATAGTATACTCATTCGCAGTTTTTGCTGTGCTGTACTTGTTATTTATTGACTAATTATCATTTATAAAACGAACCAAACCGAACCGCTTCAAACATGAATTGATACATGACTTTGAGTTGTCATGGAATTTCATTAACTTAACCTAACTGATATAATTAACTGTAATCCAATCGATTGCAGGTCCACAGTATGATGATTCATCACGCGGAATTGCGTTGCAGTCTGATGTGGCACACCATCAGTCAACCGAACCAATTATTGTCCAGAGAAGATGTACTATACTTCTATGACTTCGGGTGGGTTGAATGATTGAAATCAAACGAACTATATATGTAGTTACACACTTTGGTTGAGATTAATATGAATTTTCAACCGAGTAGAACCAAGCGAAGGGAACGAATGAACTCCAGATTTCGATTTCACAGCCTGAAAACTCTCAACTAATTACCATTAATTTTCTCCAGAGAAGTTCATTTTCTCGGCCGATGCCCGGAATTCTCAAGACTGGTATTGGAAGACGATGGTAGTTTGGCAGTGTATGGAAGACCACTATCGTTACCCGAGATGCCCTCGTATCTGTGGCACCCTGATGGCACCGGCACTTTACCAGGCGCGTTCCAACCGGTCCTACATTCGGAGGGTCTGTGTTTTTTAATACAACTTTATCGAAGAAATGAATCTCAAATTTTGAGTTGATTTAGAATGTTTTTGATGATATAACCCGATTAAAAGTGTGAACAAGATTATTTTGTCGCTCCCCTCGTCAAGTGGTTAAGGCGCCGGCCTCGCTCACCGACGTGTCTGGTTCGAGCCCCGGGTTGAGACACAGCGCATTCAAGCATTCATTCAATTGTCGATGATCAGTGATTGTCATTGTAAATCGGATGACCGTTATTTCACTATTGTGACTTGGTATCCTACTTTGCTATTATGGCATAACATCTGAATAAATTAGAATTAGAATCAAATATTTCTCCCCGTAAAACCGAATTTTTTTAAATAGTGCGTCAAATATAAGTGACTAAGAGAAAGTAGTGTAATTAAGAATAGCGTTACCCTGAGGAACGTATTCGTGACTGTCCTTAAAAACTGGAAGCTTTAATATTCTCAACGGTGAATTGGGATAGAACATACTATGTAGTTTGATTAGTTGTGCTGAATTCTAGAATTGTAGCTGTTGAGTTGAAGGATAACGGATCAGCCGCTTTCGCTTCACGAAGATTGTCCACACTCTGACCGACGAGCCAAAGCTCCTCAAAGGGAGGCAAATCTCCCCAAAGAGTTGAAAGAAACTAGACGATTTTCACCTACACCTTAACGAACAGACTACTTTTTAAAACCGTCAAAGAGGGGAGATTCCACCTTTCCCTCCTTCTCGTCCTCTAGTGATTATCCCCTTGTTGCAGACGTCGTGACCGATGACGCTGTGCACAAACTGGTGGTGGCTGGCAACAAACATGATTCCACGGTGACTTTCTGGGAGATCTCAGGTACATTAGTGAGTGAGCGAGTGAGTGAATGAGTGAGTGAGTGAGTGAGTGAATGAGTGAGTGATTGAGTGAGTGAGTGAGTGAGTGAGTGAGTGAGTGAGTGAGTGAGTGAGTGAGTGAGTGAGTGAGTGAGTGAGTGAGTGAGTGAGTGAGTGAGTGAGTGAGTGAGTGAGTGAGTGAGTGAGTGAGTGAGTGAGTGAGTGAGTGAGTGAGTGAGTGAGTGAGTGAGTGAGTGAGTGAGTGAGTGAGTGAGTGAGTGAGTGAGTGAGTGAGTGAGTGAGTGAGTGAGTGAGTGAGTGAGTGAGTGAGTGAGTGAGTGAGTGAGTGAGTGAGTGAGTGAGTGAGTGAGTGAGTGAGTGAGTGAGTGAGTGAGTGAGTGAGTGAGTGAGTGAGTGAGTGAGTGAGTGAGTGAGTGAGTGAGTGAGTGAGTGAGTGAGTGAGTGAGTGAGTGAGTGAGTGAGTGAGTGAGTGAGTGAGTGAGTGAGTGAGTGAGTGAGTGAGTGAGTGAGTGAGTGAGTGAGTGAGTGAGTGAGTGAGTGAGTGAGTGAGTGAGTGAGTGAGTGAGTGAGTGAGTGAGTGAGTGAGTGAGTGAGTGAGTGAGTGAGTGAGTGAGTGAGTGAGTGAGTGAGTGAGTGAGTGAGTGAGTGAGTGAGTGAGTGAGTGAGTGAGTGAGTGAGTGACAAGAACGTCGTCATGGCAACTACATATACCAGATTCAGGGACACAAAAGTTGAACTCAGAGTGCAATTTGAATTCAAACCTACTTGGGAATCGCGTTTAAATTTTCGAGCTGATAATATTTTCTCACAGGACAGAATTATTTAGTATTCATAAAAGTGTGCCCAACTCATATGGAAATAACCAAACTAGAATCTAACATGTTTCAGAAAATGTACTACCCTCATTCTCTCATTTCCATTTAGATTAGAAATTCACCGAGTCATGAAAAATCGGACAACATACAAAAATGCGCTTTATTTATGGCATACGGGCGGCGAGTTTACTAACTACACTATTCTGACAATCCAAATTTGCCAAAACTGTATTTTGCGAGCTTTTCGAAAAACAAGTGTTTTTGTGATAAATTTTCGATCTTTTACTTATATATTTCAAACGGATCCCACCTATGTGATTTGAGAAAACATTATATGCAGATTCTCTTCACGCAAGACGTTTGCTCACGGGCAACGCTCAACTGCTCCAAATGTTTAAGGTTGGCACACAGGAAAAAACTTTAGTCAAAAACTTCAACCTTGACATTTTCTTATTTTCAATCTTCCTAGTTTTTTGTGAAATCTGATCAGTGTTTGTATAAAACACTCATTATTAATCTATATCATCATCATCTTTCATAAAACCAACTGTTTAAATTCATTATCCCTTGATAATACACTCGCCTATAGGATGGACAATTGGTTATTTGATTGGCCAAAAATGGTAATCAAAGTTTCCCCTCTAAAATTGAATCTTGGATTTGTAGTCTAATTTATATTCAGACGGAATCGAATAGAACTGAAAAAAGGAGAAAATTAATATTTCTGTGAATCCAAATATTGATTTTTGGAACTTGGATTTACTGAAAATGACGTCAGTTTCCATAGGACAACTGACACCAAGTTTTGAACGGATCCAACCTCCGAGCTCCGCGTGGTGCTAACAAGCTTATCCTCGCTAGTCAAACTTACGATAGATTATCGGGGGTTAACGAACAGTAATATTTTAAAGGGAATGGTAAAACTTCGGAAGAACTCGTCTGCGACCTTAACATTGATTGCTTGAATCATTCTTCTTTTATTCCTCGGTTGGATTCGTTCGAAACTTTTTGCGAGACAACTGCAGCCAAAAAATTTCAGAATTTTGTGGTTGCAATTGACATACGACAACTGACGCCACTTTAAGGTGAGTCAACTGCAGCTGGAAATTTCCAGAAAAGTGGCAGTAGTTTTCTTGATAATTGTGGCGGCAGTTGGCAGTGGCGGCAGTTAACCGATCCCCACGACTTCATATATGTATGGTGCGCACCATACATACAGGGTGGACCAAAAGTTTATGTACACTTTTTGGCCATCTTTTTCGCGTGTGTAAAATCATAATATTACAACGAGACAATACTGGTCGGACTTGAAATTACCTGAAATTTTTAAAAATGCCCTCCGTTTTGTTCTCAGATGAGTATTTCACGAGTTATACACACAAACGTACAAAAACACGTTTTTTTACTTTTTTATGCTTATTTCACTCTTAATCACGATTAAAATCATGTGTTATTTATATTGACTGTGAGTATTTCAGCGTAATTACTGCAAATAAAGTAGAAAAGAATGATAACTAGTGTATAACGCTACTTCAGATTACCCAGATCAGGCAAAACCGTCAAAACATAAACATTAGCGTTATGCGATACCAGCCCTGTTCAAGTGCACGTGCATTGACTTCAATCGGCTTGCATCAGGGCTATTTTAGATGAAAACCTTGAAAATTATGCTATAAATTTATTCATTTATCACTTTCAAAACTACTTTATCGTTATTATTAACCATTTCATTGAAAATAGCCGTGATGCAAGCCGATTGCAGTGCACATGCCCTTAAAAAGGCTGATATCGCATTTGACGCTGAAGTTTCATGTTTTGACGGTCTTGCCTTATCTGGGTAATTTGAATTAGCGTGAAGTACTAGTAAGCAGCAATTTTTTTCAACTTTATTTGTAGCACTTACGCTGAAATATCACAGTAAATATGAATGACACAAGATTTAAATCGTGAATGAAGGGAAAAGAAGCGTAAAAAGTATTAAAAAGGTGTTTTTGTACGCTCCTGTGTATAACTTGTGAAATACTCATCTGAGAACAAAACGGAGGGCATTTTTGGAAAGTTTATGCAATTTCCATTTCAACCATTATTGTCCCGTTGTAATTTTATGATTTCACGCACGCGAAAAAGACGGCCAAAAAGTGTACATAAACTTTTGGGCCACCCTGTATATGACAGCACCATACATGAATTGTGCTCTGATGGTGATCACCACAAATGATATTCATATATGGTAATCACCAGGATCAATAATTTTTCATATATGGTGATTACCAAATATGAATAATTACCATATATGGAAATATTACCTTGTTGGTAATTACCATGTGTGAAGGTCGTTTAGCTCCAACATGATTGGTAATTAACACCATTCATGATTGGTAATTATTTTTATTGTCAAATGAGGTTATAATGTGGATATGAGCACCACATATGAAGTTGAAATTGTACGAGGTAATCATTATTTGTGATTACCATGTATGGAAAATTATGGCTCTTGGTGATTACCATACATGAAAATTTATCGCTCTTGGTGAATACCATATATGAAAAAGTATCGCTCCTGTAAATCTTAGATTGTGTGAATTTAAAGTTCTGGATTTACAGAAAACTTGATGTTTCTCTTTTTTCTTGTTCTTTTTGAAAACGTTGCATTCCGTCAGAACCCAAAATAGACCACAAAATCCAAGATTCCGTATAGGGGACTGATATCCAATCGTCCCCCTAAGATCACACACCATGATGTTGGATAACAATTTATTTTACAATTTTACAAGTTGTTTACAGAGTCCAGTGAATGCATCGAACATGTACCTACAGTGGAATATCAAAAACGTAACGGATACTAAAACTGACGTTCTTTGCCACGAACTGCGTACCATTCTGCCAGAAGCACTCCCCGCCGAATGGTTCGAGCTGAATGAAAATGTAGTGCAATTAAAGTTAGCTTAACTGGGACGGAATTTTTTATGTGCACAAAACAAATCAAATATATAAAGGTAGACTTACAAAAAGAAAAACACACTACTGTGTTCAAGGTTTTTGTTGTTTATGAAAATGTGACGTTTCAATTAGTTCACAGCATTTGTTTCAAAAGCAAGTAACAGCCGTCAGCCACTGATTAGTAGTTTCATCTCAAATGACGATTTCTAATCTCAAACCAAGAGGCTGAAATTAAGATTCCAAATGAAACGAAACCATTTCCTCTTGAAAACTTATTTCAACTGCACTAACATCATTTGAATCAGCATTTAGCTCACACGTTTTGATATGTTCATATTTAATTTCCATTTTAAAAACTTTTGCTTGTTCAGAGTTTGGAATAAAAAATGGGGTGAGGGACAAAAACACGTCAACGCCGATCTGCTATACTTATCGTGTCGGCGTTACCAGAAATCCAACTTGTCAGCGTCCGCAAAACAGCACACCACCTTACGGGCGTTAGTGACATTCAGGGTATGTGAAATTAAATAATGAGGCCAATTGTTTTTTCACACTTATTTTGTCTTGTTTCATTATTTTTTTCAAACCTTTCCTACAGAATCATAAAACAGCTCAAAATTTTGTTTTATAACTACATAAATGTACATTTCAGTGAAAGGTACAAGTGAAAGGTACATTTCGGGTATCAGCAATCCAACTTAAGACATACTGAACAGAAACTCACAGGTTCAAAAAAAGTTCTTGTTTTTGTATTTGACTTACCTCGGTTACATTTAAACTTAATCTATACTTTTGTGCATATATTTACGGAAAAACTGTTAAAGTCTGGCCGGAGATTGTCGTTACTCTGAAATTTTTACCGTACTTTCAGCTGTAAACACTACTTGTGGACAACATAGAATACTAATGAACAAGTATGCTCATTAATCGCAAAAAAAAGTTTCCAGAGAAACAAACGTCGCGAGACACCTTAACCCAGCTATAATTAAAGTGATCAGACACAAACGACGGAAAAGCCGTAACCGTATGAAGTGGTCGTTTGGGTCATCTGGCTATTTATTTTTATAAAAGAAATGAAAATGCCCAACGTCAATAATGGAGTACATATGATTGGTATAAAATGGCTATGTTTTGTAGTAAATGAGAAAATAGAAAAAAAATTTCAGCCGGATATGATTGACCAATTGAGTTAAGTATAATTTACACTGCAAGCTTACCGTTTTATTCTAACTTACAATTTAACTATGAATATGACTTGAACTCCTTGTTTATACCTTTTCTATCTATAGATGCCATTTAAGACAAATCACATGTACTCCATTATTGCCGTTTGGCATTTTCATTTCTTGTATACAACTTTTATATACATTAGTCAATTTACTATCCTTGCTTTTCATGAATAAGAAATTTGATCTAGAAAATTGAATAAGAACAAATGTTAATTTATCCATCATGTAATGTGAAGAACAAAGAAACTAAAACGTGACAGAATTCCTCTACAGTTTTTAATACTTATACTCAGATAAATAAAAAATCTCCAAAATTTTGTTTTTTGCAGCTATTACCATAGATACCTGCAATACCAGAAACTACAGCGTGACAGAAAAGTTCCTCCATCATTTCAATAAAAAACTGAAAAAACGTATATTAAAAAACCGTAAAAGTTTAAATTGTTTTTCAGCCAATACAAACCGTACAACTATCGGGATCGCTGCAATCTGCTGTCAATTGGAATGGCCGAACGGAGTTCGCAGTTGGAATTTATGGCACCGATGTTCACGATCTTGGCACAGTACTGTGGCTACATCTACCTGTTGTTCATCATGGTTGCCTCCAACACCGATACGTTCCTCCCAAGGTAGTTCCATTTCTTTTCACTTCGTTAGGGCCAGACCCAGGACATACAAAAGCATGAGAACTCACAACAAGGTATCGTAGTACTATGGTACACATGAGCAAGGTAGAGTCTTCAAAAGTTAACCACAAGCCTATGTTCCAAAAGGAGGGGGAATCCGTTTTGAAGCCATTTCACGGACACTTAAGGAAGAAGTTATACTTTTTAGAATTACCAAAAAAAAGGGAATTCCACTTTTCTCGTACCTCCCTCGTCCGCTAGTCGCTGTTAACAAGCTTGTCTCACCTATGTAGCCTTAATCTCACCACCGATAATTTAGGTGAAGCCATTATTATCGATATACAGGGTTGGCCAAAAAAAACGACTACACTTTGATCTGACCTAGAGTTGGCTGTGTCCAATTTTTCAGCTTGTCGTTTTCAGCATATCTTAAAAACA
Organism: Daptonema setosum; assembly: GCA_964036265.1. Lineage (NCBI taxonomy): Eukaryota > Metazoa > Nematoda > Chromadorea > Monhysterida > Xyalidae > Daptonema > Daptonema setosum. Next base: position 32,156,022 of record OZ038442.1, read on the forward strand.
TAATAACTTAGTTTTCCTGAAGTTTTCAATATGATATGTTGACACTAACAAAAGTTGTGCACGTGATTCCAAAAAAACGTCTCGCGCATTTTTACAACAGCTATAATGGGCTTAACTTAAATTTTTATCAATTTGTAGACTATAATTTTCATCAAAAACTATCAACTTAATCAAATACAGTGTATGACAATATTAACCCTATTTTAGTTCAGACTAAAAATTCGAAAACACGCTTAAAACAGGTACTTTTATAAAAGCTACTTTCTCACTCTTTCATCTAATATTTTTAAAACACACGTTTCAAAACTGATTTTTTTAACGCATCTGTTTATGCGGGAAAAGGTTAACTGTACTGAAAAAATACCTCAAAAACAACAGAAGTCCATGTTTCAGTGACAAATCTCTTCGTAGGGACAATATATCGTATTTGGCTATGTATGTTGTTGTAAAAATGAGCGAGCAACTTTTTCAGTCAAAAGTGCATATTTCTCTCCAACCCTAACCGATCCCAACGAAATTATCAATATAACTAAGTTTATATGTTGTTAATGACATTTGTAAAAATTCATCACAGCCATTTTTATATCAGATCAAAGCTTGGTCGTTTTTTTTTGGCCCACCCTGTGTATTTAATTTCACTGTCTCACTCACTCACTCATTCACTCACTTATGTCCTGATCGATTGTAGTACGCGAGTCACGATTATCTGGGCCTCATTCTCAGACATACTCGGTCTAATGGGACAGATGATCTACCTCGAGATGATCTACCCGGGCGCGTTCATCCAAATACGAGAATGGATCTCGAGCGATAGTTATCCCAAAATTAATGGCTTCTTCTCCTTGATCTACGCACACACGATCATTTGCAGTTAGTTGATGGGTTTTATTTTTTTATTTAACACACAATTTTGTTTTTCGAAAACATTTAATATCTGAAGTTATGGTTCAAGTAGAAGTGGTATTGGTATGTGGGTAGGAAGAGGCTGGAACTTAACTTCATTCCGACTTTTCCATTTTCTGAAACAATCAGGTTCTTGTTTATCACAGAGACCATGCAGCTCATTACTAGATGTTTGTTTAATGACGTATTGGAACGTCAGTAAGTAGAGTTCCTTGTCATTCCGAAGTTGTTGTGTAAATCCATTCCCTGATATTCACGTTAAATACATTAACAAGATTTAAACGTAAACGAACTTTGTCCCAAGAAACAGACTTTTCGAAAGGATCGAAAAAAATTTGCGGAGTTGAATTTCCAAAAAGACGTGACAGAATCGCTAAAAACTGCGCGCAGCTTCAGCACATAAGTCCTCTTCACTGATTGGCTGTAATCGTGGGGATCGCCGAAGCGTTCAGCTAGTAGTTATGCTTCCAACAAATAAAGGAAGAGAACCTATGTACTTGCTGAAGCTGCGCGCGGAGGTCCCATAGCTTCGGCAATCTCTCCGTTCTGTACTAAAGGATACAATGCTGTGTTTGCAACACATCTGTTCCAAATGTGGGTATACGTCCGCAGTCTACCCCTCCCCCCCGCCCCCCGGCTGTGAACGTATACCAACGACTGGGACATATGTGGTTTGCAGTGATCATGTCCCTGATGCATCTGCTGGTCATCGCTCTGCAACGACTGCCGGTGTTCAGCGAGAACTACAAGGTTGGTGTACCTACGCTATAGATTATTCAGAGTTAATGTTATTAAAAACCTTTCGTGGAAACGCTTTTTTGATAGACCACTTCATTTTGTTGCGCGCATCTCGCATCCCGCCTCTTAGTAACTTCGGCCACGCGTTATATTGCTTCTACGGATTACGTTTTTTCTAGGGATTATCTTCCTGCTACGCAATACCTTTCAGCAACGGATTATCATTTTGTTAAGGATTATCATTATGTTACGGATTATCTTTCTGCTACGGATTATTCTTTTGTCGCCTGTCTAGTCTAGTTCGAAACACGTACTCTGGTCACTACGAAAAAAATACAATATGATACGGTCATAGTGTGCCTTGATGGCTTAAGTAATGAAGAAGTCTAAGTTAAAAAGTTAAAAATAACACCGCAGGAGCTATCGCTCTCGCAATCGTTTGCGTTAACGGGTATCTGCTGCGGATTACCTTCCTGCTGTGGATTATCATTTTGCTTCAGGAGCTATCGCTGTCACAATCGTACGCGCTGACAGGTGTCTGCTGGGTGGTGCCGGTCGTCATTATTTACCTGCTTCCCATCGAGACGAGTCTATTTGAGAACAAGCTCATTTACATCGGCTACACTGGCTGCTCCCTCAAGGAGTTCAAGTTGGATCTGTCGCCCATCGACTACTTTCCACGAGTTGGTCCACATGGTGAAATAAATAAGTTTTTTCTAAAATTACTCGTTTTTTTCGTTTACTATTAACATGTTCAAAGGACCAATGTGAAACGGTTCAACTTCACCCATGCACCAAATGTGGGATGCAAAAAAATTGCAGATAAAAACGTTGCGTTCAACAATTTACCTTGCGTTTTGCATTCCACGTTTGCTGCACAGGTAAATTCTTGTATTTTCACTCTGGAGATAATCAACCGCCACTTTATCTTATTTCTCACAAGTCACAACTGGTTCTGCAGACCTTTTTCAAGCCCGGAAAATCAGTGCCCCAGTTCATTGCTTATGTGAGTAAAGGGTACCTAGACAAAAAGTTATGACTCTTGCGAGTTTTTTTTTTAATGTACACGTATTCAACTTTCAGTACATAGTCTGGATGGATTACGCCGCACTCATGGCTAGCATCAAGCAAGGTTGGATGTAAAGCTCACTGTCACTCGTGAAAATTCACTTATAGCCAGAGGAGGGCCGCTGGGGGTTAGGGGTAGTTTACCCCTCCCCCCCATTTTTCAGGGTCGGCCGGTAGCCTACCCCCTCCCCCTTGACAAAAATTTAGGTCGCCAGCCCCATCCCCCCGAATCGAATTTTTTTAGAAAATCGGCCTCAAAACCTCGATTTTGAGGCTCATTTTTCAAAAAGTTTTGGCTGTGAGATTTTTTTTTCAAACAAACACGTTTTCTGGGTCAATTTTCTTGGTTAAACCTGAAAAAACCGGTTCATGAGATATTTATATCTTATAATAGGCGATTTTTTTACAAAAACAAGCAAAAAAACAATGCTTTTTTGCGATTTTTTCTACCCCCCGCCCTCTACCCGACCTTACCCCCCCCCCCCCCGTCCTCTACCCGGCCTTCCCCCCCCCCACTTTTCGGGGTGGGACGGGTAATCTGGGATTTCAAAATTCTACCCCCTCACCCCCTGCAAAACGCCAAAAAACCCGGCCCACCCCTGCTTATAGCGTATCCAGGATTTTTTGTTGGCCAAGATTTGAACTCAATTTAATTTTGACGCCCGTTCAAAAATCTCGAAAAAATACTTTTCACATGAAACTTGAACATCTAACGAACGTTAACAGTTGTATTTGTGGTAATGATGCAATTAATATAACTTTTGTTAACACTTAATTTCTGGGCAAGCTATATCAGAAGAGAATTCCACCCTTTTCGGCAAATTAGTTATACTTTGCCAATGCAATGAAAACACCGAACACTCCCGTTCAATTGTTTGCGAAAAATCACACAGAGAAAAATTCAATGTACCTAAAAACTACTACCAAAACTTGATAATTGAAAAGAAAACAAAAAAACTTCTCATTGCAGCGTTGGTGACAGTGTTTTCGATTGCGTGGATTACGATATGTGTGATAACTATCAACTATGCCCTGCTGGTCTTTATGCTGGTATACTGTCAGTTGGCGAAAATAAAAGTTAGTCAGAAATTTGCTAGCTGACTGAATGACTGACTGACTGACTGCTTGACGGAAGAATTGATGTACAGACTTGCCGATATAGCTTAAAAAGCTTAAGTTGCAGACTTAAATTCCTTAGGCTCATTAGTACTGTGCGTTAAATCTGTATTTGAATTTTTTTCAGCGGGTGGCTGACGTCACTAAAGCTAATCTGTCGCTCTCCGGTAAGTGGTTTATTGAGTGACCGGCTGACTGACTGACTGGCTGGCTGGCTGGCTGACTGACTGACTAACTGACTCACTCACTCACTCACTCACTCACTCACTCACTCACTCACTCACTCACTCACTCACTCACTCACTCACTCACTCACTCACTCACTCACTCACTCACTCACTCACTCACTCACTCACTCACTCACTCACTCACTCACTCACTCACTCACTCACTCACTCACTCACTCACTCACTCACTCACTCACTCACTCACTCACTCACTCACTCACTCACTCACTCACTCACTCACTCACTCACTCACTCACTCACTCACTCACTCACTCACTCACTCACTCACTCACTCACCCACTCACTCACTCACTCACTCACTCACTCACTCACTCACTCTCTCACTCACTCACTTGAGCTCGTCTCACAACGTACGTGGCATTCGTGCTGGCCATATCCGTGGGCTGTATCTACTTCATCATCGGCGCCTACGAACAGGGCGTACCGTTGGCCAAGCTCATGTTCTACTTGATGAGGTTGAAACTATCTACCATAATACACAGTGACCCAATACATTATACCGTAACATACCGTACTGTATATATATTTTGTACTCCAACATGATCTGTCGTGACCTACTGTAACTTAACATAAATAATGAACCCACAGTGATGCAACTCCTTCTACCGTAATCTAAAGCACTACAACAGAATCCATCATGACATCCAGTAACCCAAAAAGCTCTACCTTAACCTGCCATGACCTGCCGTAACTTACCGTAACCTACCGTAATCACTTGTAGTGTGCAAAATCCGCTCATCTTAACGGCCATGTCGACCAGTCTGCGTAACACCTGGGGCAAGTTGTTCACTGGTTCCGAGTTGGAGTCGACGACCGCGAAAGACCTGCACGACTTCTGTCTGCAGATTTTCCCCAACGTAACGGAAAACGCCCTCGCCAGAATGTCGAGCCGCAACAGACTGGCCCGGAATAATGGTGCGAATAAGCCATTTACCAGCTCTAAGGTTAATTTTTTCATGTAACGTTGTAAGAAAGTCCGTTCAGTCAGTCAGTCAGTCAGTCAGTCAGTCAGGCAGATTTACAAAAGCGACCCCATTTTCAACCAAAACGTGTACCATGCACCATTTTTTCCCTTTCGACGAAATGACCACATTTACAAGGAAATTCAAAGGAATCGCTTCGGTTGTCAATAAACATCTTAAAATATGACACCGTCATAGTAGTCACAATAGTCAAAAACTATTAAAATAGGTAAATTGACTCAACTGACATAATAACGAATATAGATTTAGCCCCAAAACTCAAACTAAGCGGGGAATCCCAATATATCAACCTTTTAGGTTCAAGCACACACATTTATAATGGCTTTCGAGCCTTATCTTTTCCCTAAATTCCTGTATCGGGTAATTTGAGACTTTCTGACGTCTGAAAAAAATCAGAAATCTTCTCACCTCTGTTGGAAACCCACTATTAAGCCCCGATCAAAATCACACCGAAACAACAACCGAAACAGAGACTGCAATCTAACCGAAAAACCGTTGAATAAATTTTTTTCTGGGCCCACTCGGCTCGTCCCACTACTGTTGATTGTTTTGAATACTAGCGCGTGTTATAATGCATGCGCGTGTATAAGCCCCCGTGTTATAGTGCACGCAGTCCACTCGAGCTATTGACGTCGGTGGCTGACTATGCGATAACTTTAACTTTATGAAAACTTTTCGGAGGGTTCATTGACTTCCTGAAAACATCAGATTTTTTTTAATTTTGAGAAACGGTTTATTTTGGGTCGAATTCAGCCCGGCGGCCGGGCGGCGTAATGCTTGTTTCTTCATATGCTTTCTTCAGAGTTTTGCACGGTGGAAGGACCGAAATTAAACAATTTCTGGAGTAGAAAAAATCACAGACGATTTCAGGGGACCAATGAACCTCTAACGACTAGTTTTTCGTCAATTAGGGTTTTTGTGTAGTCTGCCCCCGACGTGATTGGCCCAAAAAAACCCGAGCTCGCACGAAAATGAAAAAATCAGCAGACACGCATTATAACACGGGCTAGATCGTAATATCACATGGAGACAAACAAGATAAAATTATTATATAGTTCCAACATTGCTGAAACTTTCATTTTTTCCCCTTCAATCAGTTTCCCCTAAATTTTTTATTCAATTTATTTCTTCAAGTTGTTTTTGAAGTGGCTCACATTCTCAATCCAAATTCAAACTGGCGCCCAAAATAAAAATCTGTGGTCATTTTGTCGAAAACAACAATGGTGCATGGTACGCGTTTTGGTTGAAAATGGGGTCGCTTTTGTAAATCTGCGTCAGTCAGTCAGTCTGTTTTAAATAAAATTCTTTATTCAGGTCAGCAAATCAACGAAGGGTGGAAAATTAGGCATTTAACTCTGCCGGTGTTTACAAAGAAAGTTCCAGTTTCATTAAAACAAAAATGTACTTGATATCATTCGGAAATTATATATTTAATCGGTTAAGTTCGGTTCGGTTCGGTTCATTTTATTGATGACAAATTAGGTCGATAACAAGTACAACACAGTGCGGAACTGCGATGCAATATACTGTCAACCGATAATAAAAAATATAAGTATGTATGCATGTTATTGGATAAATTTGTTACAAAAAAATTAATGAGACTGATTACAAATTAATGTAAAAAAATGTTACATCAGATGTCAAGGATGTCAACAATTTTGGATTAGGAATTGTTGATTTGACACATAATATTGACAAATCATGATTCAGTGTTGACGAACGACTTGAAAGCGGATTTAGTTGAGAATAATGTCGAGAAATCGAATAGGTTGAACGCGGTTATGGAAAATACGTAAGCTGATTTTTGAAATCGATCGCAATTGTAACGGGATGGTAAAGCCATAGTTAATGGGTGGTTATTGCGGCTGCTGGAACGAGTGTTGTAAGTTTGTTTTGATAAAATAGGTTGATAAAATGTTTTGGGCAGTGACGAAAACCGAACAAATATGAGTGTATTGTACATAATCTTTTATCGAAAACTTGACAAAATATTGAGGTTAAGTTGAGATGATCGAGCAAAGACGCATATGTGGTATCGTGGAAAAAATCATTCAGTAGCAATCTACAGCAAAATTTTTGTGTTTTTCCTAAAGTCTTTGAACGCCACGTATCAAACCTGTTAAAACCATTTGTCTTAATCAAATTATCTGATTACCAATACGCTTTCCGCAGTAAATGTAGTTCTTCTGATGCTTTTGATAGCTTAATATCTTCGGGCCTCAATACTTGCCAAACGGTTCCCGCGGTATATTTCGACGTCAAGAAGGCCTTTCACTCTGTGCCTCGTTCTAACCTGTTCACCTGTCTGAGGGACTATTCTGGTCTGCCCGATTACTTATTACAAACTATTTCAAACTACCTCAGTAATCAGACCCAAAAGTAACTTCACACATGAAAAAATTCTGGCTTTAAACCAATTGATTAGCATTGTTGTGTGCCTGAAAACAACTACAGACACTTGATAATAGAAAGGAAAACAGAAAAAGCCGCTCATTGCAGCGTTGGTGACAGTGTTTTCGGTTGCGTGGATTACTAGATGTGTGATAGCTGTTAACTATGTCATTCTGGTCATTATGCTGGTATACAGGAAGGTGGTGAAGATAAAAGTTAGTTTGAAATTGGCTAGCTGACTGACTGACTGACTGACTGACTGACTGGCTGACTGACTGACTGACTGACTGACTGACTGACTGACTGACTGACTGACTGACTGACTGACTGACTGACTGACTGACTGACTGACTGACTGACTGACTGACTGACTGACTGACTGACTGACTGACTGAACGACTGATTGACTGACTGACTGACTTGAGCTCGCCTCATATACATGGATTGTAACGAAAATTTATAAACAATTACATTTATCATATTTTTTACGTTTTTTTATACTTATAAACTTAACTAATGAGCGCTGTAATCTCCCTGAGGAGGCCCGAGCAGCTGTTTTAGGAACGTTGTCGGAGGCAGGACCGAAACAACGTTTATTTTTCATTTTTCTCTTTTATAAGCAAACATAATTTTACAGAAAATAAACTGTTTTTTTATTTTTACAGATATAAACAAATTTAGTTAATAACTCTAGTTTTTGCTTTACTTATCCTATACGAAAAAACGATTTTAATTGCATTCCTCAATAAATATGACTGTTCGCTATTATTTATGGGTTCATTGAAAGGTGTTGGTAAGCCATTTTTGACATTCGACTGTGAACCTAATGTGTCGATCCACTATTGACATTGAAACTTATAAAAAACATGTCCATATTGACTGAGTGCGTTTTTCGAGGTGGACTGCACCGGTTTTTAGTTGTGCTTTTCATATTTTCTTCCGTGATCCTGGTACTCTGGTGAGCTTAAGGTAACTTAAATCAATAAATATAACATAAACAAATAATAGACAAAAGTTATTGTTATGGCTAGTCCGCCAGTGATTACTATACACCCGTAATTAGAAAAGAGCTCCATATCACCTGCTATCGAAGAATTCTTTTATGATGGCTGGTTTTTACCGGTTTTTAATCACTAACTCAATAGAGGACACCGAAACTAAACAGATGTTTTTTTGTAATCTTGATTGACTTTTTCTAGCACGAATGCATTTTTTATAGTTCCATTGTTTCAATTGGCACTCTATAATACTGGAAAAACATTCCAGCCGACTCCCTATTAATGAGTTATAGCCTATCCAGGGTTTTTTGTCAGATCTCATATATAGAAATAAATGAATTGATTGGAATTGTGGTGGGCAATTACGCGGCCGATAATTATTTTCAATCACAAATGAACCATGGACTTGCTCTTTCTTACAAAAACTAGCATTTCACCTGCCTTATCCTTTGATAATGTTGATGTCTACCTTTGCAGCACTTGGTACATTAGTACGATACTAGCTGTGCTAAAAAAATACTCTTAATACTGTATATCACACAAGAACATTCACTGTTACGGATGTTTACTTCATAAGTAAGTCAGTCAGTTTTTTCCTCCTTTCTGGCCACTACGAAACCATTATTATATGGTATTAGTGTGTCTCGTTCACTTCAGTAAAAAAAACAAAAAAGTCCCAGTGGAAAAAGCTATTGCAGACCGATCGGATCAAGTCAACTCGATAAAACGTCGTAAAAGCATAAAACAGAATTTCAAGAATATCAGAAAAATCCACGGTTGCTGTTTAGTTGTACATTCTATTATAAACCTCGTTTAGAAAAATTATAATAGCGTCCTATTAACAACTCAAATATCAACATTATCATCTCACAAATAAAATATCAATGAAACCGACGTCCGTGCACCTGGTGGTCGGCGGTTTCACCGTCGGTGCCATGGCGGTGATCGCCGTGGCGGCATCATTCGCCGTTTATATGATACTGCATGCCGATGATGCCAGTGTTGGAGCCATGTTCAACATTGGTCGGTCACTTTCTCACTCACTCAATCACTCACTCACTCACTCACTCATTCACTCACTCACTCACTCACTCACTCACTCACTCACTCACTGACTTGGGTAGAGCTATTTAACATATGCCACGATGTTATGACATGTTCAACACGTAATCAACATAGCTACATAAACTATCCAACACTACAATTACTAGAGAGGTTCTTAAAATTTATTAGTTCAAAAATATTAGGTTACATTAACCAGGGTAGATCCGAATTAATAAAAGTTAATGAATTTCTCAATGAACATAGTTCAAATCAGATTTGGCTTTGAAGAGAGAGGGTGGGCAGTATAAATGCAAGTCGGTGCATTCGGTCAGCTTTCTGACCACATCATTCAGCTATGCTATTTTGTGGATTTAAAAAAAAAGTACAACAGCGCCAACATTGAACTAACTTAATTCTGAACTCCAAGTTTATGGATGCAGAGCTGTGATTTTCATTTTGTGTGGATTCGCTTCCGAAGTGTCCTCAATTTTAAGAAAAGTATAGTGGAATAATTGATAATGTTTTTTTTACTTGATCACACCCTCTAGGACACCCTGTATATGCAAGTCAGTTTATTCGGTCTGCTTTCTTGAAAGATAATGGATGTGAATTACCGCTCTTATCAGGCGACTCACTTAATGAGCGCTGTAATCTCCCTGAGGGGGAGGCAATTTTACAGACCCCACAGATTTTTCGAAAGTTTACAGTTTTTATCAAAAATCTGGGAAACGAACCCGGGCCGCTCGCATGCTAGGCAAGCGCTCTTGCACTGTGCTACTGAGCCGATGCAACTAAGCTGCATAAACACGACTATAACTGGCTCGCTACGCTCGCATGCTCTCTACAACATAGTGCCTATGCTACAACACGTGCAGGAACAAATATTGAAATCTCCCCTGCGGGGCCTAACGCGCTTGTCCTCGCTCCGCTCGGACAAGCCAGCCTTACGTTAGGTTATCGGGGGCTCGCAAACAGTAAAACTTTACATGGAATGGTAATGTTGCTCGAGAAAATCCAAATTCGAAAAATCTGTGGGGTCTGTAATCATGCGAGGGGGAGCCTAGCAGATTTTTAGGAACGTATGAGACAGGGCCGAAACGACGTTTAGACTTTTTGCTTTTTTATAGGTTAGCAACCTAATTTTACCAAAAAATATACTAGATTACTCATGGAGGCTGAATGATACAACAGAAAAATTGAATGGATAATGGAGAGAATTTAAAGATACAACAAATGCAAAGACTGCTACCATTGCTTTGACTCATTTTCGTTAATCACTCTGATTCGTAATCAAAAGAACGAGAATGAGGCCACAGAAAGCGGTACATTAGTTGAGTATAAGTAAATAACAAATGTCAGATTATTCTACCAAACGCACCAGCCGTCAGCTTTTTAGCAGCTCCGACTGCTCACACCGCCGACTGTCTGCTGTCGGCGGTGACGACCGTCGCCAGAAGACCATGTGCTAAAAGCTACATAGTAGTTGATGGATTGAAGCGAGCTACCAAACAAAGTCGTTATTGTTTGGTTTATACGTACATTTGCTTCGCAATAAAATTGTTATGAATACTCTTAAGTTTAACCTTTTCACACTAACTTAAAACATGAACAGTCAGTCGACCGATCTCCAGGATCGCCTTCGCGATAAACTCCAACCTCTGGCGATTACCTAAAAGGAAGCGTTTTAGAATAAGTCTGGCAAACATTAAGTTTTATAGTTACAGAAAAATAAATATTGGGATTGTTTCGGAATCATAAGGATGATATGTTAATGAACTACATAAACCTTAAGTAAAATGTGACCAATTGTCCCAAACCCAAAACCTGTTGCGGGCCGGCATCATTTAGGCACGGCACGGCAGCAGGCCGGCCGACCAGACTCCGATGCGCAAGTCAGCGCAAATTTGTTGACTGAAACAAATAAAAAAAAGTTCGGCAATTTTTTAAGTGCGTGAATCGAATGATTTTCTTCAAGAATTTATTTACAAAATAAAAAAAATTTCGCAAGAAAAAATTTTGTATACAACTGTCAGTGACACAAAAAATATGACTGTGAAAAGTCTTATTCAATGCGGTTCAAAGTTCGTGAACCAAATTTGGTGATTTCTCATAATGAAACACGAGGCCTATAGTTTGTCGCCTGTCTAGTATAGTGCATTGAACGCCGGCCTCGAAAACCGGCGATCATGAGTTCGAAGGCAGTAAGGCGTTGCTCTGGGGTTTCTGCCATTGCTCGTCAGTTTATTCAACTCTCCGGCAACTACGGAAACACCATTCTGATATGGTATTAATCTGCCTCGATGGCTTCAGTTAATGGAGAAGTCCAAATAAGTAAGTACTGATTAGGATAATACAAGTATGCTCCAAATGTTATACATTCAGGTGACACACTTACATCTGAGAGAGCTCTCGTACAGAGTCAGTCGTACATGGAATCAAAGAACGGTCGCTTCCGGTTGTTGATCGACGAAGACAACAAACTCATACTTCAGAATCGCACTGGTTGACTAATTTTTTTTTAATTAAACATTTTTCTTGATATTTGCCTGGGCCATTTTTAGAGAAAAATTGTGAGGTTTTCTTTCAATATTTTTGTACGTTCAATTTGCAGGTACCGAACTTCACCACATAACATTGCTGATCCATTCGGCGCCGACATACGGCAAGGTACATTCATTTGGTTTAATATTCCACCCGTACCTCCATGACTTTTATAAATCTTCTTGAGCATTTGCCGAATACAAGTAGGATTTGATGATTTATAATCATTGTATTCAATCTAGCAATCTAGCAATCATGTAAATACTAAGTTTGACTGTACTGACTGTTTGACTGACTGCACTGATCAATCCGGACTGATATCTACTTATATTTTTCCTCAAAGATATTTGGTGAATATTTTGCTGTAATTGTTATCCATTGACCTAATTGGCATTAATAAAACGAACCCAAGCGAATCGCACTAAACTTGAGTTGATACATGACTTTGAGTTGTCATGGAAGTTCTTCAACTTAATCTAACTACTATAATGATCACGGATTGTTTTCGGCAAAGTCAAAGTCGGCGTAGTCAAACTCGGCATAATCATTTTCGGCCAAGTCAAATTCGGCTTAATCAAGTGACTCTGAAGTTTGAATATCACTAATTAACTCAATCGATTGCAGATCCATAACATGATGATTCGTCACGTGGAACAACGTTGCAGTCTGATGTGGCAGACCAATAGACATTCAAACCAATTATTGTCCAAAGAAGATGTACTATACTTCTATGACTTTGGGTACGTTGAATGATTGAAAGAAAACGAATCTTGTTAAATAGATAGCTTTGTTAAATGTTGTTAGACACACTTTGGCTACGATTAATCTGAACTTTTGACTGAGTAGAAGCGTCGATCGTTAACCAGATTTTACACGTGTTCTGCGACATTGAATAATAATCCCTTGGCAATGCAGGGAACGAATGAATTCCAGATTTTGATTTCACAGCCTAAAAGCTCCAAACTAATCACCAATAATTTTCTCCAGAGAAACGATTTTTGTCGCCCGATGCCCTGAATCCGCAAGACTGGTATTGGAAGACGATGGTAGTTTGGCAGTGTATCGAAGACCACTATCGTTACCCGAAACGCCCTCGTATCTATGGCACCCTGATGGCACCGGCAGTATACCAGAGGCGTTCGAACCGATTCTACATTTGGAGGGTCTGTGCTTTTTAATACAAACTTTATCAAAATCAAAAAAAACATTATTTCAAATTTTGAGTTGATTAAAATTTTTGAAGATTTGGATAAACTTATGAGCAAGATTATCAAAATTTTCCTCCACATTTTCCCTCTTTCTCGTCCTCTAGTGATTATCCCCTTGTTGCAGACGTCGTGACCGATGGCGTTGTGCACAAACTGGTGGTGGCTGGCAACGAACATGATTCCACGGTGACTTTCTGGGAGATCTCAGGTACATTAGTGAGTGAGTGAGTGAGTGAGTGAGTGAGTGAGTGAGTGAGTGAGTGAGTGAGTGAGTGAGTGAGTGAGTGAGTGAGTGAGTGAGTGAGTGAGTGAGTGAGTGAGTGAGTGAGTGAGTGAGTGAGTGATTGAGTGAGTGATTGAGTGAGTGAGTGAGTGAGTGAGTGAGTGAGTGAGTGAGTGAGTGAGTGAGTGAGTGAGTGAGTGAGTGAGTGAGTGAGTGAGTGAGTGAGTGAGTGAGTGAGTGAGTGAGTGAGTGAGTGAGTGAGTGAGTGAGTGAGTGATTGATTGAGTGAGTGATTGAGTGAGTGAGTGAGTGAGTGAGTGAATGAGTGAGTGAGTGAGTGAGTGAGTGAGTGAGTGAGTGAGTGAGTGAGTGAGTGAGTGAGTGAGTGAGTGAGTGAGTGAGTGAGTGAGTGAGTGAGTGAGTGAGTGAGTGAGTGAGTGAGTGAGTGAGTGAGTGATTGAGTGAGTGATTGAGTGAGTGAGTGAGTGAGTGAGTGAGTGAGTGAGTGAGTGAGTGAGTGAGTGAGTGAGTGAGTGAGTGAGTGAGTGAGTGAGTGAGTGAGTGAGTGAGTGAGTGAGTGAGTGAGTGAGTGAGTGCGTGAGTGAGTGAGTGAGTGAGTGAGTGAGTGAGTGAGTGAGTGAGTGAGTGAGTGAGTGAGTGAGTGAGTGAGTGAGTGAGTGAGTGAGTGAGTGAGTGAGTGAGTGAGTGAGTGAGTGAGTGAGTGAGTGAGTGAGTGAGTGAGTGAGTGAGTGAGTGAGTGAGTGAGTGAGTGAGTGAGTGAGTGAGTGAGTGAGTGAGTGAGTGAGTGAGTGAGTGAGTGAGTGAGTGAGTGAGTGAGTGAGTGAGTGAGTGAGAGAGTGAGTGAGTGAGTGAGTGAGTGAGTGAGTGAGTGAGTGAGTGAGTGAGTGAGTGAGCGTGAATATAAAAGATTTCCCACTCTCTCCTGAAGCTTGAAATCAAATTAAATAGCGTCTCGATATTCAAGTGAACAAATGACACGTTAACTTGTCCAACCCGGGTAATACCCTTTGAACATGAGGATTGCATGTAATAGCATACAGCTGTAGGGTAGAGAGGAATCGGACAGCCGGCTATTTTGCATCACCTCATCTCACATTTGATGCAGCTAACGACTCAAAGTTGTATCAGTTATAATAACACTACAACTTTTCACTTGAATCCCTATAGCTGCTTGAATTGAAGTTCCAGTTACCGTTCTACATGCAAATGATTTTATCGTGAGTATTCAGTTTTGAAACTAAATGTAATTATGTAATTCAAGAAAACATTATATGCAGATTCTCTTCACGCGCGACGTCTGCTCACGGGCAACGCTCAACTGCTCCAAAAATTCAAGGTTTGCACCCTTCAACCTTCAAACTTCAACCTTGACTGTGTTTTCACGTTTTTTCCATCTTCTTAGTTTTCTTCTGAATATCTGATCATTGTTAGTTTATAAAGTTGTTTACAGAGTCCAGTGGATGCATCGAACATGTACCTCAAGTGGAACATCAAAAACGTAACTGATACTAAGATTCACGTTATCTGCCACGAACTGCGTACCATTCTGCCAGAAGCTCTCCCTGCCGAGTGGTTCGAACTAAATGAACTTGTAGTAAAACAAAAGTTAGTTCAACTGGGACGAATTTTTTTTGCAAAAAAGTCATGTACAAATCAAACATTAAAAAGAAGACTTACAAAAAGAAAATCACTGCTGTGTTAAGGATTTTTGTTGCTTATGAAAATGAGACTTTTCAATTAGTTCACAGCATATGTTTCGAAAGCAAGTAACAGCCGTCAGTCACTAATTAGGAGTTTCCTCTCGAATGCAGATTCCAAATTTCAAATCAAGATGCTGAATTTATGATTCAAAATGAAACGAAACCATTTTCTCTTGAAAACTGATCTCAAATGCACTGCTGCTGTGATTAATGACTAACATCATTTGAATCAGCATTTAGCTCATAAAGCACACATTTTAAAATGTTCCTATTTAATATCCAAGTTTGAAAACTTTCGTTTGTTCAGATTTGAGGAACAAAAATGGGGTGAGGGACAAAAACACGTCAACACCGATCTGCTATACTTATCGTGTCGGCGTTACCAGAAATCCAACTTGGCAGCGTCCGCAAAACAGCACAGCACCTTACGGGCGTTAGTGACATTCAGGGTGTGTCAAATAAAATCATGAGGCCAATGGTTTTTCTACCTTGATTTTTCTTGTTTTATTATTTTTTTCAAACCTTCCCTACAGAATAAAAACACAGCACAATTGATGTTTTTTTTATCTACATAAATGTACCTTTCATAGTGAAAGGTACATTTAGGGTAACAGCAATCCAACGTTAGACATACTGATCAGAAAATCACAGATCCCAAAATAAAAACAATAAACTGCATTGAAAAAAAACTTTATGCAAAATAGCAAAAACGTTATGCACCGCTTATGACAAATGCGTTTGACACCTGGTCTCGGAGGAGTGCA
Organism: Daptonema setosum; assembly: GCA_964036265.1. Lineage (NCBI taxonomy): Eukaryota > Metazoa > Nematoda > Chromadorea > Monhysterida > Xyalidae > Daptonema > Daptonema setosum. Next base: position 32,171,968 of record OZ038442.1, read on the forward strand.
ATATAAAATGAAAGTTTTCGATCCAACATAATGTTTTTACTTGGATTTTATGTTTTTCAACTGAGAAAACAGACGAACTTACCTCTGAACGAAAGTTCTTGATTTCTAACCAATTATCCCGTGAGTTATAGAACTTCAAAGTTGGGAGGTTTTATGCATAACAATGCAAAAGTTTTGACAGCCTGTGATGCAAAGTTTCTGTGATTTGGGGGTCTATCGATACCTATTCAATTCCACGTTTTCCAATTATCCATCATGATGTTTAAAAACTTTCAGAAGTTAAAAAAATCTCAAAGTAATGTTATTTTTCTCATATTGCAGCCAATTCCTGAAACTACAGCGTGACAGGAAAATTACTCCATTATTTCAAAAAAAAATTATGAAAAATTTTAATTTCTTAAAAAATTTCAAAAGTTTCCATTGTTTCTCAGCCAATACCAACCGTACAACTATCGGGATCGCTGCAATCTGCTGTCGGTCGGAATGGCCGAACGGAGTTCGCAGATGGAGTTCATGGCGCCCTTGGGCACGATCGTGGCACAATACTGCGGCTACATCTACCTCTTGTTCATCATGGTCGCCTCCAACACCAACACGTTCAGCCCGAGGTTATTTCGTTTCATTTGACTTCGTTAGGGCCAGCCTCAGTAGATATAAGAGCATGAGTATACATGAAAAAGGCAACTTAGGATTGTGGTTCACATGAGAAAGATAAATAAAGTATTCAAGTGTTAACCACCGGCGGACAAGCCTATCTTCCAAAAGGAGGGTAATTTTTTCAAAGACGGAGAAAAATCTGTTTTGAAGTCATTTCATGTACACTTTAGGAAAGAAATTATACTTTTTGGAACTCTCACTCACTCACTCACTCACTCACTCACTCAGTCACTCACTCACTCACTCACTCACTCGCTCACTCACTCACTCACTCACTCACTCACTCACTCACTCACTCACTCACTCACTCACTCACTCACTCACTCACTCACTCACTCACTCACTCACTCACTCACTCACTCACTCACTCACTCACTCACTCACTCACTCACTCACTCACTCACTCACTCACTCACTCACTCACTCACTCACTCACTCACTCACTCACTCACTCACTCACTCACTCACTCACTCACTCACTCACTCACCCACTCACTCACTCACTCACTCACTCACACATTCACTCACTTATGTCCTGATCGTTTGTAGTACGAGAATCACGATTATCTGGGCGTCATTCTCTGACATACTCGGTCTAATGGGACAAATGATCTACCTCGAGATGATCTACCCGGGCGCGTTCATCCAGATACGAGAATGGCTCTCGAGCGACCGTTATCCCATTATTAATGGCTTCTTCTCCTTGACCTACGGACACACGGTCATATGCAGTTAGTTGATGGGGTTCACTTTTTTATGTGACTCCCGATTTTGTTTTCTGAAAATGTCTAATGTCTGAAGCTATGGTTCAAGTAGAAGTGGTATATGGTTGGAGGAGGCTGGAACTTAATTTCCTTCCGGCTTATTTAATTTCTGAAACAATCAGGTTCTTGTTAATCACAGAGACCATGAAGTTCAATACTCGATGTTTGTTGAATGACGAATTTGGACGTTCATCATGAAGCTTACGTAGAGTTCCTTGTCACTTCGAAGTTGTTTAGTATATTAACAAAAGTCAAACGTAAACGAACTTTGTAACAGAGAAGAGACTTTTTGAGAGGATCAAATAAGTTTGCGGGGATGAACTATAATGACAAATAAACAAGCTACATTACAAACAGATGTGACAGAATCGCTAAAAAAAACTATGGAAACTGTTCGGGGAGCTTCAGCAAGTGAGTCCCCGTCACTGATTGGCTGTAATCGTGGGAATCGCCGAAGCATCAGCTAGTAATTACGCTTCCGACAGATCAGTGAAGAGAACATACTTGCTGATGCTGCACGCAAAGTAGCCATAGCTTCGGCAACATTTTTGTCCCGTACTAAAGGATATAATGTTGTGTTTGCCACACACCTGTCACAGTCGTGTGTAGACGTCCACAGTCTACCCCCGAACTGTGGACGTATAACCACGACTGCGACAGGTGTGGTTTGCAGTGATCATGTCCCTGATGCATCTGCTGGTCATCGCCCTGCAGCGACTGCCAGTGTTCAGCGAGAACTACAAGGTTGGTAAAATTTCGCCGAAGCTTATTCAGAGTTTCTTGCATGAAATACCTTGTTGTGGAAACGTTTTTGGAAGACCACTTTATTTTCATTCCGCTTTTTCTACTCGTTATATTGCTGCTACGGATTAAATTTCAGCTAGGGGTTGCCTTCAGGCAGCGGATATACCTTCCGGCGGCGGATAATCTTTTGCTGTGGATTATCTTCTGCTACGGATTATCCTTTTGTTTCAGGAGCTATCGTTGTCGCAATCGTACGCGTTGACGGGTGTCTGCTGGGTGGTGCCGGCCGTCATCATTTACCTGCTGCCCATCGAGACCAGTCTCTTCGAGAACAAACTCATTTACGTCGGCTACTCCGGCTGCTCCCTCAAGGAGTACAAACTGGATCTGTCGCCCACTGACTATTTTCCACGAGTTGGTCTACATGAAACAATCAATAAGTTTATTAAAAAAGTGTCGAAAAAAATTGGTTTGTCTACTATTTACTGTTTATAATTTTTTTATAAATAAATTTTTGTTAAAAGATATTGGGAACAAAATATATGTACAGTACATACTTTGTGACTCGTGCATGCTTTCAAAATGTTTTGCACGTTTCATTGTTTTTTTTTACATATTCAACTTTCAGTACATTGTCTGGATGGATTACGCTGAGCTCGTCTCAAGTATCAAGCAAGGTTGGATGCTATTTTCATTCTCACTTGTACATAGATCTTCATTTTGTATTCTCAATCGATTAGAATACTGAAATTTTAAAGACCGCTGTTTTCTGGTTCTTAGAACGGTAAAATTCCGTTTCAAATACCTGTGAAAATTCTCAAACGGATAATAATTTTTAAAAATCAACTAACCGAAATGGCGGGCTTTGGATACTTAACAATGGATATTGATGTACAGGGTGTCCCATCCTTAACAGCCGATGTTGACGGCTTCGTGTTTGAGTTGTGCTGGGTATATAATTGAAATTTCATTTTCAAATAGACAAGTCTTTGGCAATTTGTTTGACGGCTACCAGAAGCTAATTTTACAAGCAATTGAAAAAATGGCCAGTTTTGGACAGGTTTTTTTTGCTTGCAAAATTTTGGTCAACAAACTTTTTAAGAAAGCATGAAAAAAGCCAAGCATCACAGAAAGTATAGCAACATATAATGGAGCAGATAAAATTAACCGACCCACTCAATTTTCGACTTGGGTACCAGTGACCAAGATACGAACATCGTTACCAGTGAGGAGAAAATCCCATCTCTTCAAAAATGAAAATGTGACGGGTCCGTATTTTCGGTACTCCCTGGATATGCGTGTTCCTTCAAATCAATTTGGAGCCAGAAATCCAGATGGTTTACATCTGGCTAGCCACAGAAGTTGCTCTTCTCTGTCGATACAGGAACCAGGAAAGTTCTCATTGAGCCGATATCGGGTGATCCTGGCATAATGAGCCGATGCCCCGTACTGTTTAGAACAACAAGTCAACTTCACAAACTCATATACCTGCGTTAAACGAGGCAACACCCATTTTTGCTAAAAAGCTTGAATGGTTCTCCAGCACGTTATGCCAGCATCACCCGAGATTGGCTCAATAAGACCTTGCCCGGTTCCTTTGTCGGCAAAGAAGGATAAGTTATGTGGCTTGCCAGGTTGCCAGACCTGATCCCTCTGAACTCCTGGCTCTAGAGTGATTTGAGGGAACACGTATAATCGGGAGTTTTGATAATACGGGCCAGTCACACATTTTTATCATTGAAGAGATGTGTGAAATGGGGTCGGGTAAATTGGCCAAAAGGAAATATGTCCAAACTTGTTGGCCAATTTTCCTTTTGGCCAATTTATTGTTTGGCCAGTTTTCCTTTTGGCCAATTTTCTTTCTGGCCAATTTTCCTTTCGGCCAATTTTCCTTATGGCCAGTTTTCCTTTTGGCCAATTTTCCTTTTGGCAATATTTCCTTTTGACCAATTTTCCTTTTGGCCAATTTTACTTTTGGCCAATTTTCTTCTTTTTGGCCCATTTTCCTCAACCCGTGTGCAATTCCTGTGGTCACAGGTTATGAAGCCGTGCTTCGTTGCTGGGAAGGATGTTAAGATATCTTGGAGGTAACCAAATCAAGAAATGAGCGTATCGGTTTATTTTTGTCTGTTCCATTATGTGTTGTTATAATTTTCTGCGATGCTTTGGTTTTTATATGCATTTTTATTAACTTTTTGTCAAAAATTTTTCACCCAAAGAAAAAAGAAATGCCAAAAAGAAAAACCAGGGTCATTTTTTCAATTGTTTGTAAAATTAGCTACAGACATCCAATACTAACAATACATCCAACCATGTACATGCAAATAACTACCAAAACTTGATAACAGAAATGAGAACAAAAAAATCAGCTGATTTCAGCGTTGGTGACGGTGTTCTCGATTGCGTGGATTACGATATGTGTGATAGCTATTAACTATGCCCTGCTGGTCATTATGCTAGTATTCAGGCAGATGGTGAAGGTACAAGTTAGTTTGAAATTGGCTAGCTGACTGACTGACTGACTGACTGACTGACTGGCTGACTGACTGACTGACTGACTGACTGACTGACTGACTGACTGACTGACTGACTGACTGACTGACTGACTGACTGACTGACTGACTGACTGACTGACTGACTGACTGACTGACTGACTGACTGACTGACTACTGACTGACTGACTGACTGACTGACTGACTGACTGACTGACTGAAGAAATGATGTACAGACTTGCCGAATAAAAAACTTGACAAGCCTAAGTTTCAGACTAAAATGACTAAAATGGCTCATTAACACTGTGCGTTAAATCCTTATTTACAAAAACATTTTTTAGCGAGTGGCTGACGTCACTAAAGCTAATCTGTCGCTCTCCGGTGAGTGATTTATTGGCCGAAAGACTGACTGAGTGACTGACTGGCTGGCTGGCTGACTCACTCACTCACTCTCTCACTCACTCACTCACTCTCTCACTCACTCACTCACTCACTCACTCACTCACTCACTCACTCACTCACTCACTCACTCACTCACTCACTCACTCACTCACTCACTTAATCACTCACTCACTCACTCACTCACTCACTCACTCACTCACTCAACCACTCTCACTCACTCACTCACTCACTCACTCACTCACTCACTCACTCACTCACTCACTCACTCACTCACTCACTCACTCATTCACTCACTCACTCACTCACTCACTCACTCACTCGCTCACTCACTCACTCACTCACTCACTCATTCACTCACTCACTCACTCACTCACTCACTCACTCACTCACTCACTCACTCACTCTCTCACTCACTCACTCACTCACTCACTCACTCACTCACTCACTCACTCACTCACTCACTCACTCACTCACTCACTCACTCACTCACTCACTCACTCACTCACTCAATCACTCACTCACTCACTCACTCACTCACTCACTCACTCACTCACTCACACACTCACTCACTCACTCACTCACTCACTCAACCACACTCACTCACTCACTCACTCACTCACTCACTCACTCACTCACTCACTCACTCACTCACTCACTCACTCACTCACTCACTCACTCACTCACTCTCTCACTCACTCACTCACTCACTCACTCACTCACTCACTCACTCACTCACTCTCTCACTCACTCACTCACTCTCTCACTCACTCACTCACTCACTCTCTCACTCACTAACAACACACTCACTCACTCACTAACTCACTCACTCACTCACTCACTTAATCACTCACTCACTCACTCACTCACTCACTCACTCACTCACTCACTCAACCACTCTCACTCACTCACTCACTCACTCACTCACTCACTCACTCACTCACTCACTCACTCACTCACTCACTCACTCACTCACTCACTCACTCACTCACTCACTCAATCACTCACTCACTCACTCACTCACTCACTCACTCACTCACTCACTCACTCACTCACTCACTCACTCACTCACTCACTCACTCACTCACTCAACCACTCTCACTCACTCACTCACTCACTCACTCACTCACTCACTCACTCACTCACTCACTCACTCACTCACTCACTCACTCACTCACTCACTCACTCACTCACTCACTCACTCACTCACTCACTCACTCACTCACTCACTCACTCACTCACTCACTCACTCACTCACTCACTCACTCACTCACTCACTCACTCACTCACTCACTCACTCACTCACTCACTCACTCACTCACTCACTCACTCACTCACTCACTCACTCACTCACCCACTCACTCACTCACTCACTCACTTGAGCTCGCCTAACCACGTACGTGGCATTCGTGCTGGCCATATCCGTGGGCTGTATCTACTTCATCATCGGCGCCTATGAACAGGGCGTCCCGTTGGCTAAGCTCATGTTCTACTTGATCAGGTTAAAACTATCTACCAAAACTCACGGTAATCTATCGTAATATACAGTGACCCAATACAATGTACTGTAACGTATGTATATGTAGTGCTTCAACACGATCTATTGTGACCTACTATAACTCAGTCATAATCCACCGAACCGACAGTGATGCAACCCACTCTACCTTAACCTACAGTACAACAACATAATCTATCAGGAACTACAGTAAACCAACTTAGTCTATCGTAAGCCACAGTTCCACAACATACTCTACCGTAACCATCAGTACTACAACAGAATCTATCATGACATATAGTCACCCAATAAACTCTACATTAACCTACCGTGACGTACCGTAATCACTTGTAGTGCGCAAAATCCGCTCATCTTAACGGCCATGTCGTCCAGTCTGCGCAACACCTGGAGCAAGTTGTTCACTGGTTCCGAGTTGGAGTCGACGGCCGCGAAAGACCTGCACGATTTCTGTCTGCAGATTTTCCCCCACGTAACGGAAAACGCCATTGCCAGAATGTCGAGCCGCAACAGACAGGCCCGAAATATTTTTGCTAGTCACCACTTAACCAGCTCTCAGGTTAATTCTTTTTTTTGTTGTTTTGTATGCAAGTCCGTCATTCAGTCATTTAGAGAGAACGTTTGTCAGTCAGTCAGTCAGTCAGTCAGTCAGTCAGTCAGTCAGTCAGTCAGTCAGTCAGTCAGTCAGTCAGTCAGTCAGTCAGTCAGTCAGTCAGTCAGTCAGTCAGTCAGTCAGTCAGTCAGTCAGTCAGTCAGTCAGTCAGTCAGTCAGTCAGTCAGTCAGTCAGTCAGTCAGTCAGTCAGTCAGTCAGTCAGTCAGTCAGTCAGTCAGTCAGTCAGTCAGTCAGTCAGTCAGTCAGTCAGTCAGTCAGTCAGTCAGTCAGTCAGTCAGTCAGTCAGTCAGTCAGTCAGTCAGTCAGTCAGTCAGTCAGTCAGTCAGTCAGTCAGTCAGTCAGTCAGTCAGTCAGTCAGTCAGTCAGTCAGTCAGTCAGTCAGTCAGTCAGTCAGTCAGTCAGTCAGTCAGTCAGTCAGTCAGTCAGTCAGTCAGTCAGTCAGTCAGTCAGTCAGTCAGTCAGTCAGTCAGTCAGTCAGTCAGTCAGTCAGTCAGTCAGTCAGTCAGTCAGTCAGTCAGTCAGTCAGTCAGTCAGTCAGTCAGTCAGTCAGTCAGTCAGTCAGTCAGTCAGTCAGTCAGTCAGTCAGTCAGTCAGTCAGTCAGTCAGTCAGTCAGTCAGTCAGTCAGTCAGTCAGTCAGTCAGTCAGTCAGTCAGTCAGTCAGTCAGTCAGTCAGTCAGTCAGTCAGTCAGTCAGTCAGTCAGTCAGTCAGTCAGTCAGTCAGTCAGTCAGTCAGTCAGTCAGTCAGTCAGTCAGTCAGTCAGTCAGTCAGTCAGTCAGTCAGTCAGTCAGTCAGTCAGTCAGTCAGTCAGTCAGTCAGTCAGTCAGTCAGTCAGTCAGTCAGTCAGTCAGTCAGTCAGTCAGTCAGTCAGTCAGTCAGTCAGTCAGTCAGTCAGTCAGTCAGTCAATTAGTCAGTTTACAATTAAATATTCATTCAGGTCAGCAAGCAAACGGATGTGGGTAAAACTGGCGCGTAAGCCAGGTGCTGGTACATCGATGGTACAACATTTTCATTATAAATAACATTGAATGAATTTCTTACCATCCTGGAATCAAAACATTACCGTTCTATTTTTTTGTCAGATATAGATTTTCCCGAGTTTCTTGATACACACCGTTTGAATTCATTTATTTTTATTCTAGGTATATACATAAAAAGAATGCGAAAACGTCGGAAGAGATATAAATTTAATGATTATGGTGATATTTTATAAAGGAATACAAAGTTTGCTGTCCTAACAACACGCAATAAACATATACCCTGTATTGCTGTCACACGTAAGCCTTGGCAAATCAAGGAAATGTCACGCGTACGCCGGTGTCACGCGCACGCCTACGTCATATGTATGTATGTACATAACGTGTGTCTCATTACTCATAACGTTTTTTTAACAGTTCAATAAAAATAAATAAAAAGATTTTTTCACGGGTGTTAGTTGTGCTTTTCATATTTTCTACAGTGATCCTGATGTATTTGGGAGCTAGATGCTAAAGGTAATTTTTGATCAATAAATATAACATAAACAAATAATAGACAAAAGTTATTGTTATGGCTCGTCCGCCTGAGATTACTATACATGTACGTAATTAGAAAAGAGCTCCATATCACCTGTTATAGAAAAATTATTTTATGATGGCTGTTTTTTTTCCGTTTTTTATTACTCAATAGCGGACATCCCAACTAAAAGATGTTTTTTTGTAATCTTGATTGACTTTTTCTAGCACGAACGCGTTTTTATAGTTCCATGGTTTCAATTCGCAGTCGATTAGGAAAACATTTCAGACTACTTCCTAATAATGAATTAGCGTGCAACGTATCTCATGCATATCTATATGACTTGATTGAATTTGTGGTGAGTAATTGGAATACGCGGTTGATATTTATTTGCAATTACAAATAAACCGTGGGCTCACTAGCGGACGAGAAGGGGTGGCAAAGGTGGAATTCCCCCCTCTTTGGCATTTTCGAAAAGTATAATTTGTTCCTTAAGGTGTAGGTAAAATGACCTAAATTCGGCCAATTCCCCCCTCTTTGGCGATATTCCCCTCCCCTCCCCTCCCTTTGGAGGATTGTCTCGTCCGCCAGTGCCTGGGCTTGCCATATCTCAAAAGTAATTATCATTTCACCTGCCTTACGGTCGACCTACGGTCGACCTCTACGGCGGTCTTTGTAGTACTTGATACGATTGTGCTATCCTAGTTGTGCTCAAAAATTAACTTGACTATACCACACTAAACATACAGGGTGGTCCAAACAAATGCCAACACTTTTGTGTGGAATATTTTATGACACCTTTGTCCGATCAAGCTGAAAGTTCCAGGCATTAACATCAACATATTAGCTTAGATTAATCTGAAAAATCAGATAAATCGGCCAATTACAGCGGCCGTCATGCCTTATTGCGTGGAAAACAGCGAATGGGGGAAAAACCGAGCTGTACATACATTACTTGATGCATGACGTATTATTTTCACTTATCAGGGTAAACCTCAACATTAGCTGGTTGAGCAATCAAAAGTTCGATGACTGTCAGGTTCTGTTCTAAAGCATTTAAATTAAAAACTGTGTTCCTTTTTCTAAAATAAAATTTTTTTGTACAGAAATTATTTGCACAGGAAATAAAACGACTTTTCAGCCTGACAGATGAACTTGACTGTCTTGAGCAAAAAACATATGAAAAACCACGTCAAATTTATTGAAATTGAAAGTAAGACATGAAAATATGTTTTTTTTTTTCAATTAATAATTTTCTTTATTTTCATGTTTCATGTAAATTGTATATAATGCCTTGTGTCAGCAAGCACATATGTATAAAGACGCTTTTGAGATTCTAGTGAAATATTTTAAGTGCTATTTTCGCTCAGACAATGTAACATCAAACTCACTTTTGGTCCACACACTTGGCTAACGTGCGTGATGGTGATTGGGCCACAACTCAACCGGCCAATCATCATCACCCAAGTTCAGCCAATCACGCGAAAGAACAGCAGAGTAATGAACTAGCTTGTGGCCCAACATCTGAGTTCGGTGTAAAAAGTGGTGCTTTACGGGCTATGATGTTTTTTATTAATCAGAATATGTGTATTGTCCTTGTATGATTTTGCTTGCATTAATTTTAAACAAAATAAGGTTTGATTTCACCTAACAAAGTTTTCAACCTGATGTTTCATGGTCGGACCAAAAATGGTGCTTCATATTTCACTAGAATCTCGAAAGCGTCTTTACCTCGGTTTTTCATCCGCTGTGATTTACCGATCCCTCTGATATTATAGAGTTTACTAAGCTAATATGTTGGTGTTATTTCCTGAAAAGCGCAATGAAATCGGTCATTTATCTCACTTATTCATCACGAAAGTTTTGGCATTTTTTGGACCATCCTGTAGTTCTGAATATTTATTTCAGAATTGGTGAGTTGTCTGTTTATTTAACCTTTTTAGCCACTATGAAACCATCATTATGACATGGTATTAATGTGTCTAGTTCACTTCAGTAGAAACGAAGTCCCAGTGGAAAAAAACTTTAATAGTTCTTGGAATTATATAATTCATATAACTTTCTGTTGTGATCTCGATCTTGAATCATCTACTCATCATCTTAAAAATTTACTCACGGAACTTAAACTTAATATTCCATTCCCCGTTTTTTTAATTCAATTAAAGAAAATAAAGTCCCAGTATTAAAATCAATTTAGATCGATTGTATCAAATCAACCCGATGAAACCGACGTCCGTGCACCTGGTGGTCGGCGGTTTCACCGTCGGTGCCACGGCCGTGATCGCCGTAGCGGCATCATTCGCTGTTTATATGATACTGCATGCCGATGATGCCACCGTTGAGGCCAAGTTCAACCTCGGTCGGTCACTCTAAATCACCCCATCACTAACTCTCTCTCTCTCTCTTTCTCTCTCTCTCTCTCTCTCACTCACTCACTCACTCACTCACTCACTCATTCACTCACTCACTCACTCACTCACTCACTCACTCACTCACTCACTCACTCACTCACTCACTCACTCACTCACTCACTCACTCACTCACTCACTCACTCACTCACTCACTCACTCACTCACTCACTCACTCACTCACTCAATCACTCATTCAATCACTCACTCAGTCACTCACTCACTCAATCACTCACTCACTCACTCACTCACTCACTCACTCACTCACTCACTCACTCACTCACTCACTCACTCACTCACTCACTCACTCACTCACTCACTCACTCACTCACTCACTCACCCACTCACTCATCCACTTACTCACTCAATCACTCATTCAATCACTCACTCAGTCTCTCACTCACTCAATCACTCCCTCATTCACTAACTCACTCAATCACTCACTCATTCACTCACTCACTCACTCACTCACTCACTCACTCACTCACTCACTCACTCACTCACTCACTCACTCACTCACTCACTCACTCACTCACTCACTCACTCACTCACTCACTCACTCACTCACTCACTCACTCACTCACTAACTTCTTTTGTAAGGTTTCGCTTCGAAAGGGTCCTCAATTTTAGGTAAAGTATAGCGGAAAAAATGATAATGTTTTTGTTACTTGATCACACCTTTTTTACACAATGTTTTACACAAAAAAGTCCCTAAAAAGTCGTAACCAAAAAATCGTCTTATATGTACATACAGTATATTGGAGAGACCACTCAGGGAGGCTGAATAACATAAATGAAAAAAATAATGATATGGATAATGGAGAGAATTGAAGTACAACAATTGCTCAGATTGTTACCAATTAAGATAATGCAATGGTTCTACAATTGTTATACATTTAGGTGACACACTTTTATCGGAGAGGCCACTCGTACAGAGTCAGTCGTACATGGAATCAAAGAACGGTCGGTTCCGGCTGTTTATCGACGAAGACAACAAACTCGTGCTCCAGAATCGCACTGGTTGATTAGATTTATTTTTAATTCAATATTTTTTTCACTTGATATTTGTTTTTTCAAAAAAATTTGAAGTGTTCTTTTATTTTTTGTACGTTCAATTTGCAGGTACCGAACTTCAGCACATAACATTGCTGATCCATTCGGCGCCGGCATACGGCAAGGTAAATTTATTCGGTTTATTATTCCACCCGTACCTACATGACTTTTCTGAATCTTTTTTGAGCAGTTGCCGAATACAAATAGGTTCTGATGATTTTTAATTCAGAATCATTGTATCCAATTAATCACCTTGTAAATTCTTAGTTTTACTCACGCTGACTGTACTGATCAACCCGAACTGATAACAATTTTTTTTTTCTCAAACAGATTTGGTGACAGTATATTCAAGTTTGTGTTGTGCTGTAATTGTTATCTACTAAAGATTATTATTCGAAAGAACCCGTCAATATTCAAAATTAGCTTTGATATATGTATGTACCATGAACCTGTATTATGCAACTCAAGTCGACAGTTGAGTCTAACATAACTTTAAGTAGACTAATTATGTATGTAGGTTAACTACCCGTTTAAAATTACGCTGGTCATAAGTTTTCTTAGTTTCATCTAAAAGGAGTCAGGAGGTTGCTAAAATTTCTTGTTCAGTTTCCAAACATTGCATACACTATTAAGCATAGCTGTTACTCAAAGCCTAACACCGATTAAACTTTTAAATGTGTTGAAGGGGGTACGCAATTTTGAGTGTCATGTTTACAAAGCTCTACTATCCTATTTAGTCTCAGAAAAGAATCATCAGTTCATTAATTAGCTTCTCTTTAGCCTCACCTGAAACTCAATATTATTTTAACCCTATTTTTTTGTTTAAACAGACAATACTCAAACCGTCTGGCCCAATTTATTCTGAGAGTATAACCCGTTTTTTTATCAGCTGAATGATGTAAAATAACTCTTTATCACATGGCATATCTTAACTGCCTGGCACATCAATATTACCGTTTCACTGGAAAATTCGAATCCAAAGAGCAAGAACTCCTTCTTGTTCATTTCATAAAGCTTACTTGAATGTTATGTGGTCGGTAAGTTTGGCTATTCGAGGAAGGTGCTGATGATTGCACCCTTGATAAGAAAATTTTAATTGAATAAAATATGAGTGTTCATGTATTGCAATTACGACCTTACCGAAATATCTTGGCCTAACCGTCGGTTTAGGTACATACATTCTGGTCAGGTTGGAGGGTAGGCGATGATTTATTTCATTGAATACACAAAGTAAGAAAAGGTTTTTTAGTGTTCTCTCGCGATATTCATATTAATAGCATGACAGACAGACGTCGTCTAGTTTATATATGACTTGGGTAAACCCGTCGCAAAGCAACGGATGCATAATGTTCTGCGTTTAACTAAGAATTTTAACTATTCTAGAGACCTATTTGTTTGTTTGGAAACCCGTTCCTGCGCAACTGGGAGTAGTATCCGCAAAGTTAATTATTCTAACACACCATTGACTTGACCTGTCATGTACATATGTAACTTAACCTAAAATTAGAGTCTTTATGAGGTGGATTTCTTCAGCTTAACCCAACTGATGTGATGATCAATGATTCTTTTCGGCATAGTCAAATTCCGCATGAACATTTTAGGTCAAGTTAAATTCGACCTAGTCCATTTCGGCCTAATCAAGTGACCCCGACTGTGAAGTGTGAATGTCACTAATTAACCCAATCGATTGCAGATCCATAATATGATGATTCGTCACGTGGAACAACGTTGCAGTCTGATGTGGCAAACCAACCGTATTTGGTATGAACTAGTGTCCAAAGAGGATGTACTGTACTTCTATGACTTTGGGTGCGTTGATTGAAAGAAAACGAATCTTGTAAAATAGATAGTATTGTTAGATATACCATTTGGTTACAAATATAATCTGAACTTTTGACAGAGTAGAAGCGTCGATCGTTTTCCAGTTTTTTTTCACGTGTTCTGCGAACTTTGTTTCTGATTGTTCAACATGCAAGACATTCAATGATCATCATCTGGCAATGCAGTGAAAGAATGAATTCCAGATTTCGATTTCACAGCCTGAAAACTCTCAATTATTTACCAGTAATTTTCTCCAGAGAAGTTAATTTGGTCGACACGTGCCCTGAATCCGCAAGACTGGTATTAGAAGACGATGGTAGTTTGGCAGTGTATCAAAGACCACTATCGTTACCCGAGAAGCCCTCGTATCTGTGGCACCCTGATGGCACCGGCAGTATACCACGGGCGTTCCAACCGATCCTACATTCGGAGGGTCTGTGCTATTTAATACAAACTTTATCAAAATCAAAAAAAAAACAATATTTCAAATTTTGAGTTTATTAAAATTTTTGAAGATTTGGATAAACTTATAAGCAAGATTATCAAAATTTTCCTCCACATTTTCCCTCTTTCTCGTCCTCTAGTGATTATCCCCTTGTTGCAGACGTCGTGACCGATGGCGTTGTGCACAAACTGGTGGTGGCTGGCAACAAACATGATTCCACGGTGACTTTCTGGGAGATCTCAGGTACATTAGTGAGTGAGCGAGAGAGTGAGTGAGTGAGTGAGTGAGTGAGTGAGTGAGTGAGTGAGTGAGTGAGTGAGTGAGTGAGTGAGTGAGTGAGTGAGTGAGTGAGTGAGTGAGTGAGTGAGTGAGTGAGTGAGTGAGTGAGTGAGTGAGTGAGTGAGTGAGTGAGTGAGTGAGTGAGTGAGTGAGTGAGTGAGTGAGTGAGTGAGTGAGTGAGTGAGTGAGTGAGTGAGTGAGTGAGTGAGTGAGTGAGTGAGTGAGTGAGTGAGTGAGTGAGTGAGTGAGTGAGTGAGTGAGTGAGTGAGTGAGTGAGTGAGTGAGTGAGTGAGTGAGTGAGTCTTCATTTAATCGATATTCTAGCTCACCTGCTTGCTTTTTGTACATTACAACTAAAATTGCTATCCTTGAATCTAAAATCATCTCCCCCATTAATGTATAAAGAGATTTTCTTGCGATTTATCAAGGAAGCCTGTGACACAGATGGCTAATGTAGATACCGAAATAAACTACCAAGATAACCGAATTAACTATAAACTTTTATTAATTAAGTGTTTTCTTTAAATTAAACGACTACGAAACAATAGTTGGAATGAAATATCAGTGGGAATAAAGACACAGTAACTTATATGCTCATGAAACACAACTTGGGTTTATCTCTAATTCATAAACCCAATTCTCAACCTTTCAATCCCAAAACTCACAAATAAACCGACCAACAATATAATCAGGTGTCGTAGCTATCGACACCTTCAAAACTGAACCGGATATCAAGACGAGCCAGCCAAACGTCTATCCAAACCCGAAAACCACTTTTGGGTGCACAACTCGGGTGCCGAGCCAAAACTCCAGTATTCCTTTTCTTCCGAATTCTTCACCAACAACAACTGTGATTTTAAAAATGAGAAAAACACGAAATCTCAGAAATTTGAAACATTAGGGAGAAGACACATTTAGAATGGTTTACAGTAATCATTTTCAGAATGCGGTTAACAACCGACAACCAGAAGATGTCTATCTTCTACTCTAAACTTTTCTTCAAACCTTATGTGTTTTTCCCAGGTACTTATAGGGTCATTCTGATTGTCACGTATTCAAGTATGTGTATGAATGTATTCCTCAGTGTGTACTGAAAATAAAACAAAACAAACAAAAAGTGAGTGAGTGTGAGTGAGTGAGTGAGTGAGTGAGTGAGTGAGTGAGTGAGTGAGTGAGTGAGTGAGTGAGTGAGTGAGTGAGTGAGTGAGTGAGTGGGTGAGTGAGTGAGTGAGTGAGTGAGTGAGTGAGTGAGTGAGTGAGTGAGTGAGTGAGTGAGTGAGTGAGTGAGTGAGTGAGTGAGTGAGCTAATGAGTGAGTCAAGTCAGTCAGTCATTCAGTCAGTCGGTCGGTCGGTCAGTCAGTCAGTCAGTCGGTCGGTCAGTCAGTCAGTCAGTCAGTGAGTTAGCCTACGCTCGTCGTCAGCGAATATATAAGATTTCCCACTCTCTCCTGAAGCTTGAAATCAAATTAAATAGCGTCTTGAGAATCAAGTGAACAAATGACACGTTAACTTGTCCAACCCGGGTAATACCCTTTGAACATGAGGATTGCATGTTATAGCATACAGCTGTAGGGTTGAGTTGAATCGGACAGCCGGCTATTATGCATCACTTCCTCTCACATTTGAAGCAGCTAACGATTCAAAGTTGTATTAGTTATAATAGGGTAACCCGTTGCTATGCAACTGTCTGTTAGGTTTTCAAATCTAACTGTTTTGAGATACACATCCTAAACCTACCGTTTGAATACGTTGAGCTTACCCGATTCTTTAAAATCTGACTTAATTGTTTAAAAATTTGGTTTGATATTAGTTCAAACTTCAAATTAAAGAATTATAGTGAAAAAAATCGTGGAACTTTTTAAGCCGTAAAATTTGGAAATTATAACCACTCGTTTTTTTCGTTCATGAAATGCACTTATTCATTAAATTTTTAATTCATGACGCGAGTTTATAATCTGTAGTGAAGATAAGCTTGAATAATTTGACTCATCTTGAAATAATTTCCAACTAGGGTAAACCCGTTGCAAGGCAACGAGGGATCAATTTTAATAATGACCGTTTGTAGGACACCCTAAGTTCCATGCAAATGATTTTATTGTGAGTATTCAGTTATGAAACTAAATGTAAATATGTAATTCAAGAAAACATTATATGCAGATTCTCTTCACGCAAAACGTTTGCTCACGGGCAACGCTCAACTGCTCCAAAAGTTCAAGGTTGGCACGCTTCAACCTTCAAACTTTTACCTTGACTGTATTTTCAGGTTTTTTCATCTTCCTAGTTTTCTTCTGAATATCTGATCATTGTCAGTTTATAAAGTTGTTTACAGAGTCCAGTGGATGCATCGAACATGTACCTCAAGTGGAACATCAAAAACCTAACTGATACTAAGATTCACGTTATCTGCCACGAACTGCGTACCATTCTGCCAGAAGCTCTCCCTGCCGAGTGGTTCGAACTGACTGAACTTGTAGTAAAACAAAAGTTAGTTTAACTGGGACGGATTTTTTTGCAAAAAGTCATGTCCAAATCAAACATTGAAAAGTAGACTTACAAAAAGAAAAACACTACTGTGTTAGAGATTTTTGTTGCTTATGAAAATGTGACTTTTCAATTAGTTCACAGCATATGTTTCGAAAGCATGTAACAGGCGTCAGTCACTAATTAGTAGTTTCATCTCAAATGCAGATTTCAAATTTCAAATCAAGATCATGAAATTATGATTCAAATGAAACGAAACCAACTCTCTTGAAAACTGATTTCAACTGCACTGCTGCTGGACTAACATCATTTGAATCAGCACTTAGCTCACACGTTTTAAAAAGTTCATATTTAATATTCAAGTTTAAAAACTTTTTTCAACGTTTGTTCAGATTTGAGTTTAAAATCCATGGTGAGGGACAAAAACACGTCAATGGTGATCTGCTATACTCATCGTGTCGGCGTTACCAGAAATCCAACCTGGCAGCGTCCGCAAAACAGCACAACACCTTACGGGCGTTAGTGGCGTTCAGGGTATGTCAATTAAACTAATGAGGCCAATTGTTTTTTACCTTGTTTTATATTGTTTAAAAAAATTAAACCTTCCTTACAGAATAAAAAAAAACAGCTCAAAATGATGTTTTCTAACTACATAAATGTACCTTCCAAAGTGAAAGGTACATTTCGGGTATCAGCAATTCAACTTTACACTTACTGAACAGAAACTCACAGGTCCAAAAAAATTCTTGTAAAAATGTCTTCGGAAAGACTGTTAATGTCTGGTCGGAGCTTACTCTGAAATTTTTCCGTATTTTTTCAGCTGTTAACACTGTTTGTGGACAACATAGACTAAAAAGGAACAAACAAAACTGATTTTAATCGTATAAAAAGGTTCCCAGAAAAAAACGTCACAAGACACCTTAACCAAGCTATAATTAAAGTGATCAGACACAAACGTTGGAAACTAGCCGCATGAAGTTGTCGTTGGAGTCATCTGGCTATTTATTTCTTCATCTACATCTACCTATTCAATTCTACATATTCGTCGGTCGCGAAAACACGTTTTCCAATTATCCATCATGTAATGTGAAATTTGTCACCGCAGAACGAAGAAACTAAAACGTGACAGAATTCCTCTACAATTTTGAATATTTTAAAACTTACAGAGATTTGAAAAATCTCAAAAATGTTTGATTTCCCATTTTGCAGCCAATACCAGAAACTACAGCTTGACAGAAAAGTTCCTTCATCAATTTCCATTGTTTTTCAGTCAATACCAACCGTACAACTATCGGGATCGCTGCAATTTGTTGTCGATTGGAGTGGCCGACCGGAGTTCGCAGTTGGAATTCATGGCACCGATGTTTACGATCGTGGCACAGTACTGTGGCTACATCTACCTCTTGTTCATTATGGTTGCCTCCAACACCAATACGTTCAACCCAAGGTAGTTCCATTTCATTTCACTTCGTTAGGGCCAGACCCGGGACATACAAAAGCATGAGACATGACTCACAACAAAGTATCGTAGGACCATGTTGATATACATGAGCAAAGTAAAGTCTTCAAGTGAACCACCGGCAAACAAGCCTATCTTCTAAAAGGAGGGGAAAATTTGTTTTTAAGCCATTTCACGTACACTTTAGGAACGAAATTCAACTTTTTGACAATGTAAAAAAATGGAATTCCCATTTTTGTTCTTCCCTCGTCCGCTAGTGGCTGTTAACAAGCTTGCCTCAGCTAACCTTATTCTTACCACCGAGAATTTAGGTGAAGCCATTATCGTCGATATATATTTAGTTTCCCTCACTCACTCACTCATTCAATCGCTTATGTCCTGATCATTTGTAGTACGCGAGTCACGATTATCTGGGCGTCATTCTCTGACATACTCGGTCTAATGGGACAGATGATTTACATCGAGATGATCTACCCGGGCGCGTTCATCCAGATACGAGAATGGCTCTGGAGTCATAGTTATCCCAATCTTAATGGCTTCTTCTCCTTGACCTACGCTCACACGGTCATTTGCAGTTAGTTGATGTGGGTTAATTTTTATATGACACATAATTTTGTTTTCTGAAAATGTCTAATACAAGAAGTTATGGTTCAAGTAGAAGTGGTATGTAGGGGGGATGAGGCTGGAAGTTAATTTCCTTCCGGCTTTTCCAATTTCTGAAACATTCAGGTTCTTGTTAATCACGGAGACTATGCAGCTCATTACTTATGTTGAATGACGTATTGGGACGTTCATCATGAAGCTTACGTAGAGTTCCTTGTCACTTCAAAGACGTTTAGTAACTTCATTTCGGGATGTTCATGTCGAATACATAAACAAGAGTTCAAGGTAAACGAACTTTGTCATAAGGAACAAACTTTTTGAAAGGCTCAAAAAAGTTTGCGGAGTTGAACTATAATGGCAAAAAAACAAGCTACATTACAAAAAGATGTGACAGAATCGCTAAAACAACTATGGCAAATGTGCGCGCAGCTTCAGCAAGTAAGTCTTTCACTGTAATCGTGGGAATCGCTGAAGCGTCAGCTAGTATTTACAAATCAATGTAGAGAACATACTTGCTGAAGCTGCGCGCTGAGTTGCCATAGCTTCGGCAATAATTTTGTCCTGTACTAGAGGCTTTGTTGTGTTTGCAGCACACCTGTCCCTGTCGTGGGTCCACAGCCCCCCCCCCTCCCGGGCGCATTTTTGAAAACTGCACCGGTTTTTTTGTCAGAATCCCAAATTTTTTCTTTTTTTATTTGGATTCCCGAAGAGGCTAAGCTAGGCTATCTCCTTTACTAACGTACAGTCGGAACTAAGCCGAAGCCGTACAAACAATCAAATGGTTATTAGCTGTCGTTGGGTAGCACAAATTTTGACAAAAAACGAGGTAATTTCCAATAATGCTATCCCGGACTGTGGACCCACGACTGGGACATGTGTGGTTTGCAGTGATCATGTCCGTGATGCATCTGCTGGTCATCGCCCTCCAACGACTGCCGGTGTTCAGCGAGAACTACAAGGCTGGTGTATTTACGTTTAGCTTATTCAGATTGTTTATATTAAAAACCATGTTGTGGAAACGCTTTTTTGAAAGACCACTTTATTTTCTTCAATTAAAAACAAAGCTACAAGAGCTATCGCTGTCGCAATCGTATGCGTTAACGGGTATCTGCTGCGGATTACTTTCTTGCTGCGGATTATCTTCCTGCTGCGGATTACCTACCTGCTGCAGATTATCTTCTGCTACGGATTAACTTCTGCTACGGATTCTCATTCTGTTTCAGGAGCTATCGCTGTCACAATCGTACGCGCTGACGGGTGTCTGCTGGGTGGTGCCGGTCGTTATCATTTATCTGCTGCCCATCGAGACGAGTCTCTTTGATATCAAACTCATTTACGTCGGCTACACCGGCTGCTCCCTCAAGGCATTCGTGAATGATCTGTCGCCCCATGACTACTTCCCACGAGTTGGTCCACTTGGTGAAATTGATAACTTTAATATGAAATTATTCGTTTTTTTTCGTTTACTATTCACATGTTCAAAGGATCAATGTGAAACTATTCAACTTCACCCATGCACCAAATGTGGGATGCAAATAAAAAATCCAGAGAAAAACGTTCAGTTGAACAATTTACCTTGCGGGTTGCATTCCACAGTTGCTGCACAGGTGAATTTGAGTATTTTCACTCACGTGAGTCAACCGCCATTTTATCTTATTACTCACAAGTTACAACTGGTTCGGCAGGCCTTTTTCAAGCCCGGAAAATAAGTGCACCAGTTCACTGCTTATGTGAGTAAAGGGTAACTAGACAAAAAATTATGACTCTTGCGAGTTTTTTGAAAAAATGCACACGTATTCAACTTTCAGTACATAGTCTGGATGGATTACAAAAGACTCGTGGCAAGCATCAAGCAAGGTTAGATGTAAAGCTCAGTCTCACTCGTGGACATTCACATATAGCGTATCAAGGTTTCCTTGTTACCCGAAAGATTTTTGGCGCGCAATTTGAATTCAAACTAATTTTGGCGCCCGTTCAAAATTCGCGGAAAACTATTTTTTTCATGACACTTGGACAACTAACGAACACTACGCATAACAATTGCATTTGTGGTAAAGAGGCAATTAACATAATTTTTGTTAAAAAGAAACTCTGAGCAAACAATATCAAAAGAAAATTCCACCCTTTTCGGCTATTAGTTATACTTTTCCATGCAATGAACACAGTGAACACTCCCGTTCAGTTGTTTGCGAGAAATCACATGTAGAAAAATTCAAAGTACCTAAAAACAACTACCAAAACCTGATAATAGAAAAGAAAAAAAAACGGCTCATTGCAGCGTTGGTGACAGTGTTTTCGATTGCGTGGATTACGATATGTGTGCTAACTATGAACTATGCCCTGATGGTCGTTATGATGATATACAGGCAGGTGATGAAGATACAAGTTAGTCAGAAATTGGCTAGCTGTCTGACTGACCGCATGATTGTAAACTGTACCGGTTTTTTTTGTCAAAATTCGTGTTACCCAACAACTGCTAATAACCATTTGGTTGTTTGTACGGCTTA
>OZ038442.1:32196201-32199019 GCA_964036265.1 Daptonema setosum
ACATTAACCTACCGTAACCTAAAATAACGTACCGTAATCACTTGTAGTGTGCAAAATCCGTTCATCTTAACGGCCATGTCGTCCAGTCTGCGCAACACCTGGAGCAAGTTGTTCACTGGTTCCGAGTTGGAGTCGACGACCGCGAAAGACCTGCACGACTTCTGTCTGCAGATTTTCCCCCACGTAACGGAAAACGCCCTCGCCAGAATGTCGAGCCGCAACAGACTGGCCCGAAATATTCTTGCTAATCACCACTTAACCAGCTCTCAGGTTAATTCTTTTATGTTGCTTTGTATGGAAGTCGGTCAGTCAGTCAGTCAGTCAGTCAGTCAGTCAGTCAGAGAGAAAGCTTTGGTCAATCAGTTTGGAAGTTTGTCAGTCAGTCCATCAATCAGTCAGTCAGTCAGTCAGTCAGTCAGTCAGTCATTCATTCATTCAGTCAGTCAGTCAGTCAGTCAGTCAGTCAGTCAGTCAGTCAGTCAGTCAGTCAGTCAGTCAGTCAGTCAGTCAGTCAGTCAGTCAGTCAGTCAGTCAGTCAGTCAGTCAGTCAGGCAGGCAGTCAGTCAGTCAGTCAGTCAGTCAGTCAGTCAGTCAGTCAGCCAGTCAGTCAGTCAGTCAGTCAGTCAGTCAGTCAGCCAGTCAGTCAGTCAGTCATTCAGTCAGTCAGTCAGTCAGTCAGCCAGTCAGTCAGTCAGTCAGTCAGTCGGCAGTAAGTCAGTATGAAATAGGTCAATCAGTCCCGAAGTTTGTCAGTCAGTTTACAGACCAAAACCTTGTTCAGGTCAGCAAGTCTACGGCGGGTGAAAAATCAGGCGTTTAACTGAGCTGGTGTTTCCAAAAGAATTACCAAATTTTATTAAAACAACACAATAATTTGGTTACATTCGGAAAGCTTCGTTATTTTTTTTTTAATTCAATATCCGGAACTTTTTCGTTGATAACATTTTTGTCGAAAGCCTCAGGTTTTGGGGTTGGTTTTAGGTTTAGACTCTATCTATAAAAGTGAGTTTTTACAATCTTTTATCTCACCATTGAATATTCATCGTGATTATTCCTCTGTTCATGTTTCATTATCGTTTCGTGTGCTTTTCACAGTATTTATGTTGTTTTGTTTGAGAAACTGAAATATTTCCGCGATTTTGTGATGTTCCCGCAATTAGTTTTTAAATCACATAAATACCGCACGTATTGAAATGTTGATACTTACGTTTTTCTCGAAAAATATACTCAAGCTACTCAACTTTGGAGGAACAACACTTTGCAAGTGACCAAGTGAAAAACATGAGCAAGTGCGTGAATGATTGAATGAATGAAAATTGACAAGGTGAGTGAATCGGGTATATCCTGATCCTGAGTGACATGATGTGTATGTCTGATTTAGAAAAATGTAAGACAATTTTTTGTTTAATTTACAATCCAAAATCCAATGTTATGGAGTTGCCATGATTTCATTGGCAATCTTGAGTCGCAATCGAGTATCACATTAAAATCATCAGTCAGTAGACGACATGATATCAATCAGTATTTGTCTGAACAGTTTTGAAAAAATACTATTCTTTTTTTGAAAATGTTTGAATTTTTTTATTCGAATACGCGTCAAAATTTGTGTCTTATCTGACTAATCACCGCCTTTCTTTATAGTTTTCCTACATGTTTGCCATGCGAACTACATTATAGGCTTCATAATTGATTATAAGAAATGGTTTAATACTGCGAGAACCCATGGCATTGCCAGAACCAGATTCTCAAGTCCAGAACCGGATTCTCAAGTAATAAATTTTGGGTGTCACGTTTTAGCCACGTTTTAAAATTTCTTAGAACCAGATTCTCAAGTAAGGAATTTTCCGTGCCACGTTTTGGATTTTCTTATAAACAATTACGAGCCCTATACATAAGGATAGTTCGGAAACACAAAAAAATTCAATTAAATGATTTGGGCGCGCATTCAAATTTAGACTGATAATCGGTTATACTCTTCCACATACACGGTACAGGGTTTTCCAAAAATCACTGCTGGGCAGAGGCCGGGGCCGGTACTTCAGCACCAGCAACACTGGCATCTACTCCTGAAAAATCAATCGCTAGACAGACAGACAGAAAGAGAGACAGACGGACACACAGACACACAGATAGACACACAGACATACAGATAGACAGACAGACAGACAGATAGACAGACACACAGATAGACACACAGACATACAGATAGACAGACAGACAGACAGATAGACAGACAGACAGATAGACAGACAGACAGACAGACAGACAGACAGACAGACAGACAGACAGACAGACAGACAGACAGACAGACAGACAGACAGAAAGACAGACGAACCGGCGGTTGATTTGTGCTTCCGGTCCTTCTTCGAACGTTTGGATCGGTGTCTCTTCTTCGTGGTATCCACTTCTTCATCAACGGTGATCTTGATGTAGCCGTTCTGCACACCCCAGTATGTGGCAGCTGAGAGTGAGTGAGTGAGTGAGTGAGTGAGTGAGTGAGTGAGTGAGTGAGTGAGTGAGTGAGTGAGTGAGTGAGTGAGTGAGTGAGTGAGTGAGTGAGTGAGTGAGTGAGTGAGTGAGTGAGTGAGTGAGTGAGTGAGTGAGTGAGTGAGTGAGTGAGTGAGTGAGTGAGTGAGTGAGTGAGTGAGTGAGTGAGTGAGTGAGTGAGTGAGTGAGTGAGTGATTGTGATGTTAAGCAACAGTGCCACTAATGTAACTGATGGACTGCATAAAAGCAATGGCTGACTAACAAAGTGAGTGACTGAATGAGTCCCTGAATAACTAAGTGAGTGACAGCATGAGTCGCTGAATAACTAAG
>OZ038442.1:32201719-32246719 GCA_964036265.1 Daptonema setosum
AGAATTCAAAGTCATGTATCAACTAAAGTTTAGTGCGGCTTGGTTGGGTTCGTTTTGTTAATGCCAATTAAGTCAATAGATAACAATTACAGCACAGCACAAACTTGAATATACTGTCACCAAATATGTTTGAGGAAAAAAATAAAAGTTCGGATTGATCAGTACAGTCAGTCAAACAGTCAGTACAGTCAAACTTAGTATTTACATGATTGCTAGATTGAATACAATGATTCTAAGTCATCAAGTCCTATTTGTTTTCGGCAACTGCTCAAAAAGATTCAGAAAAGTCATGGAGGTACGGGTGGAATATTAAACCAAATGAATGTACCTTGCCGTATGTCGGCGCCGAATGGATCAGCAGTGTTATGTGGTGAAGTTCGGTACCTGCAAATTGAACGTACAAATATATTAAAAGAAAACCTCAAAATTTTTCTTAAAAAATGACCCAAGAAAATATCAAGAAAAATGTCCAATAAATTTTTTAGTCAACCAGTGCGATTCTGAAGTATGAGTTTGTTGTCTTCGTCGATCAACAGCCGGAAGCGACCGTTTTTTGATTCCATGTACGACTGACTCTGTACGAGAGCTCTCTCAGATGTAAGTGTGTCACCTGAATGTATAACATTTGGAGGATACTTGTAAGTACTTACTTACTTGGACTTCTCCATTAACTGAAGCCATCGAGGCAGACTAATACCATATCAGAATGGTGTTTCCGTAGTTGCCGGAGAGTTGAATGAACTGACGAGCAATGGCAGAAACCCCAGAGCAACGCGTTACTGCCTTCGAACTCATGACCGCCGGTTTTCGAGGCCGGCGTTTAATGCAATAGACTAGACAGGCGACAAACTATAGGCCTCGTGTTTCATTATGAGAAATCACCAAATTTGGTTCAAGAACTTTGAACCGCATTGAATAAGACTTTTCACAGTCATATTTTTTGTGTCACTGATAGTTGCATTAAAAATTTTTTCTTGCGATTTTTTTTTTATTTTGTAAATAAATTCTTGAAGAAAATCATTCGATTCACGCACTTAAAAAATTGCCGAACTTTTTTTTATTTGTTTCAGTCAATAAATTTGCGCTGACTTGCGCATCGGAGTCTGGTCGGCCGGCCTGCTGCCGTGCCGTGCCTAAATGATGCCGGCCCGCAACAGGTTTTGGGTTTGGCACAATTCGTCACATTTTACTTAAAGTTTATGTAGTTCACTAACATACATATCATCCTTATGATTCCGAAACAATCTCAATATTTGTTTTTCTGTAACTATAAAACGTATTATTTGCCAGACTTATTCTAAAACGCTGCCTTCTAGGTAATCGCCAGAGGTTGGAGTTTATCACGAAGGCGATTTTGGAGATCGGCTCACCGACTGTTCATGTTCTAAGTTAGTGTGAAAAAGCTAAACTTGAAAGTATTCATAACAATTTTATTTCGAAGCAAATGTACATATAAACCCAACAATAACGACTTTGTTTGGTTGCTCGCTTCAATCAATAAACTACTATGTAGCTTTTAGCACATGGTCTTCTGGCGACGGTCGTCACCGCCGACAGCAGACAGCCGGCGGTGTGAGCAGTCGGAGCTGCTAACAAGCTGACGGCTGGTGCGGTTGGTAGGATAATCTGACATTTGTTTTTTACTTATACTCAACTAATGTACCGCTTTCTGGGGCCTCATTCCCGTTCTTTTGATTACGATTCAGAGTGATTAACGAAAATGAGTCAAAGTAATGGTAGCAGTCTTTGCATTTGTTGTATCTTTCAATTCTCTCCATTATCCATAAAATTTTTCTGTTGTATCATTCAGCCTCCATGAGTAATCTAGTATATGTTTTTGTAAAATTATGTTGCTAACCTATAAAAAAGAAAAAAAATTCTAAACGTCGTTTCGGCCCTGTTTCATACGTTCCTAAAATTCTGCTAGGCTCCCCCTCAGGGAGATTACAGCGCTCATTAAGTGAGTCACCTGGTAAGAGCGGTAATTCACAACCATTATCTTTCAAGAAAGCAGACCGAATAAACTGACTTGCATATACAGGGTGTCCTAGAGAGGTGTGATCAAGTAAAAAAACATTATCAATTATTCCACTATACTTTTCCTAAAATTGAGGACACATCAGAAGCGAATCCACACAAAATGAAAATCACAGCTCTGCATCCATAAACTTGGAGCTCAGAATTAAGTTAGTTCAATGTTGGCGCTGTTGTACTTTTTCTTTTAAATCCACAAAATAGCAAATCTGAATGATGTGGTCAGAAAGCAGACCGAATGCACTGACTTGCATTTATACTGCCCACCCTCTCTCTTCAAAGCCAAATCTGATTTGAACAATGTTCATTCAGAAATTCGTTAACTTTAATTAATTCGGATCTACCCTGGTTAATGTAACCTAATATTCACGAACTAAAACATTTTAAGAACCTCTCTAGTAATTGTAGTGTTCGATAGTTTATGTAGCTATGTTGATTACGTGTTGAACATGTCATAACATCGTGGCATATGTTAAATAGCTCTAACCAAGTCAGTGAAAGAGTGAGTGAGTGAGTGAGTGAGTGAGTGAGTGAGTGAGTGAGTGAGTGAGTGAGTGAGTTAGTAAAATGAGTGAGTGAGTGGGTGAGTAATTGAGTGAGTGAGTGAGTGATTGAGTGAGTGAGTGAGTGACCGACCAATGTTGAACATGGCTCCAACAGTGGCATCATCGGCATGCAGTATCATATAAACGGCGAATGATGCCGACACGGCGATCACCGCCATGGCACCGACGGTGAAACCGCCGACCACCAGGTGCACGGACGTCGGTTTCATTGATATTATATTTGTTAGATGATAATGTTGATTTTTGAGTTGTTCATAGGACGCTATTATAATTTTTCTAAACGAGGTTTTTAATAGAATGTACAACTAAACAGTAACCGTGTTTTTTTGATATTTTTGAAATTCGGTTTTATGCTTTTTCTGAATATGACGTTTCACCGAGTTGCTTTGATCCGATCGGTCTGCAATAGCTTTTCCACTGGGACTTTTTCGTTTTATTTTTTACTGAAGTGAACGAGACACACTAATACCATATAGTAATGGTAGTGGCCAGAAAGGAGGAAAAAACTGACTGACTTACCACTTATGAAGTAAACATCCGTGACAGTAAATGTTTAGTGTGATATATTAAAAGTTTTTTTGAGCACAACTAGTATCGTACTATCGTACCAAGTACTACAAAGGTAGACATCAACGGTATTAAGGGTAAGGCAGGTGAAATGATGATTTTTGTAAGAAGAGGCAAGTCCAGGGTTCATTTGTGATTGAAAATAATTATCGGCCGCGTAATTGCCCACCACGATTCCAATCATTTCATTTTTTTCTAGATATGAGATATCTTGGCCACTGTAGCTTGGTCAGGGTTTCATGTTATCAAAAATTATTTTTGTGGACCGGTTACGCACGAATGCCATGAATTAAACGCAACTTTCGTATGCTGTCCAAATGTTTTGTGAAAAAGGTGTACTTTTCGAAAATTTTCAATCGCGCCAAAACAAATTTGAATTCAAGATAGGCGCCAAAAACTTTTTGGCTGACACGAAACCCTGGATAGGCTATAACTCATTAATAGGGAGTCGGCTGCCATGTTTTTCTAATATTATAGAGTGCCAATTGAAACAATGGAACTATAAAAAACGCATTCGTCCTAGAAAAAGTCAATCAAGATTACAAAAAAACATCTGTTTAGTTTCGATGTCCTCTATTGAGTTAGTAATAAAAAAACCGGTAAAAACCAGCCATCATAAAAGAATTCTTCGATAGCAGGTGATATGGAGCTCTTTTCTAATTACGGGTGTATAGTAATCACTGGCGGACGAGCCATAACAATAACTTTTGTCTATTATTTGTTTATGTTATATTTATTGATTTGAATTACCTTAAGCATCTAGCTCACCAGAATACCAGGATCACGGAAGAAAATATGAAAAGCACAACTAAAAACCGGTGCAGTCCACCTCGAAAAACGCACTCAGTCAATATGGGCATGTTTTTTTCATAAGTTTCAATGTCAATAGTAGATCGACACATTAGGTTCACCGTCGAATGTCAAAATTGGCTTACCAACACCCTCCAATGACCCCCAAATATTAGCGAACAGTCATATTTATTGAGGAATGCAATTAAAATAGTTTTTCGTATAGGATAAGTAAAGCAAAAACTAGTTTATTTTCTGTAAAACTATGTTTGCTGACTTATAAAAGAGAAAAGTAAAACTAAACGTTGTTACGGCCAACATTCGTCCGAAGTTCCGACAATGTTCCTAAAAAAGCTGCTTGGGCCTCCTCAGGGAGATTACAGCGCTCGTTAGTTAAGTTTATAAGTGGTTTAAAAAAACATTAAAAGTATGATAAATGAAATTGTTTATAAATTTTCGTTACAATCCATGTATATCATACCCAAATAACAACAAATATGTACAAAATGAGCAGTATTTGATTTCAGCGCGTGTCTGGTGCATCGAGCACACGTCGGAATATCAGTGTTCAGTGTATTGATTGTATTGATTATTACGCATATAACGTTGCATTGCAGCAACAAAGAATTTTGAATAAAACAAATAATTATTCAAAAACTTTTTGAATGACTGTTTCTTGCTGTAAATTTTGTATTTCCACAATTTTGTATGATATGAAATGTTCGTCGGTTCACAGTCCGAATGTCATAAATTGCCTACCAACACACTCCAATGATCCTCATATCTTCGTCGATTCACAGTCCGAATGTCATAAATTGCCTACCAACACCCTCCAATGACCCCAAAAGTTTGCGATTCAGAGTAAGAATGTCACAAATTGCCTACCAACACTCTCCAATGACCCTCAAAAGTTCGTCGATTCACAGTACGAATGCCATAATTTGCCTACCAACACCCTTTAATTACCCCCAAATGTTCGTAGATTCACAGTCCGAACGTCATAACTTTCCTACCGACACCCTCCAATGACCCCAAATGTTCATCGATTCACAGTCCGAATGTCATAAATTCCTACCCACACCCTCTAATGACCCCAAATGTTCATCGATTCACAGTCCGAATGTCATGAATTGCCTACTAACAACTAGGGATGGGCACCGGGACAAAAAAACCGGGACTGGGACAACCGGGACCGGGACCGGGACTGGTCCCGGTCCCGTCCCGGTTATTTTCAAAAATCAAAGTCCCGGTCCCGTCCCGGTCCCGGTTTTTTTCAAAATTCAAAATCCCGGTCCCGTCCCGGTCCCGGTTTACTTCAAAAATCGAAGTCCCGGTCCCGTCCCGGTCCCGGTTTCTTAAAGTCCCGAAGTCCCCGGGACTTCAAACCGGGACTTTTGCGTTACAATAAAAGGCGAGGTTAAATCAGTTTTTTATGTACATATTAGCATTTTTGTTGTTTTTTTAATTTTTTTGTTGTTTTGGAATTGGTGAAATGAGTTTAAGAACCACACAACACAACAGATAACGTAAAATGAAGAAAATAAATCACTCACTCGCCCACTACACCAAAGTCCCGGTTTTTTTCTCGAGAATTTGCCTTGCTGTCCCGGTTTTTATACCGGGACTTTGCCTTGCTGTCCCGTTTTTTTTCATCGGGACACCCCCTTGCTGTCCCGGATGTCAGTCCCGGTCCCGGTAAAAAAAGTCCCGGTCCCGTCCCGGTCCCGGTTTTCTCCAAGAATCAAAGTCCCGGTCCCGTCCCGGTCCCGGTTTTTTCCAAAAATCAAAATCCCGGTCCCGTCCCGGTCCCGGTTTTTACCAAAAATCAAAGTCCCGGTCCCGTCTCGGTCCCGGTTTTTCTGTCCCGGTGCCCATCCCTACTAACAACCTCCAACGACCCCCAAATGTTTGTCGATTCACAGTCCAACTGTCATAACTCATAAGTTGCCTGCCGACCCCCTCCAATGACCCCCAAACTTTCGTCGATTCACAGTCCGAATGTCATAAATTGCCTACCAACACCCTCCAATGACCCCCAAATTTTCGTCGATTCAGAATCCGTCGATTCAGAGTCCGTCGATTCACAGTGTGTGAACATACCTAAAAAAATTACATTGACAACATTTGTAAATTTTATTTAAATATAAAACATTGTTAAAAATGTTTTTCTTCAATTTAGAAGCGCGCCGACAGCAGATTTGATTCAAACTGTGTGTATCAAGAAACACGGGAAATTCTATATCCGACAAAAAATAGAACGGTAACGTTTTGATTCCAGAATGGTAAGAAATTCATTCAATGTTAACTATAATGAAAATGTTGTACCATCGATGTACCAGCACCTGGCTTACGCGCCAGTTTTACCCACATCCGTTTGTTTGCTGGCCTGAATGAATATTTAATTGTAAACTGACTAATTGACTGACTGACTGACTGACTGTCTGACTGACTGACTGACTGAATGACTGACTGACTGACTGACTGACTGACTGACTGACTGACTGACTGACTGACTGACTGACTGACTGACTGACTGACTGACTGATGCACTGACTGACAAACTTCCAAACTGACTGACAAACTTTCTATCTGACTGACTGACTGACGAACGGACTGACTGACTGACTGACTGACTGACTATGACTGACTGACTGACGGATTTCCAGACGAAGCAACATACAAAGAATTAACCTTGGAGCTGGCTAAGTGCTGGTTAGCACTATTATTTCGGGCCTGTCTGCTGCGAATCGACTTTCTGGTGGCGAGTTTACTAACTGCACTATTCTGAGAATCCAAAATTGCCAAACCTGTAATTTGCGAGCTTTTTTATAACAAAAGTGTTTTGGAGAATCGAAATTTTCAAATTGTATGTATTTTTGATCCACTACTTAATTTTTCAAACGGATCCCACCTCCGCGCTCCGCGCGGTGCTAACGCGCTTGTCCTCGCTATCGCTCGGACAAGCCAGCCTCACGATAGGTTATCGGGGTTAACGAACAGTAAAACTTCAAGGGAATAGTTAAACTTCGAAAAAACTCGTCTGCAGCCAGTATTTTACCAAAATTTTACAAAAGGTTTTGAACCCAGAACCTCTCGCATGCGAGGCCAACACCCTACCTAACCACCAGGCCATACTGGCTTTGGTTGATACGTGATAAATGCTGGTGTCAACATGACGGTAGAAGCACGCGTTGGTTGCATTCACTGCACGTGTTGAAATTTGGATTCTCAGAGTAGTGCAGTTAGAAAACTTGCTTTCTGGTGTTGTCGTTTTCCGTTAGTTGGGAGAAAATCTAAAGGCAGAAGTTGCGCAGGTCTTTCGCGGCCATCGACTCCAACTCGGAACCAGTGAACAACTTGCTCCAGGTGTTGTGCAGACTGATCGACATGGCCGTTAAGATGAGCGGATTTTGCACACTTAGAGTAATTACGGTACGTTATGGTAGGTTACGGTAGGTTACGGCAGGTTAAGGTAGAGTTTTGTTCGGTTACTGAAGGTCACGATAGATCATGTTGTATGTAGTTCTTTAGATTACGGTAGAGTAGGTTGTATCACTGTGAGTTCGTGGATTATGTTGAGTTATGTTAGGTCACGATCGTGTTGGAGTACTACTTATACATAGGTTACGGTATATTGTATTGTTCTTAAGCGCCGATGATGAAGTAGATTCTACCCACGGATATGGTCAGTACGAACTGGCCCGCCCTTACCCGCCTCACAACGTACGTTGCATTCGTACTGACCATATCCGTAGTGAGTGAGTGAGTGAATGAGTGAGTGAGTGAGTGAGTGAGTGAGTGAGTGAGTGAGTGAGTGAGTGAGTGAGTGGGTGAGTGAGTGAGTGAGCGAGTGAGTGAGTGAGTGAGTGAGTCAGTGAGTGAGTAAGTTAGTGAATGAGTGAGTGAGTAAGTTAGTGAGTGAGTGAGTCGGTGAGTGAGTGAGTGAGTGAGTGAGTGAGCCAGCCAGCCAGCCAGTCGGTCATTCAATAAATCACTTACCGGAAAGCGACAGAATAGCTCCAGGGAAGACAGCCACTCGCTGAAATTTTTTTTTTGTAAATAATGACTTAATGCACAGTGCTAATGAGACTCGATTATGTTAGTCTGCAACTTACGTTGTCAAGTTTGTACATGATTTCGTTAGTCAGTCAGTCAGTCAGTCAGTCAGTCAGTCAGTCAGTCAGTCAGTCAGTCAGTCAGTCAGTCAGTCAGTCAGTCAGTCAGTCAGTCAGTCAGTCAGTCAGTCAGTCAGTCACTCAGTCAGCTAGGAAATTTCTGACTAACTTGTATCTTCACCACCTGCCTGTATACCAGCATAATGAAAAGAATGACATAGTTGACAGCTATCACACATATCGTAATCCACGCAACCGAAAACACTGTCACCAACGCTGCAATGAGCGGCTTTTTCTTTTTTCCTTTCTATTATCAAGTGTCTGTTGTTGTTTTTAGGTACACAACAATGGTGTAAGAAAGCCTGAATTTTTTTAAGTGTGAAGTTACTTTTGTTCCCGATCACTGAGGTAGTTTGAAATAGTTTGTAATAAGTAATCGGGCAGACCATAATATTCCCTCACACAGATGAACAGGCTAGAACGAGGCACAGAGTCAAAGGCCTTCTTGACGTCGAAATATACGGCGGGAACCGTTTGGCATTGTTTATTGAGGCCCGAAGATATTAAGCTATCAAAAGCATCAGAAGAACTACATTTACTGCGGAAAGCGTATTGGTAATCAGATAATTTGGGTAAGACAAATGGTTTTAACAGGTTTGATACGTGGCGTTCAAAAACTTTAGGAAAAGCACAAAAATTTTGCTGTAGATTGCTACTGATTGATTTTTCCCAGGATACCACTTTGCTCGATCATGTCAACTTAACCTCAATATTTCGTCAAGTTTTCGCTAAAAGATTATGTATATTTGTTTGGTTTTCGTCACTGCCCAAATTATTTTATCAACCTATTTTATCAAAACAAACTTACAACACTCGTTCCAGCAGCCGCAATAACCACCCATTAACTATGGCTTTATCATCCCGTTACAATTGCGATCGATATCAAAAATCAGCTTACGTATTTTCCATAACCGCGTTCAACCTATCTCGACATTATTCTCAACTGAATCCGCTTTCAAGTCGTTCCTCAACACTGAATCATGATTTGTCAATATTATGTGTCAAATCAACAATTCCGAATCCAAAATTGTTGACATCCCTGACATCTGATGTAACATTTTTTTACACATTAATTTGTAATCAGTCTCATTAAATTTTTTGTAACAACTTTATCCATTAACATGCATACATACTTCTATTTTTTATTATCGGTTGACAGTATATTGCATCGCAGTTCCGCACTGTGTTGTACTTGTTATCGACCTAATTTGTCATCAATAAAATGAACCGAACCGAACTGAACCTAACCGATTAAATATATAACGAGGTTTTCCGAATGATATCAAGTACATTTTTGTTTTAATGAAACTGGATCTTTCTTTGTAAACACCGGCAGAGTTAAATGCCTAATTTTCCACCCTTCGTTGATTTGCTGACCTGAATAAAGAATTTTACTGAAAACAGACTGACTGACTGACTGACTGACTGACTGACTGATTGAACGGACTTTCTTACAAAGCTACATGAAAAAATTAACCTTAGAGCTGGTAAATGGCTGATTCGCACCATTATTCCGGGCCTGTCTCCTGCGGATCGACATTCTGGCGATGGCGTTTTCCGTTACGTTGGGGAAAATCTGCAGACAGAAGTCGTGCAGTTCTTTCGCGGTTGTCGACTCCAACTCGGAACCAGTGAACAACTTGCCCCATGTGTTACGCAGACTGGTCGACATGGCCGTTAAGATGAGCGGATTTTGCACACTACAAGTGATTACGGTAGATTACGGTAAGTTACGGCAGGTCATGGCAGGTTAAGGTAGAGCTTTTTGGGTTACTGTATGTCATGATGGATTCTGCTGTAGTGCTTTAGATTACGGTAGAAGGAGTTGCATCACTGTGGGTTCATTATATTATGTTAAGTTACAGTAGGTCACAACAGATCATGTTGGAGTACAAAATATATATACAGTACGTTATGTTACGGTATAATGTATTGGGTCACTGTGTATTATGGTAGATAGTTTCAACCTGATCAAGTAGAACATGAGCTTGGCCAACGGTACGCCCTGTTCATAAGCGCCGATGATGAAGTAGATACAGCCCACGGATATGGCCAGCACGAATGCCACGTACGTTGTGAGACGAGCTCAAGTGAGTGAGTGAGAGAGTGAGTGAGTGAGTGAGTGAGTGAGTGAGTGAGTGAGTGAGTGAGTGAGTGAGTGAGTGAGTGAGTGAGGCAATTTTACAGACCCACAGATTTTTCGAAAGTTTACAGTTTTTATCAAAAATCTGGGAAACGAACCCGGGCCGCTCGCATGCTAGGCAAGCGCTCTTGCGCTGTGCTACTGAGCCGATGCAACTAAGCTGCACAGACCTGACTATAACTGGCTCGCTACGCTCGCATGCTCTCTATAACATAGTGCCTATGCTACAACACGTGCAGGAACAAATATTGAAATCTCCCCTGCGGGGCCTAACGCGCTTGTCCTCGCTCCGCTCGGACAAGCCAGCCTTACGTTAGGTTATCGGGGGTTCGCAGACAGTAAAACTTTACATGGAATAGTAATGCTGCTCGAGAAAATCCAAATTCGAAAAATCTGTGGGGTTTGTAATCATGCGTCAGTGAGTGAGTGAGTGAGTGAGTGAGTGAGTGAGTGAGTGAGTGAGTGAGTGAGTGAGTGAGTGAGTGCGTGAGTGAGTGAGTGAGTGAGTGAGTGAGTGAGTGAGTGAGTGAGTGAGTGAGTGAGTGAGTGAGTGAGTGAGTGAGTGAGTGAGTGAGTGAGTGAGTGAGCGAGTCAGTCAGTCAGCCAGCCAGCCAGCCAGCCAGTCACTCAATAAACCACTTACCGGAGAGCGACAGATTAGCTTTAGTGACGTCAGCCACCCGCTGGAAAAAATTCTAATACTGATTTAACGCACAGTACTAATGAGCCTAAGGTATTTAAGTCTGCAACTTAAGTTTTTTAAGCTTAATCGGCAAGTCTCTACATCAGTTCTTCCGTCAAGCAGTCAGTCAGTCAATCAGTCAGTCAGTCAGTCAGTCAGTCAGTCAGTCAGTCTGTCAGTCAGTCAGTCAGCTAGCAAATTTCTGACTAACTTTTATTTTCGCCAACTGACAGTATACCAGCATAAAGACCAGCAGGGCATAGTTAATAGTTATCACACATATTGTAATCCACGCAATCGAAAACACCAACGTCAACGCTGCAATGAGCAGTGTTTTGTTTTCTTTTCAATTATCAAGTTTTGGTAGTAGTTTGTAGGTACATTTAATTTTTCTCTGTGTGATTTTTCGCAAACAATTGAACGGGAGTGTTCGGTGTTTTCATTGCATGGCAAAGTATAACTAATAGCCGAAAAGGGTGGAAATTTCTTCTGATATAGCTTGCCCAGAAATTAAGTGTTAACAAAAGTTATATTATTATAATTGCCTCATTACCACAAATACAATTTTTAACGTTCGTTAGATGTTCAAGTTTCATGTGAAAAACATTTTAACGCGATTTTTGAACGTTCACCAAAATTAAATTGAGTTCAAATCTTGACTAACAAGAAATCCTGGATACGCTATAAGTAAATTTTCACGAGTGAGAGTGAGCTTTACATCCAACCTTGCTTGATGCTTGCCATGAGTGCGGCGTAATCCATCCAGACTATGTACTGAAAGTTGAATACGTGTAAATTTTAATAAAAAATTATTAAGAGTCATGACTTTTTGTCTAGGTACCCTTTACTCACATAAGCAATGAACTGGCGCACTGATTTTCCGGGCTTGAAAAAGGCCTGCAGAACCAGTTGCGACTTGTGTGTAATAAGATGAAGTGGCGATTATCTCCAGAGTGAAAATACTCGAATTTACCTGTGCAGCAAACGTGGAATGCAAAACGCAAGGTAAATTGTTGAACTCAACGTTTTTATCTGGATTTGTTTCGCATCCCACATTTGGTGCATGGATGAAGTTGAAAATGTTTACATTGGTCCTTTGAACAAGTCAATAGTAAACGAAAAAAAACGAATTATTTTTTAATAAACTTTACTTTAATTAATTTCACTATGTGGACCAACTCGTGGAAAGTAGTCGATGGGCGCCAGATCCAACTTGAACTCCTTGAGGGAGCAGCCAGTGTAGCCGATGTAAATGAGCTTGTTCTCAAATAGACTCGTCTCGATGGGCAGCAGGTAAATGATGACGACCGGCACCACCCAGCAGACACCCGTCAACGCGTACGATTGTGACAGCGATAGCTCCTGAAGCAAAATGATAATCCACAGCAGGAAGGTAATCCGCAGCATGAAGATAATCCGCAGCAGGAAGGTACTCCGCAGCAGATACCCGTTAACGCAAACGTTTGCGAGAGCGATAGCTCCTGCGATATTATTTTAAACTTTTTTAACTTGGACTTCTTCATTACTTAAGCCATCAAGGCACACTATGACCGTATCATATTGTATTTTTTTTCGTAGTGACAAGAGTACGTGTTTCAAACCAGACTAGACAGGCGACAAAAGAATAATCCGTAGCAGAAAGATAATCCGTAACAGAATGATAATCCTTAACAGAATGATAATCCGTTGCTGAAAGTTATTGCGTAGCAGAAAGATAATCCCTATGAAAAACGTAATCCGTAGAAGCAATATAACGCGTAGCCGAAGTTACTAAGAGGCGGGATGCGAGATGCGCGCAACAAAATGAAGTGGTCTATCAAAAAAGCGTTTCCACAAAAGTTTTTTAATAACATTAACTCTGAATAATCTATAGCGTAGGTACACCAACCTTGTAGTTCTCGCTGAACACCGGCAGTCGTTGCAGGGCGATGACCAGCAGATGCATCAGGGACATGATCACTGCAAACCACACCATGATGTCCCAGTCGTTGGTATACGTCCACAGCCCGGGGGTAGACTGCGGACGTATACCCACATTTGAGACAGATGTGTTGCAAACACAGCATTGTATCCTTTAGTACAGAACGGAGATATTGCCGAAGCTATGGGAACTCCGCGCGCAGCTTCAGCAATTACATAGGTTCTCTTCCTTTATTTGTTGGAAGCGTAACTACTAGCTGAACGCTTTGGCGATTCCCACGATTACAGCCGATCAGTGAAGAGGACTTATGTGCTGAAGCTCCCCGAACAGTTTCCATAGTTTTTTTTTGCGATTCAGTCTTATCTGTTTGTAAGGTAGCTTGTTTTTTGTCAATATAGTTCACCTGCGCAAACTTTATCGGTCCTTTCAAAAAATCTGTTCCCTGTGACAAAGTTCGTTTACGTTTAACTTTTGTTAATGTATTTAACGTGCATATCAGGGAATGAATTTACACAACAACTTTGGAATGACAAGGAACTCTACTTACTGATGACTACTACAAGGCTTACTGATGAACGTCCCAATACGTCATTAAACAAACATCTAGTAATGAGCTGCATGGTCTCTGTGATAAACAAGAATCTGATTGTTTCAGAAAATGGAAAAGTCGGAATGAAATTAAGTTCTTCCAGCCTCTTCCTACCCACATACCAATACCACTTCTACTTGAACCATAACTTCAGATATTGAAAATGTTTTCAAGAAACAAAATTGTGTGTTAAATAAAAAAATAAAACCCATCAACTAACTGCAAATGATCGTGTGTGCGTAGATCAAGGAGAAGAAGCCATTAGTATTGGGATAACTATCGCTCGAGATCCATTCTCGTATCTGGATGAACGCGCCCGGGTAGATCATCTCGAGGTAGATCATCTGTCCCATTAGACCGAGTATGTCTGAGAATGAGGCCCAGATAATCGTGACTCGCGTACTACAATCGATCAGGACATAAGTGAGTGAATGAGTGAGTGAGTGAAACAGTGAAATTAAATACACAGGGTGGGCCAAAAAAACGACCAAGCTTTGATCTGATATAAAAATGGCTGTGATGCATTTTTACAATTTTCATTTTCACCATATGTTAACAACATATAAACTTAGTTATATTGAGAATTTCGTTAGGATCGGTTAGGGTTGGAGAGAAATGTGCACTTTTGACTGAAAAAGTTGCTCGCTCGTTTTTACAACAACATACATAGCCAAATATGATATATTGTCCCTACGATGAGATTTGTCACTGAAACCTGAACTTCTGTTGTTTTTTGAGGTTTTTTTCAGTACAGTCAACATTTTCCCGCATAAACAGATGCGTTTCAGAAAAAATTCAGTTTTAAAATGTGTTTTTTGAAAATTTTAAACGAAAGAGTGAGAAAGTAGCTTTTATAAGAGCTTTTATAATAGTAAATAGGATTAATATTATCATACACTGTAATTGATTGTGTTGATAGTTTTTGATGAAAATTATAGTCTACAAATTGATAAAAATCTAAGTTAAGCCCATTATAAGCTGTTGTAAAAATGCGCTAGACGTTTTTTGGGTTCACGTGCACAACTTTTGTTAGTGTCAACATATCATATTGAAAACTTCAGGAAAACTAAGTTAAAATTTTTTTAAGATACAGTCCCTGCCCTAATAAACGGCACACCAAGCTTGGTCCAAGGTTGGCCCAAGGAAATTTCCTTGGTGCGTGTTATAACATAGAGAAATGCTCACCAAGGGAAACCAAGGTTGGCCCAAGCGTGGGCCAAGATCTCACCAAGGACTACCAAGAGAAACCATGACGCCACCATGGAGTTTGAAACATTATGCTCATATTTCTTTATAGTATTTGGGCGAAATTAAGTTAAGAAATACACAATTCGGAACTCAGTTGTTGAATTTTGGGGAAATAAATTGTTTTCTAACTGTTATTCACGAATATCGGTGCTGGAGTCGAGTTTAAGGGGGTTTAAGGTCGAACGGGAAATAAGGGTTTTATATTTGAATCCAACTTTCTGTTTTCGGTTTCATTTATGGTGATTCTATGAACTGATAATCCGACGGATAATTATTAAACTTAAAGATTAACGTTTTTATCAAATCAAACTAACAACTCATTAAAAGATGGGAATTCCGAAAAAAAGAGTGTTTATGAAAGCCAAGATGTGAACCACCTTGTAGTATTGGTGTGATTTTCTTGCTATTAATTGCTTATCTTCAAGGTGTAAAATAATTATAAAAAACATGGTGGGGAGTTGTGTGTGTTTTCGTTTGCATGGGTAGGGCGGCGTGGGTAGGTAGTTAGGCGAGTTTAGAAATGTTCAATTCTGCTATTTTTGTGGTTGAGCTCGTCTAAACCTCATGTTGCCTTTGGTGATGTTGTAAATTACATTTCTAGAGCCTGAAAACTATGTATGTAGCCGCGATGAATTGAAGTCGAACTGTATTTGACTCTATCATATCAAAAATCTGATAATTTTTCTTAAATGCGGACTTGAAACATTAGCTTTTTGTTCACCACCATGAAATATTTCATGGTAAAGCTTGGACCAACCATGGTTTCTCATGGGCGAAGCATGGTCCATCTTGGCCAATCCTTGGTCAGTGCTTGGTGTAATTTCACTATGCTTATACACGCGACGCACCAAGGAATCACCATGAACTGACCAAGAAAACACCAAGCACATGCCAACATGGCCCATGCATGGTCCAACCTTGGACCAAGGTTCAGTGCCGTTTATTAGGGCAGGGACTGTATGCTGAAAACGACAAGCTAAAAATTTGGTCAAAGCCAACTCTAGGTCAGATCAAAGTGTAGTAGTTTTTTTGGCCCACCCTGTACATCGATAATAATGGTTTCACCTAAATTCTCGGTGGTGAGATTAAGGCTACATAGGTGAGACAAGCTTGTTAACAGCGACTAGCGGACGAGGGAGGTACAAGAAGAGTGGAATTCCCTCTTTTTTGGTAATTCTAAAAAGTATAACTTCTTCCTTAAGTGTCCGTAAAATGGCTTCAAAACGGATTCCCCTTCTTTTTGGAACATAGGCTTGTGGTTAACTTTTGAAGACTCAACCTTGCTCATGTGTACCATAGTACTACGAAACCTTGTTGTGAGTTCTCATGCTTTTGTATGTCCTGGGTCAGGCCCTAACGAAGTGAAAAGAAATGGAACTACCTTGGGAGGAACGTATCGGTGTTGGACGCAACCATGATGAACAAGAGGTAGATGTAGCCACAGTACTGTGCCACGATCGTGAACATCGGTGCCATAAATTCCAACTGCGAACTCCGTTCGGCCATTCCAATCGACAGCAGATTGCAGCGATCCCGATAGTTGTACGGTTTGTATTGGCTGAAAAACAATTTAAACTTTTGAGGTTTTTTTAATATACGTTTTTTCAGTTTTTTATTGAAATGATGGAGGAACTTTTCTGTCACGCTGTAGTTTCTGGTATTGCAGGTATCTATGGTAGTAGCTGCAAAAAAACTAAATTCTTGAGATTTTTTATTTATCTGAGTATAAGTATATAAGTAGAGGAATTCTGTCACGTTTTAGTTTCTTTGTTCTTCACATTAAATGATGGATAAATTTACATTTTTTCTTATTAAATTTTCTACATCAAATTTCTTATTCATGAAAAGCAAGGATAATGACTAATGTATAGAACAGTTGTATACAAGAAATGAAAATGCCAAACGGCAATAATGGAGTACATGTGATTTGTCTTAAATGGCATCTATAGATAGAAAAGGTATAAACAAGGAGTTCAAGTCATATTCATGGTTAAACTGTAAGTTAGAATAAAACGGTAAGCTTGCAGTGTAAATTATACTTAACTCAATTGGTGAATCATATCAGGCTGCACATTTTTTTCTGTTTTTTCATTTACTACAAAACATAGCCATTTTATACCAATCATATGTACTCCATTATTGACGTTGGGCATTTTCATTTCTTTTATAGAAATAAATAGCCAGATGACCCAAACGACCACTTCATACGGTTACGCTTTTCCGTCGTTTGTGTCTGATCACTTTAGTTATAGCTGGGTTAAGGTGTCTCGCGACGTTTGTTTCTCTGGAAACCTTTTTTTTGCGATTAATGAGCATACTTGTTCATTAGTATTCTATGTTGTCCACAAGTAGTGTTTACAGCTGAAAGTACGGTAAAAATTTCAGAGTAACGACAATCTCCGGCCAGACTTTAACAGTTTTTCCGTAAATATATGCACAAAAGTATAGATTAAGTTTAAATGTAACCGAGGTAAGTCAAATACAAAAACAAGAACTATTTTTGAACCTGTGAGTTTCTGTTCAGTATGTCTTAAGTTGGATTGCTGATACCCGAAATGTACCTTTCACGTGTACCTTTCACTGAAATGTACATTTATGTAGTTATAAAACGAAATTTTGAACTGTTTTATGTTTCTGTAGGAAAGGTTTGAAAAAAAATGAAACAAGACAAACTAAGTGTGAAAAAACACTTGGCCTCAGAGGCGGGCCGCTGGGGGGGGGGGGGGGGGGTAGGGGTTACCCCCCTCTTTTCAGGGTCGGCGGGTAGCACCCCCCCCCTAGACAACAAAAATTTAGGTCGCCTACCCCCTCCCCCCCCTACTCGAAATTTTTGAGAAAATCGGCCTCAAAACCTCGATTTTGAGGCTCATTTTTCAAAATTTTCTGGCTGTGAGAATTTTTTTTCGAACAAACACGTTTACTAGGTCAATTTTCTTGGTTAAAACCTGAAAAAACCGGTACATGTGATGTTTATACCTTATAATAGAAGATTTTTAAGCAAAAACAAGCAAAAAACAAGGTTTTTTTGCGAAATTTTTTTTTTCTACCCCCCCTGTTACCCGACCTTACCCCCCCCCACTTTTCGGGGCGGGGGGGGGGGGTAAACTGAGATTTCAAAATTCTACCCCCCCACCCCCTGCAAAACGCCAAAAAACCCGGCCCACCCCTGCTTGGCCTCATTATTTTATTTGACACACCCTGAATGTCACTAACGCCCGTAAGGTGGTGTGCTGTTTTGCGGACGCTGACAAGTTGGATTTCTGGTAACGCCGACACGATAAGTACAGCAGATCGGCGTTGACGTGTTTTTGTCCCTCACCCCATTTTTTATTCCAAACTCTGAACAAACAAAAGTTTTTAAAACGGATATTAAATATGAACATATCAAAACGTGTGAGCTAAATGCTGATTCAAATTATGTTAGTCGCAACAGCAGTGCAGTTAAAACGAGTTTTCAAGAGGAAATGGTTTCGTTTCATTTGGAATCTTAATTTCAGCCTCTTGGTTTGAGATTAGAAATCGGCATTTGAGATGAAACTACTAATCAGTGGCTGACGGCTGTTACTTGCTTTTGAAACAAATGCTGTAAACTAATTGAAACGTCACATTTTCATAAACAACAAAAACCTTGAACACAGTAGTGTGTTTTTCTTTTTGTAAGTCTACCTTTGTATGTTTGGTTTGTTTTGTACACATAAAAAATTCCGTATCAGTTAAGCTAACTTTAATTGCACTACATTTCCATTCAGCTCGAACCACTCGGCGGGGAGTGCTTCTGGCAGAATGGTACGCAGTTCGTGGCAAAAAACGTCAGTTTTAGTATCCGTTACGTTTTTGATGTTCCACTGTAGGTACATGTTCGATGCATTCACTGGACTCTGTAAACAACTTTGTAAAATAAAGTGTTATCCGACATCATGGTGTGAGATCTTTGGGGGACGATTGGATATCAGTCCCCTATAAAAATTTAATTCACACAATCTAGGATATACAGGAGCGATACTTTTTCATATAGGGTATTCACCAAGAGCGATAAACTTTCATGTATGGTAATCATCAAGAGCCATAATTTTTCATACATGATAATCACAAATAATGATTACCACGTACAATTTCAACTTCATATGTGGTGCTCATATCCACATTTTAACCACATTTGACAATAAAAATAATTACCAATCATGAATGGTGTTAATTACCAATCATGTTTGGAGCTAAATGGCCTTCACACATGGTAATTACCAACAAGGTAATATTTCCATATATGGTAATTATTCATATTTGATAATCACCATATATGAAAAATTATTGATTCTGGTGATTACCATATATGAATATCATTTGTGGTGATCACCATCAGAGCACAATTCATGTATGGTGCTCTCATATATGTATGGAGCGCACCATATATGAAGTCATGGGGATCGGTTAACTGCCGCCACTGCCAACTGCCGCCACAATTATCAAGAAAACTAATGCCATTTTTTTGAAAATTTCCAGCTGCATTTCATTTTAAAGTGGCGTCAGTTGTCGTATGTCAACTGCAGCCACAAAATTCTGAAATTTCTGGCTGCAGTTGTCTCGCAAAAAGTGGCGTCAGTTTCCAGGACACTTGACGCCAAGTTTCGAACGAATCCAACCGAGGAATAAAAGAAGAATGATTCAAGCAATCAAGGTCGCAGACGAGTTCTTCCGAAGTTTTACCATTCCCTTTGAAGTATTACTGTTCGTTAACCCCCGATAATCTATCGTAAGGCTGACTAGCGAGGACAAGGTTGTTAGCACCACGCGGAATTCGGAGGTTGGATCCGTTCAAAACTTGGTGTCAGTTGTCCTATGGAAACTGACGTTATTTTCAGTGAGACAACTGCAGCCAGAAAATTCCACAATGGTGGCCGCAGTTGACATACAAGAACTGACGCCACGTTTGGGTGAGTCAACTGGAGCCACAAATTTCTGGAATTAGTAGCGGCAGATGACACACAATCGAGCACCATACATATTAGAAAAAAGTTACCATTTGGGAAACCCCTGCCACAATTTTTCTTGTTTTCTTCAAAAACGTCACATTTCGTCAGAACATATATAAATCTGAATCTTGGTTTTTGTGGTCTATTTTGAGTTCTGACGGAATCGAAGAG
The DNA here is from genome assembly GCA_964036265.1 of Daptonema setosum. Classification (NCBI taxonomy): domain Eukaryota; kingdom Metazoa; phylum Nematoda; class Chromadorea; order Monhysterida; family Xyalidae; genus Daptonema; species Daptonema setosum. The sequence goes on from OZ038442.1 coordinate 32,221,575, forward strand.
AACAAGCAAAAACGGAAAATTAAATTTTCTGTAAATCCAAATTCCAAAAGTCAAAATTTGGATTCACAGAAAATTTAATTTTCTCATTTTTCTTAGTTATATTAGATTCCGTCTGAATATAAATTAGACTACAAAATCCAAGATTCAATTTCAGAGCGGAAACTTTGATAACCATTTGGCCAATCAAATAACCATTTGTCCATCCTATAGGCGAGTGTATTATCAAGGGATAATGAATTTTAAACAGTTGGTTTTATGAATGATGATGATGATATAGATTAATGATGAGTGTTTTAAGCTAACGCTGATCAGATTTCACAAAAAACTAGGAAGATTGTAAATAAGAAAATGTCAATGTTGAAGTTTTTGACTAAAGTTTTTTCCTGTGTGCCAACCTTAAACTTTTGGAGCAGTTGAGCGTTGCCCGTGAGCAAACGTCTCGCGTGAAGAGAATCTGCATATAATGTTTTCTTGAATCACATAGGTGGGATCCGTTTGAAAAATATAAGTAAAAGATCGAAAAATTTTCCCAAAAACACTTGTTTTTCGAAAAGCTCGCAAATTACAGTTTTGGCAATTTTTGATTGTCAGAATAGTGTAGTTAGTAAACTCGCCGCCCGTATGCCATAAATAAAGCGCAGTTTTTGTAAGTTGTCCAAATTTTCATGACTCGGTGAGTTTATAATCCAAATTGAAATGAGAGAATGCGGGTGGTACATTTTCTGAAACATGTTAGATTCTAGTTTGGTTATTTCCATGAGTTGGGCACACTTTTATGAATACTAAATTGTTCTGTCCTGTGAGACTCACTCACTCACTCACTCACTCACTCACTCACTCACTCACTAATGTACCTGAGATCTCCCAGAAAGTCACCGTGGAATCATGTATGTTGCCAGCCACCACCAGTTTGTGCACAGCATCATCGGTCACGACGTCTGCAACAAGGGGATAATCACTAGAGGACGAGAAGGAGGGAAAGATGGAATCTCCCCTCTTTGACGGTTTTGAAAAGTATTCTGTTCGTTAAGGTGTAGGTGAAAATTGTCTAGTTTTTTTCAACTCTTTGGAGGGATTCGCCTCCCTTTGAGGAGCTTTGGCTCGTCGGTCAGAGTGTGGACAATCTTCGTGGAGCGAAAGCGGCTGATATCGTTCAACTCAACAGCTACAATTGTAGAATTCAGCACGACTAACCAAGCTACATGGTATGTTATATCCCAATTCACCGTTGAGAAGATCAAAGGTTCCAGTTTTTAAGGACAGTCACGAATGTTTCTCAGGGTAACGCTATTCTTAATTACACGTATTTGTCGCATTATTTAAAAAAATTCGGTTTTACGGGGAGAAATATTTGATTCTAATTCTAATTTATTCAGATGTTATGCCATAATAGCAAAGTAGGATACCAAGTCAAATTGTGAAATAACGGTCATCCGATTTACAATGACAATCACTGATCATCGACAAAATTCTTGAATGCGCTGTGTCTCAACCCGGGGCTCAAACCAGAAACGTCGGCGAGCGAGGCCGTCGCCTTAACCACTTGACGAGGGGAGCGACAAAATAATCTTGTTTACTTTTTTAATCGGGTTATATCATCAAAAACATTCTAAATAAACTCAAAATTTGAGATTCATTTCTTCGATAAAGTTTTTATAAAAAAACACAGACCCTCCGAATGTAGGACCGGTTGGAACGCCCCTGGTAAAGTGCCGATGCCATCAGGGTGCCACAGATACGAGGGCGTCTCGGGTAACGATAGTGGACTTCGATACACTGCCAAACTACCATCGTCTTCCAATACCAGTCTTGAGAATTCCGGGCATCGGCCGAGAAAATGAACTTCTCTGGAGAAAATTAATGGTAATTAGTTGAGAGTTTTCAGGCTGTGAAATCGAAATCTGGAATGCATTCGTTCCTTTCGCTTGGTTCTACTCGGTTGAAAATTCATATTAATCTTAACAAAAGTGTGTTTCTAGTTCGTTTGATTTCAATCATTCAACCCACCCGAAGTCATAGAAGTATAGTACATCTTCTCTGGACAATAATTGGTTCGGTTGACTGATGGTGTGCCACATCAGACTGCAACGCAATTCCGCGTGATGAATCATCATACTGTGGACCTGCAATCAATTGGATTACAGTTAGTTATATCAGTTAGGTTAAGTTAATGAAATTCCATGACAACTGAAAGTCATATATCAACTCATGTTTGAAGCGGTTCGGTTTGGTTCATTTTATAAATGATAATTAGTCAATAAATAACAAGTACAGCACAGCAAAAACTGCAAATGAGTATACTACCACCAAATATGAGAAAATAAATAAATATAAGTAGTTATCAGTTCGGGTTGATCAGTACAGTCAGCGTGAGAAAAACTGAGAATTTACAAGGAGATTTATTGAACACAATGATTCTAAATTAAAATCATCAATTCTTATTCGTATTCTCAAGAAGATTCATAAAAGTCATGAAGGCACGGGGTGGAGTATTAAGTCGAATAAATTTACCTTGCCATATGTGGGCGCCGAATGGATCAGTAATGTGGTGTGGTGAAGTTCGGCACCTGCAGAATTGAAAAAAAAACATTGTAAGAACCCTTCAAACTTTTTCTTTGAAAGTATTCCGGCAAATAACAATAAAAAAGTTTAATTAAAAACTCTAGTCAACCAGTGCGATTTTCAAGCACGAGTTTGTTGTCTTCGTCGATCAACAACCGATAGCGACCGTTCTTTGATTCCATGTACGACTGACTCTGTACGAGTGGTGTCTCCAATGTAAGTGTGTCACCTAAATGTATAATAGGTTGTAGAATATGCGGATTATTTAATTGAAAACAATCTTAGCAATTGTTGTATCTTGATTCTCTCCATCATCCATATCATGTTTTCTAGTTTTATTATTCAGCCTCCCTGATTGCCTGACTCTGATGCATGATTACAAACCCCACAGATTTTTCGAATTTGGTTTTTCTCGAGCAACATTACTATTCCTTGTAAAGTTTTACTGTCTGCGAGCCCCCGATAACCTATCGTAAGGCTGGCTTGTCCGAGCGGAGCGAGGACAAGCGCGATAGGCCCCGCAGGGGAGATTTCAATGTTTCCTCCTGCACGTGTTGTAGCATAGACACGTGCTGTAGAAAGCATGCGAGCGTAGCGAGCCAGTTATAGTAGGGTATATGCAGTTTAATTGCATCGGCTCAGTAGCACAGTGCAAGAGCGCTTGCCTATCATGCGAGTGGCCCGGGGTTCGTTTCCCAGATTTTTGATAAAAACTGTAAACTTTCGAAAAATCTGTGGGGTCTGGAAAATTGCCTGACTGATCTCTCCAAAAGAAGTGTGTCGCCTGGTAAGAGCGGTAGTTCACTTCCATTTCCAACATTATTTAAATTATAAAAACACCATTCGGTTATCATTTTTATATACTTTCTGATATTGAGGATCCTTTTAAAGCAGTGTTGTGCTACTTTATTGCTACTTTACTCTGGAACTATGTATCGTAGTGGCCAGAAAGCAGACCGAATAAACTGACGTGCACGTATAGGGTGTCCTAGAGGCGACTTTCCAGACCCCACAGATTTTTTGAAGGTTTACATTTTTTTCTAAAATCTGGGAAACGAACCCCTGCCACTCGCATGTTAGGCAAGCGCTCTTGCGCTGCACTACTGAGCCGATACAACTGAGCTGCATATACCCGACCATAATTGGCTCGCTACGCTCGCATGCTTTCTACAGCACAGTGCATATCCTACAACACGTGCAGGAAGAAATTGAAATCTCCCCTGCGGGGCCAAACGCGCTTCTATACATGGAATAGTAATGTTGCTCGAGTAGAGAGAGATGCGTCCTAGAGAGGTGTGATCAAGGAACAATATCCACTATACTTTTCAAAAAATTGAGGACCCTTCTGAAGCGATTCCTTACAAAATACAAAATTACTGCTTCGCATCCTTTGAGTGAGTGAGTGAGTAATTGATTGAGTGAGGGAGTGAATGAGTGAGTGAGTGATTGAGTGAGTGAGTAAGAGAGAGAAAATGTGTGAGAGAGTGATTGAGTCACCGACCAATGTTGAACTTGGCCCCAACGCTGGCATCATCGGCATGCAGTATCATATAAATGGCGAATGATGCCGCTACGGCGATCACCGCCATGGCACCTACGGTGAAACCGCCGACCACCAGATGCACGGACGTCGGTTTCATCGGGTTGATTTTATCCGATCGGTCTAATTTGATTTTACCCCTGGGACTTAAATTTCTTAAATTAAATATTATCAACAAGAAAGGGGATGGAATATTAGATCCGCGAGTAAAATTTTAAGATGATGAGTAGATGATTCAATGTCGAGATCACATTATGTATCACAACAGAGAAAGTTATAAGAATTGTATTCTAAGTTTCTTTCTAAGAAAAATTCTAAGATGGATTTCTAGTTTTTCTCCACTGGGACTTCCTCGGTTTGACTGAAGTGAACTGGGTCCCTACCAAAATCCCTAAAAGCCAAAATACATAACTGGACAAAATCCTTAAAATGCCCAAAATCCAAAACAAGACGCCCATAATATATAAAAAGTCCAAAAGACCTAAAATTTTGAATTTTGTAAGTCCATATTCCAACAACAAATGTAATACCCCTCCTCAGAGTACCCCTCCCTCTTTGATATGGTTATGTCATAATGCAATTAGTCACTGTTCTTTTAAGCGTTATTAACCGAGATGTAATGGACATTTTCTTCGGTCCGCCTTCACTGCTGTAATAATATTAGTTTATCATATAACCATCATTAACAAAAAACAAAACCAATATCTAATCAACAACAATAAATATACATCAAAAACCTTAACCTAACCTAAGTGGCGTTTCGCTCTGTCCCATCAAGACGCTGCCTAAGAATCCCCCAGAGCTCGTCAGTTGACAAGGGATTCTAGTCTACTTACTTATTTTCTTACTAAAGTGTCGTACACCAAACCAACCTTGTTTGTTTTCGGCGATCTTCCCATTTTCTCCGACTGTTGTATTATCGACACACATTCACTTTTCTAATATAAACAAATCATCAATAGACATTTAGCATACTTCACAAAAAATCAAATTTAGTTTTTACCCGGCAACAGAAATAAAGAGCAAAAAACTTTCTCATGTAAAGAACGGGTTAATAACAATAACATTCTCTGTAGCTCACTCATATATATTCTGTTCAGTATGCTACTATTCAGTTCAGTTCATCATATAAAATGTACAGTGTATGCATATCATTGATAGCACCGCTTACCTGTAAGCGTTCCTCATATGTTCAGTTGACTCAATCAATAAGCGCGCGTGTGGTCGGTCCAATGAATCTTGTAAAAATTCTCTTTTAATTAATTATCAACTAATTATTTATTATTTAACTAATTATCATGAATGATGTAATTGTAATAATAACCATAATAACCAAAAAATATCAATGGAAATATCAACATGACATCTAGGGTTTCAATCTATCAACTTGCCATGAGGAAATAAAGATAACAAAAAAAATTCATAAAAAGATATTTTGTCAAAAACTAAAGAACGCATCAGTGACCTACCTCATCGAATAATGTGTAAAAAATGGAATGTATGTTTGTAAATTCAATTTAACAATGAATTGAAAATATCCAGTTACCTAAAAAGACAAAAAATTACTGCCCATCACTTCCCCCTTTTAGTACCAGATCCACTATTCATCATTGTTTTCGACCGGTACTGTTTTTAACAGCGACCGCTACACTACGTTTACCATACGGTTAATATGCAATATTATTCCACATTGCAAGTAACTGTTATATGAATACTGTAAGGGTGGGAAAACAGGGGAGGGCAGTAGTATTACTATAGTCATAATTTTGCGGCTATAATCCAAAAAATATTAAAAATGTACTACCAAAATCCAACAATGTTGAATTTTGGTCGTGTTGTATTTTGGGCGTGTTTTTAGGTGTTTTGTCCGGTTATGTACTTTGGCTTTTAGGGTGCTTTCAGAGTAAAAAGGAAAGTAAAAAGGAAAGTAAAACGGAAAGTAAAATCTGTAAACCTATTGACTGAAAACAAAATTTCGGGAACAAAATTGGTTTCCCGGTCAATTGGTTTACAGATTTTACTTTCCGTTTTACTTTCTTTTTTACTTTCCTTTTTACTCTGAAAGCACCCTTAGTGATTTTTGGATTCACCCAAGTGAACTTCGAACAATTTATCATAATGATGAATTTGTGATGGCCAGAAAGGTTGAAACAACTGACTGGCTCACTACTTGTAAAGTAAACATCGAGAACTACGGTATCAAAGGGTAAGGCAGGTGAAATTATAATTATTTAAAAAAGGGCCAGCTCAGGGTTTTTTTGTTAGTGAAACTGAATATCGGCTGCGTAATAACGCATTTCCAATCAAGTCATTTATAGAGATATGAGATATCTTGCCCACTTACTCAGTTTTTGGAAGCCGGCTATAATGTTGTCCTAATAGAATTCGTATTGAAACAATGGATAAAGATAGGAAGGGGCGGGCGCCGAAAACATCGTTGAAAGTGATTACTGTTTTTACTGAGTTCTCATAAATTAGCTAGTATCCAAATTTATTACGATTTAATATTATGATCATTATGTGAATCTGCATTTTGGTTCTATTCAATATTGTTTGTTTTTTCTTCGTAGATTACAATATCGTGCTCAGGGATTGTGAAAAATAAATTTAAAGGTGCCGTTACGCACAATGTTCGGATGACAACCAAATATCATCAATTTCACGAAAGTTTTGAATAAAAGAATTGCCCGTCAAGAACGAGAAATCTTCGATATATGTACTGTAACTGAAATTGAACTGCGGACTATTCAAGATTCAAGATTTTATTGTTTTTCCACGCCATAATAGCAATGAGGAATACCAAGTCACAAAGTGAAATAACGTTCATTCCTAAAGTTACAATCACGAAGACAAAACTGAATGAATATCACAACAATTACATAAAAATGAAAACTGATTAGTATAACGCGACAAGAACCAAGGACAAGGTGATGGCTAAATGTGATAAAAAAGGGAATGTTTATGGTAATATTTGTTTAAGTTTAGATGTGTGGATTTGATGTAAAATAAACATTATTGATCGATTGGGTAACATGTTTATCAATGAGGTCAGATATGAACTTTGTATTATTGACTGTTTTGAGTTGACTATGAATTGAGTGATATGGCTTTGCGGAAGCCAGTTTCCATTCGGAAGTATTCATTGCGGTTTGAGTTCATCCAGTTTTCGAAGTGCTTGATGTTCTGAGACACAAAATATTCCTGTCCATAACAATAACTGTTGTACATGATGTTATATTTCTTGATCTAAACTACCTTAAGCATGTAGCTCATAATAAGAACATCATGATCACTGTGGAAAATATGAACTAAAACCAGAGAAACAAGCTTTGAAATTTTTTATCAACAATTATATTATACTAATAAAAACTTTATGTGTATTAAGTAATTAATGAGACACCATAAATGTAAAAATACATATATACCTAAATTAAACTTACATTGACGAAAAATAAAAATGACGCGACATTTAAAAAATTATATTATAACCATACAACATTGTTGAAATAATTTTTCTTCATTTTAAAAGCGCGCCGACAGCAGATTTGAAATTATATACATTATCTGACAAAAAAGATAATAGTAATTGATATATTTCAAAATGGTAAGAATTTTATTGGTATTTATGATGAAAATGTTGAACCATGTACGATGTACCAGCGCCTGGTTTACGCGCCAGTTTTTTCTACATCCGTTTGCTTGCTGACCTGAACGAGGATTTTACTTGGAAACTGATTAATTGACTTACTGACTGACTGTCTGACTTCCTGACTGACGGACTTCCTGTTCAAATGACTATTCATTCAGTTTCATGTGTTCCCAAGAACTAACTCATTTTCTGACGTTTTTCACAGAGTAGTTCATTAACTCACAAATTTCCTGTCAGACTGACAGACTTTTTGTCGACTTCTTTCACTAAGTAACTCACTGACTGACAAGCTACCTGACTGACTGACTGACTGACTGACTGACTGACTGACTGACTGACTGACTGACTGACTGACTGACTGACTGACTGACTGACTGACTGACTGACTGACCGATTAACGATAGACCTAGAAAGAGATGTTGTTTAACCTGATCGCTGGTGAAGTCCTTACTCAAGCTACTCTGTCGGGGCTGTCTGTGGCCGAATGACCTTCTCACGTGGGCGCTGGCTGTCTCCGTTAACTGGGGAAAGATCTGCAGACACAAGTTATGGAGATCCTTCGTGGTCGAGGACTCCGTCACCGAATTCGTCAACATCTTGACCCAGGTGGTACGCAGGCTGATCGACATGGCCGTTAGAAGGAGCGGATTTTGCGCACTAAAGTTGATCACGGTAGATTACGGTAAGAATAGTATTGTTGCTGTAGTTTACGAAAGATTGAGTATAATTATGGTGGGTTACGGTTGATTGTGTATGATTACGGTAGGTTACGGTATGTTGAAACTAATTGATGCAGTCAACGTTAACAGTTAATTCAGTATGGTTACTGTATGCTACGGTAGATTGAGCACAGTCACTGTAGGTCACTGTAGATTGAGTAAAGTTACTAATTAATGGGTTGGATTACGAATCATTCTAACCTGATCAGGTAGAACATAAGCTTGGCTGTTGGCACGCCCTGTTCATAAGCGGATATGATTAAGTAGATACAGCCCACAAATATGGCTAGCACGAATGCCACGTACGTTGTGAGGCGAGCTCAAATGAGTGCGTGAGTAAGTGAGTGAGTGAGTGAGTGAGTGAATGAATGAGTGAGTGAGTGAATGAGTGAGTGAGTGAGTGAGTGCGTGAGTAAGTGAGTGAGTGAGTGAGTGAGTGAATGAATGAGTGACTGAGTGAATGAGTGAGTGAGTGAATGAGTGAGTGAGTGAGTTAGTGAATGAGTGAGTGAGTGAGTGAGTGAGTGAGTGAGTGAGTGAGTGAGTGAGTGAGTGAGTGAGTGAGTGAGTGAGTGAGTGAGTGAGTGAGTGAGTGAGTGAGTGAGTGAGTCAGTTAGTAAATCAGCTAAACGATCCTACCGGAAAGCGACAAGTTGGCTTTGGAGACGTCGGACACTCTCTGAAAGTGAAACATTGCTACAAAATTACTTGCAAATGTGGTTTGATGTGAAATGCACTCATATCAGGTTTAACCAACCAGTCAGTCCGTCAGTCAGTCAGTCAATTTGTCAGCCTTCAGTCAGTCAGTCAGTCTGTCAGTCAATCAGTCAGTCAACCAGTCAGTCAGTCAGTCAGTCAGTCAGTCAGTCAGTCAGTCAGTCAGTCAGTCAGTCAGTCAGTCAGTCAGTCAGTCAGTCAGTCAGTCAGTTACAACTTTTATTTTCCTTATCTGCCTATATACCAGCATGAAGACCAGCAGGGCATAGTTGATGGCAATAACACATATCGCGATCCACGCAAGAGCAAACACTGTCGCCAAAGCTGCAATAACCTGGGTTTTATTATTATAATTATTTTTTATTTTAGGTACTTTATAGCGTATATTTCTAATTATAATAAATATGTATTTTTTTTCTGTAATTATTTTATTGTTAACTGATTCAGAATGTAAACTTGCCAAACTTGCACCCAACCTTGCTTGACATTTCTCATGAGTACCATATTATCCATCCAAACAATGTACTGAAGAAAATTTCATGCAAAAGTAAAATAAATTATAAGCTGGTCAATGTACATACAAAAATTGTTTATTCTACTAAAATTACGTTTCCATTCTCTTAAAATGAAATAGGACCACTGTTCGTATGTTGTCCAAATGTCGTGTGAAACCACGGATATGTTTGTGAAAGTCTGTTTGTAAAAGTCTGAATGCACAGACAAAAGCCTAAATTTGTTATGAAAAAGGTTTACAGAAAAGAAGAAAAACAATACTATAAAAGTTTACAATACTATACAACTCTTGTTATTCAAAAACGTATTGTGTAAACCTTTTTCACGCGCTACACATAATTTTCTTAGAAATAATCTAGTTTCTTAAAAATGAGACGGTGAGAAAAAGCGTCGATACTTTGCAGCCGCTCAACAACAACAACAACAACAACAACAACAACAACAACAACAACAACAACAACAACAACAACAACAACAACAACAACAACAACAACAACAACAACAACAACAACAACAACAACAACAACAACAACAACAACAACAACAACAACAACAACAACAACAACAACAACAACAACAACAACAACAACAACAACAACAACAACAACAACAACAACAACAACAACAACAACAACAACAACAACAACAACAACAACAACAACAACAACAACATCAACAACAACAACAACAACAACAACAACAACAACAACAACATCAACAACAACAACAACAACAACAACAACAACAACAACAACAACAACCGACCCGTGGAAAATAGTCCTTCGGCGACAGATCGAGTCTGTGGTCAACGAGCGTGCAGCCGGTGTAACCGACGTAGATGAGCTTGTTCTCGAACAGACTCTTCTTAATTGGCAACAGATAAATGGCGACGACCGGCATTACCCAGCAGAAACTCGTCAGCGCATACGATTGGGCTGGCGTCAGCTCCTGAAGAGTTAGGCCAATTCTATCAAAGAGTAATTATCTCAAGAAAGTATTCTGAAAAGTAACTTTCTCAAAGGATAAAGTTCGTTCTCAAAAGTAAATTTCTCAAGAGAAAATTTCTTAAAAATTAAATTCTCAAAAAATTACGTGTGATAATTTTAACCTTGAAGCAAACACCTAGTCTGTGAACTGCTGATTGAGATTCTAGCGAATAGTTGACACGGCGTCTATTCATCGGCGACTTTTTACCTCGGGAAACATATTTGGAAAATGCACCCACTTTTTGTCAAAATCCCAAATTCGACTTTTTCGTTTTGGATTCACGGACAGGCTAAACTAGGCTATCTCCTTCACTAACGTACAGTCTATGCTCGGAACTAAGCCTAAGCCGTACAAACAATCCAATGGTTATTAGCTGTCGTTGGGTTGCACGAATTCTGACAAAAAGTGGGTGCAGTTTACAATTATGCCCCCGGGAAACACCAGCCGAATCCAAGGATTGCGTGTTTTGGCATAGAGCATTGTTGAATCTGACGGACCAGTTTCTGCCGCACCGACTCATTTCCACATTTTGCCAGAAACAGATCCACAACAATTTACACGCAAAAAGTTTAGTGAGATTCAAAAAAGAGTAACAAGAAACTTTGATCCGGCTATACCGTGTAATGTTTTAAACATTGAGATTTGAGAATCTTGCATCAGAATATGTTTCCCTTTTCTCAAGTAACAAGAAATACTGAATATGCTCTAGCACAAGTTGACCAACCTTGTAATCTTCGCTAAAAACCGGCAGTCGCTGTATGGCGATGATCACCAGATGCATCAGGGACATGATCACTGCAAATATAACATTATTAGGGTCGTAGAAAAAAATTGGGGATGTCACAAATATCGAATGGATGATGTTTGGTTGGAGCCTGGGGGGTTGGGGATCTGAGAACTAGACCAGTTCCCAATATTACTAACATTATACAGGGTGGTCCAAAAAAAATGCCAACACTTTTGTGCGGAATATCTTGTGACACAGACGTCCGATTGATATGAAATTTTCAGGGCTTAACATCAACATATTAACTTAGATAAATATACAATATCAGAGAGATCACAGCGGCCGTCACGCCTCATGGCATGGAAAACTGCGCATGGAGGAAAAACCGAGGTCTACATCACTTGTTGCATGTACTATTATTTTCACTTGTCAGGGTAAACATCAACCTTAGTTGGTTGAGCAAGTAAAGTTTCGATGGATTTCAGCGTTTGTTCTAAAGCATTTTTGATTCTGAACCTTGCTTTTTTTCGTATAAAAATTTATTTGTTCATAAAATTTTTTGATAAGGCAATAAAATGACTTTTTTGGCTTGATAAGAATTTTACATTGTTGAGCAAAAAATTCAAAATACCACTTCAAATTTACTAAAAATTAAGGTAAGACATAGAAATATGTTTATTTCAATAAATAGCTACCTGTCAATTCATGTTTCATTCAAAACGTCTATAAAATGCTTTGTGTCAGCACGCGTACATACCTCGGTTTTCCCTCCACACGCAGTTTACCACGCAATCAGGCGTGATGGCCGCTGTGATTGACTGATTTCTCTGATATTATACAGTTCGCTAAGTAAGTATGTTGGTGTCAATCCCTGAAAAGCGCAATGAAATTGGTGGTTTGTGTCTAAAGATATTCACCGCCAAAGTGTTGGCCTTTTTTTTGGACCACCCTGTAGATTGATTGTTTTGTTGTGTTAGTCTAGTCAAAGTCGGCAAACCTCATCAACTAACTGGCTATGGCCGTGTGTCCGTAGGTGAAGGAGAAGAAGCCATTTATAATGGAATGATTGTCGCTCTGGATAATCTGTCGTATCTGGATGAATTCGCCCGAGTAGATCATCTCGAAGTAGATCAGCTGAGCCAGCAGACCGAGCATGTCGGAGAAGGAAGCCCAGACGATTGTCACTCGCGTACTGAATTAGATATTGAAATTTACTCACACGGAATAAAATGATGATGATGATGATGATGATGATGATGATGATGATGATGATGATGATGATGATGATGATGATGATGATGATGATGATGATGATGATGATGATGATGATGATGATGATGATGATGATGATGATGATGATGATGATGAAGACGGATGAGGAACTGATAATGATAAACGCTGAACTACAACCCCGGTGATCAATGGTGCAGAGTCGTCAATCAGCATTCGTAAATACATATGCAATATAATATTGCAGATGAAGATGAATTGAGACTGCTAAAAGCCGTGTATACTGTGTAGAACTGCCGGCGGGAACCGATGAGACTAAGCACTTTTAGGCCAACTTACAAGATAAGTCACCCAACCAGTTTAAGTGTTAAACACCCAACCTTGTGCTGAACGTATTGCTGCTGATGGCGACCATGATGAACAAGAGATATAAGTATCCGGTGTACTGTGTGATGATCGTGAACATCGGTGCCATGAATTCGATCTGCGTGCTCCATTCGGCCATGCCAATCGACAGCAGATTGCAACGATCCCGATAGTTGTAAGGTTGGTATTGGCTGCAAAACGATGGAGGCTGAGTAATGCCACGTTATAAATTCTTTGATATTCTGTCTTAGCATGGAGTATACAAATGTAAGTTCAGGCGTTTTCTAAATACCAAAGTTGAAACAGACCGAACTAATGTTATTAATAATCATACAGATATCCAGACCGCAAATTGTTTTGTAATTCTGTGTTTTCTTCTGTGTTCTGTTTCTGCATCTCACTTTATCTAATGCTTTTCTGGAAACCTACGCAATTCAAATTGGGACTAACGCGCGTAAGGTGCTTTGCTTTTTTCCGGACGAGACATGGATGGGTTTTTGATTGCCATTCCGCCGACACGATGAGTATAGCAGGTCTGAGTTGACGTTTTTCTGTCCCTCACCGGAGAATGGATAATTTGCTCTGAACACACAAAAGTTCCATTCACAGAGGTTTAATTGTGATTGAAGAGCAGTACTGGTTGGAACTGAATCTCACAATCTGTATCTCAACTCTGTAGCGCTCAAGCCTCTGCCAATACACTGGCCAAGCCTGGGCTTGCAAAGAAGTATTTGTTTTATTCTCCCGCTTCGGACAATAAGCACCGCGAAATAGAAGTATCATGCGTCGTTTTTCCTGTCACTACGAGCCAGACAATGATGATAATATTATTTATTATTATCTTTCTCTTTGAGACAATTTGCAAAATTGAGAAGAAACTACGTTCAGGGTATACATACATATGTACAAAACAACAATGCTTTGGGATATGTCCTATGTACAATAATCAATGGCAGCTGGTTGCTTTTGTAAGTTCTTGGTACATATGTATCTGATGTGAGAACTTGAACAGTTACATTTGCAACAATATTTTGAAATTTCTAACTTCTGATTTACCACGTCACTATTTAATTCGAACCACTCGGTGTTGAGTGCTGTCGCTGATGGTGGTAGTATGAGAATGGACCGCAGTTGGTGACAGGCAACGTTACGTATAGTTTTGATGTGCCATCGAATGTATATGTTTGATGATGTTCGTGGATCCTGCGAACAAATTGAATTATTGTTGTTCACTTGAAATGTTGTTGTCTTTTCTTTGAATGTAATAATTGAAACTAATCAATGTATATTCAATAAATCAAGAATCAATGTGGAATATGTTGTTGATAATGTAGTCACCAATGAAATTGATTTATAAACAGTGTGTGACACACTCAATGTGGCTGAAATAACTGGACCTATAGAAGTATCAAATAATGTCATCAACTGAACTAGAATATGAGCGTGGGAAACGAAAAGAACTCATTCAAGATTGAAAGTTCGACTGAAACTTTAATTTTGGTGCCAACCTTCAGCTTTCGAAGCAATTGAGCATTCCCCGTGACCAATCGTCTCGCGTGACGTGATCCTACATAATTATTTTACTAATTACATATGTATTAGTTACGTTTTTACTTGAATTATATGTGAGTGCGCCAAATTTAGAACCAGAAGTTTCACGAAGTTTTAGAGATATGTATGGTGATCGTAGGTTGGCCAAATTGTAGAAACCTGATTTGAGACACAGACCCTGACGCGTTGATCTGAGGTTTTTCGCCAAGGGTCGTCAGTTTATTCATCCTCTCTGGCCACTATGAAACACCATATTACTGTGAACTGTTGACTTTAACAGAAAAAAACATACGATTGCCATGCGAAATTTATTACCTGAGATTTCCCATAAAGTGACCGTAGAATCATCTTTGTCTCCAGTCACTACCAGTCTGGTCACAACACCGTCGGTAACCATAGCTGCAAAAATTTTCGAAAGCTTTAAAACTTTATAATCGTGTTCAAATTATCCTGAATCGGTGCGTATCATTACTAATCAATAAAGAATACATCATAGAAATAGTATAACTACACTCGTGAAATACACTATCTAACTTACAATAAAACAGACCTTCCGAATGTAGGATCGGTTGGAACGCCGTTGGCATACTCCCGGTGCCATTGGGGTGCCACAAATACGATGGTGTCTCTGACAACGTTAATGGTCTCTGATACACTGCCAAACTACCGTCGTCTTCCAATACCATTCTTGAGTACTCAACGCATCGGTGGTTCTCTAGTTTTTCACTGAAGAAAACACGCAAAACCAATCAAGTTTGGAGTTTTAGCGGTTAGGGAGTTGCTGCATTTTGGAAGGAGATCAACTAGTCCACTGACCGACTGTCTGACTTACTTAATGACTGACTAACTGACTGTCGGACTGACTGACAGACTGACTGACTGATTTGGAGAGATTCTTCATTTCAATCATTCAGTGAACCCAAAGTTGAAAAAATATAGTAAGTCCTCATTGACCACTGCTTCTTCCGGATACAACAAATTGCGGAGAGCACCATTGGTCTGCCACATCAGACTGCAACGCTGATCCAGGTACCGAACCACCATACGATGAATCTGCAACGAAATCACAAGCGAACGAGAAAGGATGGGAAAGTGAAATTCCCATCTTTGGCGGC
This sequence comes from Daptonema setosum, assembly GCA_964036265.1. Taxonomy (NCBI): domain Eukaryota; kingdom Metazoa; phylum Nematoda; class Chromadorea; order Monhysterida; family Xyalidae; genus Daptonema; species Daptonema setosum. The sequence goes on from OZ038442.1 coordinate 32,237,251, forward strand.
TTCAAAAAGTTAAGTGTGGTCCTTAAGGTGTATGTAAAATTAACTAATTTTTGCCGATTCCCTTTTGGAAAGCTGTTCCTCCTTTTAGAGGTTTGGCCCGTCCGCCAGTGAAAAATAAATAAATGAGAATAAAAATTCTGAAAAAACGTCTGCTAAAGCCCATTTGTTTATTTTTACAAATTCGTCCTCTGTTAAATTAAACCAACTTTAGCATGCATACACTACATACATACAGTTATAACTACACATGTTTTAGCACCACAGTGCCAACAAAAACTACTTTTAACTCCAGTTTATCGCAATTCAGTTCAGAAGGTTCAGTTGAGTGAACGAAAATGGAAATTTGTAAGTTCAAACACTGTTCTTTTTCCCAAATCCTCATTGAAATGGTTCCTATCTGGAATCGGAGACTTGGCAAAACTAATTTTTGACTCAGTAAGATATGGAAATGGAACCAAACGACCGCACCTTGCCGTATTTCGGCGCCGAGTGAATCAGTATTGTTATTTTTTGAAGTTCGCCTCCTGTAATTGAATGCACAAAAGTTAATGAATGAACCGCGTGGGAGTCCAGGATTGAGAAGGTGTCATTTTTGCGAATGTTACGGCAAGCATCTGATACACGAGTGAAAAGTTTATCAATTTGGTCGCCAAACAAATTGGCGTCAAACAACTGTCATAACACGTTGTATAATTTTTGTGGCATTGATATAGATAAAAATTCTTATCATACAACTTTTAGACTTCACCAAATATACCAAATATTACAGAAAATTGTATACTTTCTGTATTTTTTTCTCTTCTGTATTTTTGACAGCTGACCAACGGTGATTGCCTTGAATCAGTAATCAACGTGGAATGAACAGGTTGACCGCAGAATCAAAAAAACGTCAGATTTTTCAAATCAACCAGTCCGATTTTCGAGCACGAGTTTGTTGTCTTCGTCGATGAGTAAACGGAACAGACCGTTCTTCGATTCCATGTAAGATTCACTTTGGCTGAGTCCGTCGCTCTCAGTGTCAAGTGTGTCACCTGTAAAATGAAAGTAGTAGGTTATCATTCTTTCATTATCCATGATACAAAAGTACAGTTACTGTAGTTATCATGTTTCTTTATTACACTATTGGGAGTTATAATGAAGCTAACTTCTACAAAGTGAATTCAATGGCACGAAATCGGGATTAAATTTATCAAAAGTTGGTTAATAGCTGGCGATGAGGTAGCTTATTACTGGAGATAACAACATCCGTAATAAAGAGGAGATAGAAACTTACTGATATTTCAATTATCACTATCACACCTCCGATTCAAACAAAGTTCATAAAAGACTCGTTAACCTTTCACCAGAACCTATACTGGTGAAAGGTTAACGAGAGCAGTAATAAACATAAACCCCAAGAGAGCGATAATAAATATAAACCCTAAACGAAGCAGATACTCGTAAAAAACGTAGGATTTGCTGACAGTTAAGTATGAGAGTTTCTGTTTTTTTAAACAATAGGTAATTTCGAATTTAAAAATTTGCTTGTCTATTTTATTAATTCTTACTGTATATATGTATATATTTGATGTAAAATAGCTCCAACCAATGTTGACCATGGGCGAAACGCTGGCATCATCGGCGTGCTGTATCATATAAATGCTGGCAGCGGCCAAAGCGACGATCACAGCCGCGGTTCCAACGGTGAAACCGCCTACCACTGCGTTCACGTACGTCAGTTTCATTGATAATATATTTGTGAGTTAGTAATGTTTCTATTTGAGTTGTTAATGGGGCGGTAATATTAGTTTTGCCTAACGTGGTAAATATTGATGAGAACCCCTAAACAGCCACCCTAAGGTTTTTCATCGAAATTGTCAAGGTAGATTCATCGTGCCCGAACGGTGTTTCCAATTCAAAAAATTCCAAAACCATTTTTTTGAAACGTCAAAATTTTCTGTCACAAAAATATGTTTTACTGTCCGTTAACCACCGATTACCTATCGTGAGGCTGGCTTGTCCGAGCGGGAGCGAAGTGGTTTGCGCTCATAAAATATCGTGTTCGGGAAAACTTCGGGGGAATTTTGGACTATTTTAAATGATTGGTATTCCTCTATGTAGTATTTGCATAGACACAAATATCCCATCGAGAACGATAGTCTCCGTTTCACTTGTGAACAAATGTTGCGGTCATCTACGATATTCAGAACTATTGTGTGTTTGGTGTTATTAGATTTGTATGGTTATTGAGGGCAATTAGTATTATTACTAATTAGTAATTATTCATTGTGTAAGCTATCTATAGACTGTGTTTAAAGGTACGGCAGGTGAAATGACGGGCCAGGTCAATTATATAGAAACGCCACCCAAATTATATTTTATTTTTCTCTTTTATAAGTTAGCAAACATAATTTTACTGAAAATAAACTAGATTTTTATTTGTACAAATAAAAACAAATTTACTTAATAACTGTAGTTTTTGCTTTACTTATCCTATACGAAAAAACGATTTTAATAACATTCCTCAATAAATATGACTGTTCGCTATTTTCCAGGATTATGTCATAACTGGCCCTGTTTACAGACCACACATTTACGACACACTGTTCAAATATAAATTCACTGTTTAAATGGTGAAGAAGTAAGATATATTGTTTGTTTGTTATTATCTTGACTTTATTAAGTAGTCAAGTAGATTGTTTTTCTAATTTTAACCCTAGAATGTAACCCGCATAAACCTAGTTTTAATGTTTTGTTGCAAAAAAATAACTGATGTTTTAAAGAAAAACAAATGTAGGGTAAACAGGCTTCATAACTAATTATAAGAATTTACTCAAACTTTCGAACACCAATGAAGTTGAGAATAGAGTTGTGGCACAGCAAGAACCGGATTCTCAAATACTGGATTTTTTAAACCATGTTTTGGAAGTTGCTAGAACCAGATTGTGAAATTCTTGAAAGGAAAAAGTCGTATTCTGTGCAACTTAATGGTCGAGAACCGAGTTTGGGGTTTTCTTATAAACAATTACGATGCCTATAAATGGTTTCTGATGAGTTTGTAAAAACTGGTAAAAATCGGTCATTACAATGGAATTGTTTTTGTAGAGTATAGTGAGATAGCGCTACAACAGGTGCCTCTTCTGATGACTCTTTTACATCGAATAACAGGTACTTGGAGATAACAATTAAGAGACTAATAAGTGAAACACATAAAAAAATACAGGGTGGGTCCCACGGGAAATAAAACTTTAGAAAGGAACAACTAAATAGACACTTGATATTCATGTGCATAACAAAAACTATTCACCATGGTTCTTTTGAAACAAGTTTACTGATTAATTAAAACACTTTTTTTACAAAAACAAGAACACTGTTCAAATATAGAAAATATTTGATTACATATTTGAAACTACACAGAAAGATATTACAATAAGCACATTGAAGTTACAGGCCATGGGAAAAACTTTTTCGAATAATTCATAGCAAATAAACCTATTTTCATATAATAAGAAGTATCAGAAATCAAGACACACATCATCATTTCACAATAACAAATTTCATGATCCACATTTCAAAAGCATTTTCCGATAGCGGATGTAGTGGATGAGCTTCATACGGCCGTCGTCTCGTTGACCTGAACAAAAAAAACTTATGCCGTTCTGATTGACTGAGAGATCTATTTACTATTGCCGCCTCCCACTTTTCCATTGAACCGAAGCATTGACCGATTGACTGATTTATCAATGTGTGTCGCCCAAACAACCGACCTGTGAGTTAGCGAGATCCGACCTGCCAGTCCTTCGATCGGATCGACGTGGACCCCTGCGTGATTTCTTGGCGTATGTTGTTTTATTTTCCGTCAACTCAGGGAATATTTTTAAACAGAAGTTGTGCAGATCTGTAGTGACTGTCGACGCCGCCTCCGTGTGACTGAACAGCTTGGCCCAACTGGCACGCAGGCTGATGGACATGGCCGTCAGGATCAGCGGGTTCTGTGAGCTGTAAGTGGATATGGCACATTAACTACGGTGATGTGTACTTTGATCCAATCGATTACTATGAACTAATGCAATGACTTTAAAAAGCAGTTGCGAGTTGGCCTTTGGTTCAGCCTTGATATCAGAATCAGATTTTTGTCTGACCTTGGTTTTACCTGATCAAATAGAAGGTGAGCTTGGCTAGCGGCACACCCTGGTCGTAGGCTGCAATGATGAAGTAAATACATCCCACGGATATGGCTAGCACGAATGCCACGTACGAGGTTAGACGTGCTTAATAAGAAGAAGTCTATACAATCATACAACATGAAATAGTAGGATAGGAGGCAAGGAACAATGGGGTTCGACGGAATCAAAAGAGCTTGACTTCAAGTAAATAAATTGAACAGTCAGTCATCAGGTCAGAGCATCAGAGTATCACCATCATTGCAACCAACCATACAGTGCAGGAGAAGAAGAAGTGACAAATTCGAGCGAGAATACATACATACAGGTGAGCAAATATTGCGATTGGTACAACCTGAGAGGAGCATTGCGGAGCTAACCGGAAACAGCCAAATCAGCTTTACCCACTTCAGTCACTTTCTGGAATTGGAGAAGTAAATGAAATCTACTAAGTATCTGACACTTTTTTGGACGGACTTTTTTGCACTTGCAGAGGTTGTAGTGAATCTCACAGATTTTTGTCAATCAGATCTGAAACCGCACGTAAGTTTCAATGATTTTGAAAAGTAGAAGTACCAAGAAACATTATATGAAATGTACTTCGATATGTATGAGTCTAGTATGTATGAGTATAGTAGTTTAGCACTAACTCGTATTTTGGTGAACTGCCTGTATGAAAGCATTGTGATCAGGAGTGCGTAGTTGACCGTTATCACACATACAGTAAACCAGGCTACCGTAAATGTCATCACCAAGGCTGTAGTGAAAGCATGATAGACCCAAGCCTCAAGGCCCAGACTTCGTTGCACTTGTTGCACTCAACAATTGTTGTGGCTTTATTGTTCTGACCCTACCATACTGTTAGAGCTGTTTTGCGCAACAATTATTGCAGTGCAACAAGCCAGTGCAACAAGCCAGTGCAACAAGCCAGTGTAAGCCAGTCCATACAAGTTTTGTGTTGCAGCAATTATTAAGATGAATCTGTTCTTGATCGTTGATATTCATTTATTGAACATGAATTAGTAGTAAATTTCCACTAATTTTTTTCAGCTTTCGTTTTTAAATTGGGTTTTCGATATATACAAACCATTATCGTAGCAAAGATCAGTCTAATTGTTCATTTATTAGTCAAATAATATGTAGGTTTGCATGGGTTCAAAAGTCGATACACGTGTTCAACATTTTCAACTGTAAACCCACTAAACTCGAGTTTCCTCTTCTTCAAACACGATTTTCATAAATTCATACGGAGCTTTTAAGCTGGTTGAAATTTCATCGGGTGAAACTCAAACCTCCTTCAAATTTCTATATTATCAGAATTTGAAACACCTAACCAGAGTGCATAAATTTGTAACTAACGCAGGAATCTATGATAAATGTGATTAATTGCTTTCACTGACGACATTATTGTGTTCAATTGAGCACATCCGTCTATTTTTGTATTGAAATAAACTAAACTAAACTAACCCCAGAAATTGTTTTGGATTTCACGACAACGAGACCTCTGAAATTACTAGCCTACCACACGACAAACGCAACAGTTTGTACTGTTGCACAACTTGCTGAACTGTTGCGTTTGTTGTGCGCAAAAAGTGCAGCAAAGTCTAGTTGAGCCTTAAAAATCTTATGCCAAAACTACCTGAACAAACTCCGGGTATGAATTAAAATTTTTGCATTTGTATGCCTTAATTGAGAGACTTAACTTGTACTTTACGTAAGGTATTTAACGATTTTGGTTATGCTACTTACACCGGTAGCCGACCATGAAGTCACTGCTTTGTGAAGAAAAATTCTAAAAATTCGTAAAATAGCAAGCTATTGGCTATGCATATTTCCAAACCAAAGTAATTTTCCTAGAATTTTTCCCATACACGAAATTTTATCCACCGCTGCGCGGTCCTAACGCTCCCGCTCGGACAAGCCAGCCTTACGATAGGTAATCGAGGGTTAACGGACAGTAAAACTTATTATGGAATATAATTTTGGTGACAGAAAAATTTGGCGTTTAGTAAAAACTCTAGAAAAATTACTGGGTTTTGTAATTTTGCATTGGTTATCCAACCAGGTTGGGAAACTTCTATGAGCTGGCTGTAGTCCATCCATGAAATGTACTGCAAATTAATTTTACGAGTGACGAATGAGCAAATACTGAATAAAACAAAATAAATAAGATAACTATCAAAAAACTTAAATAAACATTTGGCTTCGTGGTTCTAAAGAGAAAATAAATGCTTGCGCTACAACGATCGGTTGTGTTTTAATGAACCAACCCTGGGAAAGTAGTCGTTCGACGAAATAAAATATTTGATCTCTTCCAGCGAACAACCAGTGTAGGCGACGTAGATGAGTTTGTTCTCAAAGATGTTTGTTTCGGCCGGCAGCAGGTACAGGAGCATTATCGGCAACAACCAACAGAACATGGTCAAGAAGTAAGATTGTGATAGAATCAGCTCCTGCACTTGAATTAGTCATTGAGGAAAAAAGTTAGTTTTTGAAGTTATTTTATGGTCATGATACTGTGAACCTCGATAAAAGAATTGGGGTAAATGGAACTCGCGTCTATCACGTTAGTATGTTTGGAACTCTAGAACACACTAATTTACATTTCAAGTAACAAGTAAGTGCAAGTAAGATAACAAGTCAAATATCATCTTTCATCAGTGATTATCGGCAGCTTTCCAAAAAAAAGATGAAACAGTAGGGACAGTATAGAAAAGATAAATCGAAGTTCTCGATATTCATTCGGACTTATTCGTTACTTCAAGTGCGTCACTATACGACACGTCGACTCGGTTATTATCAGTCATACCCATGATCGTTCTGTCTTGCGGTTCGTACGGTTCACTTATGAGTTATGATGTACAGTTCTCATCAATCATCACTTGTATTTTTAACTTTTATTATTACAATAAACGTATACACTTCCACACAGATAGAACATGATGATAATCTTATATTAAAATACTTAAAATATTTCGTCAAGTAAAAAAACCAGCCTTGTAGTTTTCACTGAAAACGGGTAAACGTTGCAGTGCAATGACGAGTAGGTGCAGCAGTGACATGATCACTAAAACATAAACTGTTATGAAGAAACGTGATGTTATGAGTGAATTTAGACTTCCCTAGTTTTTTTAAATAAAAATTGATTGATTTCCACAAAATGGACAGAGAACATGAACATTGAAAGCATTGCAACTTACAGGAGACGACCGTGTGCACGTAGCAGAAGGTGAAGAAGCCGTTGATCATAGGGTGGTCGTTGCTCAGGATGTACTGTCGGATCTGAATGAATGCAACCGGATACAGCATCTCAATGTAGACCATCTGTGCCATCAGACCGATCATGTCAGAGAAGGACGCCCAAACGATCGTGGTACGCGTACTGCAATATCATGGTTCATTCTTGTAAGTACGTGATAAATAAAAACAAATGATGAAAAACAATGTGTATCATATATGATGAACAACAATGTGTATTAGAAATGAACACCAATGTGTATCATACCTATCTATCTACAATGTATCTATGTATCTATCAATGTATTTCTTTTTTAATTAGACGCTGTGTGTCACGCTTAGTATAAATATCGCGAAAGAACAACAAAAAGTCTTTTATCACTTTGTGACAATAGTAAAATAAATAATCACATACGCTTGAACCTGGCTAACATGTACTTAACCGGCGGTTACGTCATGATATTCGCTAATCATAAGCCCTTTTTATTGGTTCACGTAAAAAAATTTTCCCAGAAGAATGCAGTCATCAGCACCGTCGAGCAACTAAGCTTCCGAGTCAAATAAATTCAAGTCAACTTACGTGGAAAACTTATTTTCGAGTGCTGTGCATTTTGGAATTCTCGGATTACATTCCGGTGAAAATGTTTTTATGGAGAAAGAAATACGTTTATCGATGAGATACATACAGGGTGGCTAAAAAAAAGCTTGCGCGTTTGAGCGATTATTGAGAAAGTTGTAGACAAGCTGTGGGATTGCGGTATGGCGCATTCGAAAACTTATATTTTTGACTACAAAAAAGTATGGGTTACTTTCAAATTTTTTTGATTTTACAAGTCAGTTTAAGAAAATTCCCAAAAGTGATACAGCGTATTGCATAATGAATTACGAGCAGTATATGGAACGTGGAAAATCTACACCATCCAGTTAACTTAAGAGGAGAAACCTTTTCTTAGAATATGTGTAATTATATTTCCTACTTTGCTTACAAGGTAGCTTTATTTACTTACTTTTTTGATTTTTGTAGGTGTTGCATTAATAGATTGAATTTCTTATGAAATCTGGCGAAAAATTTTAACGTTTGAGGATTGTTTCTTTTCACTTTAGTTTAAGTATTTAAATAGTAACAGTTTCAATAAAAAACATTTGGTTGACTGTTACTGATTAGATTCTGTTTTCAGGAAGTGCTAAAAAGCTGATGAATCGACAGGTTTTTCCGAGTTCAACTCATAGTTGAACTTCGTAAACTTATTACTCAGTTGCGTAGCAACGGGTTTATCCTAGTATGATGAACAACAATGTGTATCATATATGATGAACAACAATGTGTATCATGTATGACGTTTAACAGTGTTTCATGACAACAAATTAAAAAGAAACTGATTATAAAGACTAATCAAAAAGAACTGTCGCCAAAGTGATGGTTGGCCAACATAAAAATGAACACGCAAATGAACATTCTGGTTCAGATAGAATTTGTACTCAACAATTGGGAGAATTATTCTCAAACAATATTTTGTATGTCGGTCGGACCGGTCGACCTGAAAAAAAAAGACCTTTTGGTGAATGCGCTGCCATTGATGGCGATCATGATGAAAGTCAAATAGATGTAGCCGCAGTACTGTGCTACGATTGTGCCCAGGGGCGTCAGAAACTCGAGTTGTGTGCTGAAAGCTGCCATGCCGACCCACAGCAGACTGCAGCGATCCCGATAGTTGTACGGTTGGTACTGACTGAAAAAAGGATAGAAACTCTTTTCTGTTGCCTGCCTTGTCTACTGCGCAGGAACCCAGCCTTAAAAAAACTTGTGGTTCTACATTTGAAACCTGACTTGAGACAGATCCTTACGCGTCACTCTGAGGTTTCTGCCAATCAGTTCGTTCAACTGGAATGGCCATTACGAAAGCACCATTTAGGTATGAAATTATGAAATCATGATTGCATCGATGCCATTAGTAGAGCACAAGTATGTAGTACCAATTGTACATCGATTTAAAATCTACACCGAAGTTGTTCCGGACTAAAGGATTGCCATAGATCAGAGTTCGAATCAGACTAACGACCGAAGAGAGGTATGGTGATTCCGTGGTGCC
>OZ038442.1:32251719-32283243 GCA_964036265.1 Daptonema setosum
GTTTAATGGGCCGCGAGCGTTTTCCTTCCATGTTGAAGGGCAAAAAGTGAAATTATTCGAATGAAAACTTCTTAGGGACAACTGTTTCTTCCGTTCTTCAGGAAATATTTTAAAGAACGAAATCGCAGTTACAACCCATCCGCGCAATTCACGCGCGGAAAAGTCTTAATCGTACGTATTCGCATAATCATTTCTGCAGCCTATACCCCTGTTCGGTTGGCACAATTTTTGGTTGTTGGTGACTTCACCTGTTGGCTTTGAATCGAACCGGGATTGTATACATAGAATACTACGTATTTACCATGGTTCCTTTGAAGTTTACTGAGTAGTCTGATTAAATATAACATTTATAAAGAAACAAAAACAGTTAATATACAATTTTTTTTGATATTTTGCCTATATTTTGTGTATACAGATTTTGAAATTACACAGACAGATATTACAATAAGCACATTGAATTTACAGGCCACCAAAAAACCTTTTTCAACTATTCATAGCAAATAAACAAGATGTAATATAATAAAAAGTAATGACACACATCATCATTTCACATTGATAAATTGTTTAAATGAATTGATTCAAATTTAAAATAATTTCTCGATGGCGGATGAAGTGGATGAGCTTCAGTCTATACGGACGTCGTCATGTTGACCTGAACAAAAAATATGAATGTCGTTCTGATTTCACGGGCCTTCGACTTCCTAGAAGTCTAATGACTATAGCCACCTCCCACTTTTTCATTGAACCGCAGGCATGACCGATTGACTGATTTATCAAGGTTGATCGCCCAAACCACCGACCTGTAAGTTAGAGAGAGCCGACTTGCCCGTCCTCTGATCGGATCGGCGTGGACCCCTGCGTGATTTCTTGGCGTATGTTGTTTCCTTTTCCGTCAGCTCAGGGAATATCTTCAAACAGAAGTTGTGCAGATCTGTGGTAACTGTCGATGCCGCTTCCGTCTGACTGAACAGCTTGGCCCAGCTGCCACGCAGGCTGATTGACATGGCCGTCAGGATCAGCGGGTTCTGTGAGCTGTAAGGGGATATGGCAAGTGAACTACGGTGAACTAAGTTACTCGATCCATTCGATTACCATGAACTAATTGACTTCAAAGAGCAGTTGCGAGTTGGCCTTTGGTTCAGCCTTGATTTCAGAATCAGGTTTTTGTCTGACCTTAATTTTACCTGATCAAATAGAACGTGAGCTTGGCTAGCGGGACACCCTGGTCGTAGGCTGCAATGATGAAGTAAATACATCCCACGGATATGGCTAGCACGAATGCCACGTACGAGGTTAGACGTGCTTAATATGGAGAAATCTATACAATCATAAATACAACATGAAACAGTAGGATAGGAGGCAAGGAACATTGGGGTTCAACGGAATGTGAAGAGCTTGACTTTAAGTTAATCAATTAAACAGTCGTTGTATTCATCCATACAGTACAGGAGAAGGAGTGACAAATTCGAGCGAGAGCAAGTGTACGCGTAGCTTCAGCGAGTGGGTCCTCTCCTCTTCGCTGATTGGTTGGAAGCGTAAATTCTAGCCAAAGCTTCGGCGACTCTTACGCTTCCAACCATTCAGCGAAGCGGATCTACTTGCTGAAGCTGCGCGCACACTTACCCTAGCTTCGGTGATTTGTCACATCTTTTTGACAGACTTGATACATGTGAGAAAAACATTGCGATTGGTAAAACCTGAGAGAAGCATTGCAGTGCTAACCGGAAACAGCCAAATCAGCTTTACCCACGTCCGTCACTTTCTGGAATTGGAGAAGTAAATGAAAAAAATTTCAAGTCTATTTCGACGTGAAAGAAAAAAGTCGTGGTTAACAGCAGAACGCTCAATACTAACTCGTATCTTGGTGAACTGCCTGATTGAAAGCATTGTGATCAGGAGTGCGTAGTTGATCGCGATCACACATACAGTAACCCAGGCTACTGTGAATGTCATCACCAAGGCTAAAACGAAATCAATGATTGACTCAAGCCTCTCATTCTAGAACTAAACTTGCCTTTCCTACCTGAATTTATCTTATTGGGTATACATGTACATAAAAAAAAATTTCATTTGTATGCCCAAACGATGAGAGACTTAACTTGTATTTTACGTAAGTTATTGTATGACTTTTGTTATGCTACTCACACCGGTAGCCGACGTAGCCAACCAAGAAATCACTGCTTTGTGAACAAGAAATAAAGAGTTCATAAAAATTGCCAGCTATTGGCTATCAAACCAGGTTGGGAAACTTCCATGAGCTGGCTGTAGTCCATCCATGAAATGTACTGCAAAATAATTTTACGAGTTACGAATGAGCAAATACTGGCTAAAACATAACAAATAATTTATAATGAACTTGGATAAATCTTTTCTTTCGTTGTTCTAAAGAGAAAAAAATGCTTGCGAAATTTGGTTACAACAATTGGTTGTGTTTTAATGAACCAACCCTGGGAAAGTAGTCACTCGGTGAAAGATAATATTTGATCTCTTGAAGCGAACAACCAGCGTAGGCGACGTAAATGAGTTTGTTCTCGAAGATGTTTGTTTCGGCAGGCAGCAGGTACATGAGCATTATCGGCAGCAACCAACAGAACATGGTCAAGAAGTAAGATTGTGATAGATTCAGCTCCTGCACTTGAATTATTCATTGAGGAGAAAAAGTGCATGTTTGAAGTTACTTCATGGTCATGATAGAGTGAGCCATCGGTAAAAGATTCGGGATTAATGGAACTCGTGTCTATCACGTTAGTATGTCTGAAACACACTAATATCAGAAGATGACAAGTCAAATGTTATCTTTCATCAGGGATTATCGGTAGCTTTCTATTTAAGGTAATCCATAGCATTAGGAAGGACTGTTTCAAAGTATAGTATGATGAAACAATAGGGACAGTATATAAATGATTAATCGAGGCTCTCGACTTGACTAATCTCTCGGACTTATTCACTTATTATGTAAAGTTTGTATCAATAATCACTTATTATTTATACTTTTATTATTACAATAAACGTATTCACTTCCGCACAGATAGAACATAAAAAATTATATTAATGTATTTAAAAGATGCCATTAAGTTAAAAAACCAGCCTTGTAGTTTTCACTGAAAACGGGTAAGCGTTGCAATGCAATGACGAGTAGGTGCAGCAGTGACATGATCACTAAAACGTAAACTGTTATGAAGAAACGAGTGAGTTCAGACTTCTCAATTATTTTCATAAAAATTGATCGACTTCCATAAAAATGGTCAGTGAACATGCAGTATGCACTCACTAATCTAAATCAATCGATCAAGTGTTCACATTACACGGGTTATCGTTCTTGTTTAGTTTCATGATTTGATCCAGTATTTATAAACGTATAAATAATATTTATAATCTTAGATTTACATATATGAACATTGAAAGCATTCGTTTGCAACTTACTGGCGACGACTGTGTGCACGTAACAGAAAGTGAAGAAGCCGTTGATCATAGGGTGGTCGTTGCTCAGGATGTACTGTCGGATCTGAATGAATGCAACCGGATACAGCATCTCAATGTAGACCATCTGTGCCATGAGACCGATCATGTCGGAGAAGGACGCCCAAACGATCGTGGTTCGCGTACTGCAATAGCATGGTTCCTTCTTGACAATACATGATAAACAGAGTAATGTATAATATATGATGAACAACAATGTAAAGCATTTATGATGAAAAACAATGTGTATCATAGATGATGAACAACAATGTGTATTATATAAGATGAACAACAAAGTGTATCATATATGATGAACATTAATGTGTATCATATAAGATGATAACAGTGTTCGTGTTGACAACAAGTCGGAAACTGATTATAAATAATAATCAGAAAGAACTGTCGCCAAAGTGATGGTTGGCCAATATGGTCGACCTGAAAAAGCAGACCTTTTGGTGAATGCACTGCCATTGATGGCGATCATGATGAAAGTCAAATAGATGTAGCCGCAGTACTGTGCTACGATCGTGCCCAGGGGCGCCAGAAACTCGAGTTGTGTGCTGAGAGCTGCCATGCCGACCGACAGCAGATTGCAGCGATCACGGTAGTTGTACGGTTGGTACTGACTGGAAAAGAATAGAAGTTGTGGTCCTACGTTTTAAACCTGACTTGAGACATATGTAGATCCTTACGCATCGTTCTGGGGACTCTGCCATTCAGTTCATTCAACTGGACTGGTCATTACAAAAACACCATTTTAATGTGAACTTATGTACGTAGCTTCTCTTGATGGCATTAGTAAAGAAGAAGTGCCAGTCGTTCAAATCTACGCCAAAGTTTTTCCGGACTAAAAGATTGCCATAGATCAGAGTTCGAATCAGACCAACGCTCGAAGAGTGGTATGGTGATTCCGTGGTATCGCGGCCACCGTCGCCGCCGTTGGTTTCCGGAACCGTTGACACGTTTGGTACAGCTGATCTGCATTCACGTTTTTCTGCGCTTCGCCAAAAGATTGAAGTGTTCTTGAAAACAACAAAATTGATATAACACTCCATTCCTCTAACAGTTACACCTACTGAATCAGTCACGCACTCTTTTCATTTTAACTTTCAGGTATGTAATTTTCTAACTTTAATTCCGGACTTTTAGCGTCAAGATACAAATCCTCATTCTTAACAGGTGCAGCGAGCATGGTACGCAGTTGGTGACAATTTACAGTAGTATAATTTTTTAACTTCGGTGGTTTGTACTCGTTAGTCCTCCACTGCAAGTATATGCTCGCCTTTGCCATCGGTTCCTGCAAACTTTCCGGATATGGAAAAAAAAGTTTTAAACTAAATCAATAGCTTGCACTTGTAAGATTAAATTAATATCAGATTCCCTAGGGTAGATTCGCTTGTTCTTTCTTCCATCCATAGCTCATCTTAAATAACCTTTCTTGACCTAACCGTTAGTTTTTGCAGCAGCTGAGCGTTTCCCGCAACCAGTCGCCGCGCCTTTTGCAGTGATTCTAGAAGTAGAAATAAAAATATAGCATGAAATTTGCAATCAAAAACTCTTCTCTTGTAAAAATGAGAGCAGTATCTCTAAGCGGCTAACCTGAAAGCTCCCAAAAAGTGACAGTGAAATCATCCTTGTTGGCGTTGATCACCACCCTGTGCACTTCACCATCCGTCACCACTTCTGCAGATAAACATTAATTATAGTTTGTGCAGTATATATCACCTCTCAATCAAAAGACTATGTGACATTTTTCTTCACAATAATAACTTTTGAATCAAGGTTTTTTGAGAAAAAAAAATTAAAATAACGGTTTTTTCAGATCATTTTTAGTCAACAATGTGTTTCACTGCATATTTCATTTGTCAAACAAAACAGTAGCCTGGCCATGCAAAATTATTTGAACGAAATTGCGGCGCCAAAAAATTCGGCTGCTGAGAGGCGATGATTATAATGTGAAATGTGTTTTGTTTGTAAACGAGCAGAGTGTAAATTTAATCACCAGCGGACGGAAAACAGAGGGAATAGTGAAATCCCTCCGTCCTCTTTGACAGTTATAAAAAGTGAATTTTTCGTTCAAAAGCAGTATTAAGGCCTGGACGTGCTACTTACAGTAGTTCTTGCTTATTTGGAAGAATTCCCCCGCTGTTTGGTTAGTTGGCTCGTCCAACAGTGAATGCTACCAACCTTTGTATAGAAGAAACGGCTCGAATGCGGCTGGTATGATGCCAGAACCGTCGGGACGCCACAGGTACTTGGACTTTGACGTCATTGTTGATGAAAGTGTCACCATCAAACTACCATCGTCTGCCAGCACGAGTGCAGAGTTTTTCGAACATTTTCCATCCTCATTAGAACTAATAATGGAAATGGTAGTGATAATTCTTATTATACAGGTTATGAAACCTATTTAAGTGAAGTGGTAATAGTGATTTATTAAAAATAAATTTAGAAAACATGAAAACGGCTTTGTGAAACAAAAATGCTTTCTTTAATAACTTGACAGAAAGTACAGGGTGGGTTTAAGAAAACTCCGTGATTTTGTGAAACCATAACTTTTGCAGTGGGCCATGATTTTTTTTATAAATTTGCATGTTCTTTCAATAACATACTAACTTGATTTTCTCTGAAATTTCAATGAGATATCTAGCACACATCGGCCACACCATCAGGATCCATGAAAATTTCAGTTTTTCCTTCAAACCGCGTCATTGTTTCGAAGAGAAATCATGTGCATACGTAACTTATAAGCATCAATTTGTTTATGAATTGAACGAATGAATTCAATAATGGGTCAAAAAATGAAAGTTAGGTGTTTGATAGTAAAAAATTTTTTATTTCTTAACTTTTTTTCCAATAACCCGATAGTTCCGGTGCTAAACAGTTTTTCATGTCTGTTACCGACTGTTGCTTTCCACCTCAGCGACATTTCGTTTTAAATACGTTAATTTTTTCCTCAAAACTTAAAGTTCAATAAATATAAGTTCAAGATTTATGAAAAACATGCTTGTTCTGTCCATACGTCAATGTTTTGGGGAACGTTAGTCGGCGCGGTTCAAGCTTGTTAAAGCTGGTTATGGCAAATGTTGAGTTTTCCACGTACCGTGGTTGTTTATTTCGCAAGTTTCATGCTTTTAAGCATTGCATGTCTTTGAAATTTCAAGACGATGAAAAATATTAAATCACGGAGATATTCTGAGAATCTCATTCAAATTCTTCAATAAAAACAAACTCTGAGGTAATGCCGTACATCAGACAAGGGAACAAAAAGCAATCATCCTACTGTAAGAGTTTTCCATTAACATTGAAACTAAATTTTGACTGAATTGCTACTTAAACAAGTTTCTTTTAATCCTTGTATTACTAGTTAGTTCACTCGTTCAAATCAATAACAGACTAATACATAAAACAAAGTTATACACATGATTTCTTTTTCTTTTTTAACAATAACGCGGTTTAAAGGAACAACTGAAATTTTCATGTATCCTGATGGTGTAGCCGGTGTGTGTTAGATGTCTCATTGAAATTTTGGAGAAAATTAGGTTAATATGTAATTGAAATAACCTGCAAATTTCAAAGAAATTCATCGTTCACTGCAAAAGTTGCAGAAGCTGAATAACTCCAGGCACAGATATCAGATTTGTTTAAATTTTTAGGTTTTGTTATCAACATACTAACTTAGAGAAATTTATAAAACCAAGTCGATCGGACAATCACAGCGGCCACCAAGCATTAAAGTTTGCAAAAATACGGATGGGTCAAAAACCGCCTATTATTACATCGCCTAATTCAAGGGATGATAAGCACGTAACAAATGAAACATTAGATTTTGCTAGCCAATAGTAAAAATTTCACGCGTTTAAATACGTTTTATCGTTGTTTTGTAAGCATTTTGTTCAATTGGTTTTCATTTTTCGTTTTAAATTAGCTGACTAAGTGCTTTTTCAATGTCAGAAGAACAGTTTCACGCAGTACACGCAGTTTCCACCTCTGAAAAAAGATTTTATGGTCGAATGGTCAAAAAAATACAAAAAATTTGAATTACAAATGATTCAGAATGAGTAAGAAAGACCATTGATTGATTACAGGCTAAAATAACTGAGTTTATTGCTTCACAAGTCCCTAGTAAACGATGTCCTAAATATTCATGTACGATTAGGGGGTTTCTGACCCACGCGCATTTTCGCAATTACTAATGAGTGGTGGCCGCTGTGATTGTCCGATCGACTTGGTTGTATAAAGTTTTTAAGTCAGTTTGCTGAAGATAATACCTGAAAATTTCAATCAATTCTGATCTTTGTACCGAGAGTTATTCAGTTTCAAAGTGTTGTCATTTTTTTGGACCAGCCTGTATAACAACGATTCTTGGAAACCGCATTACCACTGTTTAAAAAACTTGTGAACGGGTATTACAAGGAAACACGTACTCTTCAGGTGAGTTAACGATTTGACTATGCTTAACCAACCCGAAGTCGAAGAGAAACAGTGCGTCTTCCTTATTGACAACCACCGATTCGGGGTATCCGTTGGTTACCCACATTAGATAACAACTGGTGTCATTGTATCGAATCAGTATACGATGGATCTGCAACAGATTTCTTTATTTCTACCTCCCAGAACGTAACCGTTGTACAGTGCAATTTATTGGGTAACGAATTTTCTGCGACATTTCATGTAAAACTTTTTCCTGACGCCCAAATAATGCGCAGGTCTGTCCGGCACGAGAGTTCACTAACTGCCCTATTCTGAGAATCCGAAAGCTGTAATTTCTGAGTTTTCAGAAAAGAAACAAGTTTTGGGAAATCGATATTTCCGGATGGTAGGTATTTTCACTCTTTTACTTCAACTTTTTAAACGGATCCCACCTCCGAGCTCCAGAAGGGGCTAACTGGCTTGTCCGAGCAGCCTTACGATAGGTTATTGTGGTTAACGAATGGTAAAACTTTGAAGGGAACAGTAAACTTCGGAAAAACTCGTCTGTAGCCAGAATTTTACAAAAAGTTGTTTGAACTCAGAAACTCCCGCCTGCGAGGCTAAAGCGCGAAATATACTTCGACGCACGGTACACTGCGTGACGTGCGCCAAAGTGGTTTTACTTCCGGCGCACGTGCACCCAGCGCACCAGCCTGATTGTGCGCCTGCACGCGTGCGCTGGCCCGTTTTGTTCCCGTGCACTGAAAAGCAAAATGGTTTGATATTTTCATGCGTGCGCTGTCTCAATAAAATTAAAGAAACAAGTTTCTCCACTGAATAAAAAAAAATGTTTGAAAGGTTACTGAAACAACTGAAATAACATGTTTTTATAAAAAAGCTCATTTTAGCATATTTTCACCTGAATTTCACAGATTGGTTAAAACGTTATTTTGGTCTTCTTTCAACGCTATAAAGAATTTTCCGGGTTGCAAACAATCTAGTGCGACCCAAACTTCATATTTCAATGTGTTTCCATCAGTGTTTCAGTGCGTGCGCTGCGTGCGCTTTTCAGAAGCATAACTCTTCAAGCGCACGTGCGCCGGAATTGGTGCGGAGCACGCGTGCTCCGTGGAATATGTGTTCAGTTTAATGGAAAAAAATTACGGAAGGCTTACCTTGCCATACTTTGGCGCTGAATGAATCATTATGGTTGTTCTGTTGAAATCTGGACCTGCAATTGGAATCCAGTATGATGGAGAAAAGTGAGGTTTTATACCTCAATAATTAATTTAATTAAATTTATATACATAAATTATGAATTAGTATTTGTTAAAAACTAAAAATATTTTAAGCAACCCAGTTATCCGAAAAAATAGTTTGACGATGATGAGACGGGACTTGTTTAGCGCCTTAAGTAGTCAGTATTGACAGATAAATTTTCAACCATGTGCCAAATTTTCAATAAATTTTCAACCATGTGCCAAATTTTCAAGTTTAACTTATGAATCAAAAGTAATTGTTTTAGATGTATTCAAAAAATTGAAGTAATTAAGTTATAAAGTTTGAAATTTCAAATCAGATACCTCATTTATCGATAAAACGAAAACAGTCTATTCAACCAGTTCGATTCTCGAGCACGAGTTTGTTGTCCTCATCAATGATCAGTCGGAACAGGCCGCTCTTTGACTCCATGTACGATTGACTCTGGTTGAATCCGTAGCCATTCACACTTAGTGTGTTACCTGAGTGCATGAGTGAGTGAGTGAGTGAGTGAGTGAGTGAGTGAGTGAGTGAGTGAGTGAGTGAGTGAGTGAGTGAGTGAGTGAGTGAGTGAGTGAGTGAGTGAGTGAGTGAGTGAGTGAGTGAGTGAGTGAGTGAGTGAGTGAGTGAGTGAGTGAGTGAGTGAGTGAGTGAGTGAGTGAGTGAGTGAGTGAGTGAGTGAGTGAGTGAGTGAGTGAGTGAGTGAGTGAGTGAGTGAGTGAGTGAGTGAGTGAGTGAGTGAGTGAGTGAGTGAGTGAGTGAGTGAGTGAGTGAGTGAGTGAGTGAGTGAGTGAGTGAGTGAGTGAGTCAAAGCATGAGGCAGAATTACAAAAGCTACCCCTTTTCTCTTTTGTATATTTTCTCCTCTCTAAGTCAATTCAGACTTAGGCATTGGCTTTTTTACATGCCTATGTATCAGGCTTAGGCTTAGAAATAACGTTCTTGGCCAAAAAGACGGGTCTAAATACTTCTAAATCTAGATGAAAAAGGGTAGGGTTGGGAAATTACTTTGCAGAATCTCCATACCCTACCCTTTTATTATTTTGCTGTTCAACTACAATCTATTCGATTAAGGCTCCGGCTTCGGCTTAGTTCCGAGCTTGGAGCTTAGGCTTAGGCTTAGGAATGAACTTTGGCTTCGTATTAGGCTTAGGCTTAGGCATATGACCAATTTGAAAAACTTGAGCATGAAAAAGGGTAGATCATGGAAATCTGCGTGAGTGAGTGAGTCAGTGTGGAGTCCAACCAATGTTGATCATGGGCGTAATGCTGGCATCATCGGCATGCAGTATCATATAAGTAGCAAATGATGCCGTGACCATGATCACAATGGCGGCACCTGCGGTGAACGCACCGACGATTCCATGCACTTTGGTCCAATCCATCAGACGTAGCTCAGTCGTTAAGACGCCGGCCTCGCAAACCGAGGGTTTTGGTTCAAACACCGGGTTGAGACCCAGCACATTCAAGAACGTTGTTGAAGATCAGTGATTGTCAATCGGGTGGCCGTTATTTTGCTATATTTGTAATTCGGTATCCATTTTTCTAATTCAGCATAATAACTGAATGAATTCGAATTCGATTTTTTTGAAAGAATCAGACAACCAGTGTTAACACGCACATCGATCATCATCACTCCATGCTTTCCTCTGTTAAACTATGGTGTCAACCGAGTTGAGTTGAGGCTAATGATTTTCCATTATCAAACGTTTTGGGCAATGTTTTTGCTTGCAGAAACAACATTCGGGCTGTTGCTTGACCATAAAAATTGGGAAACGTGGGTGAACTGCACTTTTACTACCGTATTGTTTCTTAAATATAAATTTGTATTACTATTCTTGTATTATTTCTTGATACTAAATTTGTATTATTCTACTATTCTTGTAATATTCTTGATATTTAAGATTCATACGGTAGTAAAAGTGCAGTTCACTCCATGCTTTCTCTGTTAAACTATGGTGTCAACCGAGTTGAGTTGAGGCTAATGATTTTCCATTATCAAACGTTTTGGGCAATGTTTTTGCTTGCAGAGAACAACATTCGGGCTGTTGCTTGACCATAAAAAATTGGGAAACGTGGGTGAACTGCACTTTTACTACCGTTATTGTTTCTTAAATATAAATTTGTATTACTATTCTTGTATTATTTCTTGATACTAAATTTGTATTATTCTACTATTCTTGTAATATTCTTGATATTTAAGATTCAGATACAGGTTGTAGCATAGCACTCAGCTCGACTGAATGGAGTTGATCAACCGTCTGTCAAGGTTGCGTCTTTTATGTAAATGATGCACAGCTGATGTTTCACAGTTGAAAAAGTTTAATTTCCAACTGTTTAATCGAATCACAGGACGCCCTCTAGATCACAACCACCTGCGAACTTTAGATAAAATCATGTCTACTTTTCCCTGTTTGGATGGCACATGATTTTCGTTGTTGGTGATCTCACCTGTTGGCTGCTTTGAATCGTGCGGGGAATCGTTGGCCATAAGTATCGTACTTGGAATCGTTGGCTTTTGCATTCGATTATCACATTTGAATGGAAAACGGTGGCCCACGTGGGTGAGTGAGTGAGTGAGTGAGTGAGTGAGTGAGTGAGTGAGTGAGTGAGTGAGTGTGAGTGAGGTGAGTGAGTGAGAGTGAAGTGAGTGAGTGAGTGAGTGAAGTGAGTTAGTGAGTGAGTGGTGAGTGAGTGAGTGAGTGAGTGAGTGAGTGAGTGAGTGAGTGAGTGAGTGAGTGAGTGAGTGAGTGAGTGAGTGAGTGAGTGAGTGAGTGAGTGAGTGAGTGAGTGAGAGTGAGTGAGTGAGTGAGTGAGTGAGTGAGTGAGTGAGTGATGAGTGAGTGAGAGTGAGTGAGTGAGTGAGTGAGTGAGTGAGTGAGTGAGTGAGTGAGTGAGTGAGTGAGTGAGTGAGTGAGTGAGTGAGTGAGTAGGTGAGTGAGTGAGTGAGTGAGTGAGTGAGTGAGTGAGTGAGTGAGTGAGTTAGTGAGTGAGTGAGTGAGTGAGTGAGTGAGTGAGTGAGTGAGTGAGTGAGTGAGTGAGTGAGTGAGTGAGTGAGTGAGTGAGTGAGTGAGTGAGTGAGTGAGTGAGTGAGTGAGTGAGTGAGTGAGTGAGTGAGTGAGTGAGTGAGTGAGTGAGTGAGTGAGTGAGTGAGTGAGTGAGTGAGTGAGTGAGTGAGTGAGTGAGTGAGTGAGTGAGTGAGTGAGTGAGTGAGTGAGTGAGTGAGTGAGTGAGTGAGTGAGTGAATGAGTAAGAGAGTGAGTGAGTGAGTGATTGAGTGAGTGATTGTGTCCAACCAATGTTGATCATGGTCATGATCAGTATCATATAAGTAGCAAATGATGCCGTGACCATGATCACAATGGCGGCACATGCAGTGAACGCACCGATGATTCAATGTACTTTAGTTAATTCCATCAGTCGTAGCTCAGTGCCAAGTGGTCCGCTTATAGAGTAAAACTAGGGAAATCCGAGTCTTGAAGCGCCACAGTGATGAGTGTGAGTAGATTCAATAAAAAAAAATATGAGTACTGAAATTTTATGAGGATTACTGGGTTTCGGGAAGAAGCGTTCTAACCTAAAGTACATTGTGTTAGCAGCAAGTTTTAGGCTGATTAAGGAGGCAGGTGAAAAGGAACACTGCAGCAAGAAATGATCGCCATGAATGTTGCTTTGATAAAGACTAATGAGAAACGTTTTTATGATTGGGTATACTGCCCTTTTCCTAACCTACTAGTTCTTGTTGATACTACATTTGTATTACTATTCTTGTATAACTTCTTGATACTAAATTTGTGTTACTGTTCTTGTATCATTTCTTGATACTAAATTAGTAATACTATTCTTGTATTTTTTCTTGATACTGAATTTGTATTACTATTCTTGTACAATTCTTGGTATTAAACTTGTAATACTATTATTGTATTATTTCTTGAAAATAAATTTGTATTACTATTCTTGTATAATTTCTTGATACTAAATTTGCATTACTATTCTTGTATTATTTATAGATACTAAATTTGTGTTATTATTCATGTATTATTTCTTTATACTAAATTTGTATTACTATGATTGTATTATTTCTTAGATGTTAAAGATTCAAATGCAGGTTGTAGCATAGCACTCGGCTCGACTGAATGGAGTTGAAAAACAATCTGTCTAGCTTGTGTCTCTTATGTATTTGATGCAGTTGATGTTTCAAAGTTGAAAGTGATAAAGTTCAACCTTTTTACTTGAATCACCGGACGCATATTTGGAAACTGCACCCACTTTTTGTCAAAATCCCAAATTCGACTTTTTCATTTTGTATTCACGGAAAGGCTAAGCTATGCTATCTCTTTCACTAACGTACAGTCTATGCTCGGAACTAAGCCTAAGCCGTACAAACAATCAAATGGTTATTAGAAGTCGTTGGGTTACACGAATTCTGACAAAAAGTGGGTGCAGTTTACAAATATGCTCACCGGACGCTCACGCAGTTCAGCTGAAATCCTCCTCTACCTGCAACCTTTTGACAGTACTTAGATAACATGGCTACCCCTGTTAGGATGGCACACATTTTTTGTTGTTGGTGACTTCACCTGTGGGCTCTGAATCGAACAGGGATTGTATACATAGAACACTACGTATTTACCATGGTTCCTTTGAAGTTTACTGAGTTTCCTGATTAAATATAAGATTTATAGAAAAACAAAACAGTTCAAAAAAATGTTTGATTACATATTTGAAATTACACAGACAGATATTACAATAAGCACATTGAATATACAGACCACCAAAAAACACTTTTCAAACTATTCATAGCAAATAAACAAGTTGAACAACAATATGAAAACAAATAATGACACACATCATCATTCCACATTAATAATTTGTTTGAATCAATTGATTTAAATTTAAAATAATTTCTCGATGGCGGTTGAAGTGGATGAGCTTCAGATTATACGGACGTCGTCATGTTGACCTGAACAAAACAAATTTATGTCGTTTTGATTTCACGGGCCTTCGACTTCCTAGAAGTCTATTGACTATAGCCACCTTCCACTATCCCCTTGAACCGATTGACTGAGTTATCAAGGTTGATCGCCCAAACAACCGACCTGTAAGTTAGAGTGAGCCGACTTGCCCGTCCTCAGATCGGATGGGTGTGGACCCCTGCGTGATTTCATGGCGTATGTTGCTTCCTTCTCCGTCAGCTCAGGGAATATCTTCAAACAGAAGTTGTGCAGATCTGTAGAAACTGTCGATGCCGCTTCCGTCTGACTGAACAGCTTGGTCCAGCTGCCACGCACGCTGATTGACATGGCCGTCATGATCAGCGGGTTCTGTGAGCTGTAAGGGAATATGGCACATGAACTACGGTGAAGTGTACTCAGATCCATTCGATTATCATGAACTAATTGACCAATTGAACTAGTTGAAAAACAGTTGTGATTTGTCCTTGGGTTCAGACTTGAGAATGGAATCAGGTTTATGTCTGACCTTGGTTTTACCTGATCAAATAGAACGTGAGCTTGGCTAGTGGGACCCCCTGGTCGTATGCGTCAATGATGAAGTAAATAGATCCCACGGATATGGCTAGCACGAATGCCACGTACGAGGTTATACGTGCTTAATAAAGAGGAGTCTATACAATCATAAAACATTAAACAGTAGGATAGGAGGCAAGGAACATTGGGGTTCGACGGAATGTGAAGAGCTTGACTTTAAGTGAATCAATTAAACAGTCATTGCATCCATCCATACAGTACAGGAGAAGAAGACGTGACAAATTCGAGCGAGAGCAAGTGTACGCGTAGCTTCAGCAAGTGGGTCCTCTCCTCTTCGCTGATTAGTTGGACGCGTAAATCCTAGCCAAAGCTTCGGCGATTGCTACGCTTCCAACCAATCAGCAAAGCGGCCCTATTTGCTGAAGCTGCGCGCACACTCACCCTAGCTTCGGCAATTCGTCACATCTTTTTGACAGACTTGATACATGTGAGAAGAACATTGCGATTGGTAAAACATGATAGGACCATTGCAGTGCTAACCAGAAACAGTCAAATCAGCTTTACCCACGTCCGTCACTTTCTGAAATTGGAGAAGTTAATGAAATTTTCGATGTATCTGAAACGTTTTTTGTTGACAGACTTTCAGTTTTTCTGTTCGGATAGACGGTAAGTTTTAATGTTTTTTTTAAAGTTAAGTATGAAAGTAATAAAAAGTATTAAGTATCTTTCGACGTGAAAGAAAGAAGTCGTGGTTAACAGCAGAACGTTCAGTACTAACCCGGATCTTGGTGAACTGTCTGATTGAAAGCATTGTGATCAAGAGTGCGTAGTTGATCGCGATCATACATACAGTAACCCAGGCTACTGTAAATGTCATCTGCAAGGCTAAAACGAAATCAGTTATTGGCTCAAACCTCTGATGCTAGAACTAAACTTGCCTTTCTTACCTGAATTTCTCTTATTGGTTATACATATGTATTGGTTATGTATATACATACGTAGGTAAAAAAATTGAATTTGTATGCTCAAACTGAGAGTTTTTAGACTTGCCCACCGGTAGCCGACTTAGCCGGCCATGAAATCACTGCTTTGTGAACAAGAATTAAAGAGTTCGTAAAAATAGCCATCTATTGGCTATCCAACCAGGTTGGGAAACTTCCATGAGCTGCCTGTAGTCCATCCATGAAATGTACTGAAAATAATTTTACGAATGACGAATGAGCAAATACTGGCTAAACCTAACAAATAATTTATAATGAACTTGGATAAATATTTTATTTCGTGGTTCTAAAAAGAAAAAGTGCTTGCGAAAATCGGTTACAACAGTTGGTTGTGTTTTAATTAACCAACCCTGGGAAAGTAGTCATTCGGTGAAAGATTCTTTTTGATCTCGCTAAGCGAACAACCAGCGTAGGCGACGTAAATGAGTTTGTTCTCGAAGATGTTTGTTTCGGCAGGCAGCAGGTACATGAGCAATATCGGCAATAACCAACAGAACATGGTCAAGAAGTAAGATTGTGATAAATTCAGCTCCTGAACTTGAATTATTCATTGAGGAGAAAAAGTGCATGTTTGAAGTTACTTCATTGTTATGATAGAGTGCGCCATCGGTAAAAGATTCGGGATTAATGGAACTCGTGTCTATCACGTTAGTATGTCAGAAACACACTAATATCAGAAGATGACAAGTCAAATGTTATCTTTCATCAGGGATTATCGGTAGCTTTCTAGTTAAGATAATCCATAGCATTAGGAAGGACTGTTTCAAAGTATGATGAAACAATAGGGACAGTATAGAGATGATCAATCGAGGCTCTCGACTTGACTAAAAGTATTCATGTATTCAAAAGATGCTATTAAGTTTAAAAACCAGCCTTGTAGTTTTCACTGAAAAGGGGTAAACGTTGCAATGCAATGACGAGTAGGTGCAGCAGTGACATGATCACTGAAATATAAACTGTTATGAGTAACGAGTGGATTTAGATTTCCACAAATTGGAAAGTGAACAAACAATATGCAATCACTAATCGAAATCAATCGATCAAGTGTTCATATTACACGGTCTATCGTTCTTGTTTAGTTTCATGATTTGATCCAGTATTTAGAAACGTATAGTTTTAATACATATAATTATATTTTTACATATGAACATTGAAAGCATACGCTTGCAACTTACTGGCGACGGCCGTGTGCACGTAGCAGAAGGTGAAGAAGCCGTTGATCATAGGGTGGTCGTTGCTCATGATGTACTGTCGGATCTGAATGAATGCGACCGGATACAGCATCTCAAGGTAGACCATCTGTGCCATCAGACCGATCATGTCGGAGAAGGACGCCCAAACGATCGTGGTTCGCGTACTGCAATATCATGGTTCCTTCTTGACAAAACATGATAAACAAAATTATGTATAATATATGATGAACAACAATGTGAATCATATATGATGAACAACAATGTGTGTCAAAAATGATGAACAACAATGTGTATCATATAAGATGAACAACAAAGTATATAATATATGATGAACATTAATGTGTAAGATGATAAACAGTGTTTATGTTGACAACAAGTCCGACGGAAACTGATTATAAATACTAATCAGAAAGAACTGTCGCCAATGTGATGGTTGGCCAACATCAAACCTCATACAAATGAACATTCTAGTTCCGACAGAAACGCTACTCAACAATTCGGAAAACTAGGGTAAACCCGTTGCTACGCAACTGTTTCTTATGTTAACAAAAATCAACTATCCTAGAAAAAAATTGTGTAAACCCGTCGGTTGATTAAATAACTGTAATACAAACATAATGGGAGTAACCTAATTACATTCAAAGACATGAAATTTAACCCCTTTATAAAGTTTTTAAAGTTCAAATAAAGTTAGTAGAATCAAAACATTCATACGATTAGGTTATTGTAACCCGTTGAAATCAAACGGTTTGATGAAAATTTCAGTTTGATTCACCGGTTGAGGTTAGTGTATGTTATGTAGGTTGAAGGGTATGTGATGATTTGTGTTCATCTTGCCATCAAGAGGCTTACGATGATGTTTCAAAGTTTATCATCAAATGAAGAAAAGGTTTGAGAGAGTTATTTTGTTATTTTTGAACTTTAAGTGATTCAATAAAGTGTTGATGAACTTCAATTATCATGACCTAACCACCGGTTAAGGTTAGTGTAATCATGAGATGCGTAATGATGCGATTGTTTATCCACGTTTTATCAGATATCAGTATCAGCTATTTTCTTCGAGTCGGACCCGATCGATCGATCCGTCGAAAGTAGTTTATTTCATTCATTACTAATCTATTTAAAAAAAACCGTTTAACAACACAACCCGTTGTTAGAGTCACCCGTGAAGTTAACCACTATTCACGCTTAATTTTCGTCCGTATATATTATAATTTCACCCCTTCCCGTTCTAAAAACCCGTTTTCCTAACCTAATCTGCACCCGTGGCAACAATAATTAGTTCCAAATAGGCCTTAGGGTTAAGATCATTGACATTTTCAGTTCAGTAATTAGGGTAAACCTCATCTGAAGGTGTCGATGACCATTTTCTCCTGAACTTTAAGGAGAGTAGGTGTAGATGTTAGAATTCGTCGTTTCTGAATGTGATTTATCATGAGAATAAAACATTTTGATTGAACCGATAAATGTTAAACTACATTTTAATTATCTTGACCTCATCGATAATTGAAGTACTTAAAGGTGAGTTGAGGAAGCGTCGGTTGAGTTAAGTTTCTGTCATGTTGAAGGGTATGTGATGATTTGTTTTAATCTTTCAATCGAGAGGGTGACGATGAATAAACCAATTGGTTCCAAATGATAAAAAGAGGTTCTGAGCGTTTTGTTTCGATCTTATATACGGCAGAGCGTGACACACAAACATGGATTTTAAATAACTAGGGTGAACCCGTTGCTACGCAACTGAGTGTTAGGTTTACAAAAAATATTATCGAAGTAAACCCGTCAATATACAAAATTAGCTTCAATATACATATGCACCACGAACCCGTTGCAATCCAACTCAAGTCATCATTGATCCATAATTATCAGTTAGAACTTCTTACATTATTGCTAGAAGACTAATTAATAGCCTCCCTTTTAATTGAATATATACATAATTTTTTTAGCCAGTGTAGTTTACCTGATCCGTTTAAATTAGTTCATTTCATCCACTACTCTTATCTATTTAAGCTGAACGGTGTGAATATTTAGACACCCTGTTCAACAACACAACCCGTTTTTTTTCACTTATGTATCAGTCATTTATAATGTACAGCTTAAAATGGGTAATTCAAAGCTATCTGAAAATTTCATTCCATTAAATTTAATCGACCCATTTGAATCTATACCTTCACACTGACTTGTTCAAACTTTTGTCTTAAAAGATTACTTCAAGTTACCCGAATACCGTTGAGAATACCCGTGGACAGAGTTAGAGCCACCCGTGAAGTTAAACACTTATTATCACCTACAGTAGTTCGTTCATATATTCGTTACATACATTATTTCAAAGACAAATTTTTACCCGTCCCGTGAAAAACCAAAAATAATAAATTTTATTTAAAAACCTAAAAACATAAGCACAACAGTAAGCGGCACAATAAAACTACAATTCCAGTTAACATCAATGATGTTTCCAGTTCAAAATATGGGGAACATCCGTGGGTGTCGATGACAACTTTTATTTGAGTAGGTGACGATGATAGAATTCGAATAAACCGATCATGTGTGTTGAACTAAATTTTAATTATTTTGACCTCATGGATAATTGAGGTACATTGAAGGTGAGTTGAGGCATTATCTTTATATGTACATACATCGAAGTGGAAGCAACATGTTATGTTTAGTTCAGGAAATGGTGTTAATCGATTGGGAGGATGGCGATGATATTTCTAAAACGTTTTTCATTAAGTTTACACGAAAGTTTTGTGGTCCGTAAGTTCAGCCATTCGAGGGGGGTGCTGATGATTGAAACCTTTGTTGAGAAGAAATAATCAGTCAATGAGATAAAAAAAATTAATGGATCACAATTATCACGACCTTACCTAATTATCATGGCCTTAGCCTCAGTTGAGGTACATACATTCTGGTCAGGTTGAAGGGAAGGCGATGATTCATTTCGTTGTTTCCATGAAGTAATGAAAGGTTTTTTAATGTTTTGTTCGTGATATTTATACTAAAAGCGTGACACACACACAGACATACATACATTGTGTAATTTATATATAGACTAGGGTAAACCCGTTGCAAAGCAACGGTTGCTTAATTATCTGCATTTAACTAACAATACAAATTTTCCAAAAAATCTAATTTTTTTATTTTCAAACCCGTTGCTGCGCAACTGAGAGTATTACCCGTAAGTAAAGAATTCCAACAAACTTTTTATTTGATCTGTGATGTAACATGACCTAAAATTAGAGTGGTCAACAACCAAATTTAATGTTGTGAATATACCCGTTACTTCTCAACAAATTCAGTCACAACAGCTATTTCGTGTTATTTGTTAACTCAACCCGTCTCAGTAACCCCAAAAATATATATTTTGAACTGTTATTACCCGTCCCGTCGAGATGCACTCTCACACACCCGTTAATTAAAAAAACTTACAAAATTTAATCAGTACTGTTAACATAACCCAAACCCGTCCGGTATAATCCAAGTTATGTAAATTGATAAAAAAATCCTAAAAATTGATTTACTGTTATCACCCGTCCGGTGAAGATCTAACACCCGTTCATTAAAAACCCAAGTCATGTCGCAGTTCAGTTGACGGGACATGTGAGGTGGTGTTGATGACTTTCATTGTTGAGGATGATTTTTTTGCAAAAAGCTTCTGGTTCCGAATTTTGACCCGCAATGTTAATTATGACCTACATAATTACTGGTTGAGATGGCTTTCTTATTTGTTAAAAGGTCGTTTAAATGAGGGGTACGCGATGATTGGTTTTTATGTTATGTTGTAGATGAGTTCAGTATGGGTTGCGACTGAGAGAGTGTTGATGACAAATTAAATATTAATTCGTCGATAGAGGGTGATGATGAATAAAAATCTTTCGTAAAAATGGCAAAAGGAGGTTTTAAACATTTTGTTTCTGATATTTATACTAAATTTAGCGTGACAGACACACACACACACGGACATGGATTTTAATATATTAGATAAGATTATTCTCAAACAATGTTTTGTTTGTCGACCTAACCGGTCGACCTGAAAAAGGAGACCTTTTGGTGAATGCGCTGCCATTGATGGCGATCACGATGAAAGTCAAATAGACGTAGCCGCAGTACTGTGCTACGATTGTGCCCAGGGGCGTCATAAACTCGAGTTGTGTGCTGAGAGCTGCCATGCCGACCGACATCAGACTGCAGCAATCACGATAGTTGTACGGTTGGTACTGACTGGAAAAGAATAGAAACCCTGTTATGGAGTTCGTGGCCCAAATAAAGATCTCCTGGTTTATTGCGGTTTTTGATACCCCTAATAGTAGTCATTCTGGAACCAAAATTTTTTGAGCCTAGGAGCATGCTTTTAATAAAAAATTTAAGACCAAAACTTGAAAAATCAACTTTTTGAAGAAAATTTTTTTTCCGATTTTTTTGTGGTTTTCTGCGCATAAAATTTTATAGACCTCATGGAATGAGCTGAAATTTTATATACGTGTTCTACGTTTCACGGCGGTCATTCTGAGCTATAAGTGACCTGATTTGAAAAAAATTTCACTACCGTACCATACCCAAACATAACGGCAAGTTTGGTCAAGTAGGTGTCAACTTTGACCCAAAATTCCTAACATGGCCACCATAGAAGAAAGATGCCGTATGCGGGCGGCAATGTAGGTCATCATCACCGCGGGAATCCACCCCCCGCGCATCGCCCTGTAGATCAGTGAAAAATTCGATTTTCTAAAAAAAAGTGCTAAATTTGCTTAAAAATTACTTTTTTGTTGTGAAAACCATGACATAATTTTTTCTCCAGATTTCTATTTGAACATATTATTACACATATCGTTAATCAAATCTATTAGCTACACTTTGAGCCCTACAGGTTGATATTTCGACCATTTTTCAACATCTTAACGAGGGAATATGCACTGTGAATTCTATTTTGCCTGGAAAGCACGCGTCATCATGCGACACGGACACTTTCAACGGCGGCCGTCAGTGATAGAGTCATATAATCACTAAATCAATGGCATATTATGAAAGTAGACTCAATTCAACGTTTTTTGAGCTTTTTTAACCGCATTTTATAGAATATTCAATTTAGAAATCAACCCCGAAATTTTTTTTACGTTAACTTTTTCTCTAAAAATTGTCAAATTGGAGACATGTCAAAATAAAGAAAAAAATTTAATATTTATTCCTACAAACCGAGTGATGCCCCTACAGTAGACCTTCAACAATGTAACGTGATATTCCTTCCCCACATGTAAAAACTTTTTTTTACTTTCTGACGGGATCAATTTTGGTTAAAAGTTCTAAATTTACTAAATTTTTCAATTTTCCGGGCATGGTTGATTGTTGATCAGTATGTCATGCATGATAATACGTTTCCCTGATAAACAAAGTATTGCTGTCATACGTTTATATGCTTTAGTAAACCTTCAAAATAACATAAATAGGGCTAGAAGGCTGAGAATGACCAAAAATCGATGAAACCCCAATAATTTTATGCTTGCTAAAAATAACGAAATTTTTGCGTTGTAAGCCAGCAAAGAGGAGTGAAAAAGGATGTGTCGTGCAAAATGAAGTTTTTAATTCTAATTTATCGAAAATGAAACTTCCAGCAACGTTAATACTAGTGTTAACTGTTTTGAACAAGAAGTTTTCATCGATTTTCGACTGAAACTCAATAATGTCGGTTGTTGGTAAATAAGCGGTGGAAAAATACCTTCATTCCTATTCAATCGTTCAAATAGGTTCGAAATGTGTTTGCTGATTAGTTTTTTACAGATGTTTGATATTGTTTCCTAACCATACTGTATCAAAGTCTAAAGGACCTGCTGATTGCCAGTCAACTCTGGGACCGGGAAAGTATGCATAAAACTATGCGCCGCTTTATTGTTTCAAATTGAACTGATGTCAATCGAGGAACCAACAACTCAACCAATTATAAATTAAAGTTTTTTACATTCGTTTACCAAGTCTCAAAAGTGAAAAAATATTTTTCGTATTATACCAAATTGGATTTTGACATTTCTATTCAAGATGAACCCACCCACGGTGGCGATTTCTTCTCTCTAAAATTACTACTTCCATAATCAAGATGTCGAAGCAGTAGAAATCAGTTCATAATAGCAAGACTCAACCTTGTTTTCCCACTACGGAAATGAGTGAGCCAATGAGTGATCGATCGAGTGAATCCCTGATTGAATACGAGAGCTTGTGGTACAGCTGAGTGTTACCAAATACTATAGAGTGTTACCCACTACTATAGAATACTAACTATTGAAAATAAATATAATTCAGTCATTTTTTATGTATAAAGTAAAATATTCACCATATCATACACACGCTTCCACCTCCCAAAAAGGCCTTTTTGGGATATCTTTGTCAGTCAGATTGATATACGAGTGAAACCAGCATGATTCATTGAGAAATTTATACAATAGGAAATCAGATTTTCAGGCGGTTCTATCCACCATTTGAGAAAAGAACTCCACTTTTTACAACCGTATTCCCTTTCGTTTTCGTTCGTTTCCGGAACGTCTGTCTCCCTCCACCATGTACATTGTGTTCCATACGTACAGTACATAAGTACAGTAAGTATGCAAAGGTGGAAACGTTTTTTACAACAGATCTGAACGATTCATGAATGAGACGTTCATGACTCCTTCGAGTTTCATTTTAGAGTTACAAGAACTTCAGGCAAAAATCATTTGTGCAGGTTGACACCATCGTGTAGGTGAGGTTGCATTACATATGTACGCACTCGTCATAAAATAATAACACGAATCAGCGGAACCATTAGATACATACACACGACACTCGTGAAAAGAATTTTACGGAGTCACCGTGTTTGTGAACAAACGAGGGAGTTGATTACTAGGTGACTTAAAACGGTAGCTAAGTGAAATGATTTGAAACTAAAACAATTCATCTGCCAACAGTATTCAGTTATTCGATAAAGCACTGGAATCGTACCGCGGAAACAACCATCAAATTCTCTAAGTATTATACGTACGTAGTACATGTACGTACATATATATATACAGTATGATTATGAAACAATATCAAATATCTGTAAAAATAACTAACCAGCAAACACATTTCGAATCTATTTGAATAATTGTTTAGGAGAGAAGGTATTTTTTCACCGTTTATTTACCAACAACCGACATTCTTGAGTTTCAGTCGAAAATCGATGAAAACTTTCTGTTCAAAACAGTTAACACCAGTATTAACGTTGCAGGAAGTTTCATTTTCGATAAATTAGACTTAAAAACTTCATTTTGCACGACACTTCCTTTTTCACCCCTCTTTTCTGGCTTACATTACAACGCAAAAGTTTCGTTATTTCTAGCAAACATAAAATTATTGGGTTTTCATCGATTTTTGGTCATTCTCAGCCTTCTAGCCCTATTTATGTTATTTTGAAGGTTTACTAAAGCATCTAAACGTATGACAGCAATACTTTGTTTATCAGGGAAACGTATTATCATGCATGACATACTGATCAACAATCAACCATGCCCGGAAAATTGAAAAAATTAGTAAATTTAGAACTTTTGACAAAAATTGGTCCCGTCAGAAAGTAAAAAAAAGTTTTTACATGTGGGGAAGGAATATCACGTTACACTGTTGAAGGTCTACTGTAGGGTCATCAGTCGGTTTGCGTGAATAAATCTTAAATTTTTTTTGTTAATTTATGTCTCCAACTTGACGATTTTTAGATAAAAAGTAAAAAAATTTCGGGGTGGATTTCTTTATTGAATATTTTTTCAAATGCGGTTAAAAAAAGCTCAAAACACGTGGAATTGAGTCTACTTTCATAATATGCCTTTGATTTAGTGATTATATGACTCTATCACTGACGGCCGCCGTTGAAAGTGTCCGTGTCGCATGATGACGCGTGCTTTCCAGGCAAAATAGAATTCACAGTGCATATTCCCTCGTTAAGATGTTGAAAAATGGTCAAAATGTCAACCTGTAGGGCTCAAAATGTAGCTAATAGATTTGATTAACGCTATGTATAATAATATGTTCAAATAAAAATCTGGAGAAAAAATTATGTCATGGTTTTCACAACAAAAAGGTAATTTTTAAGCAATTTTAGCACTTTTTTTAGAAAATCGAATTTTTCACTGATCTACAGGGCGATGCGCGGGGGGTGGATTCCCGGGGTGATGATGACCGACCAACAGCCCATCCATTGCCGCATACGGCATCTTTCTTCTATGGTGGCCATGTTAGGAATTTTGGGTCAAAGTTGACACCTAATTGACCAAACTTGCCGTTATGTTTGGGTATGGTAAGGTAGTGAAATTTTTTTTTCAAATCAGGTCACTTATAGCTCAGAATGACCGCCGTGAAACGTAGAACACGTATATAAAATTTCAGCTCATTCCATGAGGTCTATAAAATTTTATGCGCAGAAAAGCACAAAAAAATCGGAAAAAAAGTTTCTTCAAAAAGTTGATTTTTTAAGTTTTGATCTCAAAATTTTTATTAAAAGCATGCTCCTAGGCTCAAAAAATTCTGGTTCCAGAATGACTACTATTAGGGGTATCAAAAACCGCAATAAACCAGGAGATCGTTATTTGGGCCACGAACCGTAGATTCTCTCAGACCACGCGTTTTAAATTCACCTACGATTTTTATGATTTTATCGAATATCTCAGTGTTTAGAGGTTCTTTCATCTTGAAACTTTGATAAGATGTTTATAATAGTTGGTCCAAACCGTGATAACCTCAAAGTCAATGATGATTTACGATTGTCACATGTCCGGTGGCAAAAACCGCCGATGCGTCGGCCGTGGTACAAGTGCAAATTTGCACGCGCCATTAGGGTTTCCAACGTTGTAAGTCATGTGATCTACCTTTTAATGTTGCGGGATTAACTTTAGTAATACTTTTAAACATCCACCATGCATCGCCGTAATAATTTTGCTCATGTAACATGTCAGGTACCCCCTACGACCGATTGCATAATGAGGAAGGTTTGGCGATCTGTGGAGGTGTGGGTCTGACCCGGCGGTAGCTCAAAGGCAGACACCAATCATTGTATTAACAACGAATAATTCACGTATCGGACACCTTATTTGATAGCCGAACGGTAAATAAGGGTTTCATTACCGGAAACAAGAAAATTTAAGCCAATAAATGGAACAGTGGAAAACTATCGTTACATGTAGGACCGATGTCCCTTTGTTTTACGCATAAAAATGCACACACACTGTTTTCAACAAACGTATTTGATCACCATGGTGTTTATAAATGTATGTTCAACTTTTAAGATCAATACATAATAAACATCGTGAGTAAGAACGTCGCAAACCCCAATGGCGCATGCAAAATCGCACGCGTTCAACGGCCGACGCAACGGCGGTTTTCGCGACCGGACATGTTACAGACGCTAATTATCATTGAATGTATGGTTAATACTGTTTGGCCCACCTATTATGAACATCCTATCTAATTTTTAAGCCCAAAAAAAAAACCTCAACACTGAGATATTCAACGAAATCATAAAAATCGTTGGTGAATTTAAACATATGACCGCCACTGTAAGACCCCAGCCTGAAAAACGTGGTACTACGTTTTAAACCTGTCTTGAGACTTATGTAGATGCTTACGCGTCACTCTGGGGATTCTGCCATTCAGATCATTCAACTGAACTGGCCATTACGAAAACACAATTTTCATATGAAATTATGATTATGATTCCCTTGATGGCATCAGTAATGAAGAAGAAGTACCAGTGGTAAAAGTCTACGCCGAAGTTGTTCCGGACTAAAAGATTGCCATAGATCAGAGTTCGAATCAGACCAACGCCCGAAGAGTGGTATGGTGATTCCGTGGTATCGCGGCCGCCGTCGCCAACGTTGGTTTCCGGAATCGTTGACACGTTTGGTACAGCTGATCTGCATTCACGTTTTGCAGCGCAGCGAGCATGGTACGCAGTTGGTGACAATTAACAGTAGTATAATTTTCTAATTTCGGTGGTTTGTACTCGTTGGTCCTCCACTGCAAGTATATGCTCGCCTTTGCCATCGGTTCCTGCAATCTTTCCGGATATGGATAAAAAAGTTTTAAACTAAATGCGTAGGGCGCCGGCCTCGAAAATTGGCGGTCCTAAATTCGAAACCTGACTTGAGACACAGAACCTGACGCGTTGCTCTGGGGTTTCTGCCATTGCCCGTCAGTTTATTCAACTCTCCGGCCACTACGAAAACACCTTTCTGATATGGTATTAGTGTGCCTTGATGACTTCAGTTAATAAAAAAGTCCAAGTAAAAAAAATAGCTTGCACCGGTAAGATTAATTTAATTACAGATTCCCTAGGGTTCTTTTTTTTCTTCCGCGCCTACATTCGCTTGTTATTTTTTCATACATAGCTCATCTTAAATAACCTTGCTTGACCTAATCCTTAGTTTTTGCAGCAGCTGAGCGTTTCCGGCAACCAGTCGCCGCGCCTTTTGCAGTGATACTAGAAGTATAGGGTGTCCCACATAACTTGCAGCATTTTGATCAACCACCAAATTTCTTGTTGTTATGTTAAAATAATGAGTATTATATCATCAGATAGCATATAGTCTGATGTTTTGTTTGCCGTATATTGGAGGTTCTTTCCTATCACATAGCTTCAGATATTGCCCTTTTCGTGAAAGTAGTCAAAATCGAAAAATTATTCGTGTTTGAGTTTTAAATTTTTTCATGATTTTTCATTGTAAATATTTGTTAAAAAAGCTTACAAAGATCTGAAATCACTAAAATAAACAATGAAAAGACATTTTGCATCGATCCACAAAGTTTCAAAAAGTTGTTTCAAAAAAGTGCACAAGACCGTATTGGTCACGTTTCACGATTGCCGCTCAGTTAGGATGAGTCGCTGTGCGAAATGCGCCGATATTGGTGAAACCAAGTGTTATAAACTGTATTTTTTTGCTTCTGATTTATTTTAGTATCTGTAAATTTCCGTTATTTCAATGATACGTTGTAATTTTGTGCATTCAAAGTCAGTTAAAAACAAAAATAAACGTTGAAAATGACTCCTTTCAGGAAATGGGCTGTATCTCAAGCTGTTTATAAGGTTTGAGCCTCCAGTATGCGGCAAATAAAACATCAGACTATATGCTATCAGATGATATACAACTCCTTTTATTAACAGCGCAGCAAAAAATTTGGCAATTGATTAGAATTCTGCAAGTTATATGGGACATCGTATAGATATAAAAATATAATACGAAATTTGCAGTCAAAAAGTCTTCTCTTGTAAAAATGAGAGCAGTATCTCTAAGCGGCTTACCTGAAAGCTCCCAAAAGGTGACAGTGAAATCATCCTTGTTAGCGTTGATCACCACCCTGTGCACTTCACCATCCGTCACCACTTCTGCAGATAAACATTTATTATCATTGTGAGATCATTATCATTATCATTATTGTATTATCATATTCACATTTGTGCAGTATACAGGGTGGCTCAGAAAAAACGTGGCACTTTTGAACCGATATTGTGAAAGTTGTAGAAAAGCTCTGACAATGCAGTATAGCACAATCAATAGAGGACATTTTGACTTAAAAATATGATGTCATATTATTAGGCTAAGAAGTAAATGCGCGCCTTATCACAAAAAACTTAACTTGTGAAAGTTAAAAACGTTGATTTGTTGTTAAAACCATGTAGAATTTTTCATTTAAAAAGTCGACCGGCTTCATTTCATGGAATCTCTAGTAACCGAAGGATTTTTGACGAGCTCTTGTCGCGGTGCCTGTTTGGTGTAGTCACCGTCATCAACGTTCGTCTAACTTACTTTTTTTCGCGTGATCAACAAAGAATATAATAATGTTAGCAATCTATCATGTTTTGAAACATAAAAAGCACCTTTTACGGCCGAATTCAGTATTTTCTGAAATTCGCCTGTAACAGCAAATAATGGCTAAATTAAACTTCGGTAAAATATAAGTAAAAGATCGAAAATACAAACAAATTAAAATTTCGATACTCCAAAATACTTTTATTCTGAAAAAACTGGCAAACCTCCAGCGGACGGAAAGCAAAGGGAATAGTAAAATCCATCCGTCCTCTTTGAGAGTTATAAAAAGTGAATTATTTGTTTATGAACAGTTTTAGGTCCTGAAAGCGCTACATAATTCTTACCTAATTGAAAGAATTCCCACCGCTATTTGGATAGTTGGCTCGTCCCCCAGTGAACGCTACCAACCTTTGTATAAAAGAAACGGTTCGAATGCGGCTGGTATGATGCCTAAACCATCGGGACGCCACAGGTACTTGAATGTCATTGTTGATTCAAATGTCACCATCAAACTACCATCGTCTGCCAGCACGAGTGCAGAACTTTTCGAACATTTTTCATCCTCTACAGAACTATAAATGGAAATGGTAGTGATAATTCTTATTACACAGATTATGAAACCATTAAGTAAAGTAGTAATAGTCATTTATTAAATGATTTTAGAAACCGTGAAAATGGCATTGTGAATCAGAAATGAAGTCTTCAATAACTTGACAGGAAGTAGAATAATAAACAAGTTACAGAAGGTTCCATAACAACAAGCCTTGGAAACCGCAATACCACTTTTCAAAAAAATTTTGAACGGGTTTAACAAGGAAAAACCTACTCGTCAGGTGAGTTCATGATTTAGCTATGCTTAACCAACCCGAAGTCGAAGAGAAGCAGTGTGTCTTCCCCATTGAAAGTTATCCAAGCGGGTTGGCCATGGGTTGCCCACAATAGATAACAATGAGTGAGATAGTATCTAATCAGTATACGATGGATCTGCAACAGATTTCTTTATTTTAACCTCCCAGAACGTAACCGTTGTACAGTGCAAATATTGGGTTACGAATTCTCTGCTACATTTCATGTAAAAGCTATTCCTCGAGCCCAAATAATGTGCACGTCTGCCCGGCCCGTGAGTTTACTAACTGCACTATTTTGAGAATCTGAA
Organism: Daptonema setosum; assembly: GCA_964036265.1. Taxonomy (NCBI): domain Eukaryota; kingdom Metazoa; phylum Nematoda; class Chromadorea; order Monhysterida; family Xyalidae; genus Daptonema; species Daptonema setosum. The sequence continues at coordinate 32,281,486 of OZ038442.1, forward strand.
ATTGGCAAAGCTGTAATTTTTCAGAAAAAAATATGTTTTTGGGAAATGGAAATCTTAAACTTGTGTGTATTTTCACTCGTTAACTTATATTTTTCAATATCCCACCTCAGCGCTCCGCGCAGTGCCAACTGGCTTGTCCTAGCTCTGCTTGGACAAGCCAGCCTTACGAGAGGTTTCTGTGGTTAACGAACAGTAAAACTTCGAAGGGAACAGTAAAACAACATTTAAAAATGTTATCTGCAGTAATTTACTGAAATTGTTTTCGAACTCAGAACCTCCCGCATGCGAGGCTAAAGCGCGAGTTGTACTTCGACGCACGGTGTCCGGCGCACGCGCACCCAGCGCACCAGCCTGCCTGTGCGCCTGCACGCGTGCGCTGGCCCGTTTTGTTCCCGTGCGCTGAAAATCAAATTGTTTTGATTTTTTCATGCGTGCGCTGTCTCAACAAAATTGATAAACTATTTTTTCCATTGAATTTAAGAAAATATGCTTGAAAGGTTACTAAAACAACTGAAATAACATGTTTTAAAAAAAATCTGATTTTAGCATAATTTTCACTTGAATTTCACAAATTGATGAACCGTACTTTTGGTCTTCTTTCAACGCTGAAAACAATCTTCCGGGTTGCCAACAATCTAGTTCGACCCAAATTTCATTTTTCAATATATTTCCATTAGTGTTTCATTGCTTGCGATATGTGCGCTTTTCAGAAGCATAGCTCACCGCTGCGCACGTGCGCCGGAATTGCTGCAGAGCCCGCGCTTAATGGAAAAAGTTAAGGAAGGCTTACCTTGCCGTACTTTGGCGCCGAATGAATCATTATGGTTGTTCTGTTGACATCTGGACCTGCAACTGGAATCCAGTATGATAGAGAAAAGTATTAGTAGGTTTTATACCTCAATAATTAATTAAATTATTATATGATTAATATAAAAATTATGAATTATTAATTATCTAAAACTGAATGTATTTTAAGCAACCCAGTTAGCCGAAAAAATAGTTTGACAATAATGAAACGGGACTTGTTTGGCGTCTCGGCGGGTGTCGTAACAAGTAGTCAGATAATTTATCAAGCATGGAACAAATTATCAAGTTTTAAGTTAAGTTATAAAAGTAATAGTTTTTTATGTATTCGAAAAATTGAATTAAATAAGTTGAAAAGTTTGAAATTTTTAATCATATAAAAAACGTTATTTATAACGATAAAATGAAAACATTCTATCCAACCAGTTCCATTCTCGAGCACGAGTTTGTTGTCCTCATCAATGAGCAGTCGGAACAGGCCGTTCTTTGACTCCATGTACGATTGGCTCTGGTTGAATCCGTAGCCATTTACGTTTAGTGTGTTACCTGAGTGAGTGAGTAAATGAGTGAGTGAGTGAGTGAGTGAGTGAGTGAGTGAGTGAGTGAGTGAGTGAGTGAGTGAGTGAGGCAATTTTACAGACCCCACAGATTTTTCGAAAGTTTACAGTTTTTATAAAAAATCTGGGAAACGAACCCGGGCCGCTGGCATGCTAGGCAAGCGCTCTTGCGCTGTTCTACTGAGCCGATGCAACTAAGCTGCATAAACCCGACTATAACTGGCTCGCTACGCTCGCATGCTCTCTTTAACACAGTGCCTATGCTACAACACGTGCAGGAACAAAAATTGAAATCTCCCCTGCGGGGCCTAACGCGCTTGTCCTCGCTCCGCTCGGACAAGCCAGCCTTATGTTAAGTTATGGGGGGCTCGCAGACAGTAAAACTTTACATGGAATA
>OZ038442.1:32283443-32308443 GCA_964036265.1 Daptonema setosum
AGTTTGTTCTCATGTCGCATATCCAAAAAATTATCCAAAAACCACCAAATACGGCTCAAAATGAGCGCAGTGAAATCTAGTTTCATAATAGTTTAGTCATTTCGGTTTAGTCATGCGAGCTCTCTATCGTTCAGGGCAGCCGTTTAAAGTCGCGTGGCAAATGTGTAAATTTGTAAAAAAGACTCCAAAAACCAATCATTTTCATCATTTTACTGGTATCTTCCTTGCTGCGTCAGTAAAGCACAATCAGGATAACCCGTTTTTTGTAAAAATTGGCTCATAACTCGAAAATGAAGGGGTATGTGGGGGGGGGGGGGGGTGGGGTGTGTTCCATTCGGACGACCTATCATCTGGGTACAATGTGTCATACTCGGTTTGGCTGGATCCGGCGGGCACAATTTTTTATATTCACTTTTTCAACTCAGATTTGACGATTTTCGTCAAAATAATTAACATTCAAAAAGTTTGAGCTGATGTCACATATTCAAAAAATTATCCAAAAACCACCGAATAAGGCTCAAAATGAGCGCAGTGAAGTCTAGTTTTATAATATGTTATCGGTTTAGTCATGCGAGCTTTCTATCGTTCAGGGCAGTCGTTTAAAGTTGCGTCGGCGCATGCATTTTGTGGCAAATGTGCAAATTTGTAAAAATTACTCCAAAAACCAATCATTTTCATCATTTTACTGGTTTAATCTATGCTACGTCAGTGAAGCACATTCAGGATAACCCGTATGCAGTATTTTATGAAAGTAAGTTGACATAAGGTACCACAAACCTCCGAAATCACACTAATTTTTACTGTTTTTCTACAACATATGGTGAATTTCGAATCCGAACGAAATGTATATCGGTTATTCGTCTAGTTGAAACACAGTTCGGTATCGCGGTTATGCTGAGGAACTGAGAGCACAACATTTCAGGTACATATGAACTGTTAAATATTGGTCAAGAACGATAAAACGGCGAAAATCGCGTTTTTTTTGCGATTTTTTTCTAAAAATTGGCTCATAACTCGAAAATGAAGGGGTATGTGGGGGGGGGGGGGGTGGGTGTGTTCCATTCGGACGACCTATCATCTGGGTACAATGTGTCATACTCGGTTTGGCTGGATCCGGCGGGCACAATTTTTTATATTCACTTTTTCAACTCAGATTTGACGATTTTCGTCAAAATAATTAACATTCAAAAAGTTTGAGCTGATGTCACATATCCAAAAAATTATTCAAAAACCACCGAATAGGGCTCAGAATGAGCGCAGTGAAGTCTAGTTTTATAATATGTTATCGGTTAAGTCATGCGAGCTTTCTATCGTTCAGGGCAGTCGTTTAAGTTTGCGTCGGCGCATGCATTTTGTGGCAAATGTGCAAATTTGTAAAAATGACTCCAAAAACCAATCATTTTCATCATTTTACTGGTTTATTCCATGCTACAGTAAGGAAATCAAGTTATGCTTGATTGCCCGGCGTCAACCCGGCTGTTAGTTGAAAGGTTGGTTAGCCAACGTACACAGTATTTGATCGGTATTATTTATTAGTTAAACCACCAGTTCATACGAGCACAATACGACGGACATCAAATCATCATGGAATCGCGACATTATATAATAATTATTATCATTCAATACATTACAATATATTAAATAATTATTATTAAACTTTACTTCACTTTCAGATTCTTCAACAACTTCAACTTCGAAATTATATTTTTAATAAAATTCAAGATTAAGAAATACCACACCGCAAAACTGCCAAACCACAAATAAATGATCACCTGCTACTTGAATACACATTTACAAACATACACTAGGTGGTGACACCACCTACTACTCCCCCATGGCCCACGGGGGTCCACGGCGAGGATGACAAATGAATAAATGAGTGGGAAAACGCAAATAGAGACAAATCACAAAAATAGCAGTTTTAAAGACACCTTAACTATCAGTATATCAGGTAGTAAAATAACCTAATAAAATGTAATGATCATATTCTATATACGTATGAAATATAGCAAAGAATAAATCACAATAACTACAAGACTATTAATCACAAGCCTGCAATAGAAATTTCATGATTAAAAGCATAAGTAAAAAAAAATACCAATATAACAACTTGGACTAAAATAATTCCTAAACTACGGCACGGGAAAGGGCTCCGAGTCCTGCGCCTTCGGACAGTTGACGCTCAGATGACCGACTGTGTGACACGCGTGACATCTGCGCTTCTCCACCTGGACTGAACACGAACGTGCAAAGTGTCCCTTGCACCCACACTTCTTACATACGACATCCTGCAACTCACCAACTGACAGATTGGGACATTCATGAAACCGATGACCCTGCACAGAGCATTTACCACAGCTCCGCGACACAGCAGCTTTGTCTCTATACGGCTGACGAAGACCATTCCCGTTCACCCATGATCGATCTCGGTGCTTCGGTTTGCGCATTCTCACAGTCACAGGTGACATGCTCGGCTGTCCACGACATTTCTTCACTGCTGGTGACTCACAAGACTCACGCTCAGGCGATGCACAACGACTACGTTTACACACAGTTGGCTGCAAAGACGAACTATTTGACTTTTTAACGGCTTGTACGTATGAAGTCAAATCCAGGCCAGACTCATTCACCAATCTCAGACGCCACAGCTCACATCCTGGCAATCCCAAAAGCACATCATCATCCAGATTGCGCTTAATGTGAAACGACACCTTATGGGTTTCCGAACCCAAAGTGACAGCAACTTCGCAGATACCCTCACACCGAATACCTCTCTGATTAACATCCATCAACGGCACATTACAGGGCTTCACCACTGGGTATTTAGGAAGGCGCTTTAAAAAACTCGCATCAATCAGATTAGCCATCGCTCCCGTATCTGCAGTGAAGCGCTCAGACAGTACATTAACACCATTAATAACAGCCGCAATCTCATTCGATCCTGTTGACTTAACGGCAGCCAACACCGATTTAACTGGTAATCTGACAGAACTTATCATACTACCACGCACTGTCGAAACTGGAACCTCTTTAGACTGTGTTTTAACTGACAAAGCCTTCATTTCAGCGACCTGATCACGCAGCTCTGACAATACCTCATTCAATTCAGGCATCACTGAATCCTCTGGTCGTGACACATTCGGTTTACCATGCATTATAGCCTTCACGTACTGCAGATGGTCCTGTTTAGACGAGTGAACATGACCCGTGTTCACATCAGCGCTGGCAGCAGTACCCCAATCCTGTCTCGTGACACCATACGGAGACTGCTGGTTAGCCAAATGACCTGTTTGGTACGTAGAGTTAACCGGTGGAGCGCTAAATACAGCCGGTGAACCATTATAACTGTCATGTCTGGCACCAGAATTGTCCACAGTCCACGGACAACGCGCTGCAATATGGCCCTCTTGACCACATGAATAACACTTGCCCGGATCCTGAGCACGAAAGCTGGCCTGATGTGCATAACTAGCACGCTGACTGGCATCATACACACCCGCATGACGATCAAACTTAGGCTGCATGTGTCTACCATTAGGATACATTTTGTCAATCTCCTCCTCTTTGACAATCTCAGACACAACTCGATCAAAATCTAGCGTAGGATCTTGATCTGCCCTGGCCGCAATCCTTTTGTATCCCACATTAATCAATCCATCTAACAGGCGTCCAATTAAAACACCACGCCTATAAATTTCAGGACAGTCCGGACCGAACGGACAACTGGCCTTCAATCTGGCAGCAAACTCCTTCACTGACTCGCTTTGTCGCTGCTTGCATGACTGAAACGCAATGACGCGTTCCGTGCACTGCTGCTGACTACCATACCGATTCACCAGCACGCGTACCGCTTCCTCCCAGCTAGGTTTGTTTACCATCTCCAAAAAATCACGCCTAGCTCTGCCTTGCAAACAGTACATCAGGTGCTCCAACTTGACACTGTCGTCAACATTAGCCTTTTCCAATCGGTTGTTTAGCGCATAAAACCAAACGCTAAACTCATTTTCGTTAGAGCCATCGAACCGATCAAATGTTCCCATGCGCAACATTTGCTCTTGCGCACGACGCTCACTCAACTCAGTACGCTCAGCCATTCGCTCGCATAGCCTATTAACCACATCCAGTACTGAAATATCTGCAGTACCACTGGACTGACAGGCAATAGGACTGACTTCTGACGACTGACACTTGCCACATAATCCCTGCTGCTGCGACATGAAATAACCATCATGCCTACCGTGACCGCTGTTTTCATTAACCAAACTAGCATTGGCAACAAACTCGGCCAATGACGCTGGTTGAAATGGCGCATCTTTGCCAACAAACTCGGGCAAAGGTGCAGCGCTGCCAACAAACTCGGGCTGCGGACGAAACGGAGCATGACAGAACATCTGTCCAGTGCTCATAGGCGTAGGCGTGGGAACCTGACAGGACACCTGTCCAGGCACCTTAGATGACGATAAATGAACCTGGCTGGACACCAGCCCAGGAGCATTTAATGAAGAAGGCAGCACATGAACCTGGCTGGACACCAGCCCAGGAACATTTGGTGATGGCACACGATTCGATGATGATGTCGCAGGAGCCTGGCAGGACACCTGCCCAGGAACCTTTGACCGTGGCAGCGAATGAACCTGGCAGGACACCTGCCCAGGAACATTTGATGATGGCACACGACCCGATGATGATGTCGCAGGAACCTGGCAGGACACCTGCCCAGGAACCTTTGACCGTGGCAGCGAATGAACCTGGCAGGACACCTGCCCAGGAACATTTGATGATGGCGTGGGAGCCTGGCTGGACACCAGCTCAGGACTCTTTGATGATGTCTCAGGAACCTGGCAGGACACCTGCCCAGGAACCTTTGACGCCTCGGGCTTCGATCTACTACCTGAACTCATCTGCAAATACTCCCTAACACCAACACCGGAGTCGGCTAACTGCAGGGGAATCACTCCCTGAGTCAGAGCACATGGACCGACCAGCTCACTAAACTGACTCTCATTTCCTGAAAAGCCAACCGACTGCGACTGCACTGACCCGGACGAACGCTCACTTTCGAATATTGCCCTCAGTCCTCGGTAGGTATCGTCCGACGAATCCTCTCCGCTGTTTGAGTTGGCCTCCGAATGTTCGACCACCTGCACCATCGAAGGATCCCACGGAATTTCTGGAACTAAAGAAAAGATACGGTCGACTGTTATGAACATCCATTTTACAGATTCAGAATATAAATCAGGTGTTGGTCCACATGGCAAACGCAAATAAGCTAACTGAGGGAGAAGTCTCGGCATCTCCTTCATTAACTTCACAGACTTGGCCATCCGAGACTCATTAACATTGCAGACCAAATAATCGCAATAATTATCCATAAACTCACGATTCACAAAGCGAAAACCGAATTCCATACCTTCGGCCATCATAAACCAACCAAAACGGAACACCAAAACTAATAAAAAACACCGAGTAACCCGACAAATAAAATGTACGTTTGGCTTTTAAAAGTTTGAATCCAGGAGCGCCAGTAAGGAAATCAAGTTATGCTTGATTGCCCGGCGTCAACCCGGCTGTTAGTTGAAAGGTTGGTTAGCCAACGTACACAGTATTTGATCGGTATTATTTATTAGTTAAACCACCAGTTCATACGAGCACAATACGACGGACATCAAATCATCATGGAATCGCGACATTATATAATAATTATTATCATTCAATACATTACAATATATTAAATAATTATTATTAAACTTTACTTCACTTTCAGATTCTTCAACAACTTCAACTTCGAAATTATATTTTTAATAAAATTCAAGATTAAGAAATACCACACCGCAAAACTGCCAAACCACAAATAAATGATCACCTGCTACTTGAATACACATTTACAAACATACACTAGGTGGTGACACCACCTACTCTACGTCAGTAAAGCACATTCAGGATAACCCGTATGCGGCATTTTATGAAAGTAAGTTGACATAAGGTACCACAAACCTCCGAAATCACACTAATTTTTACTGTTTTTCTACAACATATGGTGAATTTCGAACCCGAACGAACTGTATGTCGGTTATTCGTCTAGTTTAAACACAGTTCGGTATCGCGGTTATGCTGAGGAACTGAGAGCACAACATTTCAGGTACAAATGAACTGTTAAATATTGGTCAAGAACGATAAAACGGCGAAAATCGCGTTTTTTCGCGATTTTTTGTAAAATTTGGCTCATAACTCGAAAATGAAGGGGTATGTGGGGGGGGGGGGAGGGGGGGGTGGGTGTGTTCCATTCGGACGACCTATCATCTGGGTACAATGTGTCATACTCGGTTTGGCTGGATCCGGCTGGCACAATTTTTTATATTCAGTTTTTCAACTCAGATTTGACGATTTTCGTCAAAATAATTAACATTCAAAAAGTTTGAGCTGATGTCACATATCCAAAAAATTATCCAAAAACCACCGAATAGGGCCCAAAATGAGCGCAGTAAAGTCTAGTTTCATAATATGTTATCGGTTTAGTCATGCGAGCTTTCTATCGTTCAGGGCAGTCGTTTAAAGTTGCGTCGGCGCATGCATTTTGTGGCAAATGTGCAAATTTGTAAAAATTACTCCAAAAAACAATCATTTTCATCATTTTACTGGTTTATTCCATGCTACGTCAGTAAAGCACATTCAGGATAACCCGTATGCAGTATTTTATGAAAGTAAGTTGACATAAGGTACCACAAACCTCCGAAATCACACCAATTTTTACTGTTTTTCTACAACATATGGTGAATTTCGAACCCGAACGAACTGTATGTCGGTTATTCGTCTAGTTGACTTACAGTTCGGTATCGCGGTTATGCTGAGGAACTGAGAGCACAACATTTCAGGTACATATGAACTGTTAAATATTGGTCAAGAACGATAAAACGGCGAAAATCGCGTTTTTTCGCAATTTTTTGTAAAAATTGGCTCATAACTCGAAAATGAAGGGGTATGTGGGGGGGGTGGGTGTGTTCCATTCGGACGACCTATCATCTGGGTACAATGTGTCATACTCAGTTTGGCTGGATCCGGCGGGCACAATTTTTTATATTCACTTTTTCAACTCAGATTTGACGATTTTCGTCAAAATAATTAACATTCAAAAAGTTTGAGCTGATGTCACATATTTAAAAAATTATCCAAAAACCACCGAATAGGGCTCAAAATGAGCGCAGTGAAGTCTAGTTTCATAATATGTTATCGGTTTAGTCATGCGAGCTTTCTATCGTTCAGCGCAGTCGTTTAAAGTTGCGTCGTCGCAAGTTGAAAAATGGGCATGGTCAAAAATCTTAAAATCTCGATTTTTCTGAAAATAAGCGGTTTTGGGCCGAACGGTCTTACAGAAATGTTACACTACCCAGGGTGGTTCCAAAACGCTATAGAACTCAATTTTGATAAGAGGGGCCACAACTCCCATACAACCTGTAGATTCTCTCAGGCAACGCGTTTTAAGATTAATTATATTTTAGGTAGTTCGAAACTTACACTGGGTTCCTGGAACATCACTTTACTGTATGAATGAATAAATTGATTTTATCTTATTGCTCGTTTTCAAGCTAAAAATAACTTTTTTAGCTAAAAGTGGCCCTTCATTAAATCTATGTTTTATTGTCCCAATGTGAGCTTAGAAGCACTCCAAGTTTATTTCATCTTCAAAACAATAACATTTTTGAGGTGGTTTTTGTGTGGATCCATAATTCGCATCTGTGCAGGACAAAATGTTACAAACAGAATTTACTAATTTAGTTTGTCAGCACTATACGCTGTCATATTTTAGTAATATTTTGATGACCATGTTTTTTTTAATCAGAACTCATTCAGGATATCGCACTTTATGTCTGGCGCAAACCGAGATTACGGAAGAATTTTATACGGAATGGAGTCGCGGGTATCACGAGGCGAGTATCGCTATATCAGACCGTGAGAACAAAGTGGCGGCCGAGGCGGAAAAGATTGAAAAAGTTGGCTATTTTTAATTATTGCTCGAAAAAGTTTCTTATTTTTACTTATTACTTGAATAAGTTAACTGTTTTTAATTATTGCTCGAAAAAGTAGTGTTTGATTGTTCGTTCGTTTTAATTTAACGCTATTCATTTTTTAGTCAAGAGTCAAGTTCGTTCAGTTAATATTATTTGCAGAATTTAATTTTACTCGGCGCCACGGCTATTGAAGATAAACTGCAAGAAGGCGTGCCCGAGACGATAGCCGCATTAATAAAAGCCCGAATAAAGGTTTGTAATTGTAGGAAAACAACTGTTTGTATCTATTTTTTGTAAAGTTCAATCAGTATACAATTTTGATTGCCTGAGAGCTTTTCCATGGTTCCTTGTTTGTTGCTCAGAAAACTTTTTGGCATCCAATTTGGAATAAAAATTGATTTTGTTTAGCGCATTATTCGAAAAATGTTTTTTTCTGCAGGTCTGGGTTTTGACGGGCGACAAACGCGAGACCGCCATCAACATTGCGCATTCCTGTAATTTGCTCAGTCCAACTACAACCTTGTATATTGTCGGTCAGAAATCGTACGAAGTTGGTGATTTTTAGATAATTGAATAAAAATTAGGAAAACTTTTAACATTATTTCCATTCCAATCATCCATGTGAGCCGAGCCACCCGGACAACATTGAAGATTTGCATGCAAGTTTTTTGATGAAGACTTTATGCAATTTTTTGTTAACCATGCTATGATTAAACGCTGTTTTTTTACAGGAAGTGCGGGATTATCTGCTGCATCTCAAATCCATTCTCAATCACAATAAAGACGATGAGCCGACCGATAGCGCGCTGGTAATCGATGGAGATGTTGGTTGATATTGAATTTTTATCATGTTTACCGAAAACACCATTTTTGTGAAGTATTTTGTCACCTGTCTAGTCTAGTGCGTAGGACGCCGGCCTCGAAAACCGTCGGTCTTAAGTTCGAAACCTGACTTGAGACACAGATCCTGACGCGTTGCTCTGGGGTTTCTGCCATTGCCCGTCAGTTTATTCAACTCTCTGGCCGCTACAAAAAACCATTCTGATATGGTATTAGTGTGCCTTACGGCTTCAGTTAATGAAGAAGTCCAAGTAAAAAAAATGGACGTGAAACGTTGAAAAACACAATCTGATTATTTTGTCACCAACTGAAATGTAATTTCGCAACTTTGTTCGAGTGACATTCCATTCCAAGTAAGAAAGTCATTAGGTCGGGTGACAGCAAGAAAAAAAACAAAAAAAAATATTGATAATTTTTTAAATAAATTCCATATCGTCACTTCATTTTCCGATTTTTAGGCTCTAAAATACGCGTCAGTTGGTGAAAATCGGGCGTACTTCATTGACATGGCGACCTGCTGTAAAGTGGTGATCTGCTGTCGGGTGAGTCCGATGCAGAAGGCGGATGTGGTCGAGATGGTCAAGGTCAGCGTGCAGGCCATCACGCTGGCGATCGGCGATGGCGCCAATGATGTCGCCATGATTCAGGTTGGTATACCGTAAAGCCCTCTTAGTTGTTCATAAGATATAGATAGGGTAATCGTGGATTGGCAAGGAGTTTTGGTCATTTTTATTTTATTTTTTTACTCGGTGACACCGACCAAACTTGTTCCAGATGTTCAATTGGGAGTGTACAGTCACTCATTAAATGATTATAATGAGTAATGACTTGTATACCAATTCCTGAGTTAGCGACGAAAATTCAGTTTTTTGCGATTTTCTTGATTTCACTGCTTTCCCATCACTGAAATAAGTAACGAGTGAAATCGGACATGAAATATGGTATACTTTTTTAAGGCGGCCCATGTGGGTGTTGGCATCGTCGGGCTCGAGGGTCTGCAGGCCGCGTCCGTCTCTGATTACGCTATTGCACAGGTTAATGAAGCAATATAGATTGATTCACTGGCGGACGAGCCATTTCACCAGAGGGAGGGGAATTTCGTCAAAGAAGGGGGAATCGGCAGTTTTAAGGCCATTTCACCTACACCTTAGGCAACAAAGTACTCTTTCAAAAATCGCTAAAGAGGGGGGAATTCCACTTTTCCCTCCCATTCTCGTCCGCTAGTGGATTGATTAGGTTAGGAGAATAAATTCGAAATTCCGCCATGATAAGGTCGACAATACAACAACATTTAGTGCCAGTATCCTCTCAGTTTTTGGCATGCCGTCATAGACCGCTTACAAATTAAAATGGGAAGATCATGTCGTAACTTAACATCAAATGTTCCTCAGAAATGGGCAACTCGGAAGTTTGATATAAAAACTTTGGATTTTCTGTTCCATCTCAACTGTAAGCTTTTCCCCACCATATTTTTTTCTGAAGGTATACGTTATGAAAGGTACAAACATGTTTGTAGTTCCGTTTTCTGGCCAAACTGCTATTCGTGCACGGCGCCTGGTCGTACCATCGCACGGTCAAGGTCATCCTCTACAGCTTCTACAAGAACATTTGCCTTTATATTATTGAGGTGAGTCAATAGCGGACGAGAAGGGGTGGGAAAAATGGAACTCCCCCCTCTTTGGCATTTTCAAAAAAAGAATTTATTCCCTAAGGTGTAGATAAAATGGACTAAATACTGCTGATTCCCCCCTCTTTAGAACAATTCCCCTCCCTTTGGAGGTTTGTGCCGCCAGTGAGGTGAGTTGAACCTTCCAGATTTTTTTCATTATTAGAACACTGGCGGACGAGCCAAACGTCCAAAGGGAGGGGAGTTTCGTCAAAGAGGGGCATTTTTATCTACACCTTTCGGGACAATTTCCACTTTTTGGAAACGCCAAAGAGAGGGGGATTCCACTTTTCTCACCCCTTCTCGTCCGCTAGTGGACCTTCCAGATTTTTCTTCGTTAGTGGAATAATGTAAAATTTCAGATGTGATTGATCGAATGACTAATGGTGATAAGTCTAAGATTTTCTACCGTTGTTCTGTTACACAGTTTTCAGAGATGAAGTTATGCAATCACTTGAAAGCTACGTGACGTGAGTGACTGTTGAACGGAGTCGTGAGTCGACTGAAACTTGAAATCCAGATAGTATAATTTGAGATAACTTTTTTTCCGAATTGAAAAAAAAGTTAAATTAAGTATATAATGAATGTAATAATAGTGTTTTATTGAGTTTTGGCTTTCGTTTTTCAGCTGTGGTTTGCTATTTATTCGGCGTGGGCGGGTCAGCCTGTTTTCGAGCGCTGGACAATCGCCTGGTTCAACGTGGCCTTCACCGCATTTCCGCCCTTTGCGCTCGGTTGGTGCTGTTTTTTAATCTCTATATGATTTTTAAAACGTTTTTTAATATTCTGACATTAATCATTGATTATAGTTTGGAAAACTGAGTTATGTTTCAATGTTGTATTTCACATAAATCTAATATTTGACTGTTTTCATTGCAGGTTTATTCGACCGTAACGCTTCTGTAGATACAATGATGCAACACCCGCAACTTTATAAACTCTCACAAAAAACCGAACGGGCATTCGGATTGAAGGTTACTTGAAAAAATATAGATTTCATTAAGATTTATATAATCATTGTAACAGACGCTCGTCTCCATGTTATATATTTTAGCATATATACTTGACTGTTTATTTGTTTATCGATAGGTTTTCTTGTGAATTGAATTGGTGTTTCATAAAAAGCAAATAGATTCACCGTTTTTTGTTAAATAAACAACAATTAATTTTTGTAAGTTTGTCAGTTAAAATAAAATTATATAGTCCCATTCTCTATATTTACAGGTGTTCGCTGTCTGGATCGGCCAGTCAATATTCCACTCTATTGTGCTTTATTTCATGTCGTTGGGCATTTTAGTGAATGGTTAGATCGGATCAACTATTTCGGAAAATGTAGGCTTTCAATGAAACTGATCATCACGATTGTATCTAAGTCGTAAATTGCTGAATAAATCAGATTTTTTTTGGTTGACCATTCTTATGGATCATCATGTATTTTTTCGATCTGGTTGAACTTAAATAAATTTTGTTGTATGTTATTTGTTTTTTACTATGTTTATTGTCTGGTTTCAGATGTTGTATGGAAGGCGGGTCGAGCTGGTGGTTGGCTGGTTCTGGGCAACTTTATATATACGGTTGGTTGTTGATTGCTGTTGTTGTTGTTGTTTTGATTGTTGATGTTGTTGCTGTTGTTGTTTTGTTTATTTTGTTGTTTTTGTTATTGTTGTTGTTGCTGTTGTTGTTGTTCTTGTTGTTCTTGTTGTTACTGTTAATGCTATACCGACGTCTTTGATTACAGTACGTGGTCGTCGTGGTCTGTTTGAAGGCAGGTCTAGAAGTGGACACTTGGACCTGGGTTGGTGAATATTCTAACTCACTCACTCACTCACTCCCTCAATTACTCATTCACTCACTCACTCACTCACTCACTCACTCACTTACTGACTCATTCACGCACCGCCTCATGCACTCACTCACATCTGAACACTTGAACTGTTGATATTCTTCGCAAATAAATGTGAAATAAAGTTGAAGTTCCTATAACGAGATACCTTCATCGAGCTATACAAAGTGGAAGAAATATACGAGCGGAAGTTCACTTTATCACAGTTCAAGGATTCAAAGATAAATAAAAAAATCTGTGGTTTCTTTGCAGCCTGTCCACGTGGCGATATGGGGCAGTATATTATCGTGGTTCATATTTGTGCCCGTTTATGGCTCCATATGGCCCGTCGTAAATTTTGCTTCTGAATTCTCGGGCATGGGCACGATAATGTACAGCTCGGGTGCCTTCTGGTTCGGGCTGTTTCTGGTGCCGATCACGACGCTGATGGCTGATTTCGTGTACAAAGTGTTGGTTTTCCATTCACAATATGTAAATTAAAGAAATAAAAACAAGGAATTTTGTGTTTATAAAAAACCAAGCTTTATTGGAAAATATTTTGAGGTGAAACACGTAAAAAATGATTGGGCAAATTGTTTTATTTGAAATACTATGTTCCGATTTCAAGTGGGATTTGTTTTATTTTTTTATTTGTTAATAACATAGTTCTTTTAAAGATGATTCCTTTTTGTCGGCTGTTTACGGTGACATACGGAGAGAGGATTTGTTTTTCCGTAAAGTAAACTAAGTAACTGTAACGGACTGTATCCTAACGGTAACCATTCAAGTTGTGGTACAGTAACCAACTAGTAACCTAGTTCCTATCACTTGGACTTGACTAGTAGAAAGCGTGATCAATAGAAAAAACCTCAATGGTATGGTATTCCTGAGAGTGAAAACTGTTACAGAATTCGCCGAACATGCTTCAAGACGTTGGCTGATGAGATTAGGGAGCTGGAGTGCAAGGGCGATCAGATGCAACTGCTCACTCGACTCACCAGCCAACGGTTGGTGTTTACAAATAATTGGGTGTTTTAATCTATATAAAATAACTAAGAAGTTATCATTTATCATATTTGGTGGCGAAATTTTTTTTATAATTTCCATATTTTTTATATTTGATTAGAAGACTGAATTTGAATTCGCGTCTGATAAAGTTTTTGGAACGTTTTTTCATGCCAACTAGACACAATTATAAGATAATTCTCCTCTCCCAGTTCTCTCGAAGATTGTTTAACTTTACTTACCATCAAGTGTTTTTCAGATTTATTGACTTTTTTAAAAATAATAAAAAGAGTGGTCGAGCGCTGAAACGAATGAAAAAGTGGGATGTATTCAAATTCAGTTTCCGAATTAATTATAAAAGCTCTAAAAATGGTACAAATACTGTTAGAAACGCATGGTTCATCTGTAATATGTAGTCTGATTCACTGGCGGACGAGCTAAAATCCCAAAGGGAGGGGAATTTTTCCAAAGAGGGGGGAATTTGCAGTTTCTAGGCTATTTTACCTACACCTTAAGGAACAAACTAAACTTTTTGAAACTGCCAAAGAGGGGTGAATTCCACTTTTCCCACCCCTTCTCGTCCGCTAGTGGTCTGATTGGTTCTGGTTGGTAGTAGTAATTTTTATCATGTTTTATTTATAGAATAAACCTACTAACATAAAATAATTACTTTACTTGAGTTAACATGCAGTTCTGATGGTTGTTTGAGGCATTTGATATGATATACAACTCAACTTGATATTCCCATCTTGTTTTACGGTGTTGGTCTAACTGGTTCGGGGCCTTAATAACTTCGGGTGTCCCAAGTCCTGGGCTGGTACTTTGCTGAATCTCTGTTATAATAAGAATTCATGTGTTATCCTACGATACGTTTGTTCCTTATGTTATTCCAAAACTTTACTACGACTAGAAACAACGCGTTCGGAGGACTGGGTGTTTGATTGGCGTGGAACTTTCGTGTTTTTATTTTTTGCCAATTGAATTCCTAGTGAGTGAAATTATTTTTAGAACCCCTTATCCTTACCCTTATTGGTTTCACGTTTCAATCTCAGTTTGTAAATATCCTATATATGTTTTAATTCAAGGTCGAAATATGTTTGTGTTGTGGGCGTACCGACTACCGAGCACCGCACTTTCTCATTTCACTTACACTGACATTATTTTACCCAAGTTTACCATAAATTAAAAAGATCAAAATGATTTTAGTTTAAAAAAAGAACACTTTTAAATGTCCTTGTGATTCATCTTGTAAAGTTAATGTCGTTGAGTGAGTTTCTGTAAAGTGGAGTTCCCGTAAAAAGATTTCTGTGCACCGTTTGATTTGCTAATTTATTTCATGAAAAATATTGGGACCCAGATCTTCTGAAATGGCCAATGCGCAGAAAGCTTTGTTAATGAAGTTCTCTCGCAGCAATCATTATCGACTATAATAGGTATGCTGCTGACCCGGGAGCATATTTGTAAACTGTACCAGTTTTTTTGTCAGAATTCGTGCGACCCAACGACAGCTAATAACCGTTTGATTGTTTGTACGGCTTCGGCTTAGTTCCGAACACATACTGTACGTTAGTAAAGGAGATAGCCTAGCCTAACCTATTCGTGAATCCAAAACAAAAAAGTCGAACTTGGGATTTTGAAAAAAATAACCGGTACAGTTTCTAAATATGCTACGGTACGCGGTTGCCACAACCATATTTAAGCCATCGTTGTTAAATATCAGTTATTTATAGTTGTTCACTCCCGGTCGGGTTAGGGTATCTTCACTACACCTTAAATTTGGGTTTCTGTTATTTATGATTATGGTGGGATCATGACGATCATATTGGTTCGTTCGAAAGTTGTAATGTAAATATGGGTGTCCTTTTGTCTTGAGATGAGAGTAAGTTTTTTTGTAAACGAAAGTTTTCTACAACGATTTCCACTGAATAATGTGAATTTTGTGGTAAATATGTGATTCCACCGAGAGCGTTATTATATTATCATATATTGAAATCTGAAATGTATCTTCTTGCTTACACAAAAATAGTTAAGAACAAAAATGAGAGAAGGCCTAGTCTTTGTGTGTGTCAAATTGTTCTAAATGAAACAAATGAGTTCATTTCGCACAGTGACAGTTAACTTAGAGTATAAAGTTCTAAGTAATTTATGTTGTTTTTGCACTGAATATGTCACTCTGAACTTGAAAAGGGAGGGAGAATAAATACCATATTCATCTAGTTTATATTAACAATGGAGTTAAATAATAATAAAAATCACGTAACTTTCGTCACGTTAAAAAATGACGTATCACAAGTGATATTTTTGTCGTTCTATTGTCGTGGGTAATTAATTCATCACATCACCGATTTGAATGAATTTTGTTATTATTGTTGAATATTTTGTTTTATAGCCGTACATTCTGCTGTCACATTTTTCTCTAGTCTAGTTTTGGTATTTTCTAGAATACTTATTAGAATAGTTATTATTAGACATTTATGTGCTGTAGCTGTAGAAAATATTATTCGAGATTGTTCGTCCTTCGTCCTACATCCTCCGTAGAATATTATTTTTGGTATTATTCCAAATTGTTCTTTGTTTCAAGTTAAGAAACTTCAGACTTTTTAGCATAGATGTTGGTTATTTTTGATTCTTTTATCTCCCACTTGCTCCCGTCATCAACAATACCTGTTTCCCTCTGTGGCTATAGCCCAAAAGCTAACTGCATTTCAATCATGTTATTACGGTATGTATTTTATAATGCTGATGTTTTGTATTTCAGAAACTTATATCATATCATAAGCTTTTATTTTCTATGAAATTATCATAGACTAAGATTAACAGTATTTTTGCCCGGGGGTTTTCCTCTTTTAGACTAGTCCTATCCACTGGCGGACGAGCTAATCATCCAAAGGGAGGAGAATTTCATCAAAGAGGGGGGAATTGGCAGTTCACAGGTCATTTTACCTGCACCTTAGGGAACAAATTTTACGTTTTGAAAACCTCAAAGAGGGGGAATTCCGCTTTTCCCACCTCCTCTCGTCCGCTAGTGGTTCTATCGGATTCGCCATATTTACCGTGCTCTAATTATGCCCCCCCCCCTCACTTTCCGGTTTATGGGAAACTGGCGCTAACACAGTCAGACCCACTGCCCACTCTCCCCTAATTGGCGGATGAGCCAGATTTTCAGAAGGAGCGGGATTTCTTCAAAAAGTGGATAATGAACAGTTATTAGACCCTTTCACCTGCACCTGGAAGTCCACATTGCATTCTTTGAAACTGCCTAAGAGCGGTAACTTCACTTTCCCCCTTCTTCTCGTCCCCCTTTGCCCTCCCCAACCATCACCCACACGCCCAAATCTAAAAGGGGTCCCCTTGACCCTTAAACTGGCATAAAATGAACTGAGATAGTTTCAACTGGCATGAAATGTACTGACTTAATTTTTAATTGGCATCAACAGGCCGCACTCGCTTTGCAGGGTGGCCCAATTCCTGCGCAGTATGTCGAATCAGCCGACCGCATCGGCGGTGAGCAACGATCCGTCGGGCGTGGTGACGGCGACGGCGGTCAGCTACGTCGATGGCAGCGGTCATCTGTCGGTGACGGCCAACCCCTCCAACGGTCACTACAACAACAACATTAGCAACAACAACACCAACCACAACAACAACATCGGCAACAACAACAACAACAACAACACCAGTGTACAGTATCGTCAGTCGAACGATCAGTTTACGACGTCGATGAGAACTCACCATGAATTGGGGTTGGCCGCCGAGAATCCGTCGTACGTACCGACCGGCTCCAGTCCGTCCGCGTTCAAAAACAGACAACAACAACAACAACAACAACAACAGCGGCAGCCACGAGCGCCGTTGGCCACGATATCGTCGACGAATACCAGCGTGGAGACGGCTGAGCGATCGGCGTCCGTGTCGCCGACCAGCCCATCGCAGGTCGATGTGGACCGATCTCAACAAGAACAACAACATTCTCAACAACAACAACAACAACCGTACGAGAAAGTGGTGCTCAACCAAGTCGGCGCTGACAGGCAGCAGCAACAGTTAGTGGCGGATGGTCGTGTTCGTGGAAATGGCAAGGCCAATGGCGTGTGGCGGGAGAGCGTGATCTGAGTGTGGCGGTGGTGGATAGTGAAAAATGGGTAGAAATCCGTTTTCCTAAAGGTTTCAGTACATAAGACTTCTGAAATTCTGCGGATGAATTAACAGGAGGACTCGTACGCATATGAAAACATCCTTAAAAAACATCACTTCGATAGCCAATAAATTGAAAATTCGTAGAGGTTTGGCAGAAAAAGCTATGTTTGCTTATGCTTGTATCGCGCTCTCTTGCTTATGCTTGTATCGCTATCGGCCCTCAATTGTCTATCCTATTTCTTGTCCGGTAAGCTGGATCGATGATGCCAGTTTTCCTGTTGAGACCTAACAAACTTGGACACAGTACGGCCGCGAAGCGTACCTCACCGCACCTTTGCGCCAGGAGGTACATAACCCAGATCAAAACGTTCACTCGCATCGCTCTGCGTACATCGTTCAAATCAAAGTGCGGTGTACGCGAACAGCACAAGTATGAACCTTGGCCTTGGGTGCAAATGAACTTTTCGTGAAGTAAATATATGGGATACGTGTGCTGACCAAGTGCGGTGCGGTACACTGCGCGGTGCGCAACCGTAATATGGTTGGAACTTTTCGATATGTTATCACTGAAATCGGGAGACCGGGCATCTCCGATTCAGACCCGCATTTTGATGACATTTACTATTGATAAATTTAATTGTAATAAAGTATTGAAATTGAAATTATTGCTATTTGGTGCTGTACTCCATTCCCATAGATATTTTTTACACTGTTTTGGTCTCTTTTGTCTCTTATCTATTTTGCGTCTATTGCACTTCGCACATCGCACTATACTGCATGTGATGTCATGTATATTCCGTTGGGGGAGATTTGCTTGATTTGTTGTACAACCTTTATAATGCAGGAATATGAAATTTTCTAAAAAGTTAATCAAGCAAGATAAACAAGATTTTTTTTGTTGGATGGGGATTTTACAAAAACATGAAAAGTTTATCCCTAAGATGAATGTCAAGAGTGGTTTCGAAGACAGAGAGATGAAAATCGAAATCATGTCCAAAGGGAATTTCTTCTAACTTCGGTTAGTGGTTTACTTCTACTACGACTGTACGTATGGTCTCAACAATTCTTTATGAAAATCGACGTTAAAAAGTGAAGAAATCCTCCTAGATAAGGCGAAAAATCACCACGTGCGATTTTGTGATTTGATTTCACCACACCATCACTGAATGTTGTTTGTGATACGTTTCGTTTCACTGCACTGCATGATTAAAATATTTATTTTTATCACTTGTTTAATTTAATACTCAATACCTGGTCACTCGACTATGTATCCTCTTCAAATTTGTGAAGCAGGGTTCGATGATAAATATTCATAAACTGAAATATTCTGTGGTAACAGGAAATTGTTATCAAAGAATATGTATGAACTGAGGTTCGAATATTTCGCGACAGTTTTCTGGGACATTGTAATCTAGCGATAATTCAAAAATGCTGTTAGATAGTATGACAAGGTTATATTTATTTTGTGTGCAGTTGATATTCCCATTTTATTGAGTGTAGCGGCTTTCTTGATTTATTAAATTTAGGCAGTTATATGATTTTTCACTTTCACCAATTTTGTACAAAATATTGCAATTGTGATTTAGCATGTGGTTTATTAATCTTGGCGTCGTTTTACGTTGCCTTGTGATATTGCATCTGTGATTTTTACGAGTATAGTTTTGTTGTTTTGTGAATGTGCCAAAAGTCCCAGTTTTTGTCAAATAGCTCGATTTTTTTGTACTAGTTATAGCTTGGTCAAGGTATCTTGTTACTAAATAATTTCCTGAAAACCTTATACTGACAGTTAATAAGTTGGGCATGTTCAATAATGTGTTATACAAATGTAATGCGAAAAGCTGAAATTTTTTAATAAATTTGAACGCGCGCCGAAATTTGAATGCGCGCTAAAAAAATTACGGAAAAAATTTGGAGTAACGAGAAACTGTGACCAGACTTTATGAGTTCGTTAGTCGAAACAGAATATCAGATACTTTAATTAAAACAGTCATAAAAGGTCGAACTACTGGTTTTTTGCTTGCCCATTTTCAGAGCTTATAATGTTGTTTTGTACAAGGTGTTGTTGTATTTGATGATATGATTATTAACTGAATTTGATTATTTTGTGGTGCAATTAATGCTTTGATCAATTTTATGTTGCCTATTTATTAATCCTGAACAGTAAATCGAGATTTGAAAAAAATCTGAAATGTGGTTATTTAACTTAGCTGAATTATATTTCCAGGCTTATTAAGTTTCTAATCGTTGTTTAATATAAGATTAATAATAGCTCAGCTACTCAGTCATCAAGTGTTTTTCTTATATGTAGAATAATGTCCTTTCTATTTTTCTTAAAATTTTTCAGTGGATGCAAACCTTTTTTTGGTGGATACAAAACACAAAATTTATGATTGTTTTGAGCTCTGTTAAACGAAACCTTTTTAAGTGTTAGATTTAGTATTTAATACTGGTGATTTAGTCCGTGTCTTGTGTGCGCCTAATTGGTAAGTGTATAGAAGTAGTTCTTCATTATTATTTGTGTCCTAATTATTTAATTAACCTAATTAAGTAAGAAATTACTATATTTGCCCTGTAAGTTTTATGAAAAACAAAAAAGTGCAAATTTATAATGACACAAATAGCAAGGTTGAGCTATAAATATAGTAGCTGGTTGGTTGTTATGTAGTTATTGATTCTGTTGTCTACACATGCACTACACCGAGATTTACAGATCAACTCAACTCACTAAAAAATAATTTGTAAATCACACTTAATTAAAAACTTATTTTTTCCTGCCATAATTTTCACACTCAAATTAAACCTAATTTTTCCTGTCATAATTTTCACAAAATCACACTCAAATTAAATCTAATTTTTTCCTGTCAAAATTTTCTTATTTGTAAATTACACTCGAATTGAATCTAATTTTTTCCTGTCATAATTTTCACAAAAGTTAACGCTTTGCTAACCGTCACCGACGCCCTCTCCTGTTGCTAGTTGCCACTCGTTGCAAAGCTTAAAGCGAAAGCTTTTTCAACATCGTCTTCTGCGGGTCAAATAAAAATAAGAAAAAATTGTATTCTCGAAAAAGCAAAAGACCACTAATCTTGTTTCACAAGTTATATCATATTTAGTATCCCTCTTCGAGCCCTTGTTTTAATAGGCTGTGAACTATGCAATATGTATATATCTTATGTCAAAAAAGCTATAAAAAATTATAGTGAAATTAGTCAAGTCATGTCAGATATTTTTTGCATGTGTGTGATTTTTGCACTTTTCATTTGGCATGTAATCACAAAAAAAGCACGTTAACCGAAGGATTTATTATGATTGTGGTCTTGTCGTTGTGAAACTACTATTCTTTTGCGTTTACAAAATGTCATCTTGTAGAATTCGAATAAAGAAATCCCAATAGACTTAATAGACCGATACTCAGTCCTTAATGCTTGTACTACAGAATGTCTGTGTTGACCACAATACTCGTTTAGTTACATATTGACTTGATAAGTTAAAAATTACGATGGAGTTGGAAGTTTTTTTCAATGAAAGTTAGGAGTTGGAAGTTACACGTGTAGGAACAAGGAAAGTATGTGGCCGTTATCATATGAATTCTTTTGGCCGTGTTGTTTGGTTGTTTGTTGGGTTTTGTCGCTGTTTATTTGTTCGCTCCCGTTTGAAACTTATTTGGCCTTAACTTCATAGAAATTGCTCTAAAAAGTAATGATACGGTCATCTTATAGGTATTCTAAAAGTTTTTGAAATTGTGGAACTAAACATTCATATTTAGTTAGGGAGTTTAGTCAAGATAATCCCTCTGTAAAAAAGAAACCGTTGTAACTAAATATATTTTTACCTCATCGCGGGGGTAATGCATGGCATATTTTCATGTGGCAATACTGGTGTTATAAGAATGAAAATAAATAAATTTTAAGTGAAATTAGTTGTGCTGTTTACGTATGTTTTTGTTCTAAACTCTGTATATTTTGCATTGGAAAGTTGTACAACAATGTAATCAAACTTAGTCTCACAATCGATTGGGAGTGCTATCTACCTTTTATCAGCCCTGGTTACAACCATCCATTCAAACCAGAACCATCAAGTACCCACAATAACACCAGTATCGCCGTCGCACTCTTGTGTCTATCCACCTCACGTCGAAAGGAATCATTGACGAAATTTTAATAATTTTTTTTATTTTATATCGTTTTATTTTAAATAAATTTGTTGCGCCCGTGTTGCAGACTATCGGAAACGGCTCGTCTGTTGCGCAACGTAACCAGACGCACGTCGCAACCGGCGTTCGCGCAACACTCGACCAATAATAATCAGCAGATGGAGTCACGTTGGTGCGAGTGAGTGAGTGAGTGAGTGAGTCAGTGAGTGAGTGATGTAAGTGCGTGAGTGAGTGAGTGAAAGAGTAAATGAGTGAGTGATGTAAGTGCGTGAGTGAGTGAGTGAGTAAGTAAGTGACTGAGTAAATAAGTGTTATGAGTGGTGTGAGTTGAAATGAGTAAATGTGTGAGTGATGTGATGTGAGCGAGCAAATGAGTGAAGAGTGAGTAAGTTACTCGAGTTGAATCAAGAGAGTAGGAAGGATGTTTGAGTCTCGCCAAGCCTTGACTTTGATAACCAAATGTTTCATTGTAGACGGTTTCGCCTTTTCTCAAGAGGAACATGGGGCCATATCGCAGGGTGAGCTCGTACGAGTCTACGACTCTTCACAACCAAAGCCCGAGGGCAGATAAGACTTCCATTATATAGCACCCGTATTTCATTATAACAAATGAATAAGATTTTTCCCAGTCATGATGTGTACATGTAGTGATCACTAACGAACGAAACGAAACGAAACGAAACTTTTGAGTTTCGTTTCGATCCAATCGAAACAAAACTTTTCTGCTTCGTTTCGATTCAATCGAAACGAAATTTCCGTGTTTCGTTTCGTTAGCTACCGAAACGAAAAAAGTTTCGTTAAGGGTTTCGTTAAGGCCTCGAATGATTTAATTTAATAATATCGACGAAGAAAATTTCAAAATAAATTCAAATTTAAAATTCAAATAAATGAGGGTATGAGTAAACCTGGTAGGAACAAATCTCACTTATTTTTCATTTATCGGGAGCTGTGAGTCTGTGATTATCTGAATAAGTGAAGGAGTGAGTGAGTGAGTGATGGAGTGAGTGATGGAGTAAGTGATTGAGTGAGTGAGTAAATGATTCAATGAGTGAGTGAGTTAGTGATTCAATGATTGAGCAAGTAGGTAAGTGAGTGAGTGAGATTTTTCTACCAAGTTTACTCATACCTTAATTTATTTGAATTTGAATTTATTTTTAAATTTTTTTTTGCCGATATTATTAAATTAAATCATTGGAGACCTTATCGAAACGCTTAACGAAACGTTCAAATTTCGTTAGTGCGAACCGAAACGAAAACACAACCGAAACTTTTCGATTCGATAGCTAACGAAACGAATATTAAAAAAATTCGTTTCGAATACTCCGAAACGAAACAGCGTATTTCGGTAGGAAGTTTCGTTTCGACAGTTTCGTTTAGGTCAGTTTCGTTAGTGAACTCTATGTACATGCCTATGTCACTTCATGCCGGGAAATTGTCTTACGACAAAAAAATTTGTCTCAGATTCGGGACAAAATTCGGATTCGATAGTTTTCGACGTCAAACGTGCTAAATTTACTACATACTTCAATTTTATAATTTTTACAAGAATAATAGAACCGAATTTATTTTTTATAAACATGAAATTAAACATTGCAATCAAAACATTTTTGAAAAACATTTAAGAAAGTATTCAATAGGCAGGGAATGAAAATAATAAAATTTATGCGTGGTAAAAATCTTATTCACTGGAAATCCGTCGGTCGTAATCCGGATTTGGTTTTTCTCATAATGAATTACGGAGGCTATACATGTGTTTCTGTGAACTAAAATCATTCCTGCCTCGAAATTTTGCGTATTTTAGGAATTGTGCTGTGGATACTTAGGATTGGGAAATTTTAATCATAGTTTATTTTTACAAGACGAATTTGAAGTGGTAAAATTAAAAAAAACTAAGGCATAATTCAACAAAATACCATGCTGCCCTACATATGTATGTATATCTCTATCGAACCATATTATCGTCCGACACTTGATATCCGGAAAATGGCAACCTAAAGTAGCCCATAATGATGAATAGCGATTGACTAAGAGTACAGATTTTTTTTATTACTTTCGTATTTTAGGGACCATATTTCTCGTCTCATACAGCGATAAAGCCTCGAAATAGTTTCATTTATTTATTTGTTATATAGTTGGAAATTTAATTTATTAAGTTTATATTCATTTTACTTTAGGCGATCATTGCTCTCCCCCGGTATTCATTTCATTGCGAATTTTCTTGTATATAGTTCATTCAACGATAACTGCCATCAACGTGATGTCTAGTAAACTTAATTCCATGCATAGATTTATCGGCAGAATTTTTTTATTATCCAATAAATATTGATTAGAATGGTCTGTAAAACGCTAAGAACGGTACTAAAAAGTAAAAGTTTTCTCCACAATTTCCCTTTCAATTCAACTTTTTATCACCTTTCAACTGTTTCATCTAACGTTTGTATGAAACTACTCTGGGAAACGTTTACAAAATGGCAGTATTTGTTGATTGAACTATAATATTTATGATGTCAAAGTTTTATCTGGTCGGGTCATTTCTACTTCGACTTTGGAACAAATTTTTCTCTCCCACTGGCATTTCTGCACATTTCTCTCGACTTTTTTTATTTTTGTTAATTTATATTTATAATTAAACATTTATTGTTCTCCTTGCCTTTTTTACTTTTTATGGGCTTACACTTATTAAAAATTGAAATTCAGTCATGTTTCAGGTTTCAAACTGACTTATTTATAACCTGGTCGAGGTTTCTGTTACTTATGTTTTGAAACTTTTGAGGAATGCATGAAGTTTTTTACTGAAACTTCATCATAACATTTACACGTGCCCCAAAAATTTGGTGTGTACAAGTTTACACGAATGTAACAATAAACTTCAAACAAATTATATTTCCTGGTTCATCACGTTTTTCGAGACCGTATTACACAATTCGATGCTACTGATTTATATAAAAATTCCTTTTTTAAATTGCTTATTAATTTACTACCCTGTTTCACACTCATTATTAAGTCTGTGATGCAATGACTGCTAATTATTTACATTTATCATCTTGGTTAATTGTGTATACCATTTTTTCATTCATAATCGAGTTCATATCTATGCTGTTTTCCGAAATATATGGAATAACTAGGATATTATTTGTCGTTTACTAATTACCTTATACCAGTTTCGAATGATTAACATGGCATTCCGTTAAACATACTGTATGTAGCTGCGATGCGTTGCGTCATAGTCCACTTTGATATTTAATATTTATTTCAATAATATTATGTATTTGTATTTATTATTTTAATTTCAGATCCTTTATGTTGAAATATAGTTTTATTTTCCTGTCGATAATTTCTGTTTTTGTTCTGCCTGTTGTTGGTCTGCTGCT
>OZ038442.1:32313443-32316002 GCA_964036265.1 Daptonema setosum
CGAAATTTCGAAATCGTTTCGAAGTCTTCCAAGCCGAACGACAGCCACCCCGCCTACATAGAGGGGAATCTTTCCAAAGAGAGGGGAATTGACAAAAGTTGGGCCATTTAAGATACTGAAACGGTTTTAGAACACGAATTCTACTTTTGGAAACCATCAAAGAAGGGGAATCTCATTTTTCCTTTCATTATCTTCTGATAGTGACCCCGCCGATAGGATTAGTCGCTAAGAAACAGTTCACGTTTCATGAACTTAGCACAATATTTATATACGGTTTAGACTTGTGATGCGTGTGTCATGTCAAGCACACACCACGCGGTGAAGTCAACCTAACGACTTCGAAATGATTTCGAAATCATTCCGGAATGGACCGAAACGAAATGAAGAAATTTCGTTTCGAAATCGTTCGAATCGAAATCTCAGATATTGATTTCGGAATCATTCCGGAATGACATTTGAAAATTTCGTTTCGTTTCGTTTCGTTCGATAGCGATCACTGGGTCCTGACAACACATTTTCTTCATACGTAAAAACTGTAATAACTAATTGTTGTGCAAGAATTAATTCACATACATATGAGACTAATAAAACATTATAAAAACCCAGAACAAGGAAAACAAACGAATAAAACAAACAGATTGTGTGAGTAATCACGATGATAAATAAAAGAATAAAAAGCACGTTGGTTTGGAAAATAATTTTAGAAAAAAACTTGAATATCAAGAAAATATTGAGATTCAATGATGCGTTAAAACTCAAAACGTTTGCCGTTTCTTGAACGACGCATGGAGAAGGAAAGGCTTACATATGAAACTTTTTCGTTTGCTGAGTCCAATAGTTTCATAAGTTGGTACTCATGCATATACTTACAAACAAGACCTGTAAAACGTATTATTACAAGTATCGTTGAATGGCACGCAGAAGATTATTTACAGTCAATTCAACATTTCTTGGCTTCGGGTATCCAATGTCCGAGACTGTCGATGTCATCATCGATGCGTTCACATCGGTGTTGATGGCGCGTGCTCCGGTCGGTGGTGCACACGTACTCCACAGTGGCTGCAGACGTGCACTTATTTTCTCACTCACACACTCACTCACTCACTCACACACTCACTCACTCACTCACTCACTCACACACTCACTCACTCACTCACTCACTCACTCACTCACTCACTCACTCACTCACACACTCACTCACTCACTCACTCACACACTCACTCACTCACTCACTCACTCACTCACTCACTCACTCACACACTCACTCACTCACTCACTCACTCACACACTCATTCACTCTCCAACTCGAGTTGCATACATTCAACATTACTGACAAAGTGAAATACATGAATATTAGACAGAATGCCAAAGCACACACTCATTGGATCACCTATCCACTCTCTACATAACTCACTCACTCATCCACTCACTCGTCACTTGTTCACCAGTTCACTCCCTCACTCATCCGCTTACTCATCCGCTCACTCACACACTCGCTCATTATCCACTCAATTATCCACTAATTTACTCGTTCACGCACTCACCCACTCACCCACTCCACTCATCCATTCACTCACTCCTTCACTCACTAGGTTACACACTAAGCATAAATGGCTACGAATTCAACAGAGCCTATCGTACATGGAGTGAAAGAGCGGCCTGTTCCGATTGCTTATTGATGAGGACATCACCCACTCACTCACTCACTCACTCATTCACTCACTCACTCACTCACTCACTCACTCACTCACTCACTCACTCACTCACTCACTCACTCACTCACTCACTCACTCACTCACTCACTCACTCACTCACTCACTCACTCACTCACTCACTCACTCACTCACTCACTCACGCATTCTCTGACAGACTGACTGACTGACTGACTCACTGACTCACTCACTCACTCACTCACTCACCGCCGTATTTCACATAATCGGCCGGCAGTATGGCAGTATGTGTTCTGCTGGATTGATCTGCAACGATTCCCGATCGATGTCACCGAGTTCATCCAACTTACAGGCACTGCAGATGCAACGGTTGCCGACACACGGGGAGGTCGCTTTACCCTCTCTTCCGTATTTTCCGTTGACTGAAAAAAGAATTATTATTAAAACAACGTCAATCATATACGAGTGGTTTTGCTAAATTTAAAAAAAAAACTAATGAAAATGACTTCATCATATACAGGGTGGTCGAAAACTTTATGTACACTTTTTGGCCGTCTTTTTCGAGCGTGTAAAATTATTAATTAGTAACGGGACAGTAATGGTCTGACTGGGAATTACCTGAACTTTTCAATAAAGTCATCTGTTTTTCTCTCAGTTCAGTATTTCACGAGTTATACACCCGAACGTACAAAAACACATTTTCATACTTTTTACGCTTTTTCCCCCTTACTCACTTTTTAATTCATGTGTTATTCATATTGACTGTGATATTTCAGCGTAACTGTTACAAATAAAATAGAAAAATGCTAACTAGTAATTCACGCTACTTCAGATTACCCAGATCAGGCAAGACCGTCAAAACAGGAAACATCAGCGTCAAATGCGATAT
>OZ038442.1:32321202-32401202 GCA_964036265.1 Daptonema setosum
GGCAGCATGGTATTTTGTTGAATTATGCCTTAGTTTTTTTTTACTTTACCACTTCAAATTCGTCTTGATAAAACAAACTATGATTAAAATTTCCCAATCAAAGTTTCCACAGCAGAATTCATAAAATACCCAAAAATTCGAGGCAGGAATGATTTTAGTTCACAGAAACACATGTATAAAGGAAGTCTTATCTGCCCTCCGGCTTGGGTTGTGAAGAATCGTAGACACGTACGAGCTCACCCTGTGATATGGCCCCATGTTCCTCTTGAGAAAAGGCGAAACCGTCTACAATGAAACATTTGGTTATCACAACTCAAGTAACTTGCTCACTCCTCACTCATTTGCTCGCTCACACCACATCACTCACTCATTTACTCATTTTAACTCACACCACTCATAACACTTATTAACTCAGTCACTTACTCACTCACTCACTTTCATCACTCACTCACTTACTCATCTCACTCACTTCACATCACATTTATCAACTCAACTTAACTTACTCACTCACGCACTTACATCACTCACTCACATCACATCACTCACTCATTCACTCCCTCACGCACTTACATTACATCACTCACTCACTCACTCATTCACTCATTCACTCACTCACACCAACGTGACTCCATCTGCTGATTATTATTGGTCGAGTGTTGCGCGAACGCCGGTTGCGACGTGCGTCTGGTTACGTTGCGCAACAGACGAGCCGTTTCCGATAGTCTGCAACACGGGCGCAACAAATTTATTCAAAATAAAAATAAATAAATAATTAAAATAAAATTTCGTCAATGATTGATTTCGACGTGAGGTGGATAGACACAAAAGAGTGCGACGGCGATACTGGTGTTATTGTGGGTACTTGATGATTCTGGTTTAAATGGATGGTTGTAACCAGGGCCGATAAAAGGTAGATAGCACTCCCAATCGATTATGAGACTAAATTTGAATATTTGACATTGTTGTACAACTTTTCCATGCAAAAAATACAGAGTTTGTAACAAAAACATACGTAAACAACACAACTTATTTCAATCAACATTTATCTATTTTCTTATAACACCAGTATTGCCACATGAAAATATGCCATGCATTACCCCTGCGATGAGGTAAAAAAATATATATTAACAACGGTTTCACTTTTACAGAGGGATTATTTCGATTAAACTCCTTATACTAAATATGTATGGCTAGTTCCACAATTTCACAAACTTTTAGAATACCTATATAACATGAACGTATTCAATGGTTTTTATTTTTAGAGCACTTTCTACGAAATTACGATCAAATAAGTTTCAAACGGGAGCGGACAAATTAACAGCGACCAAACCCAGCAGAAATTACGACAAAAAGATACAAACAACCAAACAACACAGTTGAAAGAAGTCATATGATAATGACCACATACTCACCTTGTTCCTACACGTGTAACTTCCAACTCCTAACTTTCATTAGAAAAACTTCCAACTCCATCCTAAATTTTTAAACTTATCAAGTCAATATGTAACTACTCGAGTATTGTGGTCAACACAAACATTCTGTAGTACGAAGCATTAAGGACTGATTATCGGTCTATTAAAGACTATTGGGACTTCTTTATTCGAATTATACACGATGACATTTTGTAAACGCAAAGGAATAGTAGTTTCACAACGACCAAGACCACAATCATAATAAATACTTCGGTTAACGTGCTTTTTTGTGATTACATGCCAAAAGGAGTGCAAAAATCACACACATGCAAAAAATATCTGACACGACTTGAAAATTTCACTCAAATTTTTTATGGCTTTTTTGACATAGATATATATTGCATAGTTCACAGCCTATTAAAACAAGGGCTCGAAGATGGATACTAAATATGATATAACTTTTTAGATGAAACAAAAATTGTGGTATTTTTTTCATAGAATAATATTTGTGGAATACAATTTTTTATTTTTTTTATTTGACTCGCAGAAGACAATGTTGAAAAAGCGGTCGATTCAATTTTAGCTTTGCAACGAGTGGCAACAGGAAGGGCGTTGGTTACGGTTAGCAAAGCGTTAACTTTTGTGAAAATTATGACAGGAAAAAATTAGATTTAATTTCCGTGTGATTTACAAAAGTAGAAATTATGACAGGAAAAAATAAGTTTTTAATTGAGTGTGATTTACAAATTATTTTTTAGTGAGTTGAGTTGATCTGTAAATTTCGGTGTAGTGCATGTGTAGACAACAGAATCAATAACTACAAAACAACCAACCAGCTACTATATTTATAGCTCAACCTTGCTATTTGTGTCATTATATACTAGCACTTTTTTGTTTTTCATAAAACTTACAGGGCAAATATAGTGATTTCTTACTTAATTAGGTTAATTAATCAATTAGGACACAAATAATAATGACGAACTACTTCTATACACTTACCAATTAGGCGCACACAAGACACGGACTAAATCACCAGTAATAAATACTAAATCTAACACTTAAAAAGGTTTCGTTCAACAGGGCTCAAAGCAATCATAAATTAAAAATTTTGTATCATCTGAAAAATTTTAAGAAAAATAGAAAGGACATTATTCTACATATAAGAAAAACACTGGATGACTGAGTAGCTGAGCCATTATTAATCTTATATTAAACAACGATTAGAAACTTGATAAGCCTTGAAATATAATTCAGCTAAGTTAAATAACCACAATTCAGATTTTTTTTCAAATCTCGATTTACTGTTCAGGATGAATAAATAGGCAACACAAAATTGATCAAAGCATTAATTGCACCACACAATAATCAAATTCAGTTAATAATCATATCTTCAAATACAACAACACTACTACGAAACAACATTATAAGCTCTGAAAATGGGCAAGCAAAAAACCAGTAGTTCGACCTTTTATGACTGTTTTAATTAAAGTATGCTGATATTCTGTTTCGACTAACGAACTCTTAACTAGTACAAAAAATCGAACTATTTTAAAAAATTGGGACGTTTGGCACATTCACAAAACAACAAAACTATACTCGTAAAAATCACAGATGCAATATCACAAGGCAACGCAAAACGACGCCAAGATTAATAAACCGCATGCTAAATCACAATTGCAATATTTTGTACAAAATTGGTAAAAGTGAAAAATCATATAACTGCCGAAATTTAATAAATCAAGAAAGCCGCTACACTCAATAAAATGGGAATATCAATTGCACACAAAATAAATTTAACCTTGTCATACTATGTATCTAACAGCATTTTAGAATTATCGTTAGATGACAATGTCCCAGAAAACTGTCGCGAAATATTCGAACCTCAGTTCATACATATTCTTTGATAACAATCTCCTGTTACCACAGAATATTTCAGTTTATGAATGTTAAGGTATGATGATGAAAATAAATTAATCATCGAACCCTGCTTCACAAATTTGAAGAGGATACATAGTCGAGTGACCAGGTATTGAGTATTAAATTAAGTGATAAAAATAAATATTTTAATCATGCAGTGCAGTGAAACGAAACATATCACAAACAACATTCAGTGATGGGGTGGTGAAATCAAATCACAAAATCGCACGTGGAGATTTTCCGCCTTTTCTAGGAGGAGGATTACTTCACTTTTTAACGTCTATTTTCATAAAGAATTGTTGAGCCCATACGTACAGTCGTAGAAAAAGTAGATCACTAACCGAAGTTAGAAGAAATTCCCCTTGGACATGATTTCGATTTTCATCTCTCTGTCTTCAAAACCACTCTTGACATGCATCTTAGCGATAAACTTTTTATGTTTTTGTAAAATCCCCATCCAACAAAAAAATCTTGATTATCTTGGTTGATTATCTTGTTAGAAAATTTCATATTTGTGCATTATAAAGGTTGTACAACAAATCAAGCAAATCTCCCCCAACGGAATATACATGACATCACAGTGCACATGCAGTATAGTGCGAGTGCAATAGACGCAAAATAGATAGAGACAAAAGAGACCAAAACAGTGTAAAAAATATCTATGGGAATGGAGTACAGCACCAAATAACAATAATTTCAATTTCAACACTTTATTACAATTAAATTTATCAATAATAAATGTCATCAAAACTCGGGTCTGAATCGGAGATGCCCGGTCTCCCGATTTCTATGATAACAAATCGAAAAGTTCCAACCATTTTATAGTTGCGCACCGCGCAGTGTACCGCACCGCACTCGGTCTGCACACGTATCCCGTATATTTATATCACGAACAGTTCATTTACACGCAATGTTCATACTTGTGTTGTTCGCCTACACCGCACTTTGATTTGAATGATGCACGCGCACGCGAGTGAACGTTTCGATCTGGGTTATGTACCTCCTGGTGCAAAGGTGCGGTGAGGTACGCTTCGCGGCCGTACTGTGTCCAAGTTTGTAAGGTCTCAACATGGAAACTGGCATCACCGATCCAGCTTACCGGACAAGAAATAGAATAGATAATTGAGGGCCACGGTGCCAGAGAGCGCGATACAAGCATAAGCAAACATAGCTTTTTCTGCCAAACCTCTACGAAATTTCAGTTTATTGACTATCGAAGTGCTGTTTTTTTCCGAAGGATGTTTTCATATTCGTACCAGTCCTCCTGTAAAATTCATCCGCAGACTTTTGGAAGCCTTGTGTACTAAAGCCTTGAGACAAAAACTGCCATTTTTCACTATCCGCCACCGCCACACTCAGATCACGCTCTCCCGCCACACGCCATTGGCCTTGCCATTTCCACGAACACGACCATCCGCCACTAACTGTTGCTGCTGCCTGTCCGCGCCGACTTGGTTGAGCACCACATTCTCGTACGGTTGTTGTTGTTGTTGTTGTTGTTGATACTGTTGTTGTTGTTGCTGTTGAGATCGGTCCACATCGACCTGCGATGGGCTGGTCGGCGACACGGACGCCGATCGCTCGGCCGTCTCCACACTCGTATTCGTCGACGATATCGTGGCCAACGGCGCTCGCTGCGGCCGCTGTTGTTGTTGTTGTTGTTGTTGTTGTTGTTGTTGTTGTTGTCTGTTTTTAGACGCGGACGGACTGGAGCCGGTCGGTACATACGACGGATTCTCGGCGGCCAACCCCAATTCATGGTGAGTTCTCATCGACGTCGTGAACTGATCGTTCGACTGACGATATTGTACACTGGTGTTGTTGTTGTTGTTGTTATTGTTGTTGCCGATGTTGTTGTTGTGGTTGGTGTTGTTGTTGCTAATGTTGTTGTTGTAGTGACCGTTGGAGGGGTTGGCCGTCACCGACAGATGACCGCTGCCATCGACGTAGCTGACCGCCGTCGCCGTCACCACGCCCGACGGATCGTTGCTCACCGCCGATGCGGTCGGCTGATTCGACATACTGCGCAGGAATTGGGCCACCCTGCAAAGCGAGTGCGGCGGGTTGATGCCAGTTTAATCTTAGCTAATCTCATGCCAGTTTAAGGAAGGACCCCTTTTAATGTGGACGTGTGCACTGGCGGCTGGGGGGGGGGGGGGGGGGGGGGGAGTTGGCGAAGATGCCACATGCCACTGTCAAACAGGGAGTAATTGGCAGTTTTCAGGTCATTTTACCTACACCGTGTGGAACAAATTCTACTTATTGAATCTGCCCCAGATTGTGCCCTCCCCAACACCACAACGCCCACTTTCTTTGTCCGCTAGTGGGCGTGTTGGTTGGGGAGGGCACAGGAAGACGAAAAGAAAGGGGGAAAGGAAAGTCCGCGCTTAACAGGCAGTTTCAAATAATGCAGTGTGGACTTTAAGGTGCAGGTGAAATTGGTCTAATAACTGTCGATTACCCCGTTTGGAGGAAATCCTTTTGAAAATCTGGCTCATCCGCTAGTGGGGGGAGAGGGGGCTGTGGGTCTGGCAGTGAAAAAGTGAGGGGTGGCATAGTTCAAGCTTGGTAATTATGGCGAATCCGATAGGACTAGGGTAAGTGAGGGAAATCCCCGGGCAAAATTACTGTTAATCTCAGTTTATGATAAATTCATTGAAAATAAAAGCGTGTATGATATAAGTTTCTGAAATACAGAAGCCTCAACTCAACATTATAAAATACATACCGTAACAACTTGATTGAAATACACAGTTAGCTTTCGGGCTATGGCCACAGAGGGAAACAGAGGTGTTGTTTATGACGGGAGCAAGTGGGAGATATAAGAATCAGAAATAACTAACATCTATGCTAAAAAGTCTGAAGTTTCTTAACTTGAAACAAAGAACAATTTGGAATAATAGCAAAAATTATATTCTACGAAGGATGTAGGACGAAGGACGAACCAATCTCCAATAATATTTTCTACAGCATATACGTAAATGTCTAATAATAACTACTAAGTATTCTAGAAAATACTAAAAATCAGACTAGAGGGTAGAGAAAAATGTGATAGCAGAATGTACGGCTATAAAACAAAACATTCAACAATAATAACAACATTCATTCAAATCGGTGATGTGATGAATTGAACACCCACAACAATAGAACGACAAAAATATCACTTGTGATTCGTCATTTTTTAACGTGACGAAAGTTACGTGATTTTTACTATTATTTAATTCCATTGTTTATATAAAACGAGATGAATATGGTATTTATTCCTCCTTTTTTTCAAGTTCAGAGTGACATATACAGTGCGAAAACAACATAAATTACTTGGAAGGAACTTCATACTCTAAGTAAACTGTCACTGAGCGAAATGAATTCATTTGTTTTATTTAGGACAATTTGACACACACAAAGACTAGGCCTTCTCTCATTTTTGTTCTTAATTATTTTTGTGTAAGCATGAAGATTCATTTCAGATTTCAATATATGATAATAAAATAACGCCCTCGGTGGAATCACATAATTACCACAAAATTCACATTATTCAGAGGAAATTGTTGTAGAGAACTTCCGTTTACAAAAAAACTTACTCTCAAGACAAGAGGACACCCATATTTACATTACAACTTTTGAACGAGCCAATATGATCGTCATGATCCCATCATCATCATAAATAAGAGAAACCCAAATATAATGTGTAGTGAAGATACCCGACCGGGAGTGAACAACTATAAATAACTGATATTTAACAACGATGGCGTAAATATGGTTGTGGCGACGGCGTACCGTAGCACCCATCGCATATTTGGAAACTGTAACGGTTATTTTTTTTCAAAATCCCAAGTTCGACTTTTTTGTCTTGGATTCACGAATAGGCTAGGCTAGGCTATATCCTTTACTAACGTACAGTCTGTGTTCGGAACTGAGCCGAAGCCGTACAAACAATCAAACGGTTATTAGCTGTCGTTGGGTCGCAAGAATTCTGACAAAAAACCGGTACAGTTTATAAATATGCTCCCGAGTCAGCAGCATACCTATTATAGTCGATGATGATTGCTGCGAATGCGAGAACTTCATTTATAAAGTTTTCTGCGCATTGACTATTTCAAAAGATCTGGGTCCCAATATTTTTCATGAAATAAATGAACAAATCAAAGTTCAAACGGTGCTCAGAAATCTTTTTACGGGAACTTCACTTTACAGAAACTCACTCATCGTTATCAACTATACAAGATGAATCACAAGGTCAAATGAAAGTGTTCTTTTTTTTACCTAAAATCATTTTGATCTTTTTTATTTATGGTTAACTTGGGTAAAATATGTATGTCAGTGTATGTGAAATGAAAACGTGCGGTGCTCGGTACGCCCACAACACAAACATATTTCGACGTTGAATTGAAAGATATTTACGATGTTTACAAACTGAGATTGACACGTGAAACCAATAAGGCGTAGGGTGAGGATAAGGGTTTCTAAAAATAATTTTCTCACTAGGAATCCAACTGGCAAAAAATAAAAACTCCAAAAAAATGCCACGCCAATCAAACACCCAGTCCTTCGAACGCGTTGTTTCTAGTACAGTTTTGAAATAACATAAGGAACAAAAATACCGTAGGATAACACATGAAATCGTATTATATCAGAGATTCAGCAAAGTACCAGCCCAGGACTTGGGACACCCGAAGTTATTAAGGACCCGAACCAGTTATACCAACACCGTAAAATAAGATGGGAATATCAAGTTGTAATTGTATATCAAATGCTTCAAACAACCACCAGAACTGCATGTTAACTCAAGTAAAGTAATTATTTTATGTTAGTGGGTTTATTCAATAAACAAAACATGATTAAAAGTACTACTACCATGTAAAGAACCAATCAGACTACATATTACAGATGATGAGCCATGCGTTTCTAACAGTATTTGTATCATTTTTAGAGCTTTTATAACTAATTCGGAAACTGAATTCGAATACATCCCACTTTTTCATTCGTTTCAGCGCTCAACCACCCTTTTTATTATTTTTAAAAAAATTCGATAAATCTGAAAAACACTTGATGGTAAATAAAGTTAAACAATCTTCGAGAGAACTGGGAGAATTATCTTATAATTGCGTCTAGTTGGCACGAAGAAACGTTCCAAAAAAAAATTAATCATACGCGAATTCAAATTCAGTCTCCTAATCAGATATAAAAGCTATGAAAGTTATATTAAAAAATTTCACCACCAAATATGATAAATGATAACTCCTTAGTTAATTTATAGAGATTAAAACACCCAATTATTTGTAAACACCAACCGTTGACTGGTGAGTCGTGTGAGCAGTTGCATCTGATCGCCCTTGCACTCCAGCTCCCTAATCTCATCAGCCAACGTCTTGAAGCATGTTCGGCGAATTCTGTAACAGTTTTTACTCTCAATAATAGTAACTAGGTTACCAGTTGGTTACTGTACCACAACTTAAATGACAGAGTTAAAATACAGTTACTTACAAAATTTTACGGAAAAACAAATCCTCTCTCCGTCACCGTAAACATCCGACAAAAAGGAATCATCTTAAACAACTATGTTGTTAACAAATGAATAAATAAAACAAATCCCACTTGAAATCGAAACATAGTATTTCAAACGAAACAATTTGCCCAATCCTTTTTTACTTGTTTCACCTAAAAATATTTTCCAATAAAGCTTGGTTTTTTATAAACAAATACTTCCTTGTTTTTATTTCTTCTTTATTTTACATATTGTGAATGTAAACCAACACTTTGTACACGAAATCAGCCATCAACGTCGTAATGGGCACCAGAAACAGCCCGAACCAGAAGGCACCCGAGCTGTACATTATCGTGCCCATGCCCGAGAATTCGGAAGCAAAATTAACGACGGGCCATATGGAACCATAAACGGGCACAAATACGAACCACGATAATATACTGCCCCAAATCGCAACGTGTACCGGCTAAAACAAAAGCACTAATTTATGATTAAAGTCCTAATTTGATTTTTTTTTCTTCGAATATTCGATTTGTCAAGTGGTTTTCACGTGGGTGGAAAAACTTCAGAGAAAATGTGTTCGTAGGTTTCCAGCGCATACGGGTTATGTTACTACTACCTATCAACTATAGTGGCGGTTGAATATCCTCGGAGTGAATATTATAGAATTTCATCCGAGCACCGCTGCCTGACAACTTTATAAACGCTCATATGCTGTCCAGCTAGCATTCAAATTGAACAGCTGGCCAATCAGCATAGAGAGCGAGCCAATCAGCATTGAGAACGCTGTGCGCTGTTCGCTATCCTGGTTGGCCGGCTGTATATTTTTATGCTAGCTGCACGGTGCTTGGGTAAACTTCTATATTTCTACTCCGAGGATATTCAACCGCCAGTATACCTATCTTACACCTGAACAACACTGCTTTCTGAATAACAGTAAATAAACACACGTGCAAAACCATTTCCTGTCATTCTGCTCAACTTGACAAAAACTTTCGTTTCTGCAACTATACAAAATGTCGAAGAAAAATTTGAGTAAAAGCAAATTGATCGTAAGTGAAAGTGTTCACCAACCCAGGTCCAAGTATCCACTTCTAGACCCGCCTTCAGACAAACCACGACAACTACGTACTGAAATCAGAGACGTCGCTATAGCATCAACAGTAACAACAAGAACAACAACAACAGCAACAACAGCAACAACAATAACAACAACAACAACAACAACAACAACAACAGCAACAACAATAACAACAACAGCAACATCAACAATCGAAACAACAACAACAACAGCAATCAACAATCGAAACAACAACAACAACAGCAATCAACAACCAACCGTATATATAAAGTTACCCAGAACCAGCCAGCCACCAGCTCGACCCGCCTTCCATACAACATCTGAAATCAGACAGTACAAATATAGCAAAAAAATTAACATACAACAACAATTCACTCAAGTTAAGATTAACCAGATTGAAAATATACATAATGATCATGAGAATAGTCAACCAAAAAAATCTGATTTATTCAGCAATTTACGACTTAGATATAATATTGGTGATCAATTTCATTAGGAGCATACATTTTCCGAAATAGTTGATCCAATCTAACCATTCACTAAAATGCCCAACGACATGAAATAAAGCACAATGGAGTGGAATATTGACTGGCCGATCCAGACAGCGAACACCTGTAAATATAGAGAATGGGACTATATAATTTCATTTTAACTGACAAACTAATAAAAATTAATTGTTGTTTATTTAACAAAAAACGGTGAATCTATTTACTTTTTATGAAACACCAATTCATATTCAATTTCTCAAGAAAGCCTATCGATAAACAAATAAATAGTCAAATATATATGCTATACAACATGGAGACGAGCGTCTGTTACAATGATTATATAAATCTTAATGAAATCCATATTTTTTTCAAGTAACCTTCAATCCGAAAGCCCGTTCAGTTTTTTGTGAGAGTTTATAAAGTTGTGGGTGTTGCATCATTGTATCTACAGATGCGTTACGGTCGAATAAACCTGCAATGAAAACAGTCAAATACATGTTTTATGTGAAATACAACATTGAAACATAACTAAGTTTTCCAAACTATAATCAAGGATCAATGTCAGAATATAAAAAAACGTTACAAAAACCTTATAGAGATTAAAAAACAGCACCAACCGAGCGCAAACGGCGGAAATGCGGTGAAGGCCACGTTGAACCAGGCAATCGTCCAGCGCTCAAAAACAGGCTGACCCGCCCACGCCGAATAAATAGCAAACCACAGCTGAAAAACGAAAGCCAGATCTCAATAAATATACTATTATATTACTTTATTCCACTTTTTCATCTCAAAAAGTAAAAAAAATCTAAAGTTGTGCTTTCTGGATTTCAGGTTTCAGTCGACTCACGACTCTGTTCAATAGTCACTCACGTCACGTAGCTTTCAAGTGATTGCATAACTTCATCTCTAAAACTGTTTAACAAAACAACGGTAGAAAATCACAGACTTATCACCATCAGTCATTCGATCAATCACATCTGAAATTTCACATTATTCCACTAACGAAGAAAAATCTGGAAGGTCCACTAGCGGACGAGAAGGGGTGAGAAAAGTGGAAATCCCCTCTCTTTGGCGTTTTCAAAAAGTGGAATTTGTACAGAAAGGTGTAGATAAAATGCCCCTCTTTGACGAAATTCCCCTCCCTTTGGACGTTTGGCTCGTCCGTCAGTGTTCTACTAACGAAAAAAAATCTGGAAGGTTCAACTCACTGGCGGAAGAGTCAAACCATCAAAGGTAGGGGAATTTTTCTGAAGAGGGGGGAATCAGCAGTATTTAGTCCATTTTACCTACACCTGAGAGAACAAATTCAATTTTTTGAAAATGCCAAAGAGGGGGGATTCCACTTTTCCCACCCTTTCTCGTCCGCTATTGACTCACCTCAATAATATAAAGGCAAATGTTCTTGTAGAAGCTGTAGAGGATGACCTTGACGGTGCGGTGGTACGACCAGGCACCGTGCACGAATAGCAGTTTGGCCAGAAAACGGAACTGCAAACATGTTTGTACCTTTTATAACGTATACCTTCAGAGAAAAATATGGTGGTGAAACGCTTACAGTTGAGATGGAATAGAAAATCTAGAATAGAAAGTTTTTATATTGAACTTCCGAGGAACATTTGATGTTAGGTTGCTAGTTGCGACATGTTCTTCCCATTTCAATTTTTTCGGCATGCCAAAAACTGAGTAGGATACTGGTACTAAATGTTGTTGTATTGTCGACCTTACCATGGCGGAATTTAGAATTTATTCTATTAACCTAATCAATCTATAATGCTATATTAACCTGTGCAATTGCGTAATCAGAGACGGACGCGGCCTGCAGACCCTCGAGCCCGACGATGCCAACACCCACATGGGCCGCCTTAAAAAAATTATACCATATTTCATGTCCGATTTCACTCTTTACTTATTTCAGTGATGGGGAAGCAGTGGAGTTAAGAAAATCACAAAACAAAACTGAAATTTCGTCACTAAATAGGGAATTGGTATACAAGTCATTACTCATTGGAATCATTCAATGAGTGACTGTACACTCCCAATTAAAGATTTGTAATAAGTCTGGTCGGTGTCACCGAGTAAAAAAACAAAATAAAAATGACCAAAACTCCTCGCCAATCCACCATTACCTGTATCTATCTATATCTTATGAACAACTAAAAGGGCTTTACGGTATACGAACCTGAATCATGGCGACATCATTGGCGCCATCGCCGATCGCCAGCGTGATGGCCTGCACGCTGACCTTGACCATCTCGACCACGTCCGCCTTCTGCATCGGACTCACCCGACAGCAGATCACCACTTTACAGCAGGTCGCCATGTCAATGAAGTACGCCCGATTTTCACCAACGGACGCGTATTTTAGAGCCTGA
Source organism: Daptonema setosum (assembly GCA_964036265.1). Classification (NCBI taxonomy): domain Eukaryota; kingdom Metazoa; phylum Nematoda; class Chromadorea; order Monhysterida; family Xyalidae; genus Daptonema; species Daptonema setosum. The sequence continues at coordinate 32,333,958 of OZ038442.1, forward strand.
GAATCGTTAAATGAAGTGAAAAAATTGAATTTATTAAAAAAATTATCAATATTTTTTTTGTTTTTTTTCTTGCTGTCACCCGACCTAATGACTTTCTTACTAACACTCTGACTTGGAATATCATTCGGACAAAGTTGCGAATTTTCATTTCAGTTGGTGACAGAATAATGTGTTTTTCAACGTTTCCCGTCCATTAGAAGTACTTCACAAAAATGGTGTTTTTTGGTAAACAACAGGAAAAAAATTAAACATCAACCAACATCTCCATCGATAACCAGCGCGCTATCGGTCGGCTCATCGTCTTTATTGTGATTGAGAATGGATTTGAGATGCAGCAGATAATCCCGCACTTCCTGTAAGAATAGGACGTTAATTAATGGCTATCAAAAAAATTAACAAAAGCTGTAATGTTGTCCGGGTGGCTCGGCTCACATGAATGGAAATAAAATTTACGTTGTTGATGATCAGTAATTGTCATACGTAAATATGGGTGACCGTTATTTCACTTCATTTGTGACTTGGTATCTAACTTTGCTATTATGGCATAACAACTGAATAAAAAAACGTTCATAGTTGATTGTAACTATCAGAAAAATCACTAACTTCGTACGATTTCTGACCGACAATATACAAGGTTGTAGTTGGACTGAGCAGATTACAGGAATGCGCAATGTTGATGGCGGTTTCGCGTTTGTCGCCCGTCAAAACCCAGACCTGCAGAAAAAACATTTTTCGAAAAAAAAAATTCGGAGGCAAATCAAAATCAATATTAATTCCAAACGGCAAACTGGATGCCAAAAAGTTTCCTGAGTAACAAGGAACCATGGAAAAGCTCTGAAATTTGATTGAACTTTACAAAAAAATAGATACAAACAAATGATTTCCAACGAACCTTTATCCGGGCCTTTATTAATGCGGCTATCGTCTCGGGCACGCCCTCTTGCAGTTTATCTTCAATAGCCGTGGCGCCGAGTAAAATTAAATTCTGGAATTATAATTTTTGAGCGAGCTTAACTTCAAATACCCAAATAAAAACTGCCTTTTCATTATAATTGAAGATCACTTACTTTTTCAATCTTTTCTGCCTCCGCCGCCACTTTGTTCTCACGGTCTGATATAGCGATACTCGCCTCGTGATACCCGCGACTCCATTCCGTGTAAAATTCTTCCGTAATCTCGGTTTGCGCCAGACATAAAGTGCGATATCCTGAATGAGTTGGTCATGGTCATCAAAATAATAATAAAGTATGACAGCGTATCTTTATTCCAAAGTGTACAAAATGTCGTGAAACGTTTTTTTGTCACCGACCAGAATTGGCGAAGTCATCCAAATTGCGCAACGTCTCGCTCTTGTAGTGGCTGTGTTTACCGCATCGATCGAGAATCATGTTATCCTGAAGTTGGGCAATTCAAATAAAAACACATGCATTAAATCAAAGTCTCAAAGTTTCTAAGTCTGCAAAAAATCACGGAAATACGCGATAGACTCAAAAAAATGGCGTTTATTCAAACTCAATCAAATTAGAAAATTATATTATAAAAAAATAAAACATGACCAACGGCGCCTTTAATGAAGACTTTCAGTCTGCCATCTGGCGCTCGGACGATCACCGACATGCGCTTCCGATCCGAGCTGAACTCAAGCACGTTCAGGATCTGGTATGTTTCATCTTCGCCCATCTGAAAAACCAAAAATCGTTTATATTCTGATAATCTTAGCAGTACACTTGATATGTTGATTTTCATCTTTGTATTGTTTAGGACGATATTACGAAACCATTGCTACATCAAGTAATGATGTAAAGCAAAAGTAAAGGGAAAAACCCACCACATCGATAACGACTGAGTCTGGTTTCCTGGTCTTGAAAACGAACTGCTGATCCCGAGCACCACGCACCAGAGCCGCCTCGTCTGAAAATGGTCAGAATAAGAAAAAATCTGCTGCACAGTTAATTATTTTATTCATGACTTTAGATTCATACCTAATGTTTGAAGTTCGATTTGTTAAATTGTAAGATTAGAAAGATGATTGCATGAATTAATAATTGTCTTAATACCATCGAAACTGACCCGGACTGGATGCCTGATAGTCCAATTGTCCATCTTCACCCGTATCGGGTACGACCGTGTGACAAACGCCCATCACCGTCAGAAAATCTCTGATCAGGTCACTGTGCTTCTGGAAAACAAAATGTGAAATTTAAATTGTATGCAAAGACGACCCACTTTAGTATAACCAGACCAGCAATATAATGACGATGATGTGAAGATAACACGAGATGAAAAAAAAATATATAAAACGGTATATAGCTTGGTCAGGGTTTCTTGTTATCGAAAATTAATTTTGCGGGCCTGTTACGGACGTATGATATGAATTAAGCGCAGTTTTGTATGTTGTCCAAATGTGAAGTGAAAAAAACTGACATTTTTCGAAATTTTAAAAGCGCGCGAAAAAGAGGTTTGAATTCAAATTACGCGCCAAAAACTTGAGTGAGTAACAAGAACCCCTGGATAGGCTAAACCAACATGTCCGCTTTTGGTCATATTTCGCAGCAAAGCTGCATCATCAAAACGTTCCGCATCGTTCGAACCGTATACCTGAAAAACCGGCACTATCACAAATTTAGATCCGTTGAATAAACTGACGAGCAATGGCAGAAACCCCCGAGCAACGCGTCAAGATCTGTGTCTCACTCTGGAGTCAGGTGTCGAACCAGGATCACCAGTTTTCAAGGCTGACGCCCTACACACTAAACTAGATAAACGACAAATGATATTTTTATTTCTTCTTCATCCATTAAACCCGACACTAATATATTTTTTTACTTGGACTTCTCCATTAACTGAAGCCATAAGGCACACTAACGCCATATCAGAATGGTGTTTTCGTAGTGGCCAGAGAGTTGAAATAAATGACGGCATCATGGCAACGCGTCAGGATCTGTGTCTCAAGTCAGGTGTCGAACCAGGACCACCAGTTTTCAAGGCGGGCGCACTACGCACGAGACTAGACAAGCAACAAAGGCTAACTTAATAATAAAGCAACATTTTATCCTCCCATAACCAACCTGCCCACCGACACTGCATTTCTTGAACACCATAACGTTCCTGGTCAGCGTGCCCGTCTTGTCCGTCAGCAGGTACTTGACCTGACCGAGTTCTTCGTTCAGATTCGAAGTACGCGCCATCGCGAACGCGTCCGTTTCCTCGTGATACATGTCAATGTCCTGCAACAGGTACAGGGTTACAGAGATGAGGAGATCCCAGATTTTAATTAGGTAAAAAGTTTGAAAAAGCCTATGTGGATGTTCACAAGAAGGAAGTACGGAGTTATTGCATATACAGTGCATAAATCATGACGGCTTATTTTATTTTTTCACCTTTACTTTTACAATGCTCCAAGTTTTATGTAGTTAGGAAGCTTACGTGGAAAAGAAGGTAGGAAATTCCAAGCGAGTAGTCAAACTAAGTGAAACCCGGATTTTGATCATGGCAGTCCGTCTCACTAAACATGTGAAAAAAATGAATATTAACATAAATTTATTAATAAAATGAATGGGAAAAAGATAATCATAAAACCAACATTATTAATGAACCAGGCCTGGAAGAAGCGGACCACCTCCAACGTGACTTGTAAACTGATGGGCACCAGATTATTATAGAGAATCAGGAACGTGATCAACTTGTAGCCAAAGTTGGAACTGCCGCCATCTGAAAAGAACCAATTTCTAAAAAAGATAAATAAATTAGATTAAACGTTAGTTGATTACGCAGTGAAGTCGATAATCGACTACAGCCTCAGCCATACAACAGAATCAGAATAAAAGAACATAATAAATGAAAACTAGCAAAGCAATGAAAACTTTTTCTCTCTCTGACTCTGAAAATTAGGGCAAGTTTGTTAATTATTCGTTCGTAAAGAAGCTGCTGATTGGAGAATTTCGATAAATAAATGATTGACACGTTGTTGGTGATCAGATCAGTGGTTTTCCTCATACATGCGTAATTAGAGTGACCGTTTATTTTTTTATTATTGTTGGGAGGTATCCAACTTTGCTATTTCGGCCTCATATAAATTCATATTTGCGGATCATCTAGATTGTTTGCTGCCCTTGTAATCTAATTTTCATGCTTGCTCTCAACCAGTGTCTGTTATTATACTTATACACTAAACTAATGAATAAATAAAAATAAACTAGATAAATTTTGCACACCAACCCGGTGGTAAATACCAGGCCAGTCCAAGGTTGTTATTATCCCAAACTTGCGCGAATATCCCACTAATCAGCGTGACCAGCAACAGCAGACCGAACAGACACAGAATCTGCCGATTCGTAGCCGAATCCACGTTGGATCTGAAAATGATGAGTTATTATAGTCTGTCCAGCATTTCTTGTTACTCAGAAACCTTTTGACGCGGAATTTAAATTCAAATCAGTTTTTTTGGCGCGCGTAAAGATTTCTGAAACATGCTTTTTTCATTGCATGTATGGCGCCGGGTTTAAAACACAATTATTTTCTAACAATAAACACCAGACAAAGCTACACTAACTGTTTGAGCGGTGCTTTTCTGGAGTTCATCATGAGTTTGGTCTCATGGCCACAATAGAGAACCAGTCCAAAGGCCCATTTCGTGTTCTTCAGACGCGAACCACGGAGTAATAGCTGGTCGGCACCTGAAAATAATTATATTTATCCATCCAGAAATTTATCAATTAATCGACTACGAAAACACCATTCCGATATTTTTCAACTTGGACTTCGTCACTCCTGAAGCTGAAGTCAACAAGGCCCACTAATGATGCCATATCAGAACAGTGTCTTCGTAGTGGCCAGAAAGACTGAATAAACTGACAGGTCAGCCCATGGCAAAAAAACCCAAAGCAACGCGTCAGGGTCTGTGTACCGGTCCGGATGCGATCTTTAAGATGTCGGATTGTGAGTCCGGCGCGCTAACCACTAGACTACAAGTCGATACGGTATTAGTGTGCCATGACGGCTTCAGTAATGAATGAAGTCACAGTAAAAAAGTAATAAATAAATAAATACTTTAATGTTAAACACAATATAAACGTACCCAATCCGACTGTTTGTTTGCCCTCCATCGAAATGCTGCCATGGAACTCGTACAGATGGCGATTGGGTGACTCGCTCTGCACGGCACCGTGGAGCGCGCTCAGTTGCTCGTGAGTGAGCAGGTCCGACGTGCTCATGTGCGCCTGAAGTGAGTGAGTGATTAAATGAGTGAATGAATGAGTGAATGAATGAGTGAGTGAGTGAGTGAGTGAGTGAGTGAGTGAGTGAGTGAGTGAGTGAGTGAGTGAGTGAGTGAGTGAGTGAGTGACTGTGACTGAGTGTGTCAGTCAGTCAGTGAATTGAATGGCTCAGTGAGTGAGTGAGTGAGTGACTGAGTCAGTGAGTGCGTTGAATGAAGGAGTTGCGGGATTGAGTGAGCAAGTGAGTGAGTATGTGAGTGAGTGCAACAACAACAACCACAAACCTGTCTGATTTTCAAGTTGGTTTCGCCATCCAGATTTGACGTTTCAATGTAGGCCATCCCGTGTGGTTCACTGAAATTATGATCACACGTAATTATAATAGAAATAATAATTAATAATAATTATAATGTAAATCTTAAATAATCATGATTGTTATCGAATACCAATTATAAGATGCTATGTTACTAAAATCGATTACTAAACTAAAAAAACACAAAACGTAAAACGACGCTTGATCTTTCATGCGTGGTGTATGTAAAAAATTGGTTAAAATGTTCATGTTATTTTAGTCAGTCAGGTAACAACTCAAACTATTTACAAGATTCTGACCTTTCATCTCGCGCGAATTATTTTATTTTACAATGACTGAACAACATAATCTTTTCGATTCCCAAATTTCACTTATCACAACAGTTTCACTAATCACTCAAGATCGTTCAGCTGAGCTACCGTTCTGGATTTTTTTACATCTCAACATCTATTCTGCACAATGAACCATGAGCATGTAAAATCTCACTGGGTCCGAAAATTGTTGGCTTTCAGTTTCAAATTGTTTTACTAGTAAGCAATTCAGAATGATATACAAACCTGGAGGACAGCAGTAAAATATCGGAATGGAATGGTTCGTTGTTTTCGATCTTTGTGAAATCGCCCACTTTTACGTCCATCCATCGCACGTTCACCCACTCGTTGCCACGCAGCACCCGCGTTTTATCGCGATTCACTTGGTGGTCTTGCTTGTGGCGTTTCTGGGTAGAATAAAAAAACTTTGACCAAATCTTTCAATACAACTTTCAAGTCGTAATTGATAAGATAAGTTATACGCAAGTCTTCCCAATCAAAGGGGAAAACTAGATTTTATTGGAATGAAAGCCTAGATATAGCAGTATAGCATAGAGTGGTGCGATTTTTACCGTTAATGCAGCATATTAGCGAAAACACAGTTAAACGCCTTCAAATGAAACATTTTTTGAAACAACAATCATAAAACTACGTAACAGAAAACATTTCCCAAACACATTTGCGTGACAAACGGATTCACATACCTATAAAATAGCAATAATTAACGATTTGAACTAACCACATCTTCGAATATTTCTTTAAGAGCAGACACGGTGAGAATAAATACGAGTGGCACCAGAGTGTTGTATCGACCAGTTGGACTGACGTCCGGGATTTGCTGAAATTATTACTATTAACAGAAAAAAATCCACAACTAAACATGAATTTTTTAATAAGAAAATAACTCAGAAAATATACCAACTACTACAAAATTTTGACAATAAGACTAGGAAATTAATCTTATAATAAAACAATACAAAAAACCTGTCAAATGAATGAATGAATGATTGACTGACTGACTGAGACTGACTGACAGACTGACTAACTGAATGACACTGACCGACTGACTGATACTGTCTGAGAGACTGACCGACTGACTGACACTGACAGACTGGCTGACTGGCTGCCTGACTGACACTGACTGAACGAATGACTGACTGACTGACTGACACTCACAGACTGAGTCACAGTGTGTCGAAAGCTAGCTGTACAATCCAGTTAATTAACCTGTAGCAGCGCGATGGCCAAAAAGAATATATTGGCGTATCGTCGGAACTGTTCGTAGAGGAACCGCGGCAGAAACGTGATCACATTGTACTTGGACGTGCTGATCTCGTTGTTGGCAAACTTGCCCGTTTGTACCTGATTGATGAGGACGACACGCATTTCCTCCGTCGGATCGTCCACGGGCTCGGCGCCTGAATTCAGTACTATGAAAATATATAAAAACAATTCCTTCATTATGTTATGTTAACAAATTTTCTAATGTTTTCTATTGTTGCCTGTATTATCCGACATCTATGGTTACAGAATGCTTATCACATTTTTGTACATTAATTATAGTTACAAATTGCATATAATTTCCTTTATCTATGGCATGGTTGGTGGAATGAAATGCCTATAATTTCTTACATTTATAGTTACCGAATATTAAAAAAGTTCTGATTTTCGAGGTAAAAATGCCGAGAGTTTCTCACATTCAGTGTTACAAATGTTTATTATTTCCTACGTTTATCAATACCACATAACTTTAGTTTCCAATATTTTTGGTTCCATGAATGAAATTTATAAAAAAAATCAGGAATACCCACAAACCTTGCGCCGGTGCCCGACCGAGCACCCGTCCGATCCGTGATAAAAACGACGCAATTGTCTGCATTATAATTTTCTTTTTCTATAAATTTCGCAGAAATCCACCCAAATTTGCAGATTTGGAAAACATTCAGACTCTCCCGACTGTTAATCGATGTTGGTGATCGATCGAAGTCTTCTTCATTGCAATGACGATGATTAGGTCTCCAAAAATATCGATATTTCGAAAGTTATTGTAGGTATCGTATGATGTTTTGATGGTTCGAAGAAATTTTTCTACCGAAATTTCGGAATCGTCGGGTTAGTAGTTCATTCTGAAAAAATGAAAAGTTTACAAGTTAATCGTTTGACTTACATAACTCCATGGAGATGAAGAACAGGGGGTTTTACGAATCAGATAACAGTTTTAGGTAATAAAATAACTTCTCTGCAAATAAAACACACTATGAATTACTTCTTCCTTCAGACGAATTGCTTGTCTGCCAATGCTAATAAACAGTGGTATTTGTTTGCTTAACAACAATAACAAGTGGGATTTGATTTCGTTGCGTCACCTACTTGATGAATCACATTCTGAAACTAGTTCAACGTGGGAACATGAAATTTCGAGATAACTGAACTTCATGAACTGTAACTGAAATCAGATAAGAGTAACTGATACTATTAAGTGAAATTTTCACGTATTTATTTGCCTATAAATCATGTTGGTTAACAAACCCTTATTGACAAACATATTCGGTGGAACCGCGATCGAATCACGATAGCGCAGGGCAGGGAATCAAGATAAGCAACCTTATGCTCGAGATTATAATCCGTTTTTATTTCAATGATAAAACCAATAACACTGAAGCATTTCTCGTTCTGTAAAAATACCTTAAACCTAGGGTTGCTGAGTATATAACTCAGTCGCTCCATGCAATCAATTATCATAGTAATTTAGTTCGTTTAGCTAATTATTTCAGACAAATAAATACATCAATTCAATATAATAGTGCAAAGTTGGCAGTGAAAAAAGCTGTCGAGGTTTGAGAAACCAAATTAGTTCAGCGCCCTGCGTGGGCGGATGACAAGAATCAAGATTGCATATAGATTGGATATTTTTACAAAACAGAGAGGGGAACAGTGGCTCTCACGTAAATATACTTTGCACTGACTGAAGCGCCAAGAAGGAGAAAACAAAATAAAATGTAATTATTAATAATACAAAAACATAAGAAATACTTTATTTAGTCTTGCTGTTATCTGTTGTTTCCCACTTATGCGTTTGAGCCAATCATCTAAAAAGAAAGTGGAATTTTCCAAACAGAGTGAACTGAATTCGCGATTTCATGACAGTTTATCGGTACATTCTTGTTCTGAAAAAAACATAACATATTTTTACCCTCCGAAAAATTGGTAATTATATTTTAAAAATTTTTCTCATCCGTAAAGTTGCGCGTTGAAACAGCACAGCATCAGCGAGACGACATGATTAAGCGATACACATACTACTATGATTGAGTTTGCAGCGACGCATGTAACATGATAATGAACATGGGATGGAGGACTAATTAATTGATATGTAACACGCAGACGGAAGCATGAAAAAATGAAATGCTGACAATAAAAACAAGAGTGTAAAAAATATATTTCAATGTCAAACTGGTAGCGAATCACTCGTCAATTATTTGAAAATCATCATACAAAAAGTAATAAGACCATATTGAAGAAAATATAACAGACATCCTATGAAACATCGGATACTTTTTCAACATTGAGAAGGACTGCTGTTACCATAAAATGGAATAGAGTTGTTTATGAATTCAACTAACCCATCTTTCTCTTAATAAGCTCAACAAAACCATTCGAAGGTTAAATTAAAGCCTATGCAAGAACTAAACAACTATGATATGCAAAACTGTAGCAGCAATGGGTGTGCCGAGTGAGTGAGTTGGTAGGTGAGTAAGAAGAAGACAGTTCCTGAGTGATTGATTCAATGAGTGACTGCTTGAGTGAGTGGGTGAGTGAATGAGTGAGTTAGTGAGTGAGTGAGTGAGTGAGTGAATGAGTGAGTTAGTGAGTGAGCGGATGAAGGAGTGATTGTGTGAGTGAGCGAATGAGTAGGTGAGTCAAACTGAGTGAGTGAGGCAGAGTGTGAGGGAGTAAGTGCGTCAGTGAGTGACTGAGTGAGTGAGTTATTATGTGAAAAAGGTGAGGGAGGGAGTAAGTACGAGTCTATCAAAGAGTGAGGGAGTGAATTTGTGAGTATGGGAGTGATGAAATAGCAAAGGAGTTAGCAAGCAAGGTGGTTAGTGAGTTATTGAAAGAGTTAATTTATTTTAAGAGTGACAACAAGCTTCAGAAAGATTCACCTCCCTTTGGACTGTGTGCTCGTCCGCTAGTGCCTAGTGGCCCCAACTAACCTGAATCTCAAACTCAACTCTCGTTCAGTCCAATCGCTCAGACGGTCGTCACAGCAACACGCAAAACGTTTGTTCTAGCTGCCTGTTGGAGACTAAAAAAGTAGTTACTGCGATGAGATGTTGCGAAACACAATAAAGACACATTTATGAAAGAAATAGCAGTATGGATAAGGTGCGAAAAAACTTATAACTTTTTATGTTCAGTTGAAATATGAAAATTTTATAACAGTAACTAACAAACAAAATTTCAAATGACTCATCGACAATTGAACTGAATTGTCGCCACGGCTTCTGAATGATGAGGGTGCTTTGGAAATACGCCCACAAGGTATTAATGAACAATAAACAGAAACTAAAATATGATTTAACAATAAACAAACTAAAATTCCTAAATAAAATTTTATTACTTCATTTTCTGAAATACAAATATTCAACACAATGAAATAAAATTGAAAACAGTGGACAAAAAAGCGCAAGACTTTTCTCAGCGCGAAAATGGCGCGCATTTTGAAATTTTTTGGGTTATTTTAGTTTTTTTCAATGAACAAATTTTGTACTTCTAAATCAATTTGACAGACAGTTATGAATTTCATTTGTTTCATTATAAAATTGTTTTCAAAATTAAATTAATAAATAAAAGAAAAAGTAATTTCCCTACGAATTTTTAAAACTTAGGGTGCTTTCAGAGTAAAAAGGAAAGTAAAAAGGAAAGTAAAACAGAAAGTAAAAAAGAAAAACTGTAAAACAACCGATTCAAAAATATAGACGCAATACTCGAATATTCAGAATTTGAATTTGGCTGGCCAATCAGCGTAGAGCACTGGCCAATCAGGATAGCGCTGTGAGCACAGCCCTCAGCGCTCATTGGCTGCTGCATTTGAATTTGAATTATTTAATATTTAATTTTGGAATATTCTGTTTTGGACACGTGCGTTGTTTTACAGATTTTCCTTTTTACTTTCCATTTTACTTTCCTTTTTACTTTCCTTTTTACTCTGAAAGCACCCTAAATAAAACTAATCCTTACATATGCTTACCAAAACCACTAGAGGAGCGCCGTATGTGCGAACAGTACATGAATACAGTGGCTTACATTATTGGCTCATGTTGAAAAAAGGCGCATGCATGCAATGGCGGGTGAGAAAATCGTATAAATGGAGAACAATAACGGAAAATATGAGGTAATCTGCCGATTATAAGACCTTATATTCATACCAAAAGAGAAAACCCTGTTTTTTATTCCCAAAAAAGGTGAATTCCCACTTTTTTGTCTTCTCATCCACGAGGTGCTTGCATGTACCATTCACTGGCGGACGAGCCAATCCTCCGAAGGGAGGGGAATTTCTCCAAAGAGTGGGGAATTGGCAGTTCTCAGGCCATTTTACCTACACCTTAGAAAACAAATTCTCATTTTCGAAAACACCAAAGAGGGGGGATTCCACTTTTCCCTCCCCTACTCGACCGCTAGGTGCCATGCATGTGCCACTAGTGAGAGGCCCAGACAGAGTGATTGGACTGGTGCCACTAACGGGGTCAGGGAGGAACGGAAACGTGGAATCACTAGCGGACGAGAAGGGGTGGGAGAAGTGGAATTCCCCCCTCTTGGGCGTTTTCAAAAAGTAGAATTTGTTCCTCAAGGTGTAGGTAAAACGACATAAAAACCTCCGATTCCCCCCTCTTTGGTGAAATTCCCCTCCCTTTGGAGATTTGGCTAGTCCGCCAGTGCGTGGAATTACCACCTTTGGCTGTTCTGAAAAATAGAATTTTGTTCTTCATGGTGCATGGGAAATAGCCTCAAAAATGTCAATACTCCTCTCTTTGAAGAAATGTTTTCTTTTTGGAGGATTGGCTCGTCCGCCAGTAGTAAGCGGCAGGAGCCATTGGCGAGAAATGACGAATGAATGCCATTACCATCTATTTTTGACGTTTTTTATTATTGAATTTTTTTTTCAATAAATGAGGGAAAACCTTGAAACCTGCCGTCATGTCCCTCGTTGGGGAAAAACCGCTCTCCATGAACTATGCGTTCGGAGCATTACCGAACGATGGAAGAACGAAAAAGTGGAATTCCCCCCTCTTTGGTGGTCTAAGAAAGTGGAATTTGTTCCCTAAGGTGAAAGTAGAATGGCCTGAAAGCTGCCAATTCCCCCCTCTTTCACAAAATTCCCTCCCTTTAGAGGATTGACTCGTCCGCCAGTAGTTCGGAGTCAAGTACAAATGTGTAGGTGCTCCTGGCGCACACTAGCGGACGAGAAGGAGAAGGGGAGGGAAACGTGGAATTCCCCCTCATTAAAAAACCTCAAAATGATTTTGTTTTTAGGTGTAGGTAAAATGAGTTGAGTTATGCTCATTCCCCCTGTTTGAAAAGATTCCCCCCCTTTGGAGGTTTGGTTCGTCCGCCTCCAGCTTACATACAGCATTTATAATTGATTAGCTTACTGAATACAAGTGCGTGCCATTTAATGTGTTTTTTTATTATGCATGTGATGTAACCATTCGTAGATATAATTGGGTTCAGTTAAATTTGCTATAACTTTTTTACTACTTCCATAAATGAAATTACTCTCAAGTGGGTTTTGTACAGTTTTCAAGTGATAAGCGTAACAGTTGTGGTAATAGCGTCCGGCGAATCAGGCGCTTCGAAGAAGTTTGGCAAAGTAGTAATCGAGAAATAGTAATCGAGGAATAGTAATTGAGAAACAGTAATCGAGAAATAGTATTCAAGAAATATAGTAATCGAGATATCGTAATAAATAAATAGTAAACGAGATATAGTAATGGAGAAATAGTAGTCGAGGTATAGTAATCGAGAAATAGCAGTCGAGATATAGTATTTGAGAATTTTAGGTGAAGTCAACTACATAATATTAGGACAGGTGAACTTTTTTGTTTGTAGAAGTGTGAGACAGCACGTAATTTTTTTCGGAAACTACTTACATCATCAGTCATCATCACTTATAGTCGAATTTTTAGGTTACGCCTTTTTTCGGGAATTTTTTTGTGTGTAAAACCTTTCCCTCACCCAGCAATTTGGGGTCGGAAGCAGCATTTGGGGTTGATAAAAAGGTTTTACACAAAAAAAGTTCCTAAAGAAGATGATTACGACTCTTTTTAGTAACTTTTGTGTGTAAAACCTTTTTATCAACCCCAAATTGCTGCTTCCGACCGCCAATTTCCGGGTGACGGAAAGGTTTTACACACAAAAAAATTCCCGAAAAAAGGCGTAACCAAAAAATTCGACTATACATGATGAAATCATCGGTCTGTCAGTCTGTCAGTCTGTCAGGCTGTCTGCCAGTACCAAACCATAACTTACTGTGTATAAGCGAAGAGCTTGTGCAAACATGGACAGTATGTTGAGAAACTACATACATAGGTGTACATAATGTACATACAGTATAGTATAGCTTGGTTAAGATTTCCTGTTATCAGAACATATTTTTATGCACCCGTCACCAATCAACCATATTGAATTGAGTATAAAGCGCCTATGTAGTTTCTGCAAGCCAAAAATATTGCCCATAACGTCTAATAATGAAACATCACACAGTAGTGTATACATAGCTGGGTCAAGATTTCTTGTTATCAGAAAATATTTTCATGCACCCGTTACCACATTGAGTATACAATAAAGTGGCGCATCTTTCCTACATTATATGTATGTTGTTCAAGATTCATGTAAAAATGACTTCAAGAAAAATTCACTTAACGAGTGCCGAAATCAGTTTTGAAATCAAAATGTGCGCCAAAAACCTTTGGGCGTAACAAGAAATCCTGGCTGGATATGCTCTATAGCCTATAGTCTGGTTAAAAAAACTTTGGCGCGCAGTTTGAATTAAAATCTGGCTTTTTTGGCGCGGTTTCAAATTTTCGATAAATTAAATATTTTTCACACAACATTTGGACAGCATACGAAAATTGAGCTTAATTCACTGCATACGTGCGTAACCGGCCCACAAAATTATTTCTGATAACAAGAAACCCTGACCAAGCTCTACGTACGTGGTTTTGGTAAAGTATGTAAAAACAAAAACGTCTTGCTTCGAAGCAAACAGTGTTTAGAGACCGAGTAACTAAGGGCAACACTTACGCCATCAGAAACAATACAGTCTATGACATCGACACAAGTTTCTCAATAGCCCTTTCTGTCTATTGCTAATGAGCACACAAGTTTGACATAACTTTTCAATTTCAACCCACTGGTGCGATGTGAAAATTTCGGATAATTTATCATTTCACTGAAACTAAATGGAAGTTGTCAAATTTTCATAAAACTTGTCCCACAATCACAAGTCCCAGTTGAAATACTCTTCGTATAGGGGTTTCTACTTAATCAAAAATACATTTTGTAGGCTGGTAACGCACGTATATGCAATAAATGTGTAGGTGCAATTTTTGTATGTTATAAATCTGAATGTTATGTGAAAAAGAATTTATTTTTGAAAAATTTGAAAGCGCGCCAAACACAGATTTTAATTCAAACTGTACGCCAAAAAGTTTTTTTCTAACAAGAAACCCTGGATAGGCTACAGCATACACAATTGGTTAAGCAACTAATCTGTAGAATGTGGAACGAAGTGAAGCCTTGCCCAATAATCTTTATTAAACGAAATCAACTCTTGAAAGCACCAAAGACCACCCTATTCTCTTCCTCTGGTGATTCAGGATGGGCTGATTTTCAATTTCGCAAAATGTAGATCTTGAATAACAATGGATGGAATTGGAATATGTTTTGAATCGGGAACATATATACGGACATAGATACATAATTTGAATAGTTACTGTACTGCTCATATAGCACAATAGATACTATATTTTCAATCGAAAGCCGTATGAGAGACCTTTAAGTACATGGAAACATGGAGAGTCATGAACATGGAAAACGAAGCGGTCATAGAGCCTCTGGTTACTATACTGCTCATATACACAATAAATAAAAGATATTATATTTTCAACCGGATGCTATGGCCTACATGGAAACATGGAAAATAAAAAAGACATGGAAAACGAAGCGTCATAGAACCTGTGTTTACCATTTTCTCACCGTATTTGCTTTGGCTGCAGCTCTGTTATGTTAACGACAAGCCACACAGTATGTTGTTGTTGTTGTTGTTGTTGTTGTTGTTGTTGTTGTTGTTGTTGTTGTTGTTTTTGTTGTTGTTGTTGTTGTTGTTGTTGCCACAACTCGTTGTGATTCACCGATATACACTACATAGCTGTATCATTTAATTAGGAGACTAATGCGTGCCTTTTCGGAAGTTTCTTGCATTACAATGTAGATGATAAACTGGAAGCTGCAAAAATCATCAACAGCAATGAAGTTCACTATGTAAAAACCCCAGAACAACGTATCAGGAAATGCCACAGCAAACCCAACGAGGGACTAAACTCGAAATTCCAACGTTATTTGGACCCTATTTCAATAAGATTTTTTCATACATACACAGGGCTTTAGCATTGAGATGAGTGGACGTAATTTTTCATGTCTGCGAAAATTACGAGTTTTTGAGCGCGCATTCAAATTCAGACTCCCAATAAAAAAAGAATGTTGTTTTGGCGACAGAATGAATTCAAAGCTGACTTTGACGCCGAACCAGATTTTTTCGAATAAATTTTTTTCACATGATACATGCGCTCAATACTCCGTAACAAGTCCATAAAAATAATGTCCAATAACACGAAACCGTACCGTAAATGAACCTGAAACCACCAGATTGCATCCCGAAGCAGCACGGGTTCATCATGTAATCGGGGGCGAATTTCATGAGCCACTGAGCTACAAACGATGCCTTTCCATGAATGGAAGGACGGGTGAGAAAAACAAGTGAAAACGGTTTTATAGGTGCCAATACTGTCAGCGCTACTTTGAAACGTTGATTATGTATAACCTTTTTATGACAGAACATTCTACCCAGCCCAGAGAAATCGCCGAAAAAATTTGTGTGCCGCCGAGTTTTTGCTGCTATCCTCTAACGGATGGGGACGGCTGGGAAAAGTGGAATTTCCCCTTCTTTGGCGTTTTTTAAATTTGGTAAAATGGTCTGAAAACTGCCCTCCCACCTCTTTGAGAAAATCCCCCTTCCTTTGGAGGGTTAGCTCGTCCGCCAGTGGCTTGGCTGCCATCTTTACCGTTTACATACATCGGTGCATCAAAATAAGAAACTATATCACTGGCACAATGGAACGCGGTTTGATTTTGTTCCGCAATTTGAATTCAAACCTGGTGTGCGTTAAAATTTCCGAGAAGCAATGGTTTTTCCACATAATTTTTTAAATGACTTTTGATAATTTAGGGTTCCGCTTGGTTCTTTCATCGTTCGTTGGTAAAGCCCGTATGTTGTTTCTGCAAGCGAAAATATCGCCCAAAACGTCTGATAATGGAACATCAGGCAATCAGAGTTAACAAGCACATTAATCATCATCGGGCTTGTTGAGACTAGTGATGTTCCATTATCAGAAGACTTGGGTAATTTTTTTGTTCGAAGAAACAACATACGGGCTTTACGACTCCACCCACTCTTCCCAAACGGTATGCCTCCCTACCAGCCCAGGGCACCATCCTGCTCCCCCTTCCCCGGTCAACCGCAATGAATGCGTGAATAGCAATACCAAGTGGTTTACAGGATAGAGTGTATGCGTGAGTGAGTGAGTGAGTGAGTGAGTGAGTGAGTGAGTGAGTGAGTGAGTGAGTGAGTGAGTGAGTGAGTGAGTGAGTGAGTGAGTGAGTGAGTGAGTGAGTGAGTGAGTGAGTGAGTGAGTGAGTGAGTGAGTGATTGAGTGAGTGAGTGAGTGAGTGAGTGAGTGAGTGAGTGAGTGAGTGAGTGAGTGAGTGAGTGAGTGAGTGAGTGAGTGAGTGAGTGAGTGAGTGAGTGAGAGAGTGAGTGAGTGAGTGAGTGAGTGAGTGAGTGATTGAGTGAGTGAGTGAGTGAGTGAGTGAGTGAGTGAGTGAGTGAGTGAGTGCGTGAGTGAGTGCGTGTTTACGCACAGTGATAACTACGTACATAATTCGAAGGACATACCATTACTGGTATGTCATTAAGGCAGGAGTTACGAAGAGAACAGATAGAACAGATCGGGCGAGTAGGGATCAACTGGGTAGCTTTGAAATCAAGCGAAACATTCTTGAGCAACACAAAAATCTGAATGGTAACATGACATGGTAACCCATTGAGAATACGAAACAGCGTTCAGTTTGGTTTGTTGAAATGCAACGTGATCGAACTCTAATCAACTGTCAATGCTGTATGTACAATAGTAACTTAGAAAAAAAACAGAATGTGGCACAGCTGTCACCGTGACATGATGATGACAGTTTGGTGATAAAAATTTCTATAAAAAATTTATTATGACCATCGCATTTGATCAGGTACATAACTGAATTAGTAGAATGCGCGATAATATTTTTTCTCAGTATATTTCTCATATCCGAGTTTCTGGTTATTTGCTTTTGGCGTTTTCACATAAAAGTTGGGACAACGTAAGAACGTTGCGCGTTGCATACATACGTGGTAACGGGTCCATAAAAAGATTTATAACCATAAACCCTGACCAAAATGTTTCACTTTGGGATTTTATGTAAATGCCGCGCATACGTAGCCTATCCATGGTTTCCTCCTCTTACAAAGATTTTGACGCATAGTTTGAATTGAATTCATACCCGAGTTTGGTTCGTGTTAGAAGTTTCGAGAAAAGAATATTGTGGTCCATGAACATGACTGACACTCGGATAAAATATGTAAAAAGCTTATTGAGATTCAAGTGAACAAATGACTTGTCCAACCCGAGAAACATCCACTGAACATGATGATTGCATGTTATAGCATACGGCCGTTGGGTTGAGTTGAGTCGAACAGCCGACTGTTATGCATCACCTTCTCTTACATTTGATGCAGCTAACGATTCAAAGTTGGGGTACGTAACACTCAAACTTATTACTCTAATCCCAGGCAGCCCTTCATATGCGAACTGTGCGCCTACATCATTGTATATGTATGTGGCAAAGGGCCGATAAAAATACCTCTAATAACAAGAAAGCCTGACCAAGCTATGACCAACTGTGACAGCTTTACATGTAAAATAGTAATCTAGAATACATCGAATGTGGTACAACTGTTACCGTGCCTTGCCGTGCTGCATAGTAAATTCGTGGTCAAATTATGCTGGAAAATGCAATACCAACACAGGATGTGGTAATCTAGAAAATACCGCCTGGGAATTAGATTCAGATGATTCAGATGATTCAGATGAGATACTGCCATATGTGTTATTTCAGATGTTATGTCCCATTCATATGTTGTCCTTACTGTCTGTCATCCGAGAAAAAAGTACTCGAAATGGTGAATAATTGAAAAAAGTCTTAATCCGATGAGAAATATATAAAAATCGTATGAGAAAATCGAATTAGAAAGTTAAGTACTTTCTGATTTTTTTAAGCGAATGAAAAAAGAAAAAATAATAATGATGGTAAAATAAACGCTAAGCGTGCTTTCAGAGTAAAAAGGAAAAGAAAACGGGAAGTAAACTCTGTAAACCTATTAACCAAAAAAAAAAATTCGGGAACCAAAAATTTACTTTCCGATCAATAGGTTTACATGTTATACTTCCCGTTTTACTTTCCTTTTACTCTGAAAGCCCCCTAAACGACAAACGATGTTTTTATTATCTTCTTTCCTTGTCGTTAAAAGATCGGCCTAAAAAGATCGAGCCTCAAAATTCATATTTCAAGAGTTTGGGACAAAAATCGACCGTGCAGCTGAAGACGGATCGTCCAAAGAAGTTTGGGATGAAACTCGCTAACATGATTTATTTCCCCACCCAGTTATCCAATTCAAGAACGGACGGTTTGCACGGAACCTCCGTTTGCATTTGTATAGTCTGGTCATTGAATCATGTCATGGAGAACCTCGTTACTAAAATAAAATCGGTTTTGGTTAATTTCTTACGTATAATAAATTAAGCACCTCGGTGATGTTGGTCATTTCATGTGTAAAATGAAACTAAAAAATCTAATTTTGAATGTGCACCAAAAAATGGTTAGTCTTGAAGAGGATTACGTACAGAAATGGTTTTTACCGGAAACGGCTACATACACTATTCACTTGTTTTTTGCACAAACTAACGAGAAAAGGAAAACAAAAAATCCATAAATTGCTCAATTGCATAATTATGAACAAAATTATGTACGTACATGAGTTATGTGTGAGAGCACCTGTTTATGTTATACAGGATTGTGGAAACGGATTATTACAGTTACGGAGCGTTTTCTTGGAGAAATCATGGTTTCCAAAGAGGCTTTGAGATTTTTTCAGTGATTAGAACGTGGACACCAAATATAAATTCGGTTTCATCGAGTTTAATTGTTTTTGTTACAATGAAACATTTCACTTGGTCCATTTGCGATCAAGCTATGTATGTATACTGTATGTACTGCACGAGACACGTTTGCGTGACCGGCAACTTTATACATATAAATTTACAAGAAATAAAAATGCCCAAGGCATAATGAGTTACTAATATGGTTCTTATTAGAACTGATCGTAAAAAAGTTAGAGAGCTTAGGTTTTGGATTAGGCTTAGGTTTAGGCTTCCAGAAAGACCTTCATGAAAAAGAAAACATTTTGATAAACAAAACAATTTATTAGACTAGAAAAAAAACAAAAAAACATGATAATTTTCTTGAAGAGTTTCGGCCAAACACGACTTTACTATGAAGACACCTTTAATCGGAGAGAGATAGGGAGTAGAGCCCGAACATCTTTGCATACAAAACGACACATAAAATAGACATGCAATGCATTATAGATCGATCAGCAAATAATGTCCCCCAGACTCGACGTTTTTTTACTTTCACTTTAGGTAAACGGAGTGAGTGAGTGAGTGAGTGAGTGAGTGAGTGAGTGAGTGAGTGAGTGAGTGAGTGAGTGAGTGAGTGAGTGAGTGAGTGAGTGAGTGAGTGAGTGAGTGAGTGAGTGAGTGAGTGAGTGAGTGAGTGAGTGAGTGAGTGAGTGAGTGAGTGAGTGAGTGAGTGAGTGAGTGAGTGAGTGAGTGAGTGAGTGAGTGAGTGAGTGAGTGGGGGGTGAGTGATTGAGTGAGTGAGTGAGTGAGTGAGTGAGTGAGTGAGTGAGTGAGTGAGTGAGTGAGTGAGTGAGTGAGTGAGTGAGTGAGTGAGTGAGTGAGTGAGTGAGTGAGTGAGTGAGTGAGTGAGTGAGTGAGTGAGTGAGTGAGTGAGTGAGTGAGTGAGTGAGTGAGTGAGTGAGTGAGTGAGTGAGTGAGTGAGTGAGTGAGTGAGTGAGTGAGTGAGTAAGTGAGTGAATGAGTGAGTGAGTGAGTGAGTGGGGGGTGAGTGATTGAGTGAGTGAGTGAGTGAGTGAGTGAGTGAGTGAGTGAGTGAGTGAGTGAGTGAGTGAGTGAGTGAGTGAGTGAGTGAGTAAGTGAGTGAGCGAGTGAGTGAGTGAGTGAGTGAGATTTTTGAATCTGAAAAAACGGCAATACGCCAGCTTAAAATTTTTTTAGTGTCACAACCACAACCAATTGAGAAATCTCCCATATGCTGCATTCACTAGCGGACGAGAAGGGGTGGGAAAAGTGGAATTCTCCCCTCTTTGGCGTTTTCAATAAGTAGAATTTATCCCCTAAGGTGAAAGTAAAATGGCATAAAACTAGCCGATCCGCCCTCTTTAACGAAATTCCCCTCCCTTTGGGGATTCCCGCATGTGGCTGCATTTGTCACCTAAAAAGTCGAATTAATCACGCTCGTATGCCCATCGTAAACAATTATTGCTGTATTCGAGAAATCCTGAAAATTATTGACCGATCACGTTTTGTACGTTTTTGGCCACATTTCAGGGCAGTAGGGCACTCGTGGTACTTAAGAATATACTGGTCATGATTGATTATGCAAAACATCCGAATCCGGTTTACAAGCAAAGAAAACCCATGCGTAAGATTTTCCACCTTCAACAATGTTCGAAAGTCTTACGAAGTATACTGCTCATGAGTGATTATACAAAAAGTCCGAAGATTTTTCCTTCAGTGTCAGTTGCATACGAGAATTAAAAATCTAAAAATGGCTCAAAATAATGCAAATATTTTTTTTGAAGTGCTCTAATCTTCAGTGAAATAACTCGTAATTCTTTTATTTTTATGCATGTTTTTTTCTTAATTACTTTCTTATTCCCTCGAAGAAATGAGCACAGCTAATTTCCTCTGTAAGATTTTTCTCCTTCAACAATGTTTGAAAGTCTTACGATTACGACGTATTGAAACAGGATCGGTGTACATATGTATCTTCGTATGGACTACAGTATGTGTACATGA
The DNA here is from genome assembly GCA_964036265.1 of Daptonema setosum. NCBI lineage: Eukaryota > Metazoa > Nematoda > Chromadorea > Monhysterida > Xyalidae > Daptonema > Daptonema setosum. The sequence goes on from OZ038442.1 coordinate 32,355,328, forward strand.
TCCTAATCGAATCATAATCGAATCCTACCAGGATACTTGAAATTTTTCAGTTTCTTGGTAGGACTAGAATTCGTTTACTAATACAACCGGCTGTTAAACTAGTTGATTTGAGTGTGGGGTAACAATTTCAGTTTACAGTCTTATACCTGAGGTTCAAATATTTCGCGACAAAGGCGACAAATTCGCGGATTTTTTATAAGACTCTTGCCACAGACCCTAAATTTAAAATTAACTTGGCGGTCAAGAATGTTACAAAAAAACAAGAAATAATGTGCTTGAAATTTTTTTATAAAAAACTGTCCCGACAATGTCCCGGAAAACTGTCGCGAAATTTTCAAACCTCAGTTATAGTTACGACAGTGCTTGACAGGAGTACCTGTGGTGAAGCGGTTAACACGTCCGTGTACTGAACGGAAGGTCGTGGGTTCGAATCCTACCAGGATACTTGAAATTTTTCAGTTTCTTGGTAGGACTAGAATTCGTTTACTAATAAATAAACATTTCAATGTTTGAATTTCAAAACACATACCGTTCAATCAGAAATGTTAGTAATCCAAATCGAGGGTTTCCGTAATCCATGTTACTCAGATAGGTTTTGGGGCGCAGTTCGAACTCGAATCCATGTATGAATTTTATTAAATATGTTTTTTACACTTCACACTTGAATATAGCACAGTGCATCAAACTCATCGCATAGAACACCCTACCGCATATGGTAATAACCGGGTCAGGGAAAACAATCTGTAAAAAGATAACCCGACCAAGTTAAAACCATTTTTATTGATACTTAAAAATTTATGTTTTGAGTAAAATTGAGTTTTTCAAACGCGTTGCTTCAGAAAACTTACAGAAAAGTTTGGTATGGAAAAGTTAAAACTTTGGAACTTAAACAGACCAACATAGAAAACTACTGTATACTATCATGCTTTTTATATTTTCATTCAAAAAAATGTAGGTTAGGCGCTTGCAGGGCAACTTTAATTGACTACTAATAACGGCGGACTAAAAATGCCGGGGGATAATTAGATTTGCCGAAAAACGTTACGTCCATAGGATAATCTTCGAAGTTTTTTTTGTATGATTGCAATGTTTGACAACATATCTCACTCTCTACTTCTTTCAAAAAATTATTTTTCCAAACTTGTGCAGGCGTTTCGATTTTCAGCTCAATTTCCATCCAATGTCGTCGCAGACGAAACAGTTGTGGAAGAATCGAATATCAACAGGCGTCACTATATTCCTTGGAGTTTATCTATTAATTTGGTCGACTCAGCCGAGAACAGAAGAAGTCAGCGAAGAGCATGACCTTCTAGGTAGGTTGTTGTTGTCGTTGTTGTTGTTGTTGTCGTTGTTGATGTTGTTGTTGTTGTTGTTGTTGTTGTTGTTGTTGTTGTTGTTGTTGTTGTTGTTGTTGTTGTTGTTGTTGTTGTTGTTGTTGTTGTTGTTGTTGTTGTTGTTGTTGTTGTTGTTGTTGTTGTTGTTGTTGTTGTTGTTGTTGTTGTTGTTGTTGTTGTTGTTGTTGTTGCTGTTGTTGTTGTTGTTGTTGTTGTTGTTGTTGTTGTTGTTGTTGTTGTTGTTGTTGTTGTTGTTGTTGTTGTTGTTGTTGTTGTTGTTGTTATCTTGACGAAGCTACATAAGCGATACATCAGCTTTACAGACTACTTTAAAAAATTTACGAAGAACAATTGTCTTCTATTCAATTGAGATTGCTTATCTATAAATAAACAATTCCAACTGCGTTTGTCTCTGTAGTTGCTGAGTCATTCAACAGTCTCATTGATCGAGCACCAATATTCAATGCCTCCGAAATGCTGATGGACAAGAAAATTCAGTTGCGAATCTTCAACTCACAAACTGTCGACAGACAGAGACGTTTGGAAACTGAGAACTTGAATCGGGCACTTATGGGCGTGGTGAGTGAGTGAGTGAGTGAGTATGAGTGAGTGAGTGAGTAAGTGAGTGAGTGAGTGAGTGAGTGAGTGAGTGAGTGAGTGAGTGAGTGAGTGAGTGAGTGAGTGAGTGAGTGAGTGAGTGAGTGAGTGAGTGAGTGAGTGAGTGAGTGAGTGAGTGAGTGAGTGAGTGAGTGAGTGAGTGAGTATGTGAGTAGGTGAATTGCAGGTATGTCAGCTGTTGCTGGAAGCGCATTTCTCACCTGATCTCAATGAACACGTTCTGTTCGCTCTGGAATCACTTGAAAATGAAGGATTCTTGATGTTCAGCAAAGAGGTAAGTTTAATTTTATTATTTCAAGGACTCAATGAGAACCAAAACTAGTTGGAATGCCAAACATATCAACTTTGAAACATTATATGCATAAAACACATGAGAAGACGACCGGTTGACAGTCGGTTGATTGACTCAAAGGTTGTTTGACTCAAAGGTTGTTTGACTCAAAGGTTGTTTGACTCAAAGGTTGTTAGACTCAAAGGTTACCAACTCACGCTAACAAGAAACCCTGGTATATGTATACCTGAAACCCTATATGTAATACATATAAATGTAGGTGCCAGTCAAATCCTTCAGTCCAAGGAAAATCTAATTATCTGATTTTACCTAATGTTTCAGGCCAACATCATTCCCTCGATGTTCCCGCCCATCGAATACGCGTTCATACACGAAAAATGTTTACAACAATATGGACTCTCAACAAATGATCGAACTCACTATAACTTTCGTAACGTCACCATCACAAATGCAGTCGAGGAGAGCTGATTTAAACTGAATATATTGATAATTTTTTACTTGGTTTTCCCTACAGATTTAAGAGATTTTTTATAACGGATTTGAACTGATTGTACAGTTTTATAGCTAAATTGAACTGAATGTATAGATAATTTATAGCTAAATTGAACTGAATGGATGGATAATGTATAACCAATTTGAACCAAATGTAAAGTTGTTATAGCTAACTTGAACTGAATGTATAGATAAATTATAATCATTCTGAACTGAAACTCATACAGGAGCCTCCTTGAATATTCAGATCTTTGAATCTCTGGAATGATCTTTCTCGGGAATTGATCGAAATCCCATGTTCTGTTGTTTTTAGGAGAAATCTTATCGATCCAAACATTGTATAAAATACATTGAAGATATAAAGCCCACTTTTTAGATAGCAGATATGCCTAAACCACAGAACTGTAATTATATTGCTCATCTAGTACTATTCCACATTACCATCATCACGCATTCCATTATATACTCATTCGAATCTCGATTTTTTACTAATATAAAAAACTTTTTTTCGATAGCGTGTCATACTTTTCTTTGATTCGTTTTTGTATTACAGTAACGAAAGATGTATTCGTGTATTCAAAACCGTTGCTATTCCTCTCCTCAATCCATCCGGTCTTGTCGTTACTCCCACTTTTTTTACTTTTTAATAATTTAGTCTCCATTATTTTCATTATATCTCTCTATTGTTTATTCAATGTAATTTGTAATTCGTAATTTGTAAGACCGGTTATATCCGAGAAAATGCATTTCTTTCGTTTCGGCGTGACGGGGCATGATTAGGGCGGTTGGCGGCAGCGATAATAACACGCCACGATATGCGTGATATCTAACGGTACTTGTTCACCGTATCACTCACTCGCTCCCTTACTCACTCACTCACTCCCTCACAGTCACTTCTTCACTCACTCGCTCCCTTACTCACTCACTCACTCACTCCCTCACAGTCACTTCTTCACTCACTCACCCACAGTCAATTCTTCACTCACTCACTCAATCAGTCACGTCTTCGCTCACTCACTTACTCACAGTCACTTCTTCACTCACTCACTTACTCACTCACTCACTCACAGTCACTTCTTCACTCACTCACTATTGTTTATCACAAGAATGGTGATAGCAACGCAGATCATGCAAGGAACGTCAGGAAGAAAGAGTCATGTTATCTGAAACAAAAACACGACTGATCCTGAGAGTGAGTGAGAGAGTGCGTGAATCAGTGAGTGAGTGAGTGAGTGAGTGAGCGAGTTACATAATGAGTGAGTGAATGTGTGAGCGAGTAAGCGAGCGAGTGAATGAGTGCGTGAATGAGTGAGTGAGGGAGAGATTGAGAGAGTGAAAGACACCGACAAGTGGTCTGACTCTCATTTACTCATAAGTTCGCGAAACTCGTTATTGCCGTAATAGCTTGTTCATTCTGACCCTTTCTTCTGATTTACGTCATTATTCCTCAATACCAATTAAATCACCTTTCTCAATCTGCTTTTGCCATCACTGCGTTAACTCATATGTAACTTATAACTTCATATAAATTAGACGATGTATGTATGTCTGTCTGTCACGCTTAGTATAAATATCGTGAAAGAACACTAGAACACCTTTTATTTCTTGATGAAGACAATGAAATAAATCATCACCTACTCTTCAACCTGGCCGGAATGCATGTACCTCAACCGAAGGCCATGATAATTCGGTAAGGTCATGATAATTGCAACCAATAATATTTTTTTATTCATTCACTGAAAAAGTTCTTCTCAACAAAGGGTGCAATCATCAGCACCCTCCTCGAATGGCTGAACTCAACGACTACAAAACATTCAAGTAAACTTCATGAAAAACTGTCGGAAAAAAATCTAGCTCTTTGGGTTCGAAGATTCCATTAAACCGGTGATATGTAGCAGCTAAGATATGCCATGTGATAAAGGGTTATTTTAAATCGTTCAGCTGATAACAAAAAAAAAGAGTTTAACTCTCAGAATAAATCAGGCCAGACGGTTTGAGTATTGTCTTCTTCACTTGCATTTTTAGTAACTGTTTTAACAATAAAATTGGGCTCCTATTATTGAGTTTCCAGGTGAGGCTGAAAAATAGCTAATAAATCAAATCACGAAATTTGAGATTTTGACTGAGACCAATTATGTAGGATAGTAGAGCTTTGGAAGAGCTATGCCCAAAATGGTATGCACTTTTTTAAATTGAACAATGGGCAATAAACTCCGAATTTCATGTGTCGGGTAAGTTTAAAGTGCTGATATATCTGGTCGGTGGTCGGATAATATTATTTTCACGGGTTCTTCTAAGTGTGGTCCCACAGTTGAACTTATCTTGAAACAATTAATATTCGGATAATAAACTCGGGTAAGTTTGTGTGTCGGTAAGTTTAACGTATTGACATATCGGTTCGGGTAGTGCGTGAGAAAAATCCTACTGGTTGTCAACGAGAGGATAATACTACTAGAAGTTCTCTTTCGAATATGGAACAATGATGAATTGTGTTGCATAGCAACGGGTTCATGTTACATATTTCAAAGCTAATTTCATATATTGAGGGGGTTTCTTCGATAGTATTTTTCGTTAATTTAACACACAGTTGCGTAGCAACGGGTTCACCCTAGTAACTTCAAAATATGTAATTGAGCTAGATAAAACGCCATCATTCAGCAATGTATATTCTTCTCAAAATATTCATTTATCATAATCACTATTTTCACAAAGTAAACCGAAAACAAATTCTGTGACAACCGAATATAAAATTCTCCATTTAATAATTTTTTATATGTGTCGAGCAACAGCTAACAAATTAATAATGACACAAAATTAACAGATAACAGACACAAAAAACAAAAACAATCAGTTGTATAATGCCAAATTACGCTATTGCCTTTGAAAAAGTTAGTGTTGTAACAATTGCACAGTTGCAGTTGCAGTTGCACAATTTAAACGTTAACTATTGTTAATCTAGCAGCATGAGTTTACAACAGGTAAGCAATAGAATAATCCGACACGTAATAAGGTATGAATGTTTTCCAGCAGATTTTTCTATACGTGAAACAGCCTTTACATTCGTTTTCGCTTGCGGCCCGTGTATTTTGAATCGGGTCGAACATCGCTGAAAATTAGTGAGTGAGTGAGTGAGTGAGTGGGAATGTCAACGCAGGTAAAGCGAGTGAGACAATTTAAAAAATTTAAGCATGTGTATGAGAGTATGTGAAGTAATTAGAAATTAAGTAAGTGATTCAATAATAGATTCCTTCAGTAAAAGGCCCATTATATACTGACAGACTCATCACGCAAGAAAGTGGGTGAGTTAGTGAGTGAGTCACTGAATGAATGAGTGAGCCACTGAATAAAAGAGTGAGTCATTCAACAACTAACTCGCCACGCGCTCGCGCCTTCTCCTTCTTCTGTTGAATCCATTCACGTGATTTCTTGCTCGGTTTGCCATTCTTATTGTCGCGAGCATTCTTGTGGCGCCTGCAATGAGTCAATGAATGAGAGAATTAAGTGAGTGAGTGAGCAAATGAGTCATTGAGTAAGTGGAGGATTATATGAGTGAGCGAATCAGTCATGCAGTGAGTGAATAAATGAATGAGTATGTGAGCGAATGAAAGAGGCAGTGAGCAAGTGAATGAGCGAATGCGTCATTGAGTGAGTGAGTAAGTATTAAAAAAATGTAAGCCATTACTGCAATGTTCTATTTTGTCAGATCATTATCAATCCTCAAAAATTCAGTCACTGATTGAGCGCCTCATTCAGCCACTTATTGAGCACCTCATTCAGTCACTGATTAAGCGCCTCATTCAGTCACTGATTCAGCGCCTCATTCATTCACTGAATCAGCGCCGCATTCAGTAACTGAATCAGCGCCGCATTCAGTCACTGAATCAGCGCCGCATTCAGTCACTTACATGCGCTGTGCATTATGCACCTGCCGCTGATCGGCCTCACTTTCCAGACCCTTCGGCAGTTGAATCGTACCACCAGTAAATAGAACGAGGAAGATTCTGCAAGTAAAGTGGCATAAAATATAATAAAGTTATCAATTTTTCGACCAATAAGCCACGAAATCGATCTTTTCTAAATCTGCATCAGGAAACGCATGCGCAGGTACCAAGGATCTGTTTTTACAGAAGTCGCTTGCAATAACTTTTTTCGTCAAAAAATCTGACGCAATAAAAAACTCATGATCGACATTGAAGGTAACAAATCTGGTGAGGATGAAACCCCGGTGTTTCAAAACGATCGTTAGGGAAATGTTTCAAGATATTTTTTCTAGATTATACCAACTTTTTTGCCTTGGCACTGTTGGGGAAGTCGACGACCAGACCACCGGTGAAGCCAGCCTTGGTGGCCTGCTGGGTGATGAGCTCGATCTGTGAGTCGGTGAGTGAGTGAGTGTGTGAGTGAGTGAGTGAGTGAGTGCGTGAGTGAGTGAGTGCGTGAGTGAGTGAGTGAGTGAGTGAGTGAGTGAGTGAGTGAGTAAATGAGCTAGTGAGTGAGTGCGTGAGTGAGTGAGCTAGTGAGCCGTTGAGTTGGTGGGTAGGTGAGTAGATAAAATGAGCTCATACATGATGAAACGAAGAATAAAATGAACCTGTTGCGGGGTTTCGGGGTAGAACTGCAATACAACACGACTGGTGCGACTCTGAGTTGTGAAAATATTTATATTTGAATCTATCCAATCACTCACCCCATCACTAACTCAATCACTCACTCACTCACTCACTCACTAATTCACTCACTCACTCACTCACTCACACGATGCATCAGTTTTCAAAGTTTCAAATCATTCACGTTTCATAAAATTTATGAATATTAGATGAGTTAAAGGACTATTTGATCTGTCACCCATCGTATTGTTTTTCAGAGAATCTAAAAGATTAAAATTATATTAACACATTCACTCAGTCACTCACTCACTCACTCACTCACTCACTCACTCACTCACTCACTCACTCACTCACTCACTCACTCACTCACTCACTCACTCACTCACTCACTCACTCACTCACTCACTCACTCACTCACTCACTCACTCACTCACTCACTCACTCACCATGGCTGCATATAGCGAGGAGAAGAATCGATAAAGGCGCTTTCGCGGATTGGCATCACTGGTGTCGGCGTTGCATAACCATTGGATGGCCGATATACTGTAATGTTATAGTTGATTAACAACAACAACAACAACAACAACAACAACAACAACAACAACAACAACAACAACAACAACAACAACAACAACAATAACAACAACAACAACAACAACAACAACAACAACAACAACAACCACAATAACGACAACAACAACACCAACAACAACAACAACAACAACAATAACAACAACAACAACATCCACAACAACAACAACACCAACAACAACATCCACAACAACAACAACAACAACAACAACAACAACAACAACAACAACAACAACCTGATAGCACCGTCGAATGTACCGGCTCTGAACGGAACACCGGTTCCAATATCCCGAAGTATGACATCACCATCGACCTCACGTTCACGGGCCACGTCTGTCAGTGAGTGAGTGAATGGGTGAATGAGTGAGTAAGTGAGTAAGTGAGTGAGTAAATGATCGAATGAGTGGTTGTATGAATGAGTGAGAGAATGAGCGAGTGATGAATGATTTAGTGAGTGAGTTGATGAGTGAATGAGTGAGTGAGTGAGTGAGTAAGTGAGTAAGTAAATGATCGAATGAGTGGTTGTATTAATGAGTGAGTGAATGAGCGAGTGAGTTAGTGAATGAGTGAATCATCGTCACTGCAAACCAACCCAACATCGCTGGACTGATGTCCAACCCGACCCAATAATGACCGCTCTCCGATAACACCTCACCGCTTAGCCCCGATCCGCATCTGCAGAACATTTTTGGCACAATTAAATTAAAAAATTTTGATACAGTTAGACAACATACGAACGTCACGTCACGACAGATTTCATTTCATTTATACCGAGTTCACATAAACAATTTTTGATATCAAGATAAAGCCCGTATGTTGTTTCTGCAAGCAAAAATATTGCCCAAAACATCTGATAACGAAACATCAGACAATCAGTGTTAACACGCACATCAATCATCAACACCCCATCCATGCTATACTGTGTTAAACTATGGTGTCAACTGAGTTGAGTTGAGGCTAGTGATGTTTCATTATCAGGCATTTTGGGAAATATTTTTGCTTGCAGAAACAACATACGGGCTTTGCCTCGATCAAACTTTAAAATCGACTAACCCAATATCGAGGATGAATTTCGGTTCGTCATCATCGGGTAACGCCAGCAGCTCCAGCGCCCGTTCCGACATCTCCGACTGAATCGCCACCATGTGCGAGCTGAAGGGAATTTTCCCTCGGGTAATTTCAGTTTCCCCTCGGATAACTTCAATTTTTGTGTTGTTATTTGTAATTCTCTATTTGTAAAACCTTACAAAACCCGAAATTTGTTTTTTTTTCTTCTAAAATTTATCAGAATAATAAAATACCCAAATAAAATGCTCAAGATATATCACCAACTTGCCCGTGTATTTGCGTGCCTCCGTTTCATTGTAGAACTGCAAAAGTATCGAACTATTGAAAATTTAAACTTTTTACTTAAGTTGCTACTATTTCAGGGTCTAACGGACAATTGAGGAAGAGCCAATCCTCCAATCCAAAGGATGGTGAATTTTTCAAATAGGGTTGTAATTTCACCTACACAAAAAAGAATATATTCTGTTTTATGAAACTGCCAAAGAGGGGGGAATTCCACTTTTCCGTTCTTCCCTCGTCCGCTAGTGCTAACGGAGAAACTCTGGGGGTCTAATCTCAACCAGGGACTTTGCTGAATCAACTAACCAAGCGCATATAATATATAAAATATAAACGCAAAAATATAATTCTCCAAAACCAGATAGTACCAGTCAATTGATAATTACAGTGGGTTAATATTTTTGAATGCTGATAATTTTTCTTTCAAACCAACCAAATCGGGTGGTCCCGAATGCTCCGGCCGCTTCACCGACATTTCTGATGTCTATCTGGAATTGAGATTCAAAAAATGTATATAGTTTGGTCAGTCAATGGCGGACGAGCAAAACCCCCAAAGGGAGGGGAATTTTTTCCCAAGCGGGGGAATTGGCCGAAATTAGGCCTTTTTACCTTCACCTCAAAGAACAAACTAGACTTTTTGAAAGCGCCAAAGAGGGGGAATTCCACTTTTCCCACCCCTTCTCGTCCGCTGGTGTGGTCAGTGTATCTTCTATATCCGTTCCGTTCAATTTGAATTAAAAATAAGCCAATAAAAACTTTTCGAGTAATAAGTTAATAATTTCAAGTTATTCCAATAAAAATAATATTCGATTCAGACTTTTTCCTGTGGCTTATTGTAGTTCTTTTTCTTTATTCCATGTTCTCATCAATTAAGCAATGATTTCTAGATTACGATAGTTTTGGGTTTCAAGTCAACCAAGTCATCTCCATCAAATATACCATTCCCAACCGTAGTATTTATAATAATAATGTTTCATTGTAGTAGGCATATTCATCAGTGTTTTACAACACACGGCGTGTAAAAACTATTTGTAAAATGTAATCGAAATCATCAAAATATGATAAAACCATGGAAACATGAAAAACAATGGAAAATGGAAGCCAATTTTGTATGAAAAATTACAAACCCGATCAAAATGGCGATGTAAAATTTTAACTTGTAAATCCCACAATTTTTTCATTTGAAAAAACCATATTTTTGGTTAACCGGCCAAAAAACACACAGCCACCTTGATCAGGGTGAAAATATGTTGAGAACAACACTCACTGCAGAATTTTGATGTTGTTTGATGAATCGATGGTGCATATGAAATCGATAATTTTAATTCAGGAAACCAATAAAATATGTATAAAATAAATTCATTTCATAATGAAACATTAGAAAAACATGGCCATACATGGTGGGAACCCGATAAAACTATAAAACAGGGCTCAAAGTTTAGTAAGGTAAATTGAGATGAAAAATTTACCACACAAAATTAGATGGATATAAACCATAAAAACTGTTAGCACCAAACCAACTTCAAAAGAAAAGGCTTCCATATAATAAGTTATCAAAACAACGACCAACTATGTAAAAACCTACATTCCAAAAAATTCTTTCGTCTTAGAGAGAAATCCTTTTTAGGGAAATTCCACACAACAGTTTTACTTCTTCATTGAAATAAATTTACCGAATCGGGGGCCATCCTTTTTTGAAAAAGTTATGATATGTGAATGTAAAACAATTATTATATACGCCCCCTCGCCCTCATACAACCACACGGGCCTGACACCGTGTTAAAAAGGGCTTTAATAAAAAAACTGTTTAAAATACCAAAAATATATACAAAATTTTCGAAAAAACAGCTAGAACAGTTAAGTGAATTCATGCGTGCACTCAAGCGTGTAATGAAAAAAAAACATTAGAAAGAGAAAATGAAGAAAAACACAGTAATAATGATGAAATCGGACAACTTCAAATGGTGAAATGCATTGGAGAAGCGAAAAAGATATAAAAAGTGAAAAAATGTATAAAAATGTATCATATATATAACACATGGTTTGAGAGTACAAATGATATTTTTGACATGGGACATCATACAAATTAACAGTATGTGAATGGATGGATAAATTGCAAAATATTTGATAAAGTACACGACAATTTATAATCTGATGATAATAACGATAAAACAAAGTAATAATAATAATGAATGGATCACAACATGGCAATGGGACGTTGTTATCAGAGCAATAATTATTTTTTCATAAATCAAAGAAACGGGCACTTTTTGTTGGTTGTATTGAAAAAAAACGCCGAAAATTTGGAGATATAAAAACAGATGTGGTTTTTCATTTGACGCTTTATGATTATGTGAAATGAAAATTACACATAAAACGCAAATTAAAATCAAAATCCACACATGAACTATCAACATTAACAACGTTTGTTGTTGTTTCTCATTTGTTATTGTTTGTCGTTTTCGTTTACAATTTTCGTTGCAGCAAAAGTTCACTTTTGTTGTCATAAACTATCTACATTAACAACATTTGTAGTTGTTATTATTGACATTAACAACATTGTTGTTGTTGTTGTAGAATCATTTACAGTAACTGTCGTTTTTATGTTTTCACTTCTGTTGTTGCTGTCCGGCCTGCATCTTCTCCTGCAGTTTCTTCAGCAGAACGTCGGAGAATTGATCGGTGAACTGTTCGAACTGTTGTGACATGAGATGCTCCAATTGTTGTGGGGGTCGAGTGCCCACCGCCGGTCCACCGGTGGGTCCGGACGACGTGGTCGATGGTGTGGCGCCATGCAGATTCACGTTCGACGAGTGCTGGCTGACCGAATCGTGCGGTTGCGGGCCTGTAGCGAGTGAGTAAGTGAGCGAGTGAGCGAGTGAGTGAGTGAAAAAAGTGAGTGAGTTAGTGAATGAGTGAGTGAGAGAGTGAGTGAGTGAGTGAGTGAGTGAGTGAGTGAGTGAGTGAGTGAGTAAATGAATGAGTGAGTGAGTGAGTGAGTGAGTGAATGAGTGCTTGGATGATTATCCATCAAGTAGGTGAGCCATGGAGTAAGCTAATGAAAGAGTGGGTGCATGCGGGCGAGTTCAGAGTGAGTGAGCGAGATCTCCAATAAACATGTGAGTGAGTGAATGAATGAATGAATGAATGAATGAATGAATGAATGAGCGAGTGAGTGAGTGAGTGAGCAAGATCTCCAATGAGTAAGTGAGTCAGTATTCGAATGAATGACCCACTGACTAACCATCTAACGCCGTGCTCACGCCGACATGCTGATCCTTCCACAGGTACAGTCGTTGGGTTTCGGATTCAATCTGATTGACGAGATCGTTCATCAGTCGATCGCGTACCGGATCGGCCAGCTCCTTGTCCTCGGAGACCTACAAATAATGTATTGAGTGAGTGAGTGAGTGAGTGAGTGAGTGAGTGAGTGAGTGAGTGAGTGAGTGACTGGGTGATTGAGTGACTGACTGACTGACCAACTAACTATATACAAACTTACTGACTGTCTAATTAACCGTAACTAGAGACAAACTTAATGACTGACTGACTGACAGACCTATTGACTGACTTACTGAGTGACTGACTGACGGACAGACCTATTGACTGACTGACTGAGTACATATGACTGACATATTGACTGACTTACTGAGTGACTGACTGACTGACTGACTGACAGACCTATTGACTGACTGACTTAGTGACTGACTGATTGACTCACCCTAGAGAAGGCCTGCAGTGCAGCATTGACGGCATTCGTCAGGTTGTGGCGAACATCGGCAAGATGGTTAGCCATATCTGCAATGATGAAAGGTTTATAGTTAATTACATAAATATGATTATTGCATTAATGAAATTCAACCGTTGAAGATTTAAATTAATCAAGTTAATGCACTAATTAAGGTTACTCAAAAACATAGATATTCATGAAAATTAAACATGAATATGATGAAAACTATGATAACACTATGATAAAACCATTAAACTATGATAACACAAAACATGTGGAGCCACTATTTTCATTTACGTGATATGCCAATGCTGTTGAGCGCGCGCTTCCTACTCACTCACTCACTCACTCACTCACTCACTCACTCACTCACTCACTCACTCACTCACTCACTCACTCACTCACTCACTCACTCACTCACTCACTCACTCACTCACTCACCCCACCCATCCTTACCTGCACTCTTAGCCCGTTGATTCTGTCTGGACTGATGCGTCCTCGATGGTCGCCTGCCATCACTCAAAACCTCCCTACCTGGACTCCTAGTCTCCGTCGAATAACTGGATGAACTCGACGCATAATTAGTCGACGACGAACAATCACTCGACGTCGGTGACCCAGTAGAACAGCTGGCCCGCCAGTCACCACGCTGTTGATGCGTGGATACACGCGGCGGTGTTACAAGTTGTTGTTGTTGTTGTTGTTGTTGTTGTTGTTGTTGTTGTTGAGCACTCAACGGTGCCAGTATCCCGCCACCAGTCGACGGTGGTGCACGGATCGCCCGATACTCCCCTGTCGCCGGGTCCTTCACCAGGATGTACTTCTTACTCGCGCTGTTGTTGTTGTTGTTGCGATCACTCTCAACATGTGGTTGTTGCTGTTGTTGTTGCCTTGACTTGAGTATGGGCGTCAACAGTCGTTGATCATCGTCTCTCCGCGATGACGACGTCTTGGAGATATCGATCATTGACCGGGAGTGTCGTCGCAGGTTGGATGCATCAAGGTCACGATTCAGTGGATCATTCCTTCCAAGTCCCAGGTCCATCAGCGCCATGTTCCTCAGCGCCCCGACCGTCCTTGACAGGGAATTTGAATTCGATTGTGGTTGTATGGTGTAATCATATTTTCCCTGCTGACCCAACTGACGGGTGCCGGGTGGCCGACGACCAAGGGTATACGCTTGACGCACCCAACTGTTGTTGTTGTTGTTGTTGTTGTTGTTGTTGATTTTTTTGGTGTTGTTGTTGTTGTTGAGATGGTTGGTATCGAGTGACGATCGACGATATCCCGTATCGCCATCGTCGAAGATCCGAGGTGGCGATTTGGTAAAGTGTACCTTGGCCGGACGATGCGCCGTCGGCTCGTACATCGACACCGGTCGTGGCATGATTTGTGATGTTGTTGTTGTTGTTGTTGTTGTTGTTGTTGTTGTTGTTGTTGTTGTTGTTGTTGTTGTTGTTGTTGTTGTTGTTGTTGTTGTTGTTGTTGTTGTTGTTGTTGTTGTTGTTGTTGTTGTTGTTGTTGTTGTTGTTGTTGTTGTTGCTGTTGTTGTTGCTGTTGTTGCTGATTTTGCTGCTGCTGCTGTTGTTGTTGTTGCTGTTTTCGACTAATTTACATCGCTGTAAATGTACACAACTTTAGGGAAAACTGTTTTACTCCACTAAATTCACAAAAAACTGTAGGTAATAATAAAAATCCATCCTATTGCATTCTATCATAAACTAGAAATTCTCACTTTTCGCAATGATAATGACTCTGGCGAACAAACTAGAAACTACCAGTCTAAAAACAGAAACAGAACAATAGCAACCCAATGGGCACGCTGAAAACAACTGGGTCTGACTGACGGAAATGATTATGATAAGAGCCGAACATTGTTTCCTAACCAGCATTACACACCCGATTACTAACTATCGGGTATTATACGTACATAACTTTCTCAATTAATCAGTAGTAATAGGAACAGGGAAACACGTTTCAGTAGAAAAGACATTGGCCATAAAAATACAAGCTAGAATATATTAGGATTAGGAGTATTTGCTATTGCTGATCTCTATAAATGGAATAGTTTTACGAAAAAACGGGTGGTCTCTCGGTCAATTAAGAATACTATACGAGACAAATAATAAATACCATTATAAGGGGAAGGTAATGAACATCGAAGCCGTGAATCTTTGGTGGCAGAAAACCACTGATAATATTTTATAGCATACACTCTTTTATTTACTGGAAGAATGCAGAAACCTACAATAAATACCAGGTGATACTTGTAAACAGATACTTACAACAGTTACAATACTTGTAAACAGTATAGGAAAATGAATCGGAAGTGATTCACAGTTTAATGTATACTCTACACTAGTTAGTCTACGACTGTACATATGTAGGTTGCCTAGACTGACCATCAATTAGTTAGAATAAGTGAGAATAAAAAAAAAGATTTTACAAACTGGTAGCAAAAACGGAAATTCTGTGCGAGTCAAAAAAGTCACGTACGTAACCGTACCATTGTATTCTATATTATTTTTGCACAGAAATTGCTTGCCACTAACCCCAGATTTTAGCAAACTATCTGTTTTGCTTAGTGCTTCTTATTTTCCGAAAAACCATTAAACAATTGCTTACCGGAGAATGATGCCACTTAGAATCCTTCTTGTTTTCTCATAGTTGAAGTACCACTTGAATAAACGATATGATGATGATTCCACACACAGTGACCAGCGGTCAATCAAAGTATCCAATGTACCTGATGAAGTATGCAGAAACATTTTCATACGCTCGGTTCGGCGCTGGCGGACGAGTCAACCATACAAAGGGAGGATAAATTATCCAAAAGGGGGGGGGGGGGGGGTCGGGAGTTATTAATGTAGGCCAATTTACTTACACCAAAGAAAAATGCCCTTTTTGAAACAGCCATAGAAGAAGGAATTCCACTTTCTTTTCTTTTCTCGTCCGTCAGTGTGAGCCGGGGTGAGAGGAGTGCATACTGGAAGCAGAAACAAAAACCAACAGTGTCAATGGAAGCATTCTGGCAGGTCGCAGTAAATGTCAGATGTTACCGATAGCACGATTCCACCACTTACTGGTTATCGGTGACTTGGTTTGATGATGGTCAACTCAACACAAACAACAATTTTTTTCAAACCTCACTCACTTTTCATCAAACTATTGTTTCGGCCATTGGGGGCGGGGGGGGGGGGGGGTATGGAGACAGTAGTACTGGCGAAAACTAATACTATACAGTACAGTAGTATCAATGAAAGCTTTCTCTCAGTAAATGTCAGATGGTCAACACAAACAACAGATTTTTCAAACCTCACTCACACTTCAAACTATTGTATCGTCCATACTAGCAAAAACAGAAACTATAGTATCAATAACAGCTTTTTTCTCAAAGAATGTCAGCTGTCAGGTTATGTTACCGATATCAGGATTCTACGTACTGGTTACCCTAGAGTCGATGATCAACACAAACAACAGTTTTTTCATCTCACTCACTCCCTCATCAAACTATTGTATCGTCCGTACACTAGCAAAAACAAAAACTATAGTATTAATGGAAGCTTTCTCTCAGTTTCGGTGAATATCAGATGTCACCGATAGCAGGTATCTGGCGAACTGGTTACTGTTGATTCGATGGTCAATGCAAACAACAGTTTTTCATAAACTCAAGGCAAGCCGATGGTAAAGTTTCACAGCGCCTCAGAAGTGGGGCTGATTCCGTGGAGACAAATGTTATGTATATTGGTAATGTATTGTATGAAGTGGATGAAAAGCAAAACTTTATCAAGTACATTTTTATTGAACTTGAATATATTAACTGCATAAGTAAATTCTTTGATGACAGTCTTCCGGAATTTCTCTGAAAAAAAACAAATCAACAAACAGCATCCTTTTTCATCGATGTCTGAAAAAGCTGAACTGGCAAAAAAGGGAAACCCGCTGACTTTTTAATTGAAAAACGACGTTCTCGAAAAAGAAACAAAAGCAATCATGAAGGCTAGAAAGTCATAAATCAAGACAAAATGTTGCGCGACTATAAACCACATTCAACACCTCCACAAGAGCGGATGAGCGAAAATCGATTCAATAACCAAAAAAAAAATTGAGTGAGTAAGCAAAAATTCAAAAAAAACTCAGTTTCCGGGCCGATTTCGAATTTCGAGTTTTCCCGAGAAGAGGATAATGACAATGACTAATCAGTTTTCCCTTCTAGACTATTGTAGACACCATCCATGCCGATTCGAAGGTGATCTCTAGCGGACGAGAAGGGGAAGGAAAAGTGGAATTCTTCCCTCTTTGACGTTTTCAAAATGTAGAATTGGTTCTCAAAGGTGTCGGTAAAATGACCTGAAAACTGCCGATTAGCCCCTCTTTGACGAAATTCCCCTCCCTTTGGAGGAATGGCTCATCCGCCAACAGACGGTGATGATGGGATGGTAATCGTGGAGGTGTTGTGGTGGGCTAACCCCCTGCTGACTTGCTGTTCTGCCACGAATCCATCCAGAATTACCATAACCATCACCACATAAGTGCATGGCAAAAACCGCCTTTGTTTTTTTCTGATCAACCAGGTTAGGTCGGTCAGAAAAACAAAGTTTCACACAGTTCGCAGATGAAAGGCACATTAACCGTTCACGAGTATTGAATAGAAGGAACCGGTAAAATGAATAAAGGGAATAGAAAAATAAATAAAAGGAACAGGAAAAACGGATAAAATAAACACAAAATGAATAAAATGAACAGGTAAAATGAATAGGAAATATGGGATTTCGTTTCGCTATCTACCATAGTCACAGATGGAAGTATTCCAATCAACTATATATCCTCGGATACAGCAGACCAATAACTACATAGGATAAGGCAAAAAGAAATGAGCTCGCTCAGCGGGTGGTATATCCGACTATAAGTGGCGGAGGAAAAAATTATGTGGTGAAATTCCCTAATAAACAAATCACTAAAAAAATTATTGAAGAAATAATTGAAGAAAAAAACTGTTAAAACCAATGTGTTATGAGTTGAAAATTCAGTTCTCTTGGAACAAATAACTGCCAGAATCAGATCAGAAGGTAATCAAGTGTTCCATTGCCACGATACGAGTATGTATTAACATAACCGATACGATCGTCGAAAATGGGATGGGAAACATCGGATATGCGTTTAATTAAAAACTGAAAACCGTACCGTTATTCAATTCACAAAGAATAAAACAATGTATCCAGTCAAGGTCAAAATCGAAAACAAAAGAAATACAATTAAATTGTAAAAATTACATTAAAGTAAAGTATTAAAATGAAAAAGACGCAGAAAATAAAATAAATAAAATACAATCAAATAACAAAAATCATCTATTCTGCGTAGTCGTCTTATAACTGACTTTTACAGGTAGATGAATATAAGAAAAACTTTTTTATTCCTACAATAGTATTGTTAGTAAAGACCCAAATTATTGTCAGAACTGTTCCCATTATAGAGCAATTACTACGCGCGTTATTTCTCACTGTTCCCGCGCCCTACTCCAATGATACACCATCTATTTATGTAAAACTCAAACTCAAGTACACGAGAAAATTGCTTTCAACTAAAAAGAACCCCACAGAAAAAAACATACACCTGTCAGAATTCCTGTTTCCAGACTTTTTCCTTATCCTACGTCGGATTTCACGTCTAAATAGAATAAGAATAGTATTAACGTTTACGTTTTTCATGAAGCATTATAAGCGATTCGGTACGCATAATAGCCAAGTGGTTTCGTATTGGGATTCCTAATCCGATGGGAACAACATGGAAACCGGTTCGAATACTCGCATCAGCCAGCTGGGCAAAGTGCGAAGTGAATTCCTTCCAGAAAGCAAGCGATTACGCGATTAAGCCGCGTGTGTGTGCAGAAACGGATTGACTGGATTGAAGGTGTGAGTGAGAAATAACGCACAGGGAAGAAGATGATAAAAAGTTGTATCACTGTGCCACTGGCGGACCAGTCAAACCTCCAAAGGGAAGGGAATTTATCCAAAGAGGGGGGAATCGACAAAATTAGGACCTTTTACCTACACCTTAAGGAACAAACTCTACTTTTTGAAACTGCCAAAGAGGGGGGAATTCCACTTTTCCCTCCCCTTCTCGTCCGCTAGTGCACTGTGCTAAAATCCGTTTGGGATCCTGACGGTGGATGAAAGAACCTTGAATGTACGTAGTTTAATGAAAACGGGAGATCCATTTAACCAACATAAATCGGACAATAAAAGTGTGGAAAAATTACCGTAAAATCGCACAAACTACCGTAAAACCGCACAAACTACCATAATCAATTACACATTCTTGCATACAAGAGTACTCATTACACGCCTCATTGACCTACATAGAGAGATACAAAAGGTGAACAAGGATGGGTGGGTGGTACTGTTAAGGAACAATTTTACCCACCAGAAAGTGTGAAAATCTGCAATCTGAGAATAACAACAATTCATTTACTAACACTAGCACATTACAATAACTTACATACAACATTGGTTTTTAAATAATTTTTTTTAGTTTATCCGCCAAACCTCTTGACAAAATCTCTACCGGAATCGCAAGGCATGAAATCAGCCGGTAAAACGCCATTACACTTTCAAATAACACTCAAGTGCAACCGCAAAAACGTGAGAATAATGTGAAATTGATGGAGGTAGTCGTAAAAAAATTATACACGAAATGAGATGGAATCGATTGATGGGGAACATGATGGGATGAAAACTCATGAATTGGGACCTTTTTATGGGCTTTTCTGATTTTTCCTCAAACAAATCCTCAAATCAGTTAAATATACAGTGTTGTAAATTGATTTTCAACACAATAATCGTTTTCGTCTTACACTTTTACCCCATCACCAACTTGGATAAGTTCATCATTGTATGCAAATGCAAAACATGAGAAAACTTGGCATCCGGTGAAAACTCTACACAAAAACACGTGGGAAATTTAAAACTGACGCGCCACAAAAAATGAATTCCCACACCCACCTCAAACTACACAAACCGCCCATCTAACATAACATTTATTTAAAATAAGACGTTATTGTATTATCGCATGTAACATAACATTTATGTAAAATAAGACGTTATCACGCGTAACATAACATGACTTTATAGTATAATAAATACTATCACATCAAACCCTAACATTATAGTACTATCACATTATCTTTCGCACGATCCATAGTAATTCTTCCGGCCACCCTCATCACGTCGGTACCGTAAGTGCTTATCACACTAGCGGACGAGAAGAGGTGGGAAAAGTGGAATTCCCCCCTCTTTGGCATTTTCAAAAAGTGGAATTTGTTCCTTAAGGTGTAGGTAAAATGGCCTAAATTCTGCCCATTCCCCCTCTTTGGGATAATTCCCCTCCCTTTGGAGGGTTGGCTCGTCCGCCAGTGGCTTATCACTATCATTGATGGTGTGCGGGCAAAATTCTACACAATAAAAGATGTAAAGTGACCGAGAAAATACCCATAAAGAGTAGAATTTCGTCGCCAAAAGTCTTCCCGTAGGGTGAAATCAACCCACATCGAGTGGGGAAAATCTGAATTCCAAATAAAATGCCCACAAAATAGGCAATAATGTTTTTACTTAGCTATTCCTTATGCAAGAGGGTAAACTGTTTGTTGACTTTGGCGCAGAATGCATACCCAACCGACTGGTACATCACTGTAAACGGTTCGTTTATATAAGGTACGAGTGAAACGTGAACGGTGAAAGTCAGCGTTGATGTCTACTTTTCACAGCGACTTGAATATCGAAATTCTTTATTTTATTTGCAGAAGAAAACTCCGACGACAAACTTAGATAATTTAAATAGTATTGGATGAGAAAACTCGGTTGATATTACACAGTTTTACATGCGGTACGAATTTTCGTTCCAAAAACATCAACAAGTCCCGGAATTCCATTCGGTGAAACTTTCACACAAAACAGTCCACGATTCTAGAATTCTCATTGGGAGGGAGGGAAAATTCCCCTGCATTGAACCGATTTCCCCTACCAGTCATCTAGATGATTGATTCTTGGAGTGTTATTGACTCGGTCAGGGTGCGAGAAGTCGCCGGCTGAATGACAGACACACTCCAGTGACTGGTTGTTGTCGGTGATTGACTGACTGACCGACTGACAGACTGGTTATATAACGGATGATTGGTTAAACGATTGATTCGCGGCTTCGGATGACTGACTGGCTGGTTGATCGGAATCGTGTAAATACATACGCTACGGAATGACTGACTGAGTGTTAATGGTGTTGATTCGCTGAGATCAGTGGTCGTTGAACGTGATGTGACAGACTGACTGACTGAGTGGATAACTGATTGACTGACAAACAACTTGATGACGCATTGATGACTGACTGACTGTTTGTATGGTATGACAATACGAGGTACCAATTGAAGCCCCATTGACTTCCACTACGAATTTTCGACTTATTATTTCTGTTCAGATGTGATAAATTTCCCCATATTGTTCAAGAGACTTTGGCTTTCCTAACAACAAAAAAAAGTTGATATGAAACAGAAGTGAAGACTCAATCTTCCCTCTTCGTATCTTTATGCAAACTCTATACGCTCAATTACAGTGTGTAGTTGCTTGGAGTAAAACAGAATGATACAGGTACAGTACACGTCTATCTGTCAGCATGGCCAAGATAAGATCACAAGACAACATAATCATCATCCAATGACCGCTACTGATTGACTGGATCAGACTCGATAAATCAACATGCCTCTTATCAAATCCGACCCGACCAAGACCAACTCACCATTAACCTATAATCATCATCACCCACCGTAACAGTCTCATACTCAGCGACGGAGTAATAAAGAAATAAAAATATACCATACGGAAGGATATTCAATAGAAAATGCGAAGCGGTTTGAATTGATTACATATTTATTCAATGATTCATTCCATTTATTTGAACTCATGATCAAAAAGTGATTACGAATTTATCCTAAGTATCGGATGAGGGCTGGATCAGTGAAAATGTCTAACTGATGAGATTTTGACATAAAACAAAATTGGAAACCCCAAAAGATTTTTTTTATCTAGAATGACCGAAATTCGATTTGCCTGAATCAAACGTATTGCTGAACTCGAGTCAGAAATTGGCTCCCTGAAATGGGCTATATCCAATATAAGAGATATCCATAAAGCAAAAGTCATCTGGAAAATACAACGAAACACAACGAAGGAAATTGATGAAATCTTCAATCAGACTTTTGATTGAAATATCAATATCCCTATTCTCAAAATCAATAGCGGAAGAGAAGGGATAAGAAAAGTGGAGTTCCCCCTCTTTGGCGGTTTCAAAAACACGAATTTGTTTTTTAATTGATAGGTGAAATGGAAATGAATCTTTCCCCTCTTTGAAGAAATTCCCCTTCATTCGAAGGTTTGACTCGTCCGCGGTTGCCTGAACTCAACTCCATGTCAGTCTCTGTACAGTACTACAGCACATGTTTGGGGGTGTTGATGATTAATGACTGGCCTATATTCCCGTGACTGTAGTACCGACTGGCAGCAATAAAACGTTGATTGGGATCAGTCAGTCTGTCATGACTGATTAGTTTACAATCATATGTAATTTAGACCATGCTAGTCAGGAGTGCCTGTGGTGCAGCGGTTAGCACACCAGTGTAATAAACAGGAGATCGTGGGTTCGAAACCTACATACCGATCAACTTGAAATTTATAACATCAAACAGATATTTCAACTAATAGTCATCTAATCCTCTAGTAGTGAAAATAAGCCTTATGCTCCAAGGTATTGGTTTAGATGTTAAAAGAACGGTCCGAGTTCGATTCCAACCAAACCTTCAGTTTATTACCAGCCTTCAGCGGCGATCTTCAGAACAAGAAGGTAAAAGTATAATGCAAGATAGTATGCGACTAAAATTCACAATGGGTTCGTGTAAACATGTTCGAATATTAGCATGAGTGGGTAAAGTTGCCAGTCCACTACTCTCTAATGCTCTAGTCTGAGTTGTGATTCAGACTCAGCTGACCGCGCCCCACAGTAAATGCGGTCAGCGAGTAATCGAATCCGGTTATTAAAGCGGTGGACTGGTGGTAAAACCATACGGTTACTTCGCCAAACACCGGCTTCGTGGCAAAGTTTGCCAGCCCTGACCACCTCAATCCACTAGCGGACGAGAAGAGGAGGAAAAAGTAGAATTCCTCACTCTTTATTGGTTTCAAGTACTTGGAATTTGTACCTTAAGGTGCCGATAAAACGGCCTCAAAACTGCCAAATTCCTCTCTTTAAAGGAACTTCTCTTCCTTTGAAAGATTGGCTCGTCCGCCAGTTGCATCAGACTAACCCATCATTATTACTCACCCCATCGATTGACATTAGTAAGTAAGCACTTGAGATTTTATAGACGGTGGATTTGCACTTGGTGGACAGCTGGAATAACCTCAGACCCAATTGTACTGTGAATTCATTCAGAGTGAAGATAACTGAATCATCAAATAATATAGGTCTTAGTCTTTGCCAGCATTGGCGGACGAGCTAATCCTCCAAAGGGAGGGGAATTCCGCCAAAGAGGGGGGAATTGGCCTACACCCTAGGAAACAAACTTAACTTTTTGAAAAACGCCAAAGATGAAGTTCAACTTTACCCACCCCTTCTCGTCCGCTAGTGGTCTTTGCCAGCACACTTGAAACAAGGCGGAGATTTGACTATAATACGACAAATTTAATGACTTATTCAGAGAGTTTCCTATTTTTGATTTTAATATTCTTTGCATCAGTTCAGTATGAAATATAAAAAGAAAAGCCTACGTAAAAGTCACAAAAATTAAAAACAACATAGTTACATATGGCTGACGATTAAACGATATTAGCTAATATTATGGCTACAAATATGGCTAGCTAGAGCATGGAAAAACCTACCATTCCCATGATACAAAAAACCATCCCACCAACAATAGAACCACGATTTTGATTCTACCAAAAGCAACGCATGTGAAACATACAGGGTGGGTGGAAAATAACCAATAACAAATTCAATCTTGCAAAACAATTTTTAAAGTTATTATTCTATCTGAAGTTTTCACAGTTTCAGTAGAAGAACGGGAGTTACTAGATGTATTTAACAATATTTTTGTTTAACTAACAATGAATAAACCGATTTCATTATTTCACGGGGATATGATTTAGAGTTTCAGCCCACCCTGTACGGAGAGACCCAAGCTGCGCAAACATACCTGCGCTGACTGACTGAGCAAAAAGTGAATTATTTGGGCTTGGTTGCACGCGCGAGAGAAATTTGGTCACATGCAAAAATGTCTGATAATATTGTCCGAATGTACACATACAAAATAGAAAATTAGAAGTATTTCCACGCACCTAATATTTGGTGATTTCGAAAAAAATCGCACCACTACTTTATTCACTAATGATAAAACGAAAACAGGGCCATGCATGTCGAATTCTCAAGTTGAAAATAGTTATTACAATAATGAAAAAGGTTGAGCTGAGAAGATTGAGATCTTGATTTCAAAATAAAGTTAAAAACAAACAAAAAACACTGAAAAAAATCTTTTGATGATATGAAAAAAACATTACACTCGTTAATGGTGCACTAAACGTATACAATAAAACGTAATGCTCTATACAAAAATACTCCATTATAATAGCACATAATACAATGAACAAAAATAATTCTTCTATAGCATTCACAATCAAAAACGAGACTGAATTTTGAATGCGCGCCATTTTTCAAATTATTTTTTAAATCAAATACAAACTTTACCGCAGACAGAGACTAGGAGTCAATACGCCAATCCTAGTTTCCGTTTGACAAAACCCTCCAGAATCACAAAAAGCCGAGAAAAATGGGCACGAATTCAATGTTAGACCCCCAACTGATTGTGAACGCTGAATTTACTACAAAACACAAATCAGCTAGAAATATACGCCGGAAACAAATAATACTACAATACTAATACAACCTTTTACACGAATTCGTACTAAACATTGTTCTACGCACCAAAACTGGGTAATCGTATTATTTCTACCCGGCACCGATGCTTTTTGAATATGGGTTCATTGATAAAAAGACCTTACGTGACCGTACAGTTTCATGTTTCATAAACTCATGGTGAGAGTGGGAATCAACCATTGGAAATTTTTCTTTGGTTTATATATTTTTCACAAATCAAAACGATCAGTACATAGTTGAACTATACAACGGTACCAACAAGAAATTATGACATTCCTATTTCATGGAGAAATTTACCAGGTTGCAGTTACATATATAGTTTCATATTATAAATTTTGTATTCAACCATAAGTGAACGAATGTCTCTGAACCTTACGGTTTGTCGGAAAGGCAAGTATGAGTCTGAAATTATAGTCTAACATACAAAACATACCTTACCTTCGATTGTTGTAACAAAACCACAACTACAACAACAACAATACACTATGATTACTCATGATCAAAAGAATCGAGTACTGCCCGACGGACAAGGCCAGAGACACAACACTCGGATAACAACAACAACAACAACAACAACAACAACAACAACAACAACAACAACAACAACAACAACAACAACAACAACAACAACAACAACAACACCAAACCACAGCAAACAGTCGGCGTCAATCCTTAGAACAAACAAGGGAAAATATTGTACGCAGTGGATTGGATATGAATCAATGTTATCACAGAAAACGAGACATCACCAGCGGACGAGAAGGGGTGGGAAAAGTATAATTCCCCCTCTTTGGTGTTTTTAAAACGTAGAATTTGTTCCTAAATCCTAAGGTGTAGGAAAAATGGCCTGAAAACAGCCGATTCCCCCTCTTTGAGGAACTTTTCCTCCCTTTTGATGGTTAGATCGTCCGTCAGTGCGAGGCATAATCCAGATAGAAATTCCGATGATTCTGCTTCAGGATGCGAATCGGGAGCGAAATTGGCTCTGTCTTTTCTGGTTGTCTCTAGTCTAGGAAATCTTCAATGCAGTTTTTTCCTTAAGAGCACATGTAATGAATCCAATAGTTTTTATGTAATGAATCCAACAGTTTAAACGGAGTTTGGCTGAAGATTTTTTTGTTCAAATCATATCTGTTCGAGTTCAAACGGTGTTCGTGAAATCCGGTTCGTTCAGCGTTTGCCCCAATCAGTGTTTTTCGTCAAATCTCAGATCTGGTGTTTGTCCAATTCAAACAGTTTTTTTGCCCAAACTGCTTAAATGTCAAACGTGACTGAGTGACGTGAAACAGACATCGGATAACGAACGAAAATGCCTATCTGTTTAGAGGGACTGTGAGTCAAGATAAAAATCTGATTTTTTGACGCAATAATGTGGACTTTTGATATAACATTCCAAAGCCAAAAATATCAAATGGTGTTTGAACAACATCTGAATCACAGACAAAAACCACGCAAACCTAAACTGATATTGTTATTGTTGGACAAAAATGGAATGAAGAAGGAATAAAAATTTGAATGATAATAAAATTCGTAGTGAAAATTTTTAAGATGAGTACATGCATATCTTACGGCAACATTGAGCTACAAGATTTCTACATATAATATAATGATATA
Organism: Daptonema setosum; assembly: GCA_964036265.1. Taxonomy (NCBI): domain Eukaryota; kingdom Metazoa; phylum Nematoda; class Chromadorea; order Monhysterida; family Xyalidae; genus Daptonema; species Daptonema setosum. The sequence goes on from OZ038442.1 coordinate 32,381,923, forward strand.
GCTACATACACCAATTACCAGGTTATCCATTATTACCACCACCCACTGTCTGACACACCTTCGAACCGGTTTACAGATGGAATGAAAAAAAACTTATTCCTCTTACAACTGGCGATTCGAGCGAATCATCGCGAACAAACAAACGATCATCGATCTATGATTCATCAGGTTCAACATTGAGGTAGCACGAAGCAGAGGAATGCATCGGATAAAAAAAGTGGCAGAAACTGTCTCAGATACATCGGAATTCTAGACACTTACTTTTCTATGTATGTGCAATGTACAGTACAGGACGAAAAGATGCGACAAAATCGCCGAGAATTGCGAATTCTGTATGTAGGTACATAACTCAACTGGCAAGCTTACAGGCACATGGAAACCGGGGAATAAACTTGCAAAGAACAATTAACTGAAGTGAGAACAGATTCCGACAGATATCCTGTATTATATATAACTGAGGTTCGAATAATTCGCGACAGTTTTCCGGGACATTATAATGACAGTTTTTTTGTAAAAAAATTTCAAGCATATTATTTTTTGTTTGTTTTTGTAACATTTCATACAGGCACATTAATTTCAATTTTTTTATTTAGGGTGTGTGGCAAGAGTTTTATAAAAAATCTGTGAATTTGTCACTTGTCGCGAAATATTCGTACCTCAGTTTTACATACCTCAGACTGTCATCAGAAGTCACTCAAGAAAGTGGAATGAAAATGTAATGTCTGATACCATATCCTGAATCCAAACAAAATCTGGGTAACGCGGTTCCTGCATTGCCGCGGTAAAAAATTTACATTGATAATGAGGTACAATTACTTACAAGCAGTACATATGTAAAGTACTTGAAACGTACATATGATACATATGTATGTACGTACAGTGATAATAAAGCAACCGTGATACATACAGTATGTACTTTAGTTAATGATAAGCAAACATGGTGGTGCATATTTATTTTGTAACTGAGAGCAAAAATCTAGAGGAATGAAGTCCTGCTTTGCAATTCATCTCCTCCGGAGGAACAAACTCATTAGGATACTCACGAATGGTGGTACAGAGAAATAAATGGAAATTCTGATATAAAAAATATAAATATGATGAGAAAAAACTCAAACCCCACGCAAGCATATTTCTCTTCAGCAATGACCAGGAGTAACATGTGATTGACATTAATTCAGAGAAGGAATGAATCAATCAAACTCTATATGATACCCATTATTCAATGTCAAAAATGAGTAGAATGAAAGAATTGAATGAGCCAATTACAGATGGTGGGAAAGGTAAGGAAATGGGCAATTACGGCTCGCTGTGACCCACATTTGATACCGTTTACCGCAAACCGGAGGAATCAGTCATTAATTCGCAACATTTACAATAAAATAAACGGTGATATACATATTTTAATGGGAAAAATAAATACATGTTCAATTCAGATATCGAGGATTATATGAGTCTAACATGTATCTTTTATACCCCGAATTACATATTGTGACAAAAAGGATAACAAAAGGATATCAAAAGGATTGTGGGGTTTGGGAATAAGTTTATAGTTAATAGTACCCTTAATAGTGCCACTTACCGTAATCATTCTTTGAACCATTCATCTTACCACAAAAGCGACTATGATTATTTTAATTATTAGAAAATACCTTTTCCCACAAGTTCGTGATCGAAATGGTTCTAACTCATCAGTAAATTATCATGAGTATTCCATCACAAATTTTTTATTTTACAAGGTAAGGTGAACGGAAAACACTACCGAAATGACTCAACAACCGGTCTGGTAACCACTGATTAATTGGTTGAACGAGCACAGAAGAGAAAAATGACGGACGGACACGAGTTAAAATTCTAATAATACACGAAAATTGCTAAATTTCGCAAAAAAAATATCGCCGCGTGCGTCCTCAAAAAGGCAGCAAATTTGTTCACATTGTAGGTTACAGGTTAGTAAACTAATAAGTTTGTACAATTGAGGTATTACAAGTATGTAAATAGTTATGTACAGAACCGTCAATCATAATCAACAAATATGGCAAAAAAATAAAGAAAAAGTAAAAAACAATAATACCATCAACTAAGGCGATTATAAGTAATGGAAACTAGCTTGTTTTTTTATAGGTAGGAATTTAGGTCGATCATCAGGTACAAGAACTTTGTTAAAGAATTGGTTGGTCATTACTTTATTTAATAATTTCTTATATATAATAATATAATAAAAATAATGTAAACCCCTGGCCTCATGATTTCATTTCAAAAATTTATTTCATAATTTTATTTTATAACTTTTCAAATAAAAATATTGTACAGCTGGCTTCACAATTCAGTCTCCTAATCGCCTGTAGTCACTGGCGAACGAACTAATCCACCAAAGAGAGGGGAATTTTGCCAAAGAGGGGGAATTGACAGTTTTCAGGCCATTTTACCTACACCTTAGAGAACAAATTCTATTTTTTGTAACGCCAAAAAGGGGGAACTCCACTTTTCCCACCCCTTCTCGTCCGCTAGTGCATGTAGTAAATAAAACATTGATTCACTAAATTTGGGTCAAACATCGGTTAAAAAAGCCCACCGACGAAAATAAAAAAAAACATAATCGTACTATTAGAGTAAACCTTTCAACGTACATAGAATACACGTTTCTCACCCGTAAAAACCATCAAGCATTTATCGACGTAGAATCAACATTCTCACCATAAATTCTCTACTGAATCTAATCGCAAATATGATACTGAATAGGTCAAATCAGGCACGATTTATTGAAGCTGGTACAGTTACCAAAAACAGTATAATACACTGGTACGAGTGAGTATGAGAATTTCGTGATTCTTGCCAACAAATTCTTTATATCGTTCAACAAGCCCAACAAGATTATTAATAAAGCAAAAAAAATTTATCTGAAAACAAAGAAGCACTTGGAGAGTATTTTTAAAGACATACAAACTACAGATAGTGAAGTGGAAATATCATTTAGAATGAAGATGTAAACAATCTTTTATTATCAGTCAGCAAAGTTTCACTTTTTACGTCATTCGGTAGATAAAATCAGTATTACTAGCGAATGAAAAGGAGTGGAAAAAGTGGAATTCCCCCCTTTTCGGTCAATTTAAAAAGTAGAATTTGTTCCCTGAAGTGTAGGTAAAATGGCCTGAAAGCTAAACATTCCCCCTCTTTGAAGAAATTCCCCTCCCTTTGGAGGATTAGCTCGTCCGCCAGAGAGTAATAGCGTCAATACTGGTTGGCAGAAGGTGCGGTTCAATAAAAGATACAACGCCTGATAACCAACATTAAATGAAAAAAAAATCTCCGTGAAAAAATGGGAACCAAATGTTTTTTCTAGAAGTTGTAACAGCCATCATTTATTGAACATAGTTAGCGTTAGCTTTAACCAGGTACTTACGGATTCATGATACAAGCATTTTTTCACATAGAAGAAATTCACGAAACAAAATAACCTATCTAATCTTTAATCTAACCCCAAAAAACAGGGTAAATAAAGATTTGTATAAAAAAATGTGCGGCTTTCCTACCAAGAAACGGCGACGAAAATTTACAATCCCAGAACAATGCAGACCCAACCTAGACGACAGAGTGTATTGAACCAGTGTTTGATTGTGTATAGATATGGCAAGCTAAATAATTTATGATGATATTGTAAGTCTCAAGGATAATATATTAGTGAAATAAATTTCCTTATTTTATGTCAGCCACCGCACCGATAAGGTTCACATATAGAAGGGTCGTGGAGTTAACTATGTAGGTCAACCATAGTCAGGTCAGGTAAGAGTACAAGCATATCTGCTGCTGAGCAAATGATGAGAACTAAAACACAAATTAGTTACCGACCATTTCAGACAACACCTTTACTGTTCTTTCAAGATTTGATGAAGATGAGATTTCTTATGAGATTGATGAAATAACCACAAAAAGAGACGGGAGATAAGAAAAATCCAAGAACCACAACCGAACACACCTCTACGTACTCCATTAGGTGGCGACAGGTGTGCTGATGCAAGGACGCTGTCGCAAACGATTGTGAATGAAATATATGCCCAGAGTATGTTAAATAAAACAATTGGCCCAATTGTTTTTTTTTCCTTGTTTTTTCTTGTTTTATTTTTTTCGAACGAACTTGAAAAACATCGAAAACTTCAAAATTTCAACGAAAAAATAATGCCGAAATTTATTGTTTTTCGGCATTGGCAAAAATTCAACATTGAAAGGGTAAGAGATAATCGCTGTCCACAACACAGAAAATATGCGCTGGTCAACAATTCAACATCTCCGATTTCATTCCAGCTGCCTTTTCGTTAGATAAAACTCTAATGATTGACGCATTTTCAAAAAACACAAAAACGGCAACCAAATGAAATAACGACCAGCGAAATGGAATATAACAAAGAAAGTGATAAGTGAGTAATAAAAAGGCTGAAGTGAAATTACATACAAGTCACGTGTGTTTGGCTACAGCCCAACCCAACAATGAAAAAAAAACATAACAAACTATGTACTCAAAAATAGGCAATAAAAATAACTCAGAGGAGTCTCTCAACATACAAGAAAGACTGGCAGCCAAACAAAATCACTCATGAACTTTGACCGTCCATACGAAATCAATCGATCAAATCCCATTGGTTGTCGAAACTTTTGTTGAGTTGCTCAGGTTTGAAGGCCCCAAACCTACTGTTTCACAGTTTTTCAGGTCACATGTCACACGTAATGTCACATATTGTCGATCAAGTCCAAAAATCACCTGATCAAAATTGATTGAATACAAAAATAAGTTTCGTGAATGAAGTTACAATATTTTCCTATAAAAACACCAATCAGAGATCACATGTAGGTTTTGATATGACAGGTATGTTGAATGCAGGACAGCAAAATCAACTTTTTTGAGACTGAAACAATAAGAAACAAGTTCATTGCTCTAACCATTTACCCCAACACCGAAGAAGAAAATAAGAGAAAAAGTTCCATAGATCACTACACTTCTCAAATCATTCCGATTTTCATCTCTCATTCCCGTATGTTATATAAAAATACCACACCAGTTTTTCTTTCATTTATTAGATCTATAATTTACCTGAATGATAAATAATAACATTAGAAGATAGAAGGTAAATGACTTTTAGGCGATAAACTATAAAAACAAAGCCAAGCCATTAACCCGAGTTGAACCTGCTATGGGTACGTAAATGATTCGGATTTTTGAACGGACGAAAATAAAATTAAATGTGAGATAATCCACACTTTTCAGGCTAATTTCGCCACAATTTGGAAATACAGATTAGTTTTTCAAAACACCAAAGAAGGGGAAAAACACCAAATCACCATCAAATCAGGGAAAATTAACCTCCCTTTCTCATCCGCTTTTTCGACGGCTGTCGTTCATTGAGAAGAAGAACGACGGAAGGAAGGTCAAACAGGAAGTAATAGATCAAAATTTGAAACCGATGAAACTCATAATTGACGGGGAACTTGAAAGGTTTCAGCGAGGGTGGTAAAGTACCGACTAACAACTTGTGGACGAGAAGGGAAGGGAAAAGCGGAATTCCCCCTCTATGGCGTTTCCAAAAGTATAATTTATTCTCTAAGGTGTAGGTAAAATGACCTCAAAACTGCCGATTCCTCCCTCTTTGACGAAATTCCGACAGTGCTAACAAGCATGCAGAGGAAAATTTGTGACAAACTTGTAGAGAGCATGGCATTTTGACCCATAATAAAAACTAGATAAGTACATACATAATTTAGTCATGGTTTCATGTTACCAAAATTTTACTTTTATTAACTTGTCACCAACCACACGTGAAATGAATTAAAATAAAAAAACTTGCGATAGAAAACAAGCTAAAATTGTATTGAAGAAGGTTTACACGAAAAAAAACTGACTACATCTACAAGGAATTCTGAGTAAGATGTACTTATGTATGGATCGGAATCGACATCAAACCCCATGGTCACCAGGTGAAATCATGTGAAATCATGCATAATTTGCGCCGGAACAGAGCTGGACAGTGATGATGAAACGAATCTCACCCAGACGGGTTGATAAGGTCTCACTGAATTCTTCAGCTAAGCAAAATACAGTATTATAAGCGAGTATGATTATGATACTAAACAATTCTAAAACTCTACAATCAAGCATTATCCACAATTAACTGGCGGACGAGCCAACCCTCCAAAGGGAGGGGAATCTCATCAAAGAGGGGGAATGGGCAGATATCAGGCCATTTTACCTACACCTTGAGAAACGAACTCGAATTTTTGGAACCGCCAAAAAGGGGGTAATTCCACTCTCCCCCCCCCCCTTCTCGTCCGCTAGTGCTACAATTCCGAACACCTCGACCTTCACATGTTCAGCTTGATCAATCATCCGTAATAAGTAACACCACTGACAAAAACCCGGATACATCAAGGTAAGGTTGAAACCCTGCTTTTTGTTAACACAGGTTGTCACTGCCAAAAACCAAGTTGGCCAGAATCGACTTACTTCACTGTTACTAGCTGCCATATCTGTTGGTTGGGATAAACGACTACACTAAAAGAATGTATGATTAACCAGACAAAAGCGAAAAATGAAAGTGGAGCTCACGAAATCACCGAGAAAGCATTTTCCACATAATTTTTACACGATAACTCAAATAAATCCCCGTTTTGCAACTGCCAAAAAGTAGGGAATTTCACTTTTTTTACTTTTTCACTTTAACCGCCACTAATACACGGTCAAATCTCGGAAGTCCGAAAATCCGGTTTGCTCCTCCCTACCCATTCGACCTCAAAAATCGCCATACACGCTGATTTATCACCCAATCATTCGTCGTCGTCCTGTTGTTTTTCACTCTCACTTGATCAGTCACAATTTCTTTATTTTGACATTGAGAATTTTTTATAGGAACCAGTCGAAAAAAACCCTGGAGTAAAATCCGACGCATGATTTCGCGCATATAGTGGGAGAACGGGCATTGGCGGTCGAGAAGGGGTGGGAAAGAGGGAATTCCCCCCTTTTTTGCCGTCTTCAAAAAGTGGATTTTTTCCCTAAGGAGTGGGTAAAAATAGCCTGAAAACTGCCAATTCCGCCCTCTTTCACGAAATTCCCTTCCCATTGAAGGATTGACTCGTCCGCCATTGGTAGGTGGGGGAGGTTGATCGAAGGACAAGTCAGAAGACAAGGGCGAATCCAGAAAAAAATCGACGGTAATGTTGATTGGCAGATCTAGCTGGCGGGACACCATGATAGAAAATTGGCGAGACGAGATAAATGAGTTGAGGTAAATCGGTAAGTAATCACTTATTTAATTACTCACAGCCGAGCTCATTTACTAATGCACTCACTCACTTATTTACTCACTCACTAACTCACTCACTCACTCACTCACTCACTCACTCACTCACTCACTCACTCACTCACTCACTCACTCACTCACTCACTCACTCACTCACTCACTCACTCACTCACTCACTCACTCACTCACTCACTCACTCACTCACTCACTCACTCACTCACTCACTCACTCACTCACTCACTCACTCACTCACTCACTCACTCACTCACTCACTCACTCACTCACTCACTCACTCACTCACTCACTCACTCACTCACTCACTCACTCACTCACTCACTCACTCACTCATACTCTCACTCACTCACTCACCCAGCATTCCAGCAGCCGCCAATGCCGCATGATTCGGCGACTGGGATCGACTTCGCAGATGCAGCTCGGATCGGTCGTAATCGTCGTCTGAAAAAAAATTAGTCATTCGTTGATTTGCTCGTTCACTCAAATACTCACTCACTTAATTATCTAACCGACTCATTAGCTACTCAATCAAACACTCACTGACTATTCAAGTTGTCTATTTCATGAATGAATGAAACTAATTGAAACTAGTGAAAATAAACGTTACAAAATCAAAAGGAGTGCGGTGCAAGAAAGCAAGCAATACGTGGGAAATGAAGATAATAAGGAAACAATTCACCATGCAATAATCAATCGACAAACCAGAATTTGATTTAAAAAAATTCAAGATCGAAAAAAAACAGAAAGAACCAGTTCACATTCATTCAACCCAGATAAAATAACGACATACAATGTAATCCAATCCCCGAAAAATGTTTCAAGATATCAATTATATATGGCTCAATGTGAATCATAAAAAATAAGCCAAAATTCCTACTTTCACCTCACGTCTTCTTCTATCAACTCATAACATTTCCAACAGCATATAATTCACAGATACTCAGGAAATGAAACTTAAATGTAGAGTCGAAAAGTTGGTTGACTGGTGTGATTTCCATATAGACCGAGGTATCTTGTCTTGTTGTCAGAAATTGTAGTCCATAGACTCATAAATACACAATCAATGAGTTGAGCGCAATACTCGTATGTTGTTCAACTGAGCCGTAAAAAATAATTTCCCAATCAATTTGAATGCGCGCCAATTCAACTTGCGCGTCAAAAGATTTTCAGTAACAAAAACTCCTGAACAAACTATATAATCAAAAAACTCGTTGCAAACCTCGTCCCAGTCGACACGATTCGCCCCAGTAATTATCGTCATCCCACGTATCATCCTCCTCATTAATACAGTCCACATCGAAGCACACCCTTCCGGCGCGACGCTCCGAATGTCTACGCTTTATTCGGCGTAGCGTAGTCGAGTGCGCGAGGATGGGAATCGGCTGCTGCGAAGTCTGCGCTTTTATATAATGTTGTTGCTGTGGTGTAGTTGAAGTCTGCGCTTCTTCATTGAGCTGCGGCGTAGTTGAAGTCTGCGCTTCATCATGATGAAGCTGCGGTGTAGTTGAAGTCTGCGCATTATCATAAAGCTGCGCCAACGCCAGCGCCTGCGCGTAGATATGTGCCGACGCTTTGAGCCGTGCTTCGAGCGCAGATGTGGAATATGATGTTTCGGTCTCCCCATCAATGTAATGATGAGCAATTATCGATGTTGTATTATTATTATTTTTGTCATAGAGTTGAGCTGAAGTCTGCGCTTTTTCGAAGAGCTCCGCCGTAGAGTGGAATTTCTTGAGCTCATCACCGGAGTCATGATGATTCTGACCAGTATTCTCCACTCGGAGATCCGAATCTGAGGTCACAGTTTTATGCACGTGCTGTTCGCAAGGAACGTAAATATTTACACCATCCAGCTGCGCAGAAGTCTGCGCTTTCACCACCGAAGTTGAAGGCGTGTCTTCCTCGGAGTGCTGCTGATTCAGATCATTAAACTGCGCTTTATCAGCCGACTGCGGCATTGTCTCCGTTTCAAGTGGAGATAATGGAGACGGAGTTTCCTCAGTCCGCTCATCATAGGTGGAATCATTACGATTATATTCACCATTGACCAGCACCTGCGCCTCAACATACGGTTGCGTTGAGGACTGTGCACTTAATGACGAAGTAGAGGATGTAACTTCATCAGAATGATCATCACAGGGGTGATGATGATTATCGTTACTGTTCCCTTTCACTCTAGATGACGTGATAGGTATAGCTCCCACAAGTTGCCCATCATCATGGGAATGATGATGATAAGCTTCCCCGTTCACCTTCGCTTCATCGTCTGCCTTTATCTGCGCTTGCGCCTTCAATACCGAAGTTGAGGGCGCAGATGTTTCACTTTGCTCCTCATCGCTGGAGTGATGATGACTGGGTCCACCATTAACGATGATCGAGTGAGGCTGATTTCGGTGGACGATGATACCATTGCTGATCGAGCTCATAAATGAAGTTAGTGGTTGTCGTTTTAGACTGTCGTCGGCTGTCGGCGGTGAGTAACAATAACATATGGCCTAGAAATCAAAGATGGTAAACTTTGCAGATCAAAGTGATGATTGTGAAGAGGCAACTGTCTAACATAAGGAACTTTTTTTGAAGAAAGTAAGACGGTGAACAGGCAAATCGAATGACAAACTCTTACATAGAAATCCAAAATTCCTGCTCGGAAACCAGCAAATAATGCCTGTACACAGCACTGGCGGTCGGCGGACGAGCCAAACCTCCAAAGGGAGGGGAATTTCTCTAAAGAGGGGGAATTAGCAGAAAATAGGTCATTTTACCTACACCTTAGGGAACAAACTCTACTCTTTGAAACTGCCAAAGAGGGGGGAATTCCACTTTTCCGTTCTCCCCTCGACACATGGCAACTATTGATCATTGAAAACCGGGTGGTGCGCGTGTGTGTCATTCACGAACGAAATTTCCCCTAATGTCATGTCACACATGTTGAGCCGAGGCAATTACAACGAACTTTTTTTGTAAAGCGCAAACATTACACATATTAAACAACATTATAGCCATAGCACATTCCTCGGTTTTAATGAGACATTGAGACAACACTTTACTCTCTATCTCTACACATATTGGCCGAGGCAAGCTTACTTTTGGTTATGTTCGTCTATACTCACCTACTTCTTATTGATAATGTAATTGTTTTTGCTTTCTACATATAAAGCTAAAGTCTAACATGACAAATAAACAAAGGTATAGCTATAATCACTGGCGAACGAGTCAATTCTTCAAAAGCAGAGGAATGTTTCGGAAAAGGGAGATTTAGCGTTTTTTTAGGGTCAGTTTACTTCACCTACACAAAAAGGGGTAAAAAAGCATTTTTTGAAACTGCCAAAGGGGGTGAATTCCACTCTTTCCTTCCTCGCTAGTGAGACAACACCTGTGGTGATCGAATACTTTACTGCCTTGCACATAATGGCTGAGGAAACGGAGCGTTAAGGCAATTTTAAGTTTTATCATCAACCTTATAACCGTTTTGTTTAAAAAAAACTGTTTATTTCCATAGAGCAGCTAAAGTTAAACAAAACAAAATTACACGTTAGCACATTCCTCGACAGTAATGAGACAACACCTGGGGTAATCCAACACTTTACTGCCCTGCACATATTGGCTGAGGCAGCGGAGCGTTAAGGTTGCTCAATGAGCCATGACGCCCGCCCGGAGGCGGAGGCGGATGGATGAATAAAAATGGAATTATACACCCACTATGGGAATTTATAAGACTGCATTTAATGACTGGTGAACGAGGTAAATACAATGGTAAAATGAAAATCCGGATCGTGTGGAAAATTCCACGACGCTGGGCTGAACAGTTGATCCGCCAAAGCGACCTGTAGACGGATCAATGCAGGAATTCGATTGAAGTTATTGGAGGGAATTATTTTCAACTGCGTAAAATCAAAGCTTTCAACTCGTTTATTTCACATATGTTGGTTGAAGTAAACGAAACTTTTTGAATTGTGTCTAATTTCGAAAGTACTGTACCTTCCAAGATACTGAATTCGCGCTTACCACGGGCACAGACACTAGCCAACAAATATGTCATCCAAAGTGAGGGAAAATTCCCCAGGTGAAAGATTCCACAGTTGTGAGCCTGTTTACTAACACATTTTGAGGAATAAATCCCGCGTTTTGAAACTAGAAAGAAAGTATTGTTTCAATAGTTTCCGGGTTTCCTCCGCCACTGTGAATTTTTCATAGAAGCCGATCAACTTGCTTGACTCACCAGCGGACGAGAAAAGAAGAAGAAGGAACAGTGGAATTCCCTGCTCTTGATCTCTGAACAGTTTTCACTAAGGTGAAGGTGAAATGGTCTCACCAATCCCAATCCCACTCCCTTTGGGGAAAATCCCCAACATTTGGAATAATTTACTCGTTCCCCAGAAGCTTGATCGGACCGGGCCGGTGATAGATAAATAGCTAGGTAGTTTGGTAGTAGTCACTAGCGGACGAGAAAGGGAGGGAAAGGTGGAATTCCCCCTCTGTGGTGTTTTCAAGAAGTTGAATTTGTTCCCTAAGGTGTAGGTAAAATGACATAAAAGCTGCCGATTCCCCCTCTTTGATAAAGTTCCCCTCCCTTTGGAGGATTAGCTCGTCCGCTTAAGGTTGTAGTGGTTTTGGTTTTGGTTGTAGTTGAACAACCGTAGGTTCTAATAGTGAATGCTAGAAAAGCAGAACCAGTGTCATGAATAATTGGACGGCGAATAATAGCAAAGCAAGCAAATATTTGAACGACATTTATAGAATAGAATTATTATACCAGCTTGAACAATAACAGGTGAGGAGTACTGGTCACGAACTGATGGAAAAAAGAATTTCAAATTTTTGCTCCAACATACGGAGGGTTATGTCAACAATAACTGTTTTACACGAAATCATCAGTCGTAAAAAATATGCAATTGCACTGAACTGAATTCAAGTTTTTCTCTCTCTCTTTCTCTCTTGAGGAATTGCTATTATCCAATGTATGTATGTTGCATAAGTTGTTAATGTACACATCCTCGCTTTCAGGCCAAGCTTTCCTGATCTGAAGCTCAACTGAACACATGACAAAGACCATCCGTCCGTTATCGGAAATACTTCCACTCACACAAATGTAGGATTCATCGTCGACCAAAACACCGAGATAAATTTCCGTCCATTCCATCCATCCAGTCGAGAATATTCGAACTTGAATGTCGGCTGATAACCAAACCATCCGTTCAAAAATCCAAGTTCCATCCACCGTCCGAATGCGGTGGAAGCGCCGAACGGACGACAGCAAAAGGATAAATGTGGAATTTTCCCTCCCTTTGGTAGTTTTTTTGAAGAGATTTACTCGAGTACTCGGAGGTAGTTTCAAACAATTACCGATCGGTCACTATGGTATCTCCGTTCATGTGGAGGAATTTTTCAGCCACCCATGTGGCAATAGCAGCGAGAAGGGGTGGGAAAAGTGGAATTCCCCCCTCTTTGGAGTTTTCAAAAAGTTGTTCCCTAAGGTGTACGACGTAAGTATGTAAAATGGTCTGAAAACTATCTATTCCCTTCTATTGTACGAAATTCCCTTAACGTTGGAGGTTCGGCTCGTCCGCCAGTGATGGGATCTCCGTTCATATGGACGGAATTTTTCATCCACCCATCTGTGGTGAAAGTTCTACCGGCGGTCAGATCATATCAGTTTCCGTGACATACCATCGGTATACCGAATTTCTACCGAACATTCCTCGCATTTTTACACTGAAATGATTCACACGATTTCGTTTGGCGGCAGAAACTTTGAAATCTGGTTAACTATACGGTGGATAGACTACCGGTTGTCGGGCGCATCAAAGAACATGGTTGATACAGATAACAAGTTAAAACAGATTTATTTGTATTAGTACTTTGAATGGGTTAGAGTAGGTTAGGCTAAACTTGGAAATTCCATTTTGCTATTAATATAAATGGCATTTCGAAATACAGTAAGGACGAATAAAAAGGCGCGTGGCAGAAAAAGTTTATAGCTCTTTTAGGGCTTATGCATGTGTATTGAAGTAACGTAGACTAAACCTGAAACCCTAACTGTGAATAAAACTATACAAGTGTCGTGTATAGTATATTCACTGATTTAATACATTTCGAACCCATTGAAGATCTACATATATATTTTGCTTTAGTTAAAACATTTCCATCACACTAAATTCTCCACAAAATAAATGTATACATCGATTTCTTGATCGTTTCCGTTTAGAAAAGTATCATCGAAACAGTTTTCATAAGTTTTACACGACCCGGAATCACCATATGGTAATCAGAAGCAATAAATTTTGGGGTAATGGGAAGGTTTTACAAGACATAAACAAGTGAAATGAAGTTTCAGTGGGTTTGAAAAAAGTTAAAGTATTGTTTATATAGAGCAGCTCATGATAATACAAAGTTTATGGTGATTTCACTACAGCAACATAAATGTGAACATCCGTTTCTCACATCACCACATCTACATCTAAATACATAGCGAACGAGCATCTTTTCATGATAGGCTATGCTATTGAGAGCATTTACCTGTTTTTCTCACCCTTCAACCAGCAACAATATTGATATGATGACTTATCAATTCAGCCAGGCCAATAATATCGAATATTATTATCAAACATGGAGATTCTTCAACATATGCTATAATGTTACATACAGTCGGGGACGAGCCAACTCTCCAAAGGAAGTGGAACTTAACCGAAAATGGAAGAATCGGCATTTTTTCATCTAAGATACAAAAATTTCACTTTGACGAGACCTAAAAGATAGGGATTCCACTCCCCCCTTCTCGCCCGCTAGGGTGTAGGGAGGGGAGGGGTATACATTTTTTTCGCCCCCCCCCCCCTTGATTCCTGTACAATCACATACAACTTTCCATGTATCGAGTGATGCAAAGTCATTTTTGTTTGTTTTGACTCGTCATCGTAGTTGTCATAAAAACGTGTTTTTTGCTCTGGCACGATAGCAATGCAAAAAAACGACGAATCGTGGAAGATCAGTAATATACCTCTGGTCTGGTTCGACATCCAAGTTGCAGGTATCATGGAGTTTCCGAGGTATACTGGTTCTTCTTCATTACTGACGTAAGAGGCGCAATATTATCATAATGCTGATCGTAGTGGCTAGAGAAAGGTTGAATGAACCTCAACTTCACCTTTATTCGGTTCAAGTTCACTAGTGACGAGGGAGAAACGGAAAAGTATTTCCCGGTTTGACAGTTCCAAGAGGTGGAGTTTGTTCCTCCAGGTATAGGCTAAATGGCCTCAAAACTGCTAACTACACCCTTTTGAGGAACTCCTCCCCCCTTTGGATGATTGACTCGTCCGTCAGTGATCGGCTTCATCGCTATAATCCCAACGAGAAATTCCAACTCAAATTGTAATAAAACAGTGATGGCAGCTGATCGCTTAACACAATATAAATTGATGCATTTCCGTTTTTTTCAATTTCGTGCAACAGCAGATGTTACATCTCTTGTAATTCGTCGTATATCCGAATGAATCAGCATGTTCGAAACATGAAGCAGCTGGTACACTTCATCCGTGTGGATGAAAAAAAAATTAAGGGAAAAGTCGACTATACAGCTCATTATGTAGTATTTTTTGTAAACGTCAAACTTTTCTTTTAATTTTAAACAACAGAAGTATAGAAAACCTAGCTTTAAGGCTGAAAACTCGACGAAACTAACGAGAAAAACTTATTCTACAGTAGATATAGCAATCAAAGGTGTAAAACTCATCTGCATATTAAGGCAGATTCCAATCCCCTAATGTAATGTATCTAATTAAATCAAATAAAATTACATAAAACACGCATTTCGATTTCACTAAATAAACACATCCAATCGTCCGTTTGGAATGAGGGCAATTCTTTTTACTAAGATGACCTTGAAATCTTCCTCAGGAATTATTATAGAAATATAGGAAGATCACCCACGGACAAGAAGGGGTGGGAAAGGTGGAATTCCCCCCTTTGTCGCAGAGTCGATAGGTTATTTTTGTTCTCATTTGTAGGTAAAATGGCCTAATAATGTGGATAATTCCCCCTCATCTCTTCGAAGAAATTTCTCTCAGTTGTGACGATTGGCTCGTCCGCCATGAGATTACGACAGAGATGACACACTATCGGTCGTTTTCTTGAGAAATCTACACGGAAAAAACTAATGAATGAAACCGAATGCCGCTCGCGTTGAGTTCCCGAATTCGTCACTTGATATATTCTAGCATTACGCAATGATTATAGAGTAAGCAATGATTATTGATTGAGCAATGGTTACAGATTAAGCAAAAATCATAGTCTACTAGGCAATGATCTTGGATCCAGCAATGGCCAATGATCATAGATTAAGCAATGGGTCACAAATTAAAGCAATGATTAAGCATTTCAAAAAGTGGTAACTGGCAAATTCAAGCCATTTTGCCACCATCTTGAGACCAATTTTTGTATTTCGCAACCGCCGACCAGAGAGAATTCAACGATTCCCTTCCCTTCTCATCCGCCGATGCCGTCAAAACACTAGCGGACGAGGAAACAACGAAAACGTGGAATTCTCCACATTTGGCAAATCCAAAAGTAGAAATTTGACAAAAAAACGCTAATCCTCTTTCTTTTGACGATTTCTCTCACTTTAAAGGATCAGCTTGTCGCACTGGCGAACGAGCCAATCCTCAAAAGGGAGGGGAAATCTTTCCGAAGAGGGGGGCATCAGCCGAAATTTGGCTATTTTACCTACATCTTAGGGAAAAACTCTACGTTTTGAAACTGCCAAAGAGGGGGGGATTTCACTTTTCCCTCTCTTTCTCGTCCGCTAGTGGCTTGTCTGCTTGTGCAGACGAAACTGCTGTAAAATATGAAATAACGATACCGAACACTGAATCCAACCAACTGTAATACCATACCAATCATTGGCGGACGAGATAATCTTCCAAAGAGAGGGGAACTTAGTCAAAGAGGGGCAATTAGCAGTTTTGAGGCCATTTTACCTACACCTTAGGGAACAAATTATACTTTTAAAAAACGCCAAAGAGGGCGGAATTCAACTTTTACAGTCAAAACTGTGGTAAAACATGAAATACATACAGATGGCGTACACTGAATCCAACCAACTGTAATACCATCACATCCACCACATATATCCAGCTTATCAGTGCCATTTATCCACCAAAACACCAGCCATTCAGCCTCGCCATCCCCACTCACAACATTCCGCATTTTTAGCCCCAACCACTAGCGGACGAGGGAAGAACAAAAAGTGAAATCCCCCCTCTTTGGTGGTTTCAAAAAGTAGAACTTGTTCCCTAAAGGTGAAGGTATAATGGCCTGAAAACTGTCAGTTCCCTTCTTTGATGGAATTATCTGGTGCCCCAACCCCAACTGTATGGATCGGTTCATTCTATGACACAAGTAGAAGTAGGTTCATGGACAACAAGTAGAACACAGAAGAGAAGGTATGTACTGCGATATGGTATACTGGGCTTAGCCTAAGGCTCACCGTCATTCTCAACCTCTCCATTTTCATATTCCACCTTTCTCAATTATACGTTATGTACGTCACACACAACAAGTGATAGTTAACCAACTCACTTAATAAATAAGAGCTGTAATTGTGTAACATACAATAAATACGAAATGTGAACTGTGTTACATACGAACGGCTTGAATTGTGAACTCAGTAATATGAAACTGCACAAAATATAGACTGTGTAAAAATGTTGATTAGCGTGAATCCATCTGCATCACGTGAACTGAATCTAATCTCCAATGGCAAACTGACAATCAGTAACCAGCATTCATCGACAGTCAAAACATAAAGCCAACCGATTGCCTGATAAACTTCCCAGTTCCCGCCACTAATTTCATAATGGTACACAAAACACTGCATTTCAGAAAGTCAATTTACATTGAAAACGGTAAACAAGGCGTGGTGTAGTTTTTCCGACGAAATTCAAAGGTTTTCCCCACCCATCAAATCGATGATTCAATGGATTATTCACTGAACATGAACTCTGACGAAAAATAAGCGGAATTGCGAAACCATCAAACCAATATCAGTCAATCAGGACGGGTTTTAGAACAGAAGAAAAAAGCAACTGAAGCGGACAATGACACAAGCATGCATTCTAAAGTAAAATTAGAAAAGTTAGACAAACTCACTGTAAAAAAAAATTCTGACTCAAAAATCCTTCAAAACAGCTAAATCAAGTGAATCGGTAGAACGGCAGACCACCCTCATATAAATACCATACCCTACACTATATTTTGCTCGCAATGTCTGCAAAAACTTTCGATTTTGTATCTTAACAGCACTTATCAGGTGCTTCAAACTGATCACCATCTGAATATTTTCCATTTTACCATCCACCTTACCGATTCACTTCACCCAACCAAAACAACCACGATCCATCCATCCGTCATGTCATCGATCAACCCACCTTTCCTCGACGGCTGATAACTGCCGCGCCGACTGCCGCCACTCACGGATGCCGATACCTCGGACATGAGCCGATCCTCGATCTCGAGATGCCGTCTAAACTCATCGGCATCCATGCCGAACCCACCGGCATCCAGATCCGGCATCGTTTGCCGTCTTGACGCATTCTGTTTGGCGGCATTCAATCTGGCGGCACGGTTGACCACGTCGGCCGGTAGGTCCGGCGAATCGTCGAACAGACCAAGATGCCGTGACGAAGTGGCTGATGCCGTGCCGTGGAGATGGTTACCGTAACCCGGTGTCGAATCGGGAGAAGATGTCGGTGACGAACCGACGTCCGAGGAAACGTATTGACCGCGCAGGTCACGCACACGGGCTGGAGAAGGTGAGGTAGTAGGGTGAACGCGTGTGGGGTAGGGTGGTGATGATTGTGGTATAGCGTTGCGAACTTGTGAGGAGAAATATGGGGATTGCAGCCCCAGGTGGCTCGTTTGCATGTTGAGAATCATATTCGGTTGTTTGAAATGAAACTTTGTTGAATTATAATTTTGTCATGGAAAAAAGTAATTTCCTAACATTGAAGAGACTGCTATTAGAAAAGTAGTATGGGTGATGATTTTACACACGTTTGTTACAGGGGGCCATAAATCGTCTACCCAGGGGTGGGCCGGGTTTTTCGGCACTTTGCAGGGGGTGGGGGGGGGTAGAATTTCGAAATCTCAGTTTACCCCCCCCCCACCCCGAAAAGTGGGGGGAGGGGTAAGGTCGGGTAGGGGGGGGGGGGGTAGAAAAAAAATTTTTCGCAAAAAAACCTAGTTTTTTGCTTGTTTTTGCTAAAAAATCTTCTATTATAAGGTATAAACATCACATGTACCGGTTTTTTCAGGTTTTAACCAAGAAAATTGACCCAGAAAACGTGTTTGTTCGAAAAAAAATTCTCACAGCCAAATTTTTTTGAAAAATGAGCCTCAAAATCGAGGTTTTGAGGCCGATTTTCTCAAAAATTTCGAGTAGGGGGGGGGAGGGGGTAGGCGACCTAAATTTTTGTCTAGGGGGGGGGGGGTGCTACCCGCCGACCCTGAAAAGTGGGGGGTAACTTCCCTACCCCCTCCCCCCCCCAGCGGCCCACCTCTGCGTCTACCCATTTCTCCTCATTATAATAAACTACAACGCTATACCACACTTTAAGAAGATAGAATAATAGTAAATAAGTACCATGCTATACAGCTCGGTCAAGGTATCTTATTTTTTCAAATAGTTCTACAATGTATTTTCGTAGATTGACTCGATTTTCGTAGAAAAGTTTATTGCGCGCCAGAAAAAATTTCAAAAACAATCGCAGTAATAAGATACCTTAAATGAGCTATAGTTCATCCAACTGAGTCCACTGAAAACTGATCGCGAAACGGATGAGCATAAGTACTACTTGCCAAAGTAAAACCTCAGAAATCAATTAGAAGGAAAATTAGGACACGTCAATAAAATCAATGCATCCAAGTATTCAAACTTCAAAATGCTATTCTCTACAACTTAGTTAGACTCAGAACACAGGCCACGCATGCTCA
>OZ038442.1:32403702-32461202 GCA_964036265.1 Daptonema setosum
TAACAAGAAACCATGGATAAGCTCTACCAACCCTGGCGACATCGGGCAGGTAGATCTTGGGTGAGTCAGCCACGATCGTGTCGTCCAATAATCGTACGTTGCTGAAACTGCCAAAGTCATCCGTGCCGACCTCGTGTAGTCCGAGACCTAAAATCAGGAAAAAGGTTCCAATTTTCTCTAGATTTTTTTTCACCCTGAAATTTTTTAAAGTAGTGACCCAAGTACATAAATAACAGTGGATCAATAAAGGTGTAAAACGGATTCTCCAGAGAGAAGTTTCTTTCACATGTTTCCAACATGAAACTTTTTCAAGTAGTGAACCGGTACACAAACAACAGTGGATCAAAAAGGATGAAAAAATAAAATGATTCTCCTGATTTACATAGTACGTACATGACAAAAACAAACTTCTGTGGTACATGGACCGATGGCCCAGTTTATGATTTAGATTAAGGATGCGGACCACCATTATTAATAGTAAAAGCGTATGGCAAAACTCATACTTGTAACAAAACAATTGACAAACCGAGAACAAGGGATATGGAATTATTTCAACAATCAAATCAGCGACCATTTTCCAGCAGACGACGTGTCAACAGGAGTGGACGTAGCGACAAAAGAGGGATGGCGGGGATGGGGGATATCCATTACAAACATTATATAAAATAACACAATGGTTTCATACACTGGCGGACGAGCCAAACCTCCAGAGGTAGGGGAATCTCTCGAAAGAGGGGGAATTAGAGAAAATTAGACCATTTTACCTACATATTAAGGAAAAACGGATATTTTTGAAACCGCCAAAAAGGGGGAATTCCACTTTTCCCTCCCCTTCTCGTCCGCCAATGGTTTCATAGAAAATTATACTCTGTGGACGGAAAATTAAATACCTGACTGGTTGTTGCCCTTGCCCAAAGAACATGTTTAATAAAGCTTGACAATGACAAACCACGAGACAAATTAGAGAATCCGATTCAAGGAACCCGAATGGCAATCCCTCATAAACGCTTCAATTACTCATTGGAAAACGTGAAAACTGCTTCGAGGAACAAAAGAGATAAAAAACGTCCTAGTTTTCAAAGTAAATTCAAGTAGCTTTACATAGGAATCCCAAAGAATGAAGTGTCCAAAATATCCAACAACCATATAATCAATACCTGTCCTATATTTGCGATCACTCTCCGACTTTCGTCGGAAACGTCGGACGTATGTCGATCTGGTACCATCGGTAGACTCTTCACTGTCTGAATCACTTACTGTCTGATTACTTCAGAATCAGGGATTCAGCATTTGGGTTGGTGAACACATGCTTTTTCTTACCCCGAAAAAAATCTTGCACATGCTGACACCAATTATAAACTTCAAACAATGAACAGCACACACGCTGTAAAAAAAAGTTGAAATTTTACATTTTTTCGAAATTTCATACCGAAACTAAATTCGACCTGAGAAAATTTTCTCAGAAATCTTCTGAGAAAATCATCGAATCAACACGTAAAATTATGAGAAGGAAGGGTTCCAGGAAAGTATTCAAAAAATTTCCGTACCTCGTTTCTGCACGTCATCGGTTGTATCTCCGATCTCCCGAGCGGCGTCGGTGGCCGGCGGCGACGCACCATCGGCCTTGCCACGATCCTCCGATGTTACGTCGATCAGAGCCTAAAGTCAGTCAGTCAGTCAATCGGTCGGTCAGTCAGTCATTCCCTCTGTCGTCTGGTTGGGTAAGTCAGAACAGATCAGTCTGATTAGATCGGTCAGTCAATCAGTCAGTCATTCATTCAGTCAGTCGAACAGTCAGTCAGTCAGTCAGTCAGTTAGCCAGTCAGTCAGTCAGTCAGCCACCTGCGTATGCGGCGGCCACTTCGGCCGATCCGACGTCGAATCGTTGCTATCGGTCGTGTACTCGGATCGCATATCATCCAGCATCGATCCATCCACCGTATCGTCGAAACCCATGATCGCGTTGTTGTTCTGGTTATCGACCTGTTAAAAGCAAACCATCAATCAAAAAATCTATGAATGAAGAGACCGAGTTTGCTCCGAGTTTCCTACGTTTTATCTTCAATTTCTACTGTCCGATTGCAATTTGCAATGTACCGGTATCGGGGCAGTAGATTGATCAAAAAGAAAAACAACTAATCTCCGAAAATTACAATTTGAAGAATAAAAATTCTGCTAACTTTGGCTCGCGCGGCGAGAATGGTTCGACTCAGCTCCACGCTTAGGCGCCAGATAAATATACAACCGTCGGCGGAGACCTGCAACGATTAAGGATAATCTCCGACTGAACTCATATCTCACCACAGTACAGTCCCCACTTACTCACCATACGTAATTTCATGCTTCCCAACTCACTCACTCACTCACTTACTGACTTACTAACTCACTTAACCCTCACCGCACACCACATTACCTCACAGATCAACATCACCAACCGTGATAACGTGTTTGGCATCGTTGGTGAACGCAGCATTCGTGATGAGCTCACTATGACCGGTGGTGGCAGCCAGTACCTCTCCGTTTTGAACGTCCATCACACACAATGTTTTATCAGAGGAACAGGTGAGCAAATAACGACCGGAAATATCCAGTACCATCTGAAAAACAAGGAAATTTCGAAACTCAGTAATAAAAAAAATTCGCTTATTTTAAATTAAAGTTACCCGAAACAATTTCAATGACATTTCGAAATGAAATTGCTGTGCAAAGCACAGTTTGCAAAAAGATGCAATTTTCATTGGCTGTTTCATGATAATATAAAAATTATTCTCCTATTTCTATGCATCGCTTGAATTGAACAGTACTCGACCGTAGAGTTCACCTACCAATCATGTAGGTCCAGAGTCGAACACAGCACTTATAACTCTCAGACAGACATTCTACCCAACCGACTAAAGACTCAGCCAACCTTGACAAGATTTCCGTCCTCGGCAATCGTCGCTTTAAAGGCTCGCTTCTGCTTTCCCTTGGAGAGACTGTAAACACGAATCTGACGATCCTGCGATGCCGCGTAGACGTTCTTCCGATCGAGACTGATGGACAGATCGCAGAGGGAGGAGGGAGAAGCCACACATCTGATCCGGATGAACCGGATCTCCGGATCCTGGAAGAGTCAGTCAGGTCAGTCAGTCAGTCAGTCAGTCAGTCAGTCAGTCAGTCAGTCAGTCAGACAGTCATTCAGTCGTTAGTGTATCAGTCAGTCATCTGGGCAGTCAGTCAGACAGTCATTTATGTGGTGTATCAGTCAATCACTCAGTCACATTAAATCGGTTAGTGTATTATTCAAGACAGTCTGTCTGGTCAGTCAGTTTAGTCAGTCAGTCAGACAGTCAGTCAGACAATCAGTTCGACAATCAGTCGGTATCACTCACTCACTCACCTGCGCCATCACCCTCAACACGATCGACTTATCCTGACTGCCCGACAGCAGGTACAACTGGTCGTTGTTGTTCTGATTCGTCCACACAAACTTCAAACACGTCACCGAGCTCGAGTGATCGGGGACCTGCAGCAATGTAAAATAATAATCAACTGCAGTATATCAAAATATTTATTTGAAAATTTTAAAATAAGTCAGTTTTAAATGTTTATGTCATAATATTTTCAATTATTATTATCAGTTATTAAATAACTACTGAAAGAAAAACGATATAAACAAATCAGTAAACCAACGGTGGTGACGGCATGGTAGTCGGCCAGGACATCGTAGACGTGCAGTAGACGATCGCGCGATGATGAGGCCATCAGGTATGGTACTAGAAAAGCGTTCTATTCAGAATTTATCACGATTTTTTCTGTAACTTCTTCTTGATTGAACTTAACAGCCGGGAGTGTGTCACCCAAGTGTGAAAAATTTCGAACTTGACAACTCCGGATTGCCGGTCAGGTGCCCTAACCACGCGACTATGAATAAGCAGATGGAAAAATAATCAAGAATTTTATGAAAAATCAGCTCACTTGTCTAAACTCTCATTAACGTCCAATATATTTTGGTACCCCAGACAAAAAAAACAGCGAATCAATAAATAAAACAAACCTCGATTAACATCGCTGTACTCCAGCGCCAGTACCTCGCCGTCATGCGCTTCGGTGTGTCGAACCAGTGACATTGATCTGCAATGAGTGACTGAGTGAGTGAGTGAGTGAATGAGATAATCTGTGAGTAAGTGAGTGAGTGAGTAAATCAGTTATGAGTCAATGAGTGAGTGAGTGAGGCAGTGAGTGAGTGAGTGAGTGATTGAGGTGAGTGATTGAGGTGAGTGAGTGAGTGAGTGAGTGAGTGAGTGAGTGAGTGAGTGAGTGAGTGAGTGAGTGAGTGAGTGAGTGAGTGAGTGAGTGAGTGAGTGAGCCAGGAGAGAGTGAGTGAGTGAATGAATGAGTGAGTGAGTGAGTGAGTGAGTGAGTGAGTGAGTGAGTGAGTGAGTGAGTGAGTGAGTGAATGAGTGAATGAATGAGTGAATGAGTGAGTGAATGAGTGAGTGAAAGAGTGAGTCAACCACCCAACCTGAGTTCATGTATCCTAACGTTGCCACTACGATCACCAGTAGCCAGATGTTCACCATCGGGGCTGATCCGAAGACTGCGGATGCCGTTCTGACCGATCAGCACCTGATTCGTCGTGTTGTCGGCCACCAGCGTTGAGTTGGTGTCTGTGAGTGAGTGGGTGAGTAAGTAAGTAAGTAAGTGAGTGAGTGAGTGAGTGAGTGAGTGAGTGGGTGGGTGGGTGAGTGAGTGAGTGAGTGAGTGAGAGAGTGAGTGAGTGAGTGAGTGAACTAACTGGTTGCCATCATATTGGGATCCATAAGTGCCTGCTGATCGCTGCCCACGTATAGCACCTGAAATCGATACTTTTTCTTTGATCGTGAAAATTCAAATTCAAATTAAATTTTTTTTTGTAATAATACAATAGCAAAGTTGGATATTAAATCACATGTACGTAAACGAAATACGTTTTTGATGTTGATGTATCAATATTAACATCACCAAGTCAAAATATAAACGTACCTTCATCAGCTCCATCGAGTAGATGTTGCGTCGTGGGATCACGAATTGACCGCTTCGCAGTTCGTTAGCCGTGGGCGACCGCTGCTCGTGCAAATCGTTGGCCCAGTCGGCGTTCCAGAATCGAATCTGGAATTTGGATAAATCAGTCAGTCAGTCAGTCAGTCAGTCAGTCAGTCAGTTAGTTAGTCAGTCAGTCAGTTAGTTAGTCAAATCAGTCAGTCAGTCAGTCAGTCAGTCAGTCAGTCAGTCAGTCAGTCAGTCAGTCAGTCAATCAGTCAATCAGTCAGTCAGTCAGTCAGTCAGTCAGTCAGTCAGTCAGTCAGTCAGTCAGTCAGTCAGTCAGTCAGTCAGTCAGTCACTCACTCACTCACTCACTCACTCACTCACTCACTCGCTCACTCACTCACTGCACTCACCGTTTCATCGGCACCAGCTGTCACAAAACTTCCAGGCGGTAGTGCCGGATTGCTTAGATTGCCGGGATAAACGTCCAACGCCCAGACAGCGCCGACGTGATTCAGTTGGCTAACGGACTTGCCGATCCGACCCGGTTGGGAGAGATCCCACTGATAGATCGAGTGATCGTTGTAGACGACGGTGAGTTGACGACGTGCCGAGTCGAGCACCATCGCTGCCGTCTGCGGATATGGTACGTTGCGTGGATGAGTAACCTGGAAATGTGGGATGAAATAAGTGAATTATGATGTGATTCAATGACTGTGATGGAGCGAGTGGAAAGAGGGGGCTAATCGGGAAAAATTCTAGCGAGCCAATTGTCAAGAGCTTAAAAATGGACCATTATGGAGCAAAACATTAAAAAAAATTTAATTTTCAGCCGTTACCCGCCGAGCAAGTTTTAATTTTTTAGATCCGAAAACGGCTCAACCATGCTGGAAAAAGGTACGAATAAAGCAGTTCTGGAAACAGGGAAAGGTCGCATAGGATTACAAACCCACTTTTAGGCCGTCAAATTCACCATTGTTGACTTTTGCCACCAAATCTGTAAAACTTCTACCATGCATTCTCACAACCACCAACCAGATGTTCGGGCGTCAATCCCAGCGCGACATCAATGCCGACGTAGTGTGGTCGTTGTACGTTCATCACGTATCGTAACGATTCACAGTCAAACACACGAATCATGGCATCTGCGCATCCAACGAATACATGCTGATCATCTGAAACAAAATTTTATAAACTATCGTGAGAGAAATTTTGAGCGTATTTTATATTAATAATTTGTTGGTCCACAATATATTAACAACTTTTCACAGAATTGTAAACAAAGTTACATAATAAAATTAATATACAATGAAAATGATTTTTGTCTATTTCTTCAAACCACTGGAAATCGTTGTGTCTAAAGTCTAAACATGTTATCCTTTAAAATACCATATGTAAGCTAACTTACATTTAAATTTTACATAATCGCATGGTTGACACCAGTGACTATGACTAAAACCTTCTCTAGAATTCAATTGCTGAAACAGGGTTCGATGAATTATTGCTTGTCAAGTTATATTGAACTTCAACTTGAAGTTATGTCGGGACTGAGGAAAAATATGAACCCACGAAAAGTGTCTCGGCCGAAGTCACTTGAACAAAAGCGGCAATCCATGTGTGCCTTCATGAAAGTATTGATTATTTGAATACAGCCAGCCCCCGCCTGCTGAACCAGATGGCATGTTCAGACATAGGGCTTAAAAATTTGAACGCGCGCTAAAATCAGTTGTGAATTCAATTTTCGCTTCCAAAATGGTTTGAAGAAACCCTGAATAGGCTATAGCGACTGTCATGTTCAAAGTTTCATTGGATGAGAACTCATGGCCTAAATGCATAAGTCCTAATAGTGTTACTTAAACACTTGAAAACTTCTTCTAATTTAAAAAAACGCACAATCAAATTTTATCTGTTCAGCAACTGGGAATGCTTGTCGACATTTTGGCAACACTTTTGCCCGACCTTATCTTTTTTATAAATGGGCAAGCAAGCATGGGAATTCCAATGGTCTAAAAACAATCAATATATGTGGTCAGACTAAAAAAAACAGAGCGAGAGCTGAGCTGATGCCAACAAAACTACACGGGAACGGGAATATGTATTCACAAGTAAAAAGGTGACTTGTTTTTGGAATAAGTAAAAAGAAAAATTCAAGAAAAACCACCAACCAATAGCTAAAGACGTGGCTTTGCTCGTCTTCACATCCACCCATCGTTCTAATCGTTTCGAGCTCGCATTGAATTCGCAAAGTAAACCCTTCTGAAGTTGTTGAAAAAAAGTCAGAAATTTTTTCTTATGAAGATTTTTTTCCCAATCCAAGACATTATCATTAAAAGACTGATATTCAAACCGAATGATAATTACTTTTCTGAGGATGAAGATGATAACATTTTAAATTTTTATCACAATTCGACATTATCATTAAAGATTCTGGTATTAAAACCGAATAATAACTATTTTTCTGATAATGAAGATGAAATATTACTTACCTGTGCAATGCAGAATGTCTTGCTGGCGTGAGCTCCACGACCACACTGCACGTCACAGAACAGATTTTGTCTGAAATAAAAAATAATAACTAGGAGATAAAACAAATTAGAGAATTCTGTATATTGATTATATTATATATGAGAATGTGCTTAGCCTCGCACAGAATAAGTCGAGAACGAAACAAGGAATAATAACAAGTTTGAAAAAATATAAACATAAATATTGATAAACTTACTTGTGCTGTCCCAAGATGGCGCTATTGCCTTTTAATAATACGACGTCCAGATTCGCCGTACCGGGTCGAATCCTGTCCAGATGCCAGAATTTGACGTGCGCCACGCCGGTGGTGACAAAGTATTCACCAGATTCGGAGAAACCCATCGTGCAGATCTAAAAAAATTAGTTAATTAACATGCTAATTTTATTCATCACTTACACATTCATAAAGTCAACTCAAATAGTTGATTAGTAAGTCGCTTCTTTTTTAATTTTCAAAGCACGGATTGAAACACAGCTTATCCAAAACACGTTGTTGGTAATCATTTGTAATTGTGAAAACTGAATAGGATTACCGTTATTTCATTATATTCGTGAATCGGTGTTCAACTTTGCTATTCTGTCAGAATGATCGGATAAACCAGAGGTTTTACTTTATGGGCACGCAGAAAATAAGAATGTCAAAAGCACTAGCGGACGAGCATGGATTGCCAAAAAAAAATTAAAAAAAAAAAAAAAAATGAAAAAAAAAAATTTGGTCTTTTTTTTTTTTTTTTTTTTTACAAAGTTTTGAAAATGTCTCTGTAATACGTTAATAAACGTTAATAAACACCTCTAAAGTGTAATATAAAATGTCAGAAGTGTGAGAAAAGTTCTAAAAACACATTGCCCACTAAACGAGGAACACATTTTGTCCCCATTTCATAAATGGGGACAAAATGCCGTCTCCTCCAGTCAATATGCTAAGCCGCCAAATGAATTAATTTTTATATTCAGTCATGGCCAGCGCTCACACGTGTCACACCTACACGTGTCAGACATGATGGTGCAAGCCTACGGTGATCTGCTCAATCGCCAGCCCGAGCTAAAGAGCTTCTTGAGATTCAAGTGAAAAAATGACACTTTAACTTGTCCAACCCGGGTAACACCCACTGAACATGATGATTGCATGTTATAGCATACAGCTGTTGGGTTGAGTTGAGTCGCACAGTCGACTACTGTGCATCACCTTCTCTTACATTTGATGCAGCTATGTAACGATTCACAAGTTGGAGTAGTTAACACTACAACTTTTCACTTGAATTCCAGGCAGTTCTTATTCCAGGCACCTTACTTTAATCAATTATTCCTTACGAGTTTGGGCTCAAAACTGTTATCTAAGTCATCAGAATCATTAAATAAATCTAAATGAGTACCCTACTGATGATTTGGGACATGTATGGTCGATCCTGGATGAATACCAAAAATTTGTAAAAAAAAAAAAAAAATTAAAAAAAAAAAAAAAAAATGTGTGAATTTTTTTTTGGCAATCCATGCGGACGAGAAGGGGAAAGACAAGTGGAATTCCTCCTTCTTTGGCGGTTTAAAAAATCAGATTTTGATCCTCAAGACACTAGCGGACGAGAAGGGGTGGGAAAAGTGGAATTCCCCCCTCTTTGGCTTTTCAAAAAGTAGAATGTGTTCCCTAAGGTGTGGGTAAAACAGCCTCAACATTGCCAATTCCCCCCTCTTTGGCAAAATTCCCCTCTTTTTGGAAGTTTGGCTCGTCCGCCAGTGCCTCAAGATGTAGATAAAATGGCCTAGTTTCTGCCAATTCCCCTCTTTTTTGACGAAATTCCCCTCCCTTTGGGGATTCAACTCGTCCGCCGGTGGTCGAAAGCAAAACAATGCCAATTATGATCCAACCTTGTTCGACACCTTGTTGGTGGCGTACTTTTTGTTCTGCTTCCAGTTCCAGACGTTGATGACTTTGTCATGTTGACAACCCACTGAGACCAAATACGATTGATTCGGAGAAAATTTCTGAAAAAAAACAGTTATTTAAATTGTGGAATCTTAATGGAGTGTAATAAATATAGAATTTGCTAACTTCTGAAGCTGAGTTATAATTGTATAGGTTGCGAATGTTTACGTTACGACATTGGTGAGTCATCGGGTGATTGAATGATTGAGTTGAGTCAATCAATGAATGAATGAGGGATTGATTGATTGATTGATTGACTGGTAGATTGCTTGAATAAATGATTGATTGATTGATTGAGTAACTGATTGAATGAAATAATCGCTTGAGTAACTCGCTTAATTAAATGACTGGTGAGTGAATGTTTGATTAATTGATTTGATTTAATAAGTGATTGAGTGACTGAGTATATGATTGATTGATTGTGTGACTGAGTGAATGACCGAATGAATGATTGATTGATCAATCCATTGATTGATTGATTGTTTGAGTGAGTCATTGACTGAATGATTGACTGATTGATTGATTGATTGATTGATTCATTGGTTGATTGATCGATAGATTGATTGATCGATTGATTGATTAAGTGAGTGGATGATCAATTGATTGAATGAATAGTTGAATGAGTGATTATGTGAGTGATTATGTGAACTGATAAATGATATATTAACTACTTAAATGAATGATTGATTGTTATTTTGATTATCTGATTGCGTGACGCACTGATTAACCAATCGACATCGAGTCAATGAATTAGTTATGCACTATTACTCGAGTTATTATATTAACAAAAGTTTGAAGTATCAACGAACCACGGCAGTAATCGATTTGGAATGTCCCTTGAAGTCGGCAATCTGATCGCCGGTCTCGATTTCCCAGACCCGAACCAGTGGCTCGTGACCGGACTGAAGAAAGTTATAAAATGAAAGATAACAACAAGAAAACAGGTAAAGAGCTTTGGTAGAACTTAGGCATTACCACAAAACCAAATTAGAAAAAAATCGGCCGAACCCCCCTATTTAACTACGGTCGATGAACCAAACGAGAATCTATATTCACCTCATGAATAGTAAGGTAACTGTTGAAGTAAAGAAGATGAAGGGTCCATCAAATTGAAGACGGTAATTTGTATAACAAACCTCGCCAGTAACCAGGTACCGGCCGTCGTCCGAAAAGGCGACACATGTGAACGGTTTTCGGGCGACGCTGACCAAATGACCCTGTCGGTTGTTTTTGCCATTATAAAGCACGATCGTGCACCTGAAAATGCAAAAATAATTATGAATTTAACGTGAAATTTGATTCGGTAATTTTTCCATAAAAACAAAAACCAATTTTATATATAGTCGAAAATGAATTACTGTTCCAAAAAGCTGCGTGCATTTTCGATAAACAACCTGATGTTTTGGGTGTCATATTTTCTGTCGATGAAGATTTCGTCGGATAAAAGTGATTTCTCTTCCCTGTACAGACGAAATGTTCATCGACAAAAAATGTGACACCCTAAAACATCAGGTTGTTTATCGAGAATTCACGCAGCTTTTGGGAACAGTAATTCATTTTCGACTATAGTTGAATCACTTTTTCTTGCAATGGAAAAATTCATAAATTAATTTCTATGCACCAAAATCGGTTGGCGCGCATTTGAATTTTTAAAATAATTTAGTTTCTTTTGGCACATATTTGAAAATCATGAGTTTTTCTCACTTCTGCATAAACGAATATGCAGAAATTTTTACTCAATTTTACAATGTATATTTTCCCCGAAGTTCGATTGAAGTTGAAAATTTGGAAAATTCAGTTTTTCGCTCTCCCGGAGTAACATGCCTACGATTTCAAAAAAATAAAAGGAACGAAAAAAGTTCATAGATAAAAACAATCGGCTATTTTGTTGTGAAGGTTATTTTAAGAAATACCGTTCTGTTCATTACCGCAACACCGTCCCCCATTTTCCGGTCAAACTTCGAGACCCCCCATTTCTATATCATGTCCTGTTTGCTCGAAAGATTTACCGAACTTCAGCTTTTGTGTACACTATTGCATCACGTCTGGTAATGTTGCATATTATGCCTATTATATTCACCTATCATTTGTTGATAGTATTATTGCCTTGAATAAACATAGACCATGCGGCGTGAAATGCTCGATAACTTGTTGTAAACATACTTGACTTGGCTTTGGTCCAGACGTTATGCGTCTGCGTCTGCGATAGAGCCGCTACACAAAAATTCTGCCGCCAAAACTACGCGCAAAGATTCTCACCAATGAAACATTAGAGGAACATTTTGTAACACACGGGGAATATTTGTTATAAATAAGTTGTGCTGTGTTATTGGTGTGTGGCTGATGTCTCACTAGTTGCTTTGATGGCAGGAACTATGTAGGGGCTCCAACAAACATGGAAATCTTCATTCAATATTCAGCGTGAGGAAAACCTTTCTTTGGATGTTTGTAGAAATACCACAGGGAAAACTTTTTTTAGTAGGGTACCTTGCTACTGTATGCTATGAATGAAACCAGTTTCTCGGATAGAATTATAATAGAAATAGAAAATAATATGCAAAAATAGAAAAACAAAAAAGTTGAAAATCATGAAAGAAGAAAAAAGTTTTTACTCACCCAGCAGGATAGGCAACGAGTCCCGTACGTGAGGTGCAGGCTAGCGAGGCATTCGTGGTGACTGACAGACCGTAGACGCGTTCGAGCTTTGCCTGCAAATAATACAGTAATTTAAAACATTATCATCAATGTACATTTATCAACTATATGAATACCATCAAGTTGTTAATTGAGTTATTTTACTTATGTTCATTAAAATCAGTGAACATACCCTTCAAGTCTTGATACAACCAGCAACCAGCTCATGAGATTCTGGTCTGTATGTACAAAACATAAGCATGAAAAAGTCGGGTGTTTTCGTTCTCATAATTCACTACGCAATGTTAACTGTTTCAGTTTTGACTTATTCATTCTCTGGTCCTGTTCATCAAGTTTTCTTAACCAAGTTGTCATCATAAAATATAAACTTCATGGCACAAAAAAATCTACAGACGTCCTTGCCCCTTACATGAGCAAAGTACTGCTTGGATGTCGACGCGATCGTTGTTGTGTTTGAGTAGAATTCGGACGATAAACTGGTCGATGATTTGATCGACGGTATGGGTGACGGCTGACTTTCTGTGGAATTATTAAATCCATCTTCGCTGTAGACAAACTTCCGTACACGATGTAGTCGACGATTCATTGTTGGTGTGTGGGAAAAGTTATAAGATTCTCATTAGGAGTTCTGGAGATAAGTACATTTTGTGTGAAGAGGAGAAGAAATAGAATGAAACATTCAAATATTGCGGAGTCGAACAAAGATAAAGTCCGTCGTATGTTGTTTCTGCAAGCGCAAATACTATTTTACACAAAACGTCTGGTAATGAAACATCACTAGCCTCAACTCGTTTGACACCATACACATGTAGTTTAACACAGTAAAACATGGAGTGATAATGATTGTGTAGCACTGTTTGTTTGATGTTTCATTATCAGAAGTTTGGGCAATAATTTTTGTTTTCGGAACCAACATACAACACATCAACTATTAAAGCCCTAATTCGAGGTTTATGTCAGGTTGTGCAGAATAACATTCAAGTTCCGAACCCGGTACCATCCGTACATGAAGCAAATTCCTTATCCACTGGGCAATGCAAGCAAATCGAAGATACAAGTGATCAAGTGCAATCAGTGTGTGCAGGTAGAGACACAAATTCATGTTCGGTTTTTTTTCAGTTCTCATCAGTAGTTTTTTCATCCAGATCACGTGAATTACCCGGGATATTAACGACTTCTCTCTCGTCGCATCAGAGGCATCGGCGGACGATGAGCCAATCTTCAAATCCAAAAGGGAGAGAATTTTTTCCTTAGAGGGGGAATTATCAGTTTTGAGGCAGTTTTATCCCCCACTTTAAGGAAAAAAATTTACTTTTTGTAACTGTCAGAAAGGGGAAATTCCACCTTTTCGTTCTACCGTCACCCGCTAGTGATCCAAGGTCTCAATGACACCCACATGAATCTCAAGGTGGAATTCCTGTACACCCTTCGGTAATCTTGGAAACTGAAACCGGTTGCGGGAATAATCAGATCAGACACAGAAGCCGTAGAAATATTCCCGACGCGCTTTTTTCAATTCGAAAGTGAGTAGTCAGATTCTTGCCAAAACGGCAATCAGAATTTCTTAATCACGTAGACTGAAGACAGTTTGAAGTTTTTTGTAAAAAAAACAATTTAACCGTGAAACATACATATATGTAAAATAACAAGTGGGTAGACAGATTCTTGCGAAAACGGCAATCAAAATTTCTTAAGCAAGGAAATTGAAGACAATTTGAATTTTTTTGTAAATTAACAATTTAACCGTTAATTAAATATTTAACTTGTATGTGGATACTGTTGGCTTGAAAATGGCAAAAATTAAAAACTGCTGTAATTTTCGAAGAAAGTAAGACAGTTCTGGACATGAGCAAGAATCCACAAGTCAATCGTCGTTCAACTCGGGCGACCAATTTACAGAATCATAATTGTTGTGATTTAAATGTGAAGCAAAAGTGGATGAGAATTTAAATAATAAGATTTATCCCGCCTTTGATGATTGAAAATGTTTGAAATTAGTTCTGATGGTTGGTTAAATTAGGTTATGAAAGTGTCATTCCGCTTACAATTCGGCCAATTTTCTTGAAAATATAATTAAAAAAAATTAATCATTAGTCAATAGTCATCCGCTATTCAAGAACTTGAACTAACTGAACGCAATAAACGATTGACTGACTGGTGAGCGACAGACACCTGCTGCTGACTGACTGACTGACTGACTAAATGACCGTTCAATCATTCGGACGGTCAGTCAGTCAGTCACCAATTACGTGACGGCCGAAAGTTATACCAGTCAGTCAGTCAGTCGTCACACAAGAATTTGCGATAAACAATTATTTAACAAGCATGTGAAACAGGACGCATATGGATATCATGAAACGTGAGAGGATCACACTGAAATGACAGACTGACTGTATGACAGACTAGAAAAAATACTGTAAAAGTCAAACTATATGTTCAAAAAAATTATTGCTGAGGCTTATATTTCAGTTATTGGCACAACATTTTCGGAGTAACCTTACCACAGGTACATATCTGACGCGAGACTGACATACACAAAAATATGACTGACTGACTGACTAACTGACTGATAACTCGACGGGCATTCTGACAAACTGCCGGAATGACCGACTGACAACAACATGAACATCTTCGGGTAATGTAGTCAGCGAGTGACCGTGAAACCAGAGACTGGCTGACTGACATGCTGACTGTTCGACAGTATGACAGATGAACGATAGACATACTGACAGACTGACTGACAGACTGACTAAAATTTTGACAGACTGGCATACTACTGACTGCTTGCCTGACTGAGGGCGACAACAACATGAACATAATATAGTCTGATGTAAAACTTTTATACGAGTAACTAAAACGAGACAGACTGGCTGACAGACAACCAGAAATACAGACAGAATAACTGACATGACTGACTGACTGACTGACTGACTGACTGACTGACTGACTGACTGACTGAATCACATCAACAACATGAACATCGTCCGAGGTAAGACGTTAACGAGCGAGTGACCGTGAAACGAGATAACGGGACGGATTTGTCCATCTTATCATTATTATTGTTATTACTGTTGTTGTTGCTGTGGTTGATGTTGTTGTTGTATTTAGTTGATGTTGTGGTTGATGTTATTGTTTTATTGTTGTTGCTGTTGTTGTTGCCACGGCTAGTATGTTGTTTGTCGCTGATCTACAGTATGAAATGTTGTTGCTGGTTGCTGATCATGTTGATGTTGTGGTTAGTGTTGTTGTTGTTGTTGTTGTTGTTGTTGTTGTTGTTGTTGTTGTTGTTGTTGTTGTTGTTGTTGTTGTTGTTGTTGTTGTTGTTGATGTTGGTATTGTTGTTGTTGTTGTTGTTGTTGTTGTTGTTGTTGTTGTTGTTGTTGTTGTTGTTGTTGTTGTTGTTGTTGTTGTTGTTGTTGTTGTTGTTATTGTTGTTGTTGTTGTTGTTGTTGTTGTTGTTGTTGTTGGTGTTGTTGTTGTTGTTGTTGTTGTTGTTGTTGTTGTTGTTGTTGTTGTTGTTGTTGTTGTTGTTGTTGTTGTTGTTGTTGTTGTTGTTGTTGTTGTTGTTGTTGTTGTTGTTGTTGTTGTTGTTGTTGTTGTTGTTGTTGTTGTTGTTGTTGTTGTTGTTGTTGTTGTTGTTGTTGTTGTTGTTGTTGTTGTTGTTGTTGTTGTTGTTGTTGTTGTTGTTGTTGATGATGTTGGTATTGTTGTTGATGTTGTTGTTGAGTGAGGCGAACACAAGGACGAATGTACAACGAAAATACAAAGCCTAACGGCCGCTGCGCACTTATTGGTATTGATCGTGGTAAATAAGATACATTATATTCAATAATGAGTTTCTGCGCAGTCAAATCTCCGTAAAAAGATTTCTGTGCACCGATTTTTTTTCGGCACTTAGCCAAACGACATTATCAGGGTTTATTAATTTAAATTCAGACAAAAGCAAAATTCTGAAAAAATCGGGCGAAGTTCTTAAATTAACAATTTATGTACCTGTTACTTCGATTTGAACTTTGAGACCACTTCTATTGGATGAATTTTAGGTCTAACATAAATACAATTATGACGTTCCGTTTCTCCGCGTTCACACACACCTACATGCATTTCCAGGATAATGAACTTGCACAATGAGGAGACCAAAAAAAAACAAAGTCAGCTTGATAAAATGTCACTAAAGCAAAATAAGGATATGACCTAGGCGCAGATCACAAAGAATGGGCGTTTTTGTTCAAATTATTCTACCACCGATTGATAACGGAAGGAAACCCTGGGATTCCCCTTTTTTGGTTCTAAAAAGGAAAATATACCCAGGATCCGTTTCAAGAAAGGCTAATCTCAGCCCTTCAGCAGAAGATTTTTTAAACACTGTTGAATTTGTCTGATTCGTGGCGGTGGCGGACGAGCCAAACCTCGGAAGGGAGGGGAATCCTTTCAAAAAGGTGGAATCGACTGAAATTAGGCCATGAGGATAAAACTCTACTTTTTAAAACCGCCAAAGAGGGGGGAATTCCACTTTTCCCTCCCCTTCTCGTCCGCTGGTGGGTTCGAAGGAGAGAATAAAATTCAGAATTCTTCAAGAAATATTCCATACAGTGGCCACGTGCATTTTTCTGTTCAACACACCCGAATCTCATGCATAGAAAATGGCACCATTACAATTGTTGCCAACAAAACATTCGAATTTCCTCCATCCAAATGCGGAGTACGCGCAGGCGTGCGCGCGCGTTTTGGTGGACTGACTCACTTGAGGACGAGAAGGGATGGGAAAATAGAATTCCCCCTCTTTGGCGATGTTAAAAAGTGCAATTTGTTCCTGAAGATGTAGGTAAAATGACCTAATTTTCACCCATTTCACCCTTTTTGAAAAATTCCCCTCCCTTTGGAGGGCTAGGTTTTGGTTTGTTTTGGAGGACTGACTCACTGGTGAATGACCCAATCCCCTCAAAAGGGAGGCCCGGAGGGGAATTTTTTGAAAGAGGGGGAATTAGGTTAATTTATCTACACCTTCAGGGGAATTTTTTTGAGATACTGTTTAAGAGAGGGAAATTCCCTTTTTCGTTCCTATGTCGTCCGCTAGTGTTTTGGAGACTACGAGACTGCATGCATTGCCTCTGCCGGCAGGGAACAAATTATGCACGTGCTCAGGTGAGCCGAAAATGTTTTTGCATGTATCAACCTGAGAAACCTGACGTGATATTTAGAATAAACTGCCTTGCTCTAGAAATATCGGAAACTTCTAAAACGGAAAATTCATTTTTTTCAGAATTTTACCATCCGCAACCAATAAAGAGGAAGCCCTTAATATAAGGCATGATATATCCTCCTCCATGCATTAGCATTTGAACACATGCATTATGGGGAAGGGGGAGGCACTGGCGGACGAGCCAAACCTCCTAAGGGAGAGGAATTTTTTCAAAGAAGGGGGAAATTGGCAGAAATAAGGCCATTTTACCTACACCTTAAGGAACAAAATGTATTTATTCAACTCGCCAAAGCGAGGGGAATTCCACTTTTCCCTACTCTTCTCGTCCGCTATGGAGGCAAGGGGTCTTCTTTTGGGAGTATGAGGGTCAATAGACGTAGCAATCAAACCTGACACCTGGGTGTTCTTTTATACGTAGCTGAGAAATTGGTTCCGCTATTTATTAACCGAAGACCCTGGTGGATGATTAAAAGGATTGGGATTTGGTAGCTTTATTGATTTCTCGTTTAGGTGAGTTTAGAATTTTTTTAATGCAGAAAATGAAACTAAACCCACCGAGGCACCGAACTAAAATAAACTGAAAACTGCATACATCCATAGAGCGTCAACGTCCACATTTATCTTAGAAGTCAGAGAACCTAAGTGCCCTTCATTCCGCTCACTAGCGGAGCGAACGAGTAGGGTGGGAAAGTGGAATTCCCTTCGTTTTGGCATTCTCAAAAGCATAATTTGTTCTTTATGGTGTAGGTAAAATGGCCGGAAAACTGCTGATTTCCTTCCCTTTAGTTCGTAAGCCAGTGATTCCGCTGCATTCAGAGTTACGAGAATAATTACTCTTTCTAGAAACAACCAATTCCGTATGTATAACAGAACACAACTTGACTTTGCTAATCGATTGACATGGATAAAGATTGGATAATAATTTATCATTTTAATTGATGGATGATAAATTGGATGACGCAGTGGGTCAGTAGTGTAAAAAACCCGAATACATATACATAATGAGCAAGTCCATTAATTTGGGATTGATTTATTATTAACTACTTATTTTCCGTAGGCTATATCTTATGGCAGCGTATAGTAAAAGATGACTTCATGCACTGGCGGACGAGCTAATCCTCCAAAGGGAGGGAAATCATCCCAAAGAGGGGGGAATTGACAGATTTTAGATCATTTTACCTACACATTGGGGAACAAAGTCTATCTTTTGAAACAGCCAAAAAGGGGGGAATTCCACTTTTCCCTCCCCGTCTCGTCCGCTAGTGGCGTATAGTAAAAGATGAGTTCATGCAATGGCAAAATACTATATATTCTATTCATCCGTGATTTACGGAGCCAACAAAAGTCAGAAGAGGATATAGAAGAAGATATGGAAATATAGGCCTCGTCCTTAGAATATTGTTATGAGAAAGACGAATTCGGTTCACGACCAATCATGTGAGTCATAAAGGCCTCATAATTGATTATAAGAAATGGTTTAAAACTGCGAGAACCCATGGCATGGCCAGAACCGGATTCTCAAGTAATGGATTTTCTGTGCCACGTTTTAGCCACATTTTAATTTTTCTTAGAACCAGATTCTCAAGTACAGAACCGGATTCTTAAATAAGAAATTTTCTGTGCCACGTTTTGGATTTTCTTATAATCAACTACGAGGCCTATACATACAGTAGTTGGGAATCTGGTTCCGACTATTCCAGAACGTGGTTCCGATTATTTCAGAACTTGAGAATCTGGTTCTGGACACGACAGAACTTGATTCTTAACTTCGTGTGTTTTCGCTATATTAAACCCTTCTAATAATCAAATATGTATGAGGGATACATTTGTGTATCTCGAAATTTCTGGAAAAAAAACGAGAATGAAATGAAGCAAAACGCATAGATCAGTGTAATGAAACATAATTTATAAATTTCGTTTCCTCAATAACATTTGGATTAAGCGCACTGTTACGCTTAGGTTAGCGTTATGTTACGCAAGTCCGGTATGAAATAACATTTTCGAATATGTTTTTGGTAATTTCGCGCGTGACAAGGTTTTACATTCGGAGTTTTGAGTAAAATAACAAGAAACACGGAATGGGATTGGGAAATGGGATTATGGATTACGGAAACCATTTATCTAGAACGCAACCACCAGATATAACAATCATAATTCAATATGATTCTATGTTGCCCATTAAATCCTTCACCGGAACGCAACACTGGTAATCCCACTAGAGTGAACCTTTTTCTAATACGAATGCATAAATTCTGAACTTTTTAAGGGGAAAATGAAAAGAATTATTTCGAAAAAGTATGATATTTTGAAAAGGGCAGCTTTGCGATCTCACTTAGAGTACTCCTGATTGACTATGATATAAAGAATTATCACAATGAACATGTAATAAAGTATCCACCGAATCAAACTTTCTGAATGAACGGAAATTCAGTTGAACGTGGCGAAACGAAACCTTTAACATTTCGACCTTTTTATCCGTTTCGATATGGCGGAATTCCGAAATTCCGCAATGCATTCCGCTCGATATTCCGGGGCGTTTATGATCCGAGTTATGAAAGCCCATATGAATGTACATTACCAACATACGTACTTTATGTATCTGGACACACGTAATAAACTTATGAATCACTTGTTGCGGCGAAAAATGATTTTTAGAATCAACACATCTGGTGTGGTGTTCGCAATACTCGGAATTTGTCATGATTGGTGAGCAATTCGGGATTTAACTTTATTGAACGGATACCATGCGAAACGCAATCAAGGTACAGGTCATACTCGCAAGCGCGCATTGAGTGCGGCATCATGCACAAAGGCATAGTGGAAAGTATAATAAACTAAACTGTGTCATATAAATTTTTCAATGTACTCGTTCACTTCTTAACTATAATAGGCTTGTGAATTCTAGTTAATTAGGCAGTGATCAAAAGATTTGTGAAGAATATCTTAGTCAGCTCACATGAAAATCTGTGGCTTATAATTTTTTTCACAAATTTCATAAACATTTAGCATACATATTTCTCCAAACATACGTATCATATTACCAACACGCCAACAGGGTCTAGTCTACATAATCGGATCAACAAAATGTCTGTACGTATCGCACCAAAACAGCATTCATACATTGTATGTAGTTCTGAACAGATTTTACCAGATATTCTGTATTTATATATGAATTTTGCCAGAAGGAACGTTCAGCATTCATGGAAAATTGTATTCTCGCGAAAATTTGTTGAAAACGAATTTTTTCAGCCAACATTATGATGTATTCCACGAAAAACGCTATATGAAAGCGCAATCAGTCACTGGTCTGTGTATTATTGCACATATTAAGGGAACGGCCTAGCGGCCGTCCCTTGATTTATATCAGAAAATCTCATAGCGGAACGGAAAATGGTTCAAGCTAGTGGGAATTTCACCAAAAAGTGGAATGGATATGTATGTAGATTTGATACCATTTTACTAACACTTTCAGAGTCGATATTTCCTTTCTATAACTAACTTCCTTTTTAGAATATGAATGCACTATTAACTAATTTATGGAATGACCACATTTTGATTCGTTACGTAAATAACTAGGATTACCAGGATGAATTTTTCCACGTCTGTTGCATATTTTTTGACGGTATGGAACAGGATGTTCCATTATGTAAGAGTGTAACTTCTAAAAAATCAAAAAAAAATTTAAAATTCAGTTATGCTTTAACAGCAAAGTTGGATACCAAGTCACAAACAGAGTGAATTAACGGTTCACCATATTTACGTATGACAATCACTGATCATGAACAACGTTTTTGAATTCGTTGTATCTCAACCCGGGGCTCGAACCAGGACCATCGGCATGCGAGGCCGACGCATTAACCAATTGACAAGGGAAGCGACAAAACATGAGGAAACAGAGAGCGATCAAAGAGATCCTAGTGTCCAACCAATATCAAGTCATTTTCTGAACGGAAAATCGCATCTTTCTATAAAATGCCATGACATTCATTCCCCCAAACTGATAACACAACGGAAACCATTAGATATCCGCATTCTTATTGTCCATAATGACCAGAAACGCGCAGCGAAATTGATCAGGGTTGATCTTCATTGTGTTTTTCTTACGGTGGTTGGTTAATGGTTGTAGTATTCACAATTCATTATGAAATTAAATTTGAAAAACTTGCAATATTTTAAATTGAGTAAGACTTTTCCATGTTCGCACAAACATAAGCAATGACAATGAATGAAAGCAAAAAGACAAAAAAAAAATCTGAAAAACTCATTGTCTATTTCTGGATTGGACATACAGTAAGTAGTATAAAAATTCACCGATAAAAACGTCCCAGTTTCAAATTTGGTCTCCGAATGAATTGAGAATGCTATACAATCGATAACGGAATAACGGTTGGAAAAAATGGCGAAAGACGCCGCTGAAAAACAGCTCTCTAATAGCCTCAAATTAGCATATGAATTGAGGATCATGGAAATGTCGCGGCCATCGTGTGACTTTATGGGTATTTTAAGGGCCATATCATGGCAACAATGTCGGAATTCCACTACTTTCTAAGATTACCGGTGGAAGAATAAAATATTGCACTCTGAATCGACTGGGAGATGTCCGTTATTCTGTGTCACTACTATACGTTCAAGAAAAAAAGAAAAAAACTAGAATTTTCAAGAAAAACAGTTTCTTTTCACGTTACCCACGGCACGGATAACACAGGACCATAATAAAACAATATTAATCAGTAGATAAGAAGAAAAATGAAAAAAAATAGTTCAATTAAATGAACAAGCAAGGAAAATTTGCGTTAAATATTATACTGAACCGACTGAGATGGAGCAACGTCAATGATATAAATTTTCGTCCCGCAATATATTCAGACAGTTTCTGATCTGATGTACCACGTAGATAGCGACGACTATTTGATGTTGTATTGTTGAGGAAAAAAGTTACACCGTATGGCCAACATGTAGTGTTTGGTAACACAATTTGATGTTAATCTAAGTTTATATAAAAATTAAGAAATGAATTTTTTTTTGCCTGCCTGACAACGAAACTTTTTATCGCTCAAATCAGATTCAAATATAATAAAAACATACTTGGTTATCTGTTTAACTTTACCGTTCTAACGAGTTAAAAGTTAGGATTTTTGAGAGAAAAAAAACGAAATGCGATGCAAAGTTGCTTAATGAAACCGGTAAATGATTTTTCGAATAAATGAATGATTTCATAAGGAATACCCAGAATCGTCAAACCGACAAACCACTTTTAAAACTTTAAACGGTCATGTTTTTTTGTGAAACAGCTCAGTGAAGCATTCATATCAGATAAAAAATAAAATATCCATAATTCTTTAAAAATGAAAAGGCAAACAAAAATTTTTACATGACAGTTAGTTTTCTACAACGTTAATGAGCATGAGTTTCCTAATGAATGGATTTGTGAACCAACACAACAAATAGTTTCTGAGAACCTGTGATGAAAAGTTACAAAAGAATCGTTAGAACTTGTCAGCCTGATCAAAAATAATTCTTGTCATGGTCATTTTCCAATTCCCATGCCACGGCTTATAAGTGCTAAATTGTCGCAAACGCTTGCTGATTCATACCATGAGCAAATAAATACTGCCTATAGGTATAAGCCCCATGAGACAAAATATATGCATATACATAATTTTTTTACCCGATTCAGAGGGTTTTTAAAAGCCAAATAAGTCATACTTTTTTTGCAATATTGTGATTGGGAAAATCTGTCACGTGAAAAACTTCTCATGAAACAGTTCCCACGGTAAAACGCATATTAATTGTTGTGTTGATGTTACATAATTGTAATAAAACGCATATTTTGCCTGAAACCGGAAATAAAAAACACAAAACAAAAACACACAGATCTAAGATTTGGCACTGAAAAATATGACTGCCTTCAGGTGAGCAATATCGTCTGGACAATATTGTTTTTGGCGCAATGTACATATTTTTATTGCTGTCAAGCAAAGGCGAGTGAAAAAGAGAGACAACTGAGAAATTTCCGTAAAGTAGGGGAGATTGGCTGGTTGGATGTCGTCTGTCTGACACCTTGACGAAACAAAATAATTTTTTTTTGAAATTCACCGAAGAGGGGGAATTTCATTCATCCCTTCTTCGGTCCGCTGGGGAAGGTGATTCATAACCACGACTAAACAGGTCGCGACTTACGTTTGGACCATGCGAATTCACGCAGGTGGATTTTTGGAGTGGAGTGTTCATTGGAATCAGCACATTTTTTCACCACATTAAGATATGTGATGTGATATTTAATGTTTATGTCCAACTTATGAAAAGATTTTTAAGAAAAACATTTTTACGCCATTGCGCTCAGTTCATGGCATGTGTACATGTGCCATACGGTTCCATAAAAATTTTCAGCTAACAAGATACCTTGACCAAGCTATAGGCCCCGTGCACCTCGAAATCTTGGATTATTTTTTAGATCCGACTCGGATCAAAATATAATCCGTGCCTATGTATACTTATACACTAGCAAACGGGATTATTTTTTGATTCGAGTCGGATCTAAAAAATATTCCAAGATTCCATAGTCTCGAAAATCACCAAGAAAACGGCGTACTTCGAAACTGTTCACCTAATCAATTGAGAATTCTATAGTCTAAAAAAGGCGTAACCAAAAAATTCGACTATACATGACAAAAATAGAAACGTGCCATTGGTGGAAAGCCAAACATTTCGAGTTATGTATGTACACGTATGTGAGAGAGATTTTTTTTGGCATGTTGATAGCTTGTCCAGCTATTTATTCGCTGTACGATACCTAAGCGAGCGTAAAATATGGATTTTTGTACAGTTATTATATTAATGGCTCCCGCCAGCATGATGAAACATGGGACTGTATACTAGTTCAACGGGACTGTATAATATTCCAGTAAACTATCTGCATTGCTTTAGCAGAGCATCATTTCTGGTGCTTTCAGAGTACAAAGAAACGTAAAAAGATTAAGAAAATAGACTATTTGAAAAAGTTTTTACCAGTTTTGACACATTTTTTTTTAAATTCACGGTCAAAAGGGTTGCAAATGACCCATTTTCCGTTACTCTTCCTTACCTTTCTAGATTTCTCGGGTCTTAGGAGAATCTAATGGAAAACAGGATAAAAAATCAACTCACTATATAAAGTGCCTGCAGCAACCAACTATAGCTAAAAAATCAACTCACTATATAAAGTACCTGCAACCAACTAAAAAAAGAATAAAAAATCAACTCACTATATAAAATGCCAGCAATCAACTATAAAAAGAATAAAAAATCAACTCACTATATATAAAGTGCCTGCAGCCAACTATAGCTAAAAAATCAACTCACTATATATGAAGTGCCTGCAACCAACTATAGCATTCGTTCTATGCAAACAACTGTTCGTCGTATTATTTATTTGGGCGGTGGTGGTTTTCTCAGGTTATTATTAACGGCGCGTGCACTTGTCAGAAGAAGGAGGCAGAAAACTGGTCGCACCGTGTGAAAGAAATACGGCCAAATAAGATGATTAACTGTTATTCGACAGAAAACCACAGAAATGCATAGCGTTATTGAATGATAAGGAAACTAAGTTATAGGTAGAGTTTTTCATCTTTTTTTACTTGAATTCCTTTATCAACTGAAGTCATCAAGGTACCCTAATACCACATCAGAATGGTGTTTTAGAATGGTGTCTTCGTAGTGGCCAGATAGTTGAATAAACTGACTTACTTGCTGTTAAGA
The DNA here is from genome assembly GCA_964036265.1 of Daptonema setosum. NCBI lineage: Eukaryota > Metazoa > Nematoda > Chromadorea > Monhysterida > Xyalidae > Daptonema > Daptonema setosum. Next base: position 32,428,752 of record OZ038442.1, read on the forward strand.
AAAATTTTCTTCGAACTTCGAGAGTTGAAAGTCAAAATTCAAGAATCCATGTGATTCAAGATTTTTACCCATAAAAAGTTGTTTACTGGGACGTCTTCATTACTGAAGTCATCAAGGCATACTAATACCGTATCAGAATGGTGTTTTGGTAATGGCCAGAGACGTTTAATAAACGCACCAGTATCTGTGTCTCAAGTCAGGTTTCGAACTTCGAACCATCAGTTTCAGAGGCTGGCGCCCCACGCGCTAGACTATGTAGACATGCGTCATAAATACTTCAAAATCATTGTTTTGTACTTCTTTCCTACACATGATGAGCCATAATTCTCCCGAATCTGAAGGGTCCCGGTCATTGGCATATGTTAGTATACCCGGTCAATGGCGGACGAGCTGATCCTCCAAAGGGAAGGGAATTTCGTCAAAGTGTGGGAAATTAGAAGTTTTCAAGTAATTTCACCTACACCTTGAAAAGCAAATTCTACTTTTTCAAAACGATAAAAAGGGGGGAATTCCACTTTTCCCACCCTTCTCGTCCGCTAGTGTACCCGGTACAATACATTTCATGTTCCAGGGTCCTCCAAGTGAATCCAAATAACAAAGCCCGTATGCCCAAATAATGGCTCCACTGTTTGCTTAGGAGATAAGTGGTCAATAATCGATCGATCTCCTTTGAGACATTACGTTAAGTGCCCATATGGTGATAGGCTGAGGGAGGGCTAGATAAATAATTGAAGAAATGAACGGAAAACAATTGAAATATTTGAAATCGTGGAATAGAAAATAATGCTTGAGTTTGTTTTACTGACAGTATACGGTAAAATTCAGGGCATTGTTAATGACTTGATCCATGTTTTTTAGGCCTAGAGCCCCTATAGTCGCCCACAAACGTGGAATCAAACGATGAAACAAGGAATAGCAACAGAGAATTGATGATTTTTATGGAATTTCAAGATGGCGCTATGAAATTTATTTGACTGCGCAACATGCCTCAAGTTACACCTGTGTAGATACAAAATTGTTTTACCGAAAATGAAATCCCAGATTGGAAGCCGCAAGCCAATTCAGAGTTAATCAACTGGCATACAAGCATCCAAATGATAACCCGTCAATATGCATTAGGCATAAACCACATGTTTGCACGTTGTGACTTGCATAATGGGCCGCACATTTGAAATATCCCTAATATTTAGCAAACATAATTAAAAAAAGACCATTTCGAAATTCTGTTGGGTAACCTTCATTCCAGCTTTCCAGCCAGCGACAATCACATCTTTTCTTGAACAAATAAGACGATGCTCACTTGGCCTGTATATTATATGTATGTAGTAGGATACAGCTGATGAGTTGAGTTTAGATGCTTGACTAGTCATCATCTTCTATCATTTAACACTATAGGGTGATGTTTCACGAACTGAGAAAGCTGCAATATCTGTGAATTCAGGTCCTTATCAATTGAGAATACTATACCATACGTTGAATGCAACTTAATGGTGTATGAAAGCATATATGATTGATTCAATTCACGCCTTCTTTTCACTGGTATGAAGAGTGATGTCGATGGGAAATTCTGCTGCATAGAACTGGATTCAGTTGGTATTTAGAGAAATCCACATTTTCTCAACTGTATTTTCAGGTAGAAAGGCGTGAAATTTCAAAGTGAGAAAAGTTGACGAGGGTCGACCTCGATGTGCCGATTTATAAGACTAATCATACAATCGCGTTCCATAGTGCGCACTATCACTGGCAGACGAGAAGGGGTGGGAAAAGTGGAATTCCCCCCCTCTTTGGGGTTTTTCAAACAGTTGAGTTTGTTCCCTTAGGTGTAGGTAAAACTACCTGAAAACTGCCGATTCCCCCTCTCTGGGGAAATTCCCCTCCTTTTGGAGGATTAGCTCGTCCGCCAGTGCGCTCTATAAACCCGATCACATCGATGTGGCATAAATCTCAGAATCACGACAGAATCTTCGAGAACGATTTAATCAGCAACCATCTAAAGGCTTATGGTTCCACGGTTAACTAGCGGATGAGGGGCGGTTTATCTCAAAGCAATTTCCCTATGTAAACGGGAAAAATTACTTTTTCGAGGTGATTTAACGTACTGTGCAGATGTTTCAAATACACAACATCTGTTCCAGAAATGAGATAATCTTTAATTCTGCCACCCACTAGCGAACTAGCCAAAACCTCCAAAGAGAGAGAATTTTCTTCGAAGAAATGAACATTAACAACTACGACGCCAGTATACCTACATTTTAAAGAAACTGCCAAAGGGGAGAATTCCACTTTTCCCTCCCTCAATCATTCGAGAGAGTTGTCACCATTTCTCACATGGTATGGTAATGGTACACTCTTAATTCACGCCTTCCTATAGAAGCCCAACTCCTATGGGGGCTCATATTTGGGCGCGGGTCTCGGATGGCTTCGGGGTGAGTGGGGGTATGTGCCACAATGGCGGACAAGGGAATATTCCCAAAGAGTGGGGAATTGACAGTTTTCAGGCCAATTTACCTACGCCTTAAGGAACAAACTCTACTTTTTAAAACGCCTAAGAGGGGGAAATTCCACTTTTCCCACTCCTTCTCGTCCGCTAGTGATGTGTCCAAACGTGCCTTTGTTTGTCGTCGTGCTGAGAACCATTGGCGGATGAGCAAATTTAATTATCAATCATTTTGGTAAATGTCTATTAAAATAAAATAAAATTTTTCACCAGTTTTGTATTTTGTGGACAAAAACTACTTTTGTTATCACTGGAAGGAGAGTTCAACGAATCCGTCTCTTGAATATTTGACGATTTCTGTTATCTGGCCTGTAATGATGAAATATGTGGTACATGTACCACGAAACATGCCACATCCACCCACATGTATACCACTAGTATCAGATATGACCAATATGTCGTGTTTAGACGGTCAGTTAACATGGGAATGGGTGAAACATTCGGGTGATATTGAAATGACAGACTAGGGAATTTCGAATGATTTTCTCTGACGTCAAGCCACTGGCGGACGAGATAATCCTCCAAAGAGATGAGAAATTCGCTTACCTACTCCTTAGGGAAAAATTACTGAAAACTTTTTTGAAAACGCCAAAGAGAGGGGAATTCCACTTTTCCCAACCCTTCTCGTCCGCTAGTGCGTCAGGCCGGCACTTGAGGTTTCTCATTTGATTAGGAGATCAAATTTGAATGCGCGCCATTTTTGTAAAACTTTTTCCTGCTTGAAACCACTGGCGGACGAGAACGGGTGGGAAACGTGGTATTCCCCTTTTTTGGCCATTTCAGAAGGTTGGTTTTGTTTCGTAAGGTGTATGTAAAATGGCCTGAAAATTGCTAAATAATTCACCCCTCTTCGAAGAATTTACTCCCCCTTTAGAGGATTGACTCGTCCACCAGTGCTTGAAACTGAGTAAATAGCTTAGTTAAGGATAAATAAGCTCTGGCTCTCTATATCTGAGATCCTTTCGAAATAAGGATTCACAAAAATATATTTTAAAAAACCGCCTGAATGTGTGTTCTGATTGGCGCAAATTCTTTAATTCTCCAAATCAATTGAATTTGTTACACAAACCCGGTTGGTAAACATGAACTTTAAGCAAACTGAACAAATTTTTTCAAACAAAGTTTGAATGTTTGTTTACAAAAAACCCAACCTATTTATACATGCAACTTCATAATAAAAAGTCATACCGAGAAATGCAAACTATTTTAAGCAAAGAATCTCAACTTTCGCTTCCCGACGACTTCACAGATGGTCAACTGGTCGTACTGGCGGACGAGCTAATCCTCTAAAGGGAGGGGAATTTCTCCAAAGAGGGGGGAATTAGCAGAAACTAGGTCATTTAACCTACACCTTGAGGACCAAATTCTATTTTTTGAAATCACCAAAAAGAGGGGAATTCCACTTTTCCCACCCCTTCTCGTCCGCTAGTGATTGGTCGTACGAAAATGCAACGGGAAATGGTGTCGAAAACACGTATAAATATGATGATAAAGGGGAATTAGTTCCAGATGTGGTGGAACAAGTCGTGTCTATGGGATTGACGTGCGAACCGATGCCATGCAAGTTTATACCAAGTTCCTTTTCGCGATGGTACATAAATAAATAAATATAAATAAATATATAAATAATGTATATAAATAAACAAATATATGTATTCAGCTGTTCATAAGGTGTGTTCTCAAGGCAAATACGTTTTTACTGCAAAATCTAGATGTATTAAACTGTGCTTGAAAAACGGCGTGCAATGAAAAGACCTAATGAAACGAAAAGGTTTGGAGAAATTGAGTTCTAGAACGGGATGTAAAACTAATTAAAGAAAATTAAACGGTTGAAAGGAATTTTAATTATCGACCAACCTGTCGCTGACCGTAATCCAATGCCAGATCGCCGAGTATCACCATCGTATTGTGGGGGTAAATTCCACGAAGATTACGGTAGTTCTTTCAGGTAATTTATATAAAATATCCCCAGACGTAATGCAGTTTTATGTTTTTTTGATGAAATTAAGTAAAACCAAATTTATCTCATTTTCGAGATAAATCGTTTCAGGTCATTGTTGTTGGTTGGGCTCAGATAACTCGGATCTGAGCACCGCGATGTGGTAAAAAAATTTCGTTGACTGGAAAATCGAGGTAATTTTGTGAAAATTTTGAAAAAAACTGCGAGAATTGATCAATTTTAAGAAAATTTCATGAAAAGCAGTCCTGGGGAAAACTGCGGAGAGAGCGCGTCGGAAAATTATTCTCTGTATTCAGAATTCTGACTGAAGAATTGAATGATATATCATGAGATTTCTAACGGAAGATTATTATTACGGAGATATAAATGTTAAGCAATTCCATATATTAAAGTTTTTCACAAGGTCGGCGGAGACCACTTATCGAAAGTTTATGTTGTTTTCATTGAACGTTGGCAGAATAAAGTGGAACGACGTTTGATATTGATAAGAGTTTGTGTGAGCAACAATGGTATTATAGTTGATGTGACTTCTGTGGGCAACAGATGTTCAATTATTTCGTTACAACAAATTTTAAGAAAAAAAATACAACACAATATACAAAATAAAACTGAATATATGATAAAAAGAAAAACCTACCCTTTATAAAAAATATTATCCAAAGTTTTTGCTCACTTAACCCACCACAATTCCTACAATCAACTTAGAACTGAAACTATATATCAAAGAAAACAAAACAAAAAAAACAATAAAAGAGATATGTATATAAAAGTAAGCGAATAAATATCTAAGTCTGCATCAGAGAAAACTGTTACATTGAGGGTGGAAGGGTTGGGAAGAGTGAGTCACTCTGAATCAATGATTACTCAACGTTGAATCCACTTGAGTCAATATAGAGATTATCAAGCGGATTAACCAACATACAAAGAGATTCAGAAAAGTTGGCTTTCAATATAATTTATAAAAAATCTAGGTTTCGAATATTTGTGCATCTTCAAAATACTTTTATGAAAAATCCTTACTGCCCTATTTTTTCTACCGAAAAGAGGTAGTCCATTGATTCACCTTTTTGCCTCTCATCGAGGTGAGAAACGCGCGCGGTGACAAACTGCACTTTTATACAGATATATTTATTCACAAGGTTTATAGCTTGGTCAGAATTTTCAATGGTCAGTTCTACGGGTCCTGGAATATAGATCGATTGACCTGTGAGTTTAATAGATAACGGCATCTATAATACTCCTGGAATCCGATTTCGAATAAAACTCTCGAATAATTTGACCCTTGACTTATTAGAGTAGAGAACATACAAAGGGAAAATGAAAATCCAAAAGAAGCAGGACGAGCGAGAAGGCTTAGTGGATTAGTCCGATTTCACTGAGGTAATCAGAATAAGCAGAACTCACAATAAATCGACATTTAGAGAAATCTACGTACAGAAGACACCGCAATATCAAGTTTAGCCCACTCCAAACACCTGGAGAGATCCGAGGGGAATATGTAAATTACTGGAAGAGCTCACATTTCAACTAAAAAAATTTTAAGTCCTGAGGTGCTTTATCTAAACTTTGAGGAACATAATCCACTTTTCGAAACCACCAAAAGTGGTGGGGGATTACTTTTCTCCTCCCGCCATCTAATACACTAGTGGTCAGTTGCGTAGTAGCAGTGGCGGACGAGCCAGACCTCCAAAGGGAGGGGAATATTCCCAAAGAGGGGGGAATTGGCAGTTTTGAGTTCATTTTATCTAAACCTTGGGAAACAAATCGTACTTTTTGAAAACGCCAAAGAGGGGGAATTCCACTTTTCCCTCCCCTTCTCGTTCACTAGTGGTCAGTTGCGTAGTAGCATTAGCGGACGAGTCAAACCTCCAAAGGGAGGGGAATTTTCCCAAAGAGGGGGGAATTGGCAGTTTTGAGTTTATTTTATCTACACCTTAGGGAACAAATGCTACTTTTTGAAACTGTCAAAGAGGGGGGAATTCAACTTTTCCCTCCCCTTCTCGTCCACTAGTGGTCATTTGCGTAGTAGTAGTAAAAAGCAAAGTATGTTGGTCTACTTGACGGAATCAAAGAATGAATAAACAACCAGATATCGGCCAATAGTGAGCTTAGACAAACAAGAAAAACGGCAAGCTGATTCAACAACAACAACAACAACAACAACAACAACAACCAAACAACAACAACAACAACAACAACAACAACAATACACTTATAACACAACAATATTATGCACAATTTGCTCAACAATATCTGTTAAACGGTGCTGGATTTATATCGCCCGTTGAAATCAAACAGAATAATCATTATTCAAAATTTTGCTGATTATGAATCTGAAAACAGATTCTGAAAAAAAATTCAAATCCCTAATTCAAGTTAATTTTAACACATAAAAGAAGGGTGTTTTTATTCAGAGTAAGTATTTAGAACTTTTATCAGACAGAGTTTCTGAAATGTATTTCAATACTTATTTGAATCGAATTCAAACTTTAATGCAATTCAATATGCAAGTGGGTTGAAAATTGGATTTGATTAATAGAAATGCAATTTGTGCCACTTGAAGTATTAAATAGAATTTATACTAGACGACTACTTATAAAGCCCGTATGTTGTTTCTGTGAGCAAAAATATTGCTCAAAACGTCTGGTAATGAAACATTACGAGTTTAACTCAACTTGATTGACACCATAGTTTAACACAGCATAGCATGGGGTGATGATGATTGGTGTGCTTGTTAACATTGATTAACTTATGTTTCATTATCAGAAGTTCAACCAATATATTTTAGTGTAGAAACAACACACGGGCTTTACCAATACAGTATGTATAGTTTGGCCGAGGTATCTTGTTATCAAAAATTCTTCGTATGAACACGTTACGCACGATTGCAAATGAATAAAGCACAGTCTTAGTATGTTGTCTGAATGCTGATTGAAAATTAATTAATGTCTAGAAATTTGGAACGCGCGCCAAAATTTTTTTTGAATTCAAACTGCGCGCCAAAACCATCTTTGAGTAACAAGATACCTCGGATAGGCTATACAGTACGTACTGTATAGTCGAATTTTTTGGTTACGCCTTTTTTCGGGAACTTTTTTTTGTGTAAAACCTTTCCCTCACCCAGAAATTGGCGGTCGAAAGCATCTGTTTGGGTTGATGAAAAGGTTTTATACATAAAAAAGTTCCTAAAAGAGTCATAATCATCTTTTTAAGAACTTTTCTGTGTGTAAAACCTTTTCATCAAACCCATATTGCTGCTTTCGACCGCCAATTTCTGGGTGAGGGAAAGGTTTTACACAAAAAAAGTTCCCAAAAAAAGGCGTAACCAAAAACTTCGACTATATGTACATGTAGATTAACAAGCGGTATTGAGAAAGAATTCTCAATAGAATAAATTGCATTAAAAAAATCATCATAAAAGCAAGTATGTACATGTATCTACTTACGTGGGTTGGTTGAATAAAGTTGGAAAAAGTTCCAACTGGCTGGCTTATAGCCTATACAATGTTTCTTGCTACTCGGAAAACTTTTTGGCGCGCAGTTTGAATTCAAACCGGCTTTTGCGCGCGTTCAAATTTTTTTCAACTTTCTTCCGTATAACATTTTAACAACATACATCATTCCTCATTGTATAAAATAAAATAAATTTTAATAACAAGAAATCTCGGACAAGCTTTACCAAATATCTTCTGATTCGAGCTGAATATCTTAGCTACAGTAATGTACATTGGTATACAGACTTATTTTATCGTTCTTTGCACAGCACTTGGGCTCAGATATCATGTGATTTGAGACGGTATGGTTATTTATGATTTCTTTAGTTTTTTTGGTTAGCTGAATATTGTTTTTTATATGTACAGTGCTTTCCCGCAAAAAGGTATTGAAAGATGATATTCGTTTTACCACAACAAAATACAACAGTTCCCATTAATTTGATCAGATTTGATCAGAACTTTTAATTCGACGAATACAGAGCAATTAAAAATATTAATAATGGAACATCCTGAATACCGAAAATTCATGTCCATCGGATAAATTTTTTTTTAATAAATGTAAAGGAACGAGTTGAAGAGAAAATATTTGCTTATTGAAAAGTGTAAAAGTTTCTCTCTAGTAGAAGTTTCATCAGTTGAAACGAGTGCATGCCAGTCGTCAATACACAAAAAGACTGGAATCATGACTTTTTCGCAAAGGAAAATCCGATACTGAATAACATTAAATCCATAGTCAGCCAATATGCTCGAATAAATTTTTTGTCATGTCATAAATGGCAGAAAAACGTGAAACATTATTACGAAAAGCAGCACATGCGCGCAACGCAAACTTGTATAACCAAACATAACATGCGTTGCATGCAATATGTTTGCGGTGGGTGGGTGAGATACGTTCAAGTTCTGTTGCACGTACGGAACGTAACACGCAACGTGTAATAATTCGAATAATAATAATAATAATAATAATAATAAATAACGATCAACAAGAAAATGGTTCTATATATTTTTATTGGGGGGTTTGATGAGGTTCGACCGATGTTTCAAGTCCACATCTATAATATAAGCAGACTGTTTAATTGATTTTGGTTTCGCGTTGCATGAGACACCAACTACAAGGATTACGGCAGGAGGAGACGCAAACTTGTTGCGGGAATATACAATATCATGAAAAACAGGGATGATTTATACTACATGTATAAAGCTCATGGTTCAATGAAAAAACTATCGATATCGATAATTGAATTAAATACAACAATCCTGCATCATCGCAATACAAACTTCAGTGCACCTGGCTGACGAGCGAACGGTAAATATGGGAGAGAAATACTTACAAAACAACAGGTCATCTACATATTAAAGACTATTTTACCAGGGTTTCAGAGTTTGAAACACCTGAAAGAGGAAAACCTATAAGTTTCTGTTGCTTTCCAGTGCATCATGAAAAATCAGAAGCACACTTGCGGACGAGCGAACGGTAAAAATGGAAGTGAAATTATTCCAAAACAACAGGCGATCTACAAATTAAGGTATATTTTACCTATTGTACACCTGAGGAACAAATCAAATTGTTTGAAATTCCTAAAATAAGAAAAACCTATGGATTTCTGCGTCTTTTCTTTTTTCCTTTAAAAATCTGAAAAAACCACTTGCGGACGAGCGAACGGCAAAAATGGGGAAATTTTGTTCAAAAGAGCAAGAGATTTTACTTTAGCAACGAAAAATAGGAGATGCAAAAATCTGAAGAAGTCGGAAATCTGTTTCTGATTTTTTAGTAACAGGAACAAGAACGAACAAGTTATGTAAAATGGGAACAAGCGTGGTGGATGTAGAATATGATGTATGCTTGTTTGATTTGGGTAGTTTTTTGCCTGTATACTGCGCTCCCTACATACATGTTTGTACGTACAGTATGTACCTGTATACAAAGTGATCGCCACAGTGTAGAATATAATATTTACATAGAATAAATAAATATATATATATATATATATATAAACGAGGAGCGAAAATGCTTTCAAAGCATAAAAACTAAAAAAATCCTTCATGTGGATATCATGTGGATTTTCTCCAATTTTCTTCAATTGTATTACTTATTCACAGCTAGCCTATAAGGCAGTATAGTTATTTTGCCCCATGTTATTCAGGAACAAATCACTCACTCAGTTGAGATTAACGAGAAAAAAACAGTAGTGCGTTGCATGCGATCGGAATGTTGCGTGTTGCACTTTTGTGTGTGCAGAATAAACAAAAATTGCGTTGCAGGCTGTGCAATGCGAGGAAAATAAGGGTTGGAATTACAAGATAATAAAACGCTGCCTAATTCTCTTGCCAACTGTTCTATAAGAAAATTACTCAGTGCAGCTCTCAATCCTTATCTTTCAATAAAAAAATCATAGAAATCAGAGGAATCTTTTCATCCGAACGAAAAACTCTCAAAACAAATAAATGGGGGGGGGGGGTTTGATTTGAAACAGAAAACTTTGTACGTTCACTTTGCAGAAACTCGAGATTCGACAAAATGAACCCGTTACCTGCTGTTGTTATGGACTGTATAGGGAAGCATAACATTGGTGGTTATTTTATTTTATTCCAAAACATGTTTGCATATGGTAAATGCGTGAATTTACACAGGCGGACGAGCCAATCCTCCAAAGGGACGAGAAATTTTTCGAAGAGAGGGGAATTATCAGTTTTAAGCTCAAGTTACTTATACCTTGAAAATGTAATTCAAATATTTAGAACTACCAAAGAAGGGGGAATTCCCCTTTTTGGTTACTCCCTCGTCCGCTAGCCGACAGACGCACCACCGGACGAGTCGGGTAGGGAAAGGTGGAATTCCCCCCCCCCCCTTTGGTAAGTTTTTAAAGGGCAGTTTGTTGTCCAAGTTGTACGTCAAATTGCCTCAGAACTGCCGATTCCCCCCTTTTTGGGAAAAATTCCCCTGAATTTGGAGATTTGGCTCGTTCGCCGGTAGACAGTCGGTAGTCCATATACATAAGAAAAATTTGCTGAATCACTACGTTCCGAAAAGTGAAATTTCCCCCCTGTTTAGCAAGTTTGGAAAGGGCAGTTTGTTTTTTTAACATGTAGGTGAAATTGCCTAGAAACTGCCAATTCCCCATTTTTGAGAAATTTTCCCTCCCATCGGAGGTTTGGCTCGTCCGCCGGTGGACAGACGGAATTCCATGTACATACATTAGCAAAAAAAATCTGCTGAATCACTACGTTCAACGGCACTAGCGGACGAGGGAAGAACGGAAAGTGGAATTCCCCCCTCTTTGGCAGTTTCGAAAAGTAGAATTTGTTCCTTAAGGTGTAGATAAAATGCTCTAAAAACTGTGAATTCCCCCCTTTTTGAAGAAATTGTCCTCCCTTTGGACTTTGGAGGATTAGCTCGTCCGCCAGTGTTCAACGGTACAGCAGCTCGGGCTTTACCGTGAAATTTCACCGTTCTTTTGTGTAGAAATTTTGCGTATATTCGTGCGAACAAGCAAACAAAAATTTGTGGATTTTTTAAAGCAACAGCGGACGAGAAGGGGATGGAAATGTGGAATGCCCTCTTCTTGAAGGGAACAGCGAAATTGGGTTTTCTATGGAGTTCATGTGTACAAAGACTGCCAAATATATGTACATATGTATGTAGCTTGTTCAGGGCATTTTGTTATATTTTAAAAATTTATTCACTTATATGGATTGGTTACGCACATAGGCTATGAAGTAAGCGCACAGTTTGTATGTTCTTCAAATGTAATGTGAAAAAAATTTCAGACAACTTTGAAGCACCGCCAAAGCAGATTTGAAATCAAATTGTGGGCCAGACATTTGAAGGTTTTGAAGACATTTGAAACCAAATTGCTGACAGACAAACTAAACGGACTGAGAAAGGATTGACTGACTAAATGACTGACAGAAAAAATGACTGGCATCATGAGACATAAATTCAACAATAGTCATTATAGAAAAACCTGACATTGTTGCCAAATATATGCGGGTCGGTATTAAACATCGCATTTCGGGTTAAAAAAAAGTAAATGTAACATGTAACTCATCGAATTTGATTACAATATTTCCATTTTATGAAAGCATAATCTATAAATTATAAAAACCAAGATATAACAAATGAAATCGATTAAGGGGAAAATTTATCTTTGCTCAAACCAATGGCGGACGAGCCAAACCTCCAAAGAGAGGGGGATTTCGTCAAAGAGTTGGTATTGGCAGTTTTCAGGCCATTTTACCTACATCTTAGGGAACAAACTGTACTTTCAAAACTCGCCGAAGAGAGGGAAATGTCACTTCCCCCCACTTCTCATCCGCTAGCAGCTCAAACAACCCCTTCTTGCCCCATCTCCAACTGCATTAGTCAGAAAAGGAGGAAAATCGAAGGTAAATTTCAAAAGCCTCCGCGAAGGCCAGGTACTCGTGAGTTTTGTATAATCAGAGTGATGACAATGCATGACAACAACAACAACAACAACAACAACAACAACAACAACAACAACAACAACAACAACAAACACGACTTTCTGTCGTAAAACCCGGCCAGCAGCCAAAATCAACGGTTGAATGACGAAAATTGTAAAATGATGGTTTTGAATGTTAAAATAGGTCAGTAAGAAAAATATATCCTCTATTGGAGAAATTTCTTTTTCGGGGAAGAAAAGAAAATTTCTCATTGTTGATAATTTGTTGATATTTCGTGACTGGGGAAAATTCCTCTATTTAGGAATATTATATCTTCCGCCCTTAAAATCGTCCAACAGAAATGTCTTAATTTAATCCCATAACGTCAAAACGTTTTGCAATAAAACCGGCGACAATAAATAGTGGAGGCTGTAAAACTAATTCCCAACACGACGGGTGAAAGTCCGGGAATGAGATGTTATTGCGAACTAAAACAAATTAGATATAAAACTGTTTTTGTGCATTAATTTTTCATTTATCAACTGTATGTTATAGTAAAAAAAGTACGTGAATCATGAGATGGTTTATGGAGGAACAATAAAATACTATTCGTCATCTATGGTTTATTGACTATCAGACAGTGAGTGTTAAAACGCAATGACTGTAAAGCCAATTCCGTTGATACCCTTGAAGTCTACGATTTATTGGTTTGAAACTACAAACATAAAGTACTTAATCGACTAGCTGGATTATGTGTTTGAAAGCTAGAGAAAAAGTAAGATTAAGAAAAAGAAAACACCAAAGCCTGCTCCTATTATCTTCACAGTATGTAACTTTTCCGACTAAACCCGGTCTCAAAATCCGGTTTTGCATCTCATTTTCCTTTAAAGTAAGGGTAATCCCCCTCTTTTCGATTAGTTTTTCTTCAATGCCACTAAGAGAAGCAAGCCACTCAAGAATCATCGAATTCAATAGATTCTTTCCCGCAGACCTGACCGACTGACCACTTGAAGTTTTCAATGGGTCCTTTGTAAAAACGGTCCAACAATCCCGGGCACAGAAACACACTGAGATTCGGTAAACCAGTCACAATGATTTAGTAAACTGGGTTAACTAGCGGACGAGAAGGGGAAGGAAAACTGGAATTCTCTCCTCTTTGGCGGTTTCGAGAAGTGGAATTTGTTCTCTAAGGTGTAGGTAAAATGGCCTTCTTCCTGCTGATTCCCCCCTCTTTAACGAAATTCCCCTCCCTTTAGAGAATAAGCTCGTCCGCCAGTGAGTCACAATGAATTACTAACCTGGGATCACTAGCGATCGAGAAGGGGTGGGAAAAGTGGAATTCCCCCTGTTTAGTTGGTATAATTAAGGTGCAGGTGAAATGGCGTGAATTCTGCCAATTCCTCCCTCTTAAGAGAGAATCCCAACCTTTTGGAGACTTGGCTCGTCCGCCAGTGCCTGAGTTTGTTATAAAAATCGCCTTTTTTATAACACATAAATTCTCAAGCACATGGTAGAGCTCTGATGAGAATCGGATAAGTTTGTATTTTTTTGAAAAAATCTACTGCGAGTTGATGGAAGCTTTTTAGAAAGTCCTGAAGTTTGGCGCGCATTCAAATTCAGTTTTCCTCATTAATTGTGACTAGTGGAGGGCATTTAGTGCTTTATCTCGGTAACGTTATTTTGAATAAAAGGCTGAAACTCGGATTCTATGTAGAACCGTGTGTACAATTCACTAAAGAAAGATTATTTGTTGTTGTTTCCAAACCGCAATCCAGTTTCGAAACCGAAATCCAGCAAACCGAAAAATTTGAGGTTTCGGCTAAAAAGGAGCGATGTATTGCACAAATCACAAGAATTTATCGATGGTTTGAGAAACTTTCTGTATATAATTTTTTTGTAATACATGTTTCATTGGGAAAATACGTTGAGTAAAAAAGGTACAGGTACATAAGACCACGTGGATGCTCCACAGTGAGTTAATGGTCGCCTAAAGCAAACAAGAATACAGAAGAAACCAAATTTTGAGGTTCCAGATTAATGAAACATTGACTTTGACTACAATACAATCACTTTACAGAAATATAAAAGAATATATAAAAACATTTTTCATTGGGAAAATGTATGTACAATGTAGAGGTACATATTACCGTGAGGATGCTCCTCAGTGGGTTGGTGGCCGTCCAAAGCCAACAAGAATACATGAGAAAACCAAATATTTTCAGTTCAATATCCAGATTCCGGGTTTTGATGTTTTCCACAAATCACAGCAATGAAACATCAATATTAAAAACTTTCCAGAAATATAAAATACAAATTTTGCCGTACATTTTTCACAGGTATAATACGTTGTGCAGAGGTACATAATACCGTGAAGATGCTTGTTAGTGGTTGGGGTGGTCGCCCAAAGCAAACAAGAAATGAGGAAGGTAGTGTTCCTGAGGGGGCAAAGGTTTTACAATACAACAATACATGCAGAAGATTGTTGTTGTTGCTGTTGTTGTTGTTGTTGTTGTTGTTGTTGTTGTTGTTGTTGTTGTTGTTGTTGTTGTTGTTGTTTCCAACAATTTCAAATGTTGAACCATACAGATCCATTTTGTATTGATCGAAATGAGACGAATACGTTAAGATTAGAGAAAAGAACGGGTCATAAAATGACGAGCAGAGATTACTTTTGTTTAAGAAAAGACTGTGAATTAGTTTTGAACGGTCTGAGTCGCTGGCACAGAAAATACGTAATGACAAAACGCACCATGAGTTTGGATGAATATCATAACAATATGATTGTGATTGGCCAAAACGAGGATCATAAAAATTTCAAAATATTTTCTATGAGACCCGTTACCAGACGTTTTCAAAATATATCACGCACGAAAAAATTGCGCGTGAAAAAGGTTTACACAGAAAATATTGAGAAAAGCCGAAAAGCTAGAACCGCAACTTGAAATTTTTGCACTCTATTGGTTGGACTAGAATTCGTCAATAATGAGGGGGAATCATGAATATGAATGAGAAAATAATAAATAGGCCGTAATGACGATCATTCAAAAAAATACTATTCCATAAACTCAGGCGTTTTCCAAAAATATAAATACGCGTAAAAAATCCGAAAAAGACAAAATATATACAGATTTACACAAGATTTGTTGAAAAACACCGAAACCAGCAAATAGCGCAACATGAATATGAATGAATCAGCGATTGATTGGCCGTAACGACGAACCATAAAAAGAAATATTATTCATTATCTATGCCAAACTGGCCAAAGCCTGCCTTAACCTAAGCATAACCTGAGCCTTTCAAAAATATAAATGAGTTCCAAAAATCCGGAAAAGACAAAAATCTAAACAGATTCACACAAGATTTGTTGAGAAACACTGAAACCGGCGAATAGCGCAACATGAATATGAATGAATCAGCAATTGATTGGCCGTAACAATAACCATAAAAGAAATATTATTCATTGTCTATGCCAAACTGGCCAAAGCCTAAACCTAAGCATAACCTGAGCCTTCTAAAAATACAAATGCGCGCCAAAAATCCGAAAAAAATAGACTTACACAAGTTTTTTGGGGAAACACTCAACCCAGAGTGGACCATAGCACGACGTGAGCATGAATCTCAAGGAATCAGCAATTGATTGTCCGTAACGACGATCCATGAAAAAAAAGAAATATTATTCAGCATTTGAGCCAAACTGGTCAAAGCCTAAGCCTTAACATAAGCATAACTTGAGCCTACGAAAAATAAAAAAGCGCTCCAAACATCCGAAAAAGACATGAAATGTTTAGATTTACACAAGATTTGTCGAGAAACACTGAAACCGGCGAATAGCGCAACATGAATATGAATGAATCAGCAATCGATTGGCCGTAACGATATCCATAAAAAGAAATATAATTCATTATTCATGCCAAACTCGCCAACAACTTGACATTATGTAGATTGCCAAAACAATCATAGACAATCGTTGTTTCGCTTATTGCTTGGTCAAAGTTTCTTGTTATCAAAAAACATTTCTGTGAACCAGTTTTTCTATCAAAAAAATTTTTTATAGCAGAGCACACGCCTAAAACAGATTTTCTAAAACAGATTTGAATCATATTATTCGAAATCATGCGAAAATTATGCGAAAATTATTCCAATCCATAAAAAGGACAATAAATCTCTAGCATCAAACTACAGACCGATTTCTTTAAATGCAACTATTTCAAAAGTTTTTGAAAAAATTATTAAAAAAGCTGTTTTAAATTGTTGTCTAGCTAACAACTTAATAAATCCTGCCCAATATGGTTTTCTACCGGGAAAATCAGTTGAAAGCCAACTTTTGAGATGTCATTTTGACTGGGCAACAAACAAGGATGCAGGTAACTGCACAGATATTATATACTTAGACCTCACTAAGGCCTTTGATCTTGTACCGCATAATCTTATTATACAAAAATTAAGAAACTTAAAGCTGGCTGAACATTTCGTTGATTTTGTAATTTCTTATTTACACAACAGAACACAATCAGTTTGCATAAATAACGCTAGATCAAAACAAACATCAGTAACTATGGGTGTCCCTCAAGGTTCTGTGTTAGGCCCCCTTCTTTTTATCTTATTTATAAATGATCTACCAAATGTCGTAAAACATTCAAAAATTTTCCTTTATGCTGATGACATAAAACTATACTCAGAAATAAAAAACAATACTGACATTGAAAATTTACAGACTGATTTAACCTCTGTTCAAAAATGGATTTCAAACAATGGCTTAAAAATCTCTGCTCCAAAATCTGCAGTTTTGAGAATAGGGAAATCAAAATTCAATGCAACCTACCAAATTAATGGTGACAACATTCCAGAAAATGAAGTTTTTCGTGATTTAGGAGTTTTAGTCGATTCCAAATTGACCTTCTCAAACCAGGTAGAAAAACTTTGCCAAACAGCCGGAAAACGGTCTAGAGTAATTAGTAGATGTTTCTTTTCAAAAAATCCAAACTTCAATATACAAATGTTCTCAACTTTCACTCTATCAACTTTAGATTTTTGTTCTTGCATCTGGTCACCTCATAAATGGGGGGATAAAGAATCAATTGAAGCTATTCAAAAAGATTTTACACGATACTTACCTGATGCCATGACATTATCATACAGAAACCGTTGTAGTAAATTCAATCTAATACCGCTTATTGTTAGACTGATTGTCAATGACCTGGTGGTGCTCCATAAACTCGTTCACAAGAAGTTCAGAGACTTGGAACCAACTGATTTCATTTCATTTAATAGATCTAGTACACGAGGACACTCATTCAAGATTGTAAAGACTCATACAGGACCGTCCTTGAAAAACCATGTTATATTCAGATCTTTGAACCTTTGGAATAATCTTTCTCAAGAATTGGTTGAAATCCCATGTTCTGTTGTTTTCAGACGCAAATAAAAACATTGTGTATAAGTACATCGAAGATATAAAGCCCACTTTTTTAGATAGCCGATATGCCTAAACCACAGAACTGTAATTAATTTGCTATTCAGTACCATTCCACCTTACCATAGTCACACATTCCATTAATCAATCGAATCTCGACTTTTTATTCACAAATATATACTTTTCTTTGAATTGTTTTTAGTATTACAGTAACGAAAGATGTATTCGTGTATTCGAATCGAACCCGTTGTTATTCCTCTCCTTAAACCCCTCCGGTTTTCGATATGTCCATCAGGACAAGTTCCGTATATGTCTGGTCGTTACTCTCACTTTATATTTTATTTTTTATTAATTACGTCTCACTTACTTTCATTATATTTCTTTATTGTTTATTCAAAGTAATTTGTAATTCGTAATTTGTAAGACCGATTATATACGAGTCAACCCAATGAAACCTGAAACCTATATTGCGCGCCAAAAACTTTTGAATAGCAAGAAACCCTGGATAGACTATAGAATAAAAGTCTACGCCGGGAAAATGAGTATCGTAAAATAGTCGGTTATAGCAACAGAGGAACTTCAGGTATGCGAAAAAAACGTACTGTCACCATATACATAGTAGAGGCTAAGATTAATTTCAGAGTGAGTAATACAAAATCAAACATTTACACACTGAAAATAAAATAAAATAGCTAATATACACACATTGTCAAACACAATGATTGACATAACAGAAAAAATTTCCACGAACAAATTGTTAGTTTATTGTATACATTGTGCGACGCGGTGATGTTTTTCTAGTGTTTTCTAAACGACCAACTTTACCTGTTCCAATTATCATATATTTAAGCGAAATAAAAGAAATTACTCGTACAGTCGTACAGCTAAAAACAAGAAAAAATCTTGAACAAATGAATTTTATTTGGATTCGAAAAAAATCATGATTTTTCACTTTTTTGATTAAATTAACAACCTATTTGTGGAAATGAATAAAATTACTGGTTCAATCGGAGCAACAAAAAATTATTTCACACATGAACGAGGATTTTATGTAATGTATATAACAATCAGTACATATTTTGTGACCCGAAATTTCGGTAAACATTTTCAACAAGCAAACATGAGTGGTTTGTTATACGAAAAAAACGAATTGTGGTAAAGTTTTTCACTAAATATACCGGTTTCAGTGCTGGAACGAGCAAATTAAGGTAAATACATACATTTGTAGCGTTAATAAATAATCACGAGATTAAATTGAAACGCCAGTAATTTTTTTTTCTCACACCTATTTTTCTGTAAGATTTTTTTCTCACACGCAGACCAGTGGTCCGTGGTCTTACAACTCCTAGTCTCCACCAACTCGCACATGGAAATGTTTTACAGAACGGTGAAAACTAACAGCTCACCGTTCATTATTTCACGGATATTTTCAAGAATGGTATTTCGTCCTGAACACAGACTTGAAGTGGTTATAAATGATTCAGTTCTCTAATCAACTATGAACGACTATGCTCAACTACATGTGGCTACAGATTGAATTATCGTGAATTATATGAGTGATTGACGTGCGAGAATGAATTGGAGGCGACGTTTTATTATCATGGTATCAGTCATCGAGGAGAAAACTGACAAGAAAACCTGAAACTACATAATAACAAGTGAAAAACAGTCAGTTGTTCAAAAATGAAGAAGTCTATAAAAACAACACATCCGAATGCTCAGAACTACAGGGTGGTCCAAAAAAAATGCCAATACTTTGGCGTTGAATATCTTTTGTCACAGACCACCAATTTCATTGCGCTTTTCAGGGATTAACACCAACATATTAACTTACCGAACTGTATATTATCAGAGAAATCAGTCAATCACAGCGGCCATCACGCCTGATTGCGTGGAAAACTGCGTGTGGAGGGAAAACCGAGCTGTATACGCGTGCTGACACAAAGCATTTTATAGACGTTTTGAATGAAACATGAAATGACAGGTAGCTATTAATTGAAATAAACATATTTCTATCTCTTACCTTTAATTTTAGTAAATTTGAAGTGGTCTTTTGATTTTTTTGCTCAAGAATGTAAAATTCTTCTGTTAACCCAAAAAGTCATTTTATTGCTTTATAAAAAAATTTATGAACAAATAACTTTTTTATACGAAAAAAAGCAAAGTTCAGAATGATTTAGAACAAACGCCGACATCCATCGAAACTTTACTCTCTCAATCAACTAAGGTTGATGTTTACGCTGACAAGTGAAAATAATAGTACATGCAACAAGTGATGTAGACCTCGGTTTTTCCTCCATGCGCAGTTTTCCACGCCTTGAGGCGTGACGGCCGCTGTGATTGGCCGATCTCTCTGATATTAAACAATTATTCAAGTTAATATGTTGATGTTAATCCCTGAAAATTTCATATCAATCGGACGTCTGTGTCACAAGATATTCCGCACAAAAGTGTTGGCATTTTTTTTGGACCACCCTGTATATGAACCGGTTACCCAAAAATGAAGACGGAAAACGCCTTTTATCATAAAATTATGAATCCAATGCACACTGACTTTGTAGGTAACCTAATCATCTGATTAATCACTTTTCTTATGAACCTATTTAATAAATCCTTCTAAAGTCGCCAAAATCCTGGGATCAAACCGCCTATAGCCAAGATCAAATCAAACTTGAGAGTATGTCCAAACGTGTGTACATGTGCATGCAGACTCACTCATTACGCGAGGCACGTTCACAATGAGTGACTGATTCAGTGACTGGTTGAGCGACTGATACAAAGAATTAAGTGACTGAAAGGAAACCGACCAATGAATGGAATCGCAAAACGACTGGCTATTTTATGAATGACTGACTGACATATGAACTGAATCACAACCTGACTGACTGACTGACTGACTGATTGACTGACTGACTGACTGACTGGATGACTGACTGACTGACTGACTGACTGACTGACTGACAGACAGACTGACTGACTGACTGACTGACTGACAGACTGACTGACTGACTGACTGACTGACTGACTGTGAACACAAGCCATAATAACGTTTATATGGTGGTCGAAGGTTTCGACGATGATTTACCGTATCGACCTTGAGGCAATGCAAAAGAGGCAAATAAGGACAATCTGGCAGTAAACTCAAGTCTGTCATTAAATATTATTTAGTCAATAATAGTTTGTCCTTTTCACGCATATCCAATATCATGAAATTTAAGAGGACGTTTTGTTTACAATAAAACATTCCATGCTGTACATACTGTGTGAATTGATTTACTAGTAAATCGTTTAAGCCAGTAGTTGGAAGAAACCACAAAGCAAGTTTCTCTGTCTACAGAGATGGAAATGACTGGACGGGCGGTACTATTTGTTAATATCGTCGTCTTCTTCAACTATAATTCAATACACACAAAAATCATTATTTCCCATACACGTTTCGATCCGGCGTGTTAGTAGTTTTCAGGCCATTTCACCTACACCTTACAGAATAAATTCCACTTTTTGAAAAAGCCAAAGAGGGGGGAAATTTCACTTTCCCCAGCCTTTCTTGTCCGCAAGTGAACCTCTGCGATGGTAAGCGGAGACGGAAGGCGAATCATTCAGGATCGGGGGTTTTACTATAGAAGTTAGAATAGAAAGACAGTTTTGAAGCCATAACATCCATTAAACGATATAAACCATTCCAAGAAGCGAAGAAAGTTCCCCTTTTTAGTCATTTTCTCTTCTCAATCGCTTGGATGATCAGAAAACCGGCGGACCAACCAAACCTCCAAAGGAAGGGGAATTTTCTCAAAGAGGGAGGAATCGGTAGTTTTCAGGTATTTTCACCTACGCCTTAGGGAACAAACTCTACTTTTTGAAACCGTCAAAGAGGGGGAATTCCCCTTTTCCCACCCCTTCTTGTCCGCTAAAGGCTTAGATGATCAGAAATCAATAAAGTTGTACAGTACGTGGAATCGTGGAATAAAATACAGACGCCCGGCGTCATGATTGATAGGCAATCATCATTCAATGCTTTATAACGGGGAACGTGTTTGGCCGGCTTTGATGTCACAATCAAGGCCAAGAGACATGATTGACAGAAACCATTCACTAGAAAACCATCAAAGTACGATGTAATCGATAACCTACTGTTTTTATAAAACAGACTATTGGAATGAGTATAGTAGAATTTATTAACACAGTTGATTGTATGAACAAGCTCACGGTAAAACAACTTCTTCAAGCCATTTAAACAGAACTGCGAGTGACTGACATAACTGTGGGTTTGACTTCGTTTGCTTAGGCATGGATTGACTGACTGACTGACTGACTGACTGATTGACTGACTGACTGACTGACTGACTGACTGACTGACTGACTGACTGACTGACTGACTGACTGACTGACTGACTGACTGACTGACTGACTGACTGACTGACTGACTGACTGACTGACTGACTGACTGACTGACTGACTGACTGACTGACTGACTGACTGACTGACTGACTGACTGACTGACTGACTGACTGACTGAACGACTAACTTGTTAATTCCCACAAGTGAAAGTCAACGACAGTCATAAAACATTTATTAGACCAAAACACCTGCTATTTATTGTCTACGATAAGAAAAAAGCCCGTTTTATGATGAAACTTCCCTATTATAAAACATTTATTTTCGGTAGGTTTTTCATCACTTACGACTGATTTTTACTGGTTAAATCTGTTTTTATTAACGTTTGAGTACGAGAATAAACCACCCTCAGTGATAAAGCAATGTTGCTAGTCACTGAATGACTGACTGACTGACTGACTGACTGACTGACTGACTCACTCACTCACTCACTGACTGATTGACTGACTGACTGACTGACTGACTGACTGACTGACTGACTGAATGACTGACTGAATGACAAACTGCCAGATAGACAGACAGAGTTCTGATGAAATTTACTGAATGATTGCTTGGTTGACTGACAGACTGACTGACTGACTGATGTGAGTGTACCCACCTGCTGTGAACTAAATAGTACAAACAAGGTAATGCTATAAACCCCAATGTTTACAACTTTTAATCGGAAGATGCTGCCAATACGATGAACATAAAAACTGATAAGTTGGCGCCCGACTCTTATTAAACACGTTGAGTGAGTGAGTGTGAGTGAGTGAGTGAGTGAGTGAGTGAGTGAGTGAGTGAGTGAGTGAGTGAGTGAGTGAGTGAGTGAGTGAGTGAGTGAGTGAGTGAGTGAGTGAGTGAGTGAGTGAGTGAGTGAGTGAGTGAGTGAGTGAGTGAGTGAGTGAGTGAGTGAGTGAGTGGGTGAGTGAGTGAGTGAGTGAGTGAGTGAGTGAGTGAGTGAGTGAGTGAGTGAGTGAGTGAGTGAGTGAGTGAGTGAGTGAGTGAGTGAGTGAGTGAGTGAGTGAGTGAGTGAGTGAGCGAGTGAGTCAGTGAGTGAGTGAGAGAAGGAGAGAGTGAGTGAATGATTGTAAGTTATTTTGAAAGAATTGGATCGTAACGTTTGACATAATAAGGTTTATCCAATACACATCTAAGTACTGATGAAAGAGAAGTAAACAGACACCTGAGAAAAGGATGAAACGTGAATGAAAAAAATGTTCAACATGGAGGGTGTTATACAATGCTGTTGGCATTATTCAAGCCGAGCTGGTCGTAAATGGTGTCTTCCAGCAGGGTTATGGAATAAAATAAAATGAATAGATGAAATAGATGGAATATACAAATAAATTATAAAAGCTTTGATCCTAAAAGGCAGTTTAGCAAAAAAATTCAGTCATAGCTCAACTAAAAGTAACCATAATAATTATTATTGAGTCAATCCTGATATTAAATGCAATGAATGATGTGAAAGTAGAACAAATAACGTTTTGTAGTTTTAACCACGGTGTCTGAAGAGCGAGATAGAAGTTGAAGCCAACCGAAAAGTCTTATCAAAATTGTTTGCTCGTCTTTATATTATAGTTAAAATTGGCGGACGGCTAGACAGACAAAAAATATATGTTTTGAAAAATGAAGAACCCAAGATTGATTATTAAATTTCTCACATAAAAATATCCCCATAAATTTTTATATTTTCTTTTTATACATTTTCATAACTCGGTTCCACCCATCCTCGATGTCCCGGTCGCTACCAAAGTAAGTTTGGCTCACGTGGAAAGTAATAAAAAGGCGCAGTTATTTTACAAGAAGCGGTGGTGTAAATTTTGATAAAATGACAGTTTTTGTTGAAAAGCTAAGTAAAGATTTTAGAATACTTGTGCAATTGTGCTGGGTGCAGAGTGGAAAGTGCTCGTTAAAAAACAACATTAATAAATACAACTTCAACATAAAAACAATGAACCTGAAAGGTATGATAAAAACTGTCAATCGCAGTGGTGAGTGGGAGGATAACCTTTTTATATGTTTCTTCATATGAAACTTTATGTACATAGGATAATTCAAACATTGAAAAGCCTATTAAAGGCCTACAAATATTTTGAATTAGTTGTTTACTGAAACCATTAAGGCACACTAATTTTCGCAATGGCCAGAGAGGTCGATGAAATTGACGGGTAATGGCAATATAAAATCTGAATTTCATCAGGATGGCGATGGTTTCGTCCACTCAATCAAGTCTGACGCGTCGAGACAAGAAAAAACAGCTTCCGTAACAGAGGTGTGACAGGTGGACAAGCAAATATTCAAAACAAACGGCAATTTCTCCAGAAAGGGGAAATGGATAGTCAAAAGGCAATGTTGCCCCACACTTTCATTTTTGAGTTTCGCCAGAGTGAGTGGAATTCTATTATTTCTCCCTTTTCTCGTCCACTAAAGTGAAGGTGTGGATAAAAAGGGTGAAGGTGTGGATGTAAAAACCGTTCTTCATACATATCCAGATACTGGCGGATGGGCGAATCATTGAAGGATGGGAAAATTGCCTGAACAGGGGAAGATGGGCAGTTTCAAATATATTTCACGAAGGTACTTCAAAAACGAATCTAAAAAGGGAGAATCCCGTTTTTCCTTCCCCTTCTCGTGTACTCCGGTAGCCTCGGAAAAGGAGGGGGTGTAAAACCATCGATCACACAGCTGACGTTTACAAGCGGTGAATTGAGTCGAATTAAAATACGAAAACATCTATGTAGTTTGGTCATCGTTTCGTGTTATAGCATTCTTAAGTGGTTAGGACACTTGAATATAAAATCCTCCAATTTTTACCTTACGTGATAAAGTTTTACAAAAGGAAAAATAGCAAGCATTCAAATTCAGTTTCCCAATAGATTAAGGATGCTGAAATCTACCCACGATTTCTTGTCTCTCAAAAAAAAGAAAGATTTTCCCTCAGAAAACGGCGTTAAAATCAGTTTTGAATTGAAAGAACGCGCCAAATATTTTTCTGACTGACAAACAACTTTGAACAGGCTGTAGGCATCCATTTGTAAGTACCTACTATACGCAGAAAAAACTTCATCGGTTCACAAGAGAACTGTACATCAAGCGGAAATTAGCATAAGCCCATGCCAATGCTGTTTTGTAGATACCTGAATATTCAATTTACATTTCGCTAAACACAACACCTGCGGAAGTTTTTTCCACGCCACACAGCTATTCTTAGGCGACTCAACCCAACCATCCAAAACAGAATACTATTATAGAGAAAACAAGGCTTAGGGATAGGGAGGTAATAACTGACTGACTGACTGACTAACTGACTGACTGACTGACTGACTGACTAACTGACTGATTGATTATGACTGAATTACTTACTGAATGACTGACTGACTGACTGACTGACTGACTGACTGACTGACTGACTGACTGACTGACTGACTGACTGACTGACTGACTGACTGACTGACTGACTGACTGATTGACTTACTCATTAGTCTAATCATCAAAAGCAGGTAAGAAAGATTGCGAAATCCCAATGTTTTATTGATGATTTGCTTACAGTAAGACACAACATAATGAGCTATCCATAAACTCACGCCAACTTACCGTCATACATGATGATGAAACCTTTCGCCCTCATTATAAATAAGTTCCCCATCTCTAATTTTGACTGACTGACAACTAACTCAACGACTGACTGATTACTCACTGACTGACTGACTGTCTAATCTAGCGTTGTATAGCGCTAAGAACTCCACAACATTAAGCTCATGTTTATTCATTCTGTCCTGTCAAAATTACGTCAATTCTGTTCTGCAGTCTGGAAACCTTTTTTAATAACGGAAGAAGAAACAATTAAACAGTAAATAATCACACATGGTAATAAGTAAATGATATAATAAATAAATAAATAAATAAATAAATAAATAAATAAATAAATAAATAAATAAATAAATAAATAAATAAATAAGTTTAAAAGTAGCAAAATAATAAAAAAGTGGACAAAAAACCCACCGTATCAGCGTAAATCTCCAGATTTGGTCGTGATCTCGAGCGTTTCAGCCCCACCGAAGTGAATCGTCGTGGTGCCGATGATGCCGATAAATGTGTGCCGGGTTTTGATAATGATAACGTTGATGCCGATAAAGTGGATACCGATCGGGTTCGATTCATTTTAATGTTTTTTTGTATATTTTCTTATTTCCTGAAAACTTTTCTGAAGAAAATTATTGTGTTCTTGGAATGATTCATTAGGTTTGGAAATGCATGCCGGATTTCAGTAATATTTCAGTGACAATGAGAAACAGCGTCATATTTCTGCCAGAAAAACACTGAAAAAACGCGCGCTCATTCGAATTCAGATTTTTTAATCGATGCAGAAAGCTACATAAACGGGAAACTCCATTGGAAGCACAGAGGGAGGGGAAATGCCTATTTTTAGGCCATTTTACCCACACCTTAGGGATTAAATTCCGCTTAAAAAACGTCAAGTAGTGGGGAATTCCTTTTTTCCCACCCCTTCTCGTCCGCCAGTGAGTAAGAAGAAACAGTATTAACAAACATACTTACCATAGTAATGTTTTTATTTCGGCTGAAACTGTTCCACTGACTACACTAATGGGAGGGGAATTTTTTCAAAGAAGGGGCAATCGGCAGTTTTTCAGGCCTACACTTAAAGAAACAAATTTTACCGTTTGAAAACACCAAAGAAGGGGAATTCCACTTTTCCCCGTCCCTTTTCGTCCGCTACAGACTGACTAGATGGAACATGGGTTCATGCATAATTCAGCAGTGTTGTATACTACTGACTGAGCATGCAAGGCGCACCCGGAACAGATTGTGTGTCAACTGCCGCCACTGCCAACTGCCGCCACTATTTTCGAGTCAACTGCCGCCACTAATTCCAGAAATTTGTGGCTGCAGTTGACTCACCCAAAAGTGGCGTCAGTTGTCGTATGTCAACTGCATCCACTAAATTATGGAATTTTCTGGCTGCAGTTGTCTCGCTGAAAATGACGTCAGTTTACATAGGACAACTGACGCCAAGTTTCGAACGGATCCAACCTCCGCGCTCCGCGCGGTGCTAACGGGCTTTTCCTCGCTCTGATCGGACAAGCCAGCCTTACGATAGATTATCGGGGGTTAACGAACAGTAATACTTCAAAGGGAATGGTAAAACTTCGAAAGAACCTTATCATTGATTGCATGAATCATTCTTCATTGATTACATGAATCATTCTTCTTTTATTCCTTGGTTGGATCCGTTCAAAACTTGGCGTCAGTTGTCCTATGGAAACTGACGCCACTTTCTGCGAGACAACTGCAGCCAGTAAGTTTCAGGATTTTGTAGCTGCAGTTGACATACGACAACTGACGCCACTTTGAGGTGAGTCAACTGCAGCCGAAAAATTCCATAAAAAGTGGCAGCAGTTGTCTTGATAATTGTGGCGGCAGTTGGCAGTGGCGGCAGATGACCGATCCCCCCCGGAACAGTATCATTCGATCTAATTATGACATCATAAACATGACATGCAACATGAACGGCTGATACAGGAATGAAGCCACGAAATCATCTAGGCACTGGCGGACGACCTAAACCTCCAAAGGGAGGACAACTTCTTCAAAGAGGGGGGAATTGACAGAAAATTGGCCATTTTACCTACACCTTGAGGAACAAACTCTACTTTTTTCAATGGCCAAAGAGGGGGGAATTCCACTTTTCCCTCCCCTTCTCGTCCGCTAGTGCATCTAGGGACAAACGACCATATGTACCAAAAATGGTGAACATGGTAAAGCGTTCTCATTTGATTGGGAGACGATTTTACATAGAAAAGCCTGCCATGATCGGATCATAGTAAGACTTACCATGTACAGACATAAGCAAATATGTAGATCAGAGCGATTTTCCAACAAATCACTCGCGTCTTACTCTTACATATCACCAAGAATCACACATGCATTCAAATACAGTCTTGTAATTCATTTACAATCCTAAATGTATGTGCTAATTCTATGAGAGACAGAATCAGAAAAGAAATGAATCCCTCTGACGACGGCGTACGTCATTCAGTCTCAGTCAGTGTTTTTTCTTCGTTTTCTATTCTAACAGTGAACTTCACAAAGAAAACGAAGGAAGTGAGCACTAAAGTGATTTGCAGAGAACATGGTCTAATGGAATCCTGGCTTTTTATGCTGTTCGTACATGTTGCAGGCGTTCCCTTCCCTTCCCAATAAAGCAAATTTGTATACTGCTACAGTACCAGTTTCCCAGATTTTGAAAGCTGAATTGAAAAAACGCTTAACCTAGTTTCGAAATTAATATTTGAAGAATTGAAAATTGCGGATTTTTACAACCGAACAAGCTAAAAATGTTTTTATGTGATTGACAATGTCCGTTCCCACGACTGTCATGCTACCTTTCTCATATCCACACAGCAGTGCGGATAAAGTAGGTTTGTGACGGGGAACCTGTGTCGAAGATTCACAAAACAATATGTCATTTTCTCAATATTTGTTAACAGATTTTTCGAAGTTCCATTGGGAATAGAAATTAAAAAAATCTACCACACAAAAAGTATTATAAAATGTAACCCCTCCCAAATAACCAAATATTGAAAGTGGTTGATACGGCTGTTCAAACAAACTCAACAGTTTGACCGACCTTAAATAGCGGACGATAAAGTGAAGGGATAGTATAATGTCCTCTCATTGGACAGCTAAAAAGTGAGCAAATTACCCATCCGGGTTTCATGCTGAATGCATTCCTTTGTAAATTTTCCTGATTACCATGTTATTCCACTAGGAACGGGGATGAGGCGAGTTTTATTCATTTCAAATAGGGTAAATCTGAAGCGGTCATTTGGGGGGGGGGGGGCGGTTGCAGTTGTGAAAGTGACCACAGTTCACTGAATAAGCTTTTAGTAGTAAGCGTGATTATATAAATGGCATTGATACTGTACTACAACTGCTACAGCTGAATGAATAGAAAGTAAACAGCACAACCGAACCACCTACAATTAAAATAATGGTATACCGCTGGCGCTGTAAACGTCTAAACTCTAAACCTAATCATGTAACATCATTTTGTAGACAAAAACATGCCCAATCGAATGCGCTATACTGCAATCTCACAGCTTGTCTACAACTTTCACAATAACGGCTCAAATGCGCGACCTTTTTTTGTTCCACCCTGTACGTATGTAGCATCGTTATTAAGTTTGGAATCTGAATCTGGGGAACTATCAATGGAATAATCTGAGGCAAAAACAATGGTAAAATATATCATAATGCGGATTCACGTAAGATGGTTTTTGTGATATGAATTATTAATTGAATAGCTAACGTCAATGAGAACTCGAAGAGAAAAAATGTGGTAACCGCCCACAATTATTTACTCTCGAAAAAACAAGATAAAGGGCAACCTGGGATTCAAGTGAAAAGTTGCTGTGTTAACTACTCCAACTTTGAATCGTTAGCTGCATCATGCATAATAGCCGGCTGTCCGACTCAACTCAACCCAACAGCTGTATGCTATAACATGCAATCATCATGTTCAGTGGGCTAGTTGGACAACTTAACGTGTCATTTGTTAATTTGAATCTCAAGAAGCTCTTTACTTGGAGACTCGATGAAGCTATAACCCGCTATGTCAAAGTCAACGATTCTTGTATAATGCAATTCGACTACATGTACATACGTAACAGCTCGCGCGCACATGAAATCGTTTGTAACGGATCAGGGATCTGAGATATAAATAACCGTTCAAGGTGTTCAGAGGCATCACAGTATTTTTCAGAGCCTATCAACCGTTGAATCATCATCAGCTATTTTCTACAAAAACTATATCCACCAAAATCTCTGATGTAGCTTGTTCAAGGTATTTTTTTGTCAAAAATTATTTTTTATGGACCGGTTAAAAACCACTTCTTCATTGAACTAAACCCAACTTTCGTTTATTTATGAAAAAATAATATACACTATTTCTGAAAACTTTAATGCGCGCCAAAAGCAGATTTGAATTTAAACTGCGGCCCGAAACTTTTTTGAGTAACAAGAAACCGTATATAGGGTTTAGCCGGTACGGTACAATGTTGTGCAGTGATTTTCGGAAATCATGCACGTTGGATATGTAGCTGCCTTTCGCATAATAGCTCATTAAAATGTTTACGAACCCACAGTTTTTATTAGTCGCTAAAGTTCCGAACACGTGCGGGGATAATAAGCCCTATTAAAAGCGTCAACCATGGTATATAAAAGTTCACACACTACTTGGCGCTTATAAAAGCACTGGTAGACGAGCCAAACCCTCTAAAGAGAGGACAATCTCTCTAAAGAGGGGGAATAAGCAGAAATCAGGCCATTTTTATACATCTTAGGGAAGAAACTCCTAGATTTTTTTCCGCCAAAGAGGGGGGAGTTCCACTTTTTCCACCTCTTCTCGTCCGCTAGTGACTTGGCGCTATGAAGTAAAGGCCTTTGGAAGTCATAAGGAAAAGGATCATAAAATAAGAACATGATCAGTTTAATAGATGAATCGTAGTATAGTAAAGAAAAAAAGAAGGCTAAGTTGAAAAATAATGTTAAGTTGAAAAAGAAGGCTAAGTTGGTTTAGCCTATCCAGGGTTTCTTGTTACATTGTTAACATCAGCTAAGTAAGGAATGAAAGTTGTTATTTATTTTCATATTTGTAGAAAAAATTATGTTCAGTGCACCTATGTAGTTGTATATGAAGAAAAACAAGAGAGAAAATAAAAATAAAATGTATTGGAAACCAAACTTACAAATATGTACATGATAGAGCAACATGTGATTTGAAAATGTTTCAGAACATTTCAGAAGAACTGACGAAAAATGAAAAAGGTGAAAACACAGCCTTCCATGTTCAGCCGGTCTGAACCTCCGAACGCTGGCGGACGAGCCAACCTCCCAAAAGGAGGGGAATTTCACCAAAAAGAGCGAATATGCATCTTTTAAGCCGTTTTACCTACACATTGAGGAACAAATTTCACTGTTTGAAAATGCACAAAGAAAGGGAAATTCCCTTTTTTCATTCCCTTCTCGTCCGCTTGTATCTGATGCCATAGCAACCAACCGACGAGCAAAACCTCCAAAGGGAGAGCAATTTCCTCAAAGAGTGGGAATTTGCAGTTTCAGACCATTCTAGCCACACCTTAGGGAACATAATCTACTTTTTGAAAACGTTAAAGAGGGGGGAATTCCTCTTTTCCCATCCTTCTCGTCCGCCAGTGCCATAGCAACCAAACCAACCGACGAGCAAAACATGAGATCTCGTCATAACAGTGAACGGGAATCTTCCGAACGGGAACTCGAAATCTTCGGTCCGTGAGTTTGCCTCAGTCGTTCACATCACTGGCGGACGAGCTAATTTCCCAAAGGGAGGGGAATTTCGTCAAAGAGGGGGGAATCGCCAGTTTTCAGGCCATTTTACCTACACATTAGAGAACAAATTCTACCTTTTTAAAACGCCAAAGAGGGGGGAATTCCACTTTTCCCACCCCTTCTCGTCCGCTAGTGGTTCACACGGAGGGGAATTCCCCCATTAAAAGGGAACGAACGAATGAACAAAATAGATGTGTTTGTAAATCATAAAACAACATGGTTGACGGTGACCAAAAGCTGACAATTTTCGAATAATAAAATTGTAATAAAACAAACATTTTTGATGAATTTTATTATGGTGAGGGTGAGTGAGTCTACACACTAGCGGACGAGAAATGGAGGAAATCCCTCCTCTTTTGCGTTTAAAAAAGCCGACTTTGTTCCGTAAGGTATAGGTAAAATGGCCTGAAAACGTCCGATTCCCCCTCTTTGGCGAATTTCCCCTTTCTTTGGAGGATTAGCTCGTCCGCCAGTGAGTATGTACATATGGACATTATTAAGCAGATGGTAAGGTGATTCATGAATAAATATCATTGAATTCAATATTTATTATCGTTTAAAAGAGTTATTTTTGTAAAAACATTGTATGAATTCTATAATGAGATTCAAGCATTGTTATTTCAATGTAGAACTTTTTTTACGAAACGACTCCAATTCAAAACAGACTTTTGTATTGAGCTGCGCAAACAACACTGTTACAACTTTTATTCAAAAGTATTAAAACAGCGGCACTTTTATGAAAAAAATAAAAGTCGAAATATAATAGTCACATACTAGCCCTGTAAACAACAATGACACTCAATGTGGTAAACATTCCCCAAAAATCGGGTACCCATTTTTGGAATCGATTTTATTTTCAATGAATGCTTTCTTCACCACTATAACTTTTTCTACTGTGAAGTTTGAAACATTGCGT
>OZ038442.1:32466202-32483702 GCA_964036265.1 Daptonema setosum
CTAGCCAGGCTGCCTACATAGTTCCATGGAGAACCGTTTCAATAAAAACACTACGTCCTTGTTGTTGTAACGGAGAAACAAACGCACAGCTGTGTTGCACGCGTTTGTGTTACGTAGAGTTGCATGCTTCGTAACTTCATCGTCTAATGTGTAATTTATACTATCGAAGAAAGTTAATTTATCACTTTATGTATGCAGCATCGCAACCTTGTTTAGTTCCACAGAGAAAAAGCTACTTCTTCGTTTCGTTGCTTGTTGCGTATGTAACATTCGCTACAGAATTCAGTTACCGTTGCGTTGCACTCTTGCTTGTTGCATGCTTCGTAACTTTATCGTTTAGTGTGTGCAATTGATACTAATGACGAAAGTTAACTTCTCACTTTGTGTATGCAGCATCGCAACCTTGCGTAGTTCCACAGAGAAAACAGCTACTGTATGGTTGTTTCGTTGATTGTTGCGCGTAACACTCGCAACAGAATTCAGTTACTGTTGCGTTGCACTCTTGCTTGTTGCGCAAGGTTGCATGCTTCGTAACTTTATCGTTTAGTGTGTGCGATTGATACTAATGACGAAAGTTAATTTCTCACTTTATGTATGCAGCATCGCAACCTTGCGTAGTTCCCACAGAGAAAACAGCTACTGTATGGTTGTTTCGTTGATTGTTGCGCGTAACAATCGCAACAGAATTCAGTTACTGTTGCGTTGCACTCTTGCTCGTTGCGCAAGGTTGCATGCTTTGTAACTTCATCGTTTAGTGTGTGCGATTGATACTAATGGCGAAAGTTAATTCTCACTTTGTGTATGCAGCATCGCAACCTTGCGTAGTTTCACAGAGAAAACAGCTACTGTATGTTTGTTTCGTTAACTGTTGCGCGTAACACTCGCAACCGAGTTCATTGAAAACAATACTTTTGTTGCTGGTTTAATGAGACAATAAATTCAATATTGCGTTGCACTCTTCATTGTTGCGCGAGGTCGCATGCTTCGTTATCGTCAATTGTTGCCACTTCGCAACCTTGCTTAGTTCCATTAAAAAATGTTTTTTAGTTTCGTCACGTGCTGCGGGCTAATTAGTACTCGCAACGCAACCGATTTCAGAAAAAACAATGCCGTTGTTACGTGTGTTATGAGGCAATGAACTTACTGTTGCGTTGCATTCTTGGTTGCTGCGTGAGGTCACATGCTTCGTAAATCCTATCAACTATCAAATGTTATTCCATCTTTCTTAGAAACTATAATCGTCGATTAATGCATGCCAATTTTGCAATAGTGTTTGTCTTTATGAGAAAACGACTTTTGTTTGTTCCGTCACTTGTTGCTGGCTAATTTCTAATATTTGTAACACAACAGATTTTAGTGAAAACAATTTTATTTGCCAGATTATGGTAGACACATTAACTGACACGGTCAGTGCAGCTGAAATGAAATAGAATATTGGACGAGATCAAGTAGATATCGACTAAAGAAAGAAATACATGCATTCAACAAGAAAATTATGGTAGGTAAAACGAAAAAAGTACCGATGAAATGGAACCAGTAAACAAACACAAGGCTTATCACAAACAAATTATCGTATAGCATTTACAAGTTATTCGAGGACTGAATTGAAATGGGGGCGCTTTAACGAGCACCAGTCAGGATGAAGGTTCGCAGCGAAAATAAGCACAAAAACTGCTAAAGCGCTATTCATACTTATTTGCGATTTTATTCGAATAAGAAAAAATTTGTGATTTTAAATAATTATGAATAGCACCTAAAATTTTAACCTAATTTGTATTAATTAGTTAATCGAATGTATGGAAGTAGTCAACCAATACAGTTAAGTTATTCTGAATCGGGTGGCTAATTTTCCAGAGTGGAAGATGCCGACACCGGTTCCGAAGATTTCGCTAATGGTGTTGTAGATTCCGTTACAGGTACCGAAGATGTCGTTACAGGTACCGAAGATGTCGTTACAGGTACCGAAGATGTCGTTACAGGTACCGAAGATGTCGTTACAGGCACCGAAGATGTCGGTACAGGTACCGAAGATGTCGTTACAGGTACCGAAGATGTCGTTACAGGTACCGAAGATTTCGTTACAGGTACCGAAGATGTCGTTACAGGTACCGAGGATGTCGTGTCATGTACCGAAGATGTCGTTACCGGTACCGAAGATGTCGTTACAGGTACCGAAGATGTCGTTACAGCAGGTACCAAAGATTTCGTTTCATGTACTGAAGATGTCGTTACAGGTACCGAAGATGTCGTTACAGGTACCGAAGATGTCGTTACATGAACTGAAGATGTCGTTACCGATGTTGGATATGCAGACTTGTTCTCTTCCTGACCGAATACGGGACTGGCGACGGATTCTGATGATAAGGAAGATGAGCTCAAAGGTGGCTGTAGTGGAGGCGGCAACTGTGGTTGTGGTAGTTGTTGTTGTTGTTGTTGTTGTTGTTGTTGTTGTTGTTGTGGTGGTGGTTGTTGTGGTTGTTGTTTCTGCGCTGGTTGTTGCTGTGGTTGTAATTGTGTTGGTGGCGGTAGTTGTTGTTGAGCTGGTTGCGGTTGTTGTTGTTGTGATGCTTGTTGTTGTTGTTGTTGTTGGTATGGTTGTTGTTGCTGTTGTTGTGGCGGTTGTGGTTGTTGTTGTACTTGTGTTGTTTGAGCTAGTTGTTGCTGCTGTTGTTGGAATGGTTGTACTTGCGTTTGTTGTGTTGGTTGCGTTGGTTGTTGCTGTTGTTGAGCTGGTTGGGGTGATTGTTGTTGTTGAGCTGGTTGGGGTTGTTGTTGTTGTGTTTGTTGCGGCGGTTGTTGCAGTTGCATCTGTTGAGTTGTTGCATCTGTTGGTGAAGCTGGTGGAGGTAAAGACGGTTGTTGTTGCTCTGACTGGGCCTCTTGTTTCTGTTGTTGTAGTTGCAATGGCTGTGATGGTGGTAAAAGTTGTTGTTGTTCTGACGGTATGTGGACGTCCTGCGTCTCCATCTTAACATCCGAAATCATTGAACTGGTAGCTTGAATTTGTTCCACAACCACGGCATCAGTGGATTTCGAGTCGGAATCGTTCACGATGACGACTGGCGTTGGCGCCTGCAATAAATAGACATCAGTAATTTGTTCGGTCTTCGGTGTTATAGCTTGTTCAAAGTATCTGGTTATGCGTACAAGTATGTATAGGGTGGACAATTGGTTATTAGAATGGTCACAAAAAGGTACTCAGTGTTTCCCCTATAAAACTGAA
Organism: Daptonema setosum; assembly: GCA_964036265.1. Taxonomy (NCBI): domain Eukaryota; kingdom Metazoa; phylum Nematoda; class Chromadorea; order Monhysterida; family Xyalidae; genus Daptonema; species Daptonema setosum. Next base: position 32,469,426 of record OZ038442.1, read on the forward strand.
TCTTGGATTTTGGATTCTGACGGAATACGATGTTTTTGAAGAAAGCAAGAAAAATAATCTTCTGTGAATCCATATTCCGAAATTTCAAACTTGAATTTTGGATTCACAGAAAATTTAGTTTTTCTCTTTTCTCTTGTTTTTCTACAGAAACGTTAGAATTTAAAATAGACCCCAAAATCCAAGATTCAGTTTTATAGGGGAACACTGGTCACTGATTACCTTCTGTGGCCATTCTAATAACCAATTGTCCAGCCTATACTGTAACTCAGGGCTACCAAGGTTAAGATTTTACAATATAATGAGTCCGCCGTTCATCTATGGGTTATTGGTCCCTGCATCACTCTCATGATGATCGGACCAATAAATCAAGTTTCAAGATCAGGGGTGGGCCGGTTTTTTTGGCGTTTTGCAGGGGTGGGGGTAGAATTTTGAAATCTCAGATTACCCCCCTCACCCCGAAAAGTGGGGGGGGGGGGTAAAGTCGGGTAGGGGGGTAGAAAAATTTTTTTTCGCAAAAAAGCCTTGTTTTTTGCTTGTTTTTGCTAAAAAAATCTATTATAGGTATAAACATCACATATACCGTTTGTTTCAGGTTTTAACCAAGAAAATTGACCCAGAAAACGTGTTTGTTCGAAAAAAAATTCTCACAGCCGAAATTTTTTGGTAAATGAGCCTCAAAATCGAGGTTTTGAGGCCGATTTTCTCATAAATTTCGAGTAGGGGGAGGGGGTAGGCGACATAAATGTTTGTTTAGGGGGAGGGGGTAAACCCCTGAAAAGTGTGGGGGGGTAAACCCCCCCCCCCCCCCCATCGGTCCGCCTCTGTTCAAGATCATCGCGTACCGTCACTCTGCTATTTTTCCATGTTGATTGAAAAATTTTGAAATTTGAATTACACGGTTTTAAAAACCTATCCAGGCTTTCTTGTTAGTCAAAAAATTTTTGGCGCGCAATTTGAATTCAAAACTGATTGTGGTGCTTTTTTAAATTTTCGGTAAATGAAATCTTTTTCACATCACATTTGGGACTTGGAAAACATACTAACTGCGCTTATTTTATTGCGTACGTGCGTAATCGCCCCAAAATAGATTTTTGATAGCAAGAAATACTGAGCAACTGATATGAAAACATTTACTATAAAATGACCCCAACCTTAACAGGCGGCATACCGTCCACCAAATGCCAGAAGCAGTACTTGCGTTCGCTTAGCCACGTTCTTTCCGTTGACGGAGTTTTCGTCGTGCTTGACAAATCATCAACAATTTCCCGCATGTCGGTCGACGCTGAATTAGTCGGGCTTTGATTTTTTGTCGATGTCGAGTTCGTCGACTTTGATGCGGTATCGTCCCCGCAAAAATCGAAAATCACTCGATCGCAGACGGGATGCGCACAGCGGGCGAATAGTTGCTGGGTGGTCTCGCGCAGAATGTCTGCAAAATGAAAGACTTTTTATTTTAACTATTGAGAATGATTAAAGGTGAAAAAAAATTTCGTCATAGTGGGGGAATTGGCGGTTTCAAGTCATTTTACCCACACCCTAGGGAACAAATTTTATCCTTTGAAAACGCCAAAGAGGGAGGTAATGAAGGCTCTAATAAAAATACCAACGTTCTCGGCAGAAACGGGCGCGCGGCAACGCCGAATGCGCGCAACGACGATCCGCATCGACCGCTGACGATTCGATCGGATCGGGCGACGATTTCTCGATGTCTGGCGTTGGTTTAACGATGTCAGGTGAAGATTTCTCGGTCGTACCGGAAATGTCAGAGGATGCTTTCTCAATGGTGTCGGTATCTGATTTCCCGATGGTATCGGATGGTGTAGGTGCCGTGGCGTCAGCCGATGTTGAAGGGTCCGTCTTTAACTCAGCAGTGGTGTCGTCGGAGGACGATGGTGGGACATCATCCTGAGTGTGTGAGTGAGTGAGTAGAAGAATGAGTGAATGAGCGAGCGAGTAGTTGAGTGAGGGAATAACTGAGTTAGTGAGTGACTGAATGATGAGTAGGTGAGAAAGTGAGTGACTACATGAGTTGGTGTAACTCACTCACCATTGGTGAAGGAGTGACTGAATCGGTGAGAAAGAGTGGGTTGCGGAAGAGAATGAATGAAATGAAATGAATCTGGATTATAATTAATACCTGTTCCATCGGCTGAACGTCGTCGCTGGGTGTTTCGACTTCGGTCTTGGCCGCGAGGACTGGTTTTGTCACAAACTCGCAGCGACTGGCGAGAGGTGGGCTGAAATAAGTCATAACCATCAATCATCATAATTCATGTCATAGCTTTCTTCATTGCCTTATTGGTCAATTATCAGATGAGTACATGCAACCGGAGTTGACAATAATCTTAGCAGTTAAACAGGTGGAAGATGATTAAACATCGAGTTGATTCAGCACGATACACTTGATTGAAGTGATTTCAAATCATTTGTGGTAACCCGTTTTTTTCAATTGGGGAGGCGGGAGGGGCTAGTTTGGTGAGATCCTGAAGAAATTCGAAAAGGAAGCGAAAATGAAAAAATAGAGGCATCAACTGAGTGAGTGAGTAAGTGAGTAACTGAGTGAGTGAGTAACTGAGTGAGTGAGTAACTGAGTAAGTGAGTAAGTAAGTGAGTGAGTAACTGAGTGAGTGAGTAAATGAGAAACTAGCCTATCATCAACGACCATGTTGGCAGCGAGCTTCCGCTTCTTTATCTGCTGTTCATGAAGCAGCCGGTGGACGCCGCGCTTGCGCTTGAACCTGATCAGGGCACGCAGTCGTCGACGCGCCTTCATCTGCTTGTGGGTGGGCACGCCCAGCACACCCGTCAATGGGGCATCGCATTCTGAAGAAGTAAATAAAACAAATTTAAAATAACATTTCTTTATTTTCATTTTTATAAAAAAATTATTTTTTCTAATTTATATTATTTCAACATTAACAGAGTTTCAGATTGACAACCTGAGCTTGACAAACTAACAACCTACAACTTTTCTTCACCGAATTGGTCGAAAATCGGTGGTCATAAAAACGATTTTAGCTCTTATTTATTGTTTTGTAAACAAGTACGCAGTTGACTTCAATCAATCAAAGCAAAAAATAACGATGTCTAGAAATGGTGGATATTTATGAGAAAATGCAAAAAATTTTGTACGAAAAATGCGACTTTATTTTTCTCTTCGTTTACTTCATTTGTTATTCGTCGAACCCTGGAATAAACAGATCTACTAAAGTGGTTGGAAATAAACTTCGAGCCAACCATTGGTGCGATGCGTGAGCGCACCGATCGCCTGTTCATACTTGGCGCGCCTGAGTGCGTACTTGCGGTGTAATAATCGACAGTGTTCCGTGTAGAGCGACTGCAGACGCATCAGCTTCTCGCGCGTCTGCACCGCGATCTCCTCGTTCGTGTAGACACCGGCGTGCCTAAATATAATATTGTATGAATTATGATCGATTATGATAAGCCTGTCCGAACACTAGCGGACGAGAAGGGGAGGGAAAAGCGGAAACCCCCCTCCAGTCAATCATTCATATATACTCTAATAACTCACTCACCCACTAACTCACTCACTCACTCACTCACTCACTCACTCACCCAATCACTCACTCACTCACTCACTCACTCACTCACTCACTCACTCACTCACTCACTCACTCACTCACTCACTCACTCACTCACTCACTTACCTCAACGGATCACTGCTCGTATCCAAATGCACAAACTCATCATCACCCGTCAAGTGTCGATTGCCGACCACCTCATTCACCAGCGCGTCCTCATCGTCCGAGCTCGCGCTGTAGTCGTCTGTAAAATTCGAAATAATTAACCTTATGAAGAAAAACACGTGGAAATTCTCTCACATTTATTTAATGCGATATTCAATCGTCAAAAACATAAACGTTTGTGAGAGTGTATTGTGTATAAAAGAGAGACGACAAAGAATACTACATCTTATGTAGCGGAAAACTTCTTTAGAGTCAGTTTGAGAGCATGTATTCTTATTGTTTATTCCTATATTTGAAATAAATAAAAAACAAATTAGAGCAAGATTTTTATTTTATTTATTGCTTACCCAAAACGGTGCGCTGCGGTCGGCCAGCGGCGGCGTTTACAGCCGTCGAGTGCTTGACGGGTAGTTGGAAGGCGTGCGGGTCGGCCTGATAGAAAGTGAAAACCATGTAATTTCATTAAAAAAATTCGTTTGATCATATTACTTAACATGAACAATAACAACAACGATAAAAAACAGCTAGCAACAACAACATCCACTATAACAACAACAACAACTATAACAACAACAACTATAACAACAACAACTAGATCAACAACAACAGCTAGCAACAACAACAACAATTATAACAACAACAACTACAACAACCAGTACCAGTAGCAACAGCAACACAACAACAACACACCTTGCTATAATGACCCAACGACGTAGCCACACTCTGCACGGTGCTGCGCGCTCGATTGCGCTCCGCCGCAGATCTGCGCACCCTCGTCACCGTGCGCAGATGCTCCTCGCAGAATCTGCACAATTAAAGTAAAAAAAATTCAAAAATAAAAGAAGAATCATCATAACTGACGGGCAATGACAGAAACATCAGAGCAACGCGTCAGGATCTATTCCTCAAATCAGTTTTTCAGTCAAAGCCGAAATATCAGTTTTAGCAAAGTGAAGTGACCTCACCCCATAAACGAACCCCTCGCGTCCGCCACGATTGTCATGTCTGAGTAGAATATTGGCACAGCGTCGACCCGTTCGTGAGCTGCTGTAGTTGCACCGACGGAATCGTGATTCACGGTGCAGCTCCTGTACGTGTCGTAAACAATACGCCTGGCCGTCGATCGCCGTACGCGTACACCTAAAAGTTACAGGAGTAAAGTAATACAATCCATTGAATTCTGGGCACATTCGTGTTAAGTGAAACACGAAACACGAACAGTTTTTACTTTACATTTCCCTACGTGTCTGTACAACTGAACAAAAATTACTTTGCTCGTTCAGAGAACGATTTTTTTATAATCGACTGCAGCACGCGGTGGCGGAAAAAATACATTCATCATCGTCAATTCATGGAATTAAAAAGAAAAACTACCACAAGCGTGCAGAAAACTCTTGCACTTATAACAAACTTTCTGTTCTGTCGTTGGCATAACGAGTTAACAGTGGCCGACTGGACGTAGCGCATGGACACAGTCACAGATTGCTGTTGTGGTAGTTGTTGAGTTTGCTGCTGTTGTTGTTGTTGTGGCGGCCGTTGTTGTGTTTGCTGCTGTTGTTGTTGTGGTTGTTGCGGCGGGCGTGAATCCACCATGGTGGACGGAACAGCTCGATTGCCTAGAGAAATTAATAATACAAAAACACTTCAACGGTATATCGCGACCGGTTGACCCGTCTACTGCGAATCTTGTTCCGGCTCGATAGCACTTTTGGGATCCGAACTAATAATTGAACGACGTTTTGAACAGAGAACTTGCAATTAAGGGCTCGAATCCCAAAAAAAAGCAACCCAGCCCCTATTCCTTGTTCCGGCGGTTTCGGATTAGATCATACACCTAATTAGGTTACAATAAGTTGTCCTAAGGCTCTGCACTAACAGTTAGGAAGGCATGGCGTGAGCATCCAACTTAGGGCGGGTTCCGGGCTCTGCAACAACAAATGTGCAACACCTGAGCCTAAGCCTAAGCCTAAATCTAAGCCTGAGTGTCCTGGTGTTGCAGATTCGGTGTTGCAGATTTGGTGTTGCATGTTTTTGGTGTTGCAGAACCCGGAAGCCGACTTAGGGTTCAGTGTCAAACGCAATCACCCCTATTGCCAAGCCTTTCTCCAAAACTTGACCTAAACTAAGCCTACAAGGACCAAGTTTAAGGCTCACATCTAGCTCCCAAACCTATCCAACACTCTGGGAAGCTTAGTAAAGACAATTAAAAATGACATGTCGATGGTTGACGATTACCGAAGACGAAAACCTAAAATCCAACCATTTGTCCGGTTATTTATACGGGTGGCCATCACGCAACAAACGAGTTAATTAACTAGAAAGCAAATCTACGTTTAATCATTTCTATTTATTATTTTCTCTAATTAAATTCATTAATTTCTGAACGGTTTTTCAAAAAAGCGGTTAGCGCAAAATATAGACTGACAAGCGCAAAAGAAATATTCAGCAACCAAAACAGAATTTTTCGTAACACTTTGGCTCCACACACGTCCAAATCCTGGCTAATCTTGAAAAGCCTAGGCTAATCTAGGCTAGCCTCGTTTTTCCTATTTCGAGTAGAGTTCATCCTCCGCTCTTCTTGAAATGACTAAATATACACTTGTAGAAAACGTGAAACATGAGCTGTAGACAGTCTCAGTTGTCTGTGGATGTCGTTAGTTTGTGCACGTTAACTGGTTTCACTAGAAAACAAATTTTTATCATGTGATATATATTTTATACCAATTTTTAAGCACGAATGCTACGACAAACTGACTGACGGACAAACTGTCATTGAGACACACACACTCTATGACTAGCAAACCAAATTTGCGGTTCCCGTTTTGGACTGCATATTAACTGAACGTTGTTTAACAGACTGATCCCCTGACTGTACTCACTGACTGACTGACCTGGTGACTGACTGGCTGACTGTACTCACTGACTGAGCTCACAACCCTGCACTGAAAAATGAGTCAATTTTCCTAAAACAATCCTGCATGAGAGATGGATGATAAAATTTACATAGAGCTCATCGAAAACATTGCTTTATAGCTCATCTGAAGAAAAATAAACAAATAAAACCTGTTATATTGAAAAAATTCGTCACTTGATGGGTTATGAAAATTCGATAATACAAGAGTAAAAATTTTAATACGTCTTTTATGAGCATTTAGCTAACAAGCTCCCCTGTAACGGCTAAAGCGCCAATGGCTGTAAAACAGAAATCTCTTTTTATCAACCATTGATGGCAAAGAAACGTGAACCATCCTTTAGCATCGCATTAACAGTGGCTGTCGTTACCCCATCATTTGACCAGAATTCCGCCTTAGTTCCTCGGAACTTATTGAAAAATAAACTTATAGTAATAGTATAACCTGAATCAGAATTTCGAAACTAAGCAAATTATCACAGTGGCTGTCGTTACCCCGTTATTTGAGTAGAGTTCACCCTCCGCTCTTCTTGAAATGACCAAATAGACACTTGTAGAAAACGTGAAACATGAGCTGTAGACAGTCAACTGACCAAGCCTCAGTTGTCTGTGGATGTCGTTGGTTTGTGCACGTTAACTGGTTTCACTAGAAAACAAATTTTTATCATGTGATATATATTTTAAACCAATTTTTAAGCACGAATGCTACGACTAACTGACTGACTGACAAACTGTCATTGAGACACACACACTCTATGACTAGCAAGCCAAATTTGTGGTTCCGTTTTGGACTGCATATTAACTGAACGTTGTTCAACAGACTGATCTGACTGTACTCACTGACTGACTGACTGGGTGAGTGACTGACTGACTGGCTGACTGTACTCACTGACGGACTCACTGGGTGACTGGCTAACATGACTGAATGATTAACTGACTGACTGAATGACTGACTGATTGACTGACTGACTCATGGACTGAGTGACCGACCGATTGATAAACATACTGGAAAAAAGATTTACTGTCGATAAACTAATTAACTGACTGACTGACTGACTGACTGACTGACTGACTGGTTGACTAACTGACTGACTGACTGACTGACTGACTGACTGACTGATTGACTGACTGACTGAATGACTGACTGACTGACTGACTGACTGACTGACTGACTCACTGACTCACTGATTGATAAACAGTTCGTCACCAGAATAGCTGAAAAAATTCAGCTTCCTGGTGGGACTCGACCCCACGACCTTCAGCTCTAGCTGCTGACGCGCTAACCAACTACGCCACAGGAGGCTTAGCGCAAGGTGTGATAAGCTACTAGAGCAAGAGTGCGGGGCAACTGATCAGCTGAACTCCCTGCACTGAAATTGAGTCAATTTTTCTAAAACAATCCTGCATGAGAGATGGATGATAAAATTTACATAGAGCTCATCGAAAACATTGCTTTATATAGTGCTGACAAACTTTTATTAGAAAGTATTGTTTGTAACATTTTGTCCTGCACAAATGCGTATTATGGATCCACACAAAAACTGCTTCGAAAATGGTTGATTTCAAGGTGAATTACATTTTAGATAGTTCGTAACTTACATTGGGTTCATGAACATCACTTTACTGTATGAATAATTTGATTTTATCTTATTTCTCATTTTTTCAAGCTGAAATAGCTTTCAAAGCAAAAAAATATAAAAGCAGTGAAAACCAAAGTGGCCCTTCATTAAATCTATGTTTTATATGCCCATTGTGAGCTTAGAAGCAATTAAAGTTGATTTCGTCTCTAAAACAATCATTTTCTAGGTGGTTTTCGCGTGGATTCATAATTCGCATTTGTGCAGGACAAAATGTTACAAACAAAATTTTCTAATAGAAGTTTGTCAGCACTATAGCTCATCTGAAGAAAAATAAACAAATAAACCTGTTATAATTGAAAAATATTTGTCACTGGATGGTTTATGAAAATTCGATAATACAAGAGTAAAAAATTTTATGCGTCTTTTAAGTGCATTTAGTCAACAAGCTCCCCTGTAACGGCCAAAGCGCCAATGGCTGTAAAATAGAAATCCCGTTTATCAACCATAGATGGCAATGAAACGTGAACCTGCATTCAGCATCGCGATAACAGTGGCTGTCGTTACCCCATCATTTGACCATAGTTCCGCCTTAGTTCCTCGGAACTTATTGAAAAATAAATTTATAGTAATAGTATAACCTGAATCAATCAGACTTTCGAAACTGAGCAAATTATTACAGTGGCTGTCATTACCCCGTTATTTGAGTAGAGTTAACCCTCCGCTCTTCTTGAAATTACCAAATAGACACTTGTAAAAAACGTGAAACATGAGCTGTAGACAATCAACTGACCAAGCCTCAGTTGTCTGTGGATGTCGTTGGTTTGTGCACGTTAACTGGTTTCACTAGAAAACAAAATTTTTTCATGTGATATATATTTTATACCAATTTTTGAGCACGAATGCTACGTCTAACTGACTGACTGACAAACTGTCATTGAGACACACACACTCTATGACTAGCAAGCCAAATTTGTGGTTCCGTTTTGGACTGCATATTAACTGAACGTTGTTCAACAGACTGATCTGACTGTACTCACTGACTGACTGACTGGGTGAGTGACTGACTGACTGGCTGACTATACTCATTGACGGACTCACTGGGTGACTGGCTAACAGACTGAATGACTCACTGACTGAATGAATGAATGACTGACTGACTCATGGGCTGAGTGACCGACCGATTGGCTGACTGACATTGACCGACCGATTGATAAATATACTGGAAAAAAGATTTACTGTCGATAAACTAATTAACTGACTGACAGACTGACTGACAGACTGACAGACTGACAGACAGACTGACTGACTGACTGGTTGACTAACTGACTGACTGACTGACTGACTGACTGACTGACTGACTGACTGACTGACTGACTGACTGACTGACTGACTGACTGACTGACTGACTGACTGACTGACTGACCGACTGACTGATCAGCTGAACTCCCTGCACTGAATTTGAGTCAATTTTTCTAAAACAATCCTGCATGAGAGATGGATGATAAAATTTACATAGAGCTAATCGAAAACATTGCTTTATAGCTCATCTGAAGAAAAATAAACAAATAAACGTGTTATAATTAAAAAATATGTGTCACTGGATGGTTTATGAAAATTCGATAATACAAGAGTAAAAACTTTGATGCGTCTTTTAAGTGCATTTAGTCAACAAGCTCCCCTGTAACGGCCAAAGCGCCAATGGCTGTAAAATAGAAATCCCTTTTATCAACTATTGACGGCAATGAAACGTGAACCTGCATTCAGCATCGCGATAACAGTGGCTGTCGTTACCCCATCATTTGACCAGAGTTCCACCTTAGTTCTTCGGAAGTTACTGAAAAATAAGTTTATAGTAGTAGTACAACCTGAATTAAAATTTCGAAACTGAGCAAATTATCGCAGTGGCTGTCGTTACCCCGTTATTTGAGTAGAGTTCACCCTCCGCTCTTCTTGAAATTACCAAATAGACACTTGTAGAAAACGTGAAACATGAGCTGTAGACAATCAACTGACCAAGCCTCAGTTGTCTGTGGATGTCGTTGGTTTGTGCACGTTAACTGGTTTCACTAGAAAACTAATTTTTATCATGTGATATATATTTTATACCAATTTTTGAGCACGAATGCTACGTCTAACTGACTGACTGACAAACTGTCATTGAGACACACACACTCTATGACTAGCAAGCCAAATTTGTGGTTCCGTTTTGGACTGCATATTAACTGAACGTTGTTCAACAGACTGATCTGACTGTACTCACTGACTGACTGACTGGGTGAGTGACTGACTGACTGGCTGACTATACTCACTGACGGACTCACTGGGTGACTGGCTAACAGACTGAATGACTCACTGACTGAATGAATGAATGACTGACTGACTCATGGACTGAGTGACCGACCGATTGGCTGACTGACATTGACCGACCGATTGATAAATATACTGGAAAAAAGATTTACTGTCGATAAACTAATTAACTGACTGACAGACTGACTGACAGACTGACAGACTGACAGACAGACTGACTGACTGACTGGTTGACTAACTGACTGACTGACTGACTGACTGACTGACTGACTGACTGACTGACTGACTGACTGACTGACTGACTGACTGACTGACTGACTGACTGACTGACTGACTGATCAGCTGAACTCCCTGCACTGAAATTGAGTCAATTTTTCTAAAACAATCCTGCATGAGAGATGGATGATAAAATTTACATAGAGCTAATCGAAAACATTGCTTTATAGCTCATCTGAAGAAAAATAAACAAATAAACGTGTTATAATTAAAAAATATTTGTCACTGGATGGTTTATGAAAATTCTATAATACAAGAGTAAAAACTTTGATGCGTCTTTTAAGTGCATTTAGTCAACAAGCTCCCCTGTAACGGCCAAAGCGCCAATGGCTGTAAAATAGAAATCCCTTTTATCAATTATTGACGGCAATGAAACGTGAACCTGCATTCAGCATCGCGATAACAGTGGCTGTCGTTACCCCATCATTTGACCAGAGTTCCACCTTAGTTCTTCGGAAGTTACTGAAAAATAAGTTTATAGTAGTAGTACAACCTGAATTAAAATTTCGAAACTGAGCAAATTATCGCAGTGGCTGTCGTTACCCCGTTATTTGAGTAGAGTTCACCCTCCGCTCTTCTTGAAATTACCAAATAGACACTTGTAGAAAACGTGAAACATGAGCTGTAGACAATCAACTGACCAAGCCTCAGTTGTCTGTGGATGTCGTTGGTTTGTGCACGTTAACTGGTTTCACTAGAAAACTAATTTTTATCATGTGATATATATTTTATACCAATTTTTGAGCACGAATGCTACGTCTAACTGACTGACTGACAAACTGTCATTGAGACACACACACTCTATGACTAGCAAGCCAAATTTGTGGTTCCGTTTTGGACTGCATATTAACTGAACGTTGTTCAACAGACTGATCTGACTGTACTCACTGACTGACTGACTGGGTGAGTGACTGACTGACTGGCTGACTATACTCACTGACGGACTCACTGGGTGACTGGCTAACAGACTGAATGACTCACTGACTGAATGAATGAATGACTGACTGACTCATGGACTGAGTGACCGACCGATTGGCTGACTGACATTGACCGACCGATTGATAAATATACTGGAAAAAAGATTTACTGTCGATAAATAATTAACTGACTGACAGACTGACTGACAGACTGACAGACTGACAGACAGACTGACTGACTGACTGGTTGACTAACTGACTGACTGACTGACTGACTGACTGACTGACTGACTGACTGACTGACTGACTGACTGACTGACTGACTGACTGACTGACTGACTGACTGACTGACTGACTGATCAGCTGAACTCCCTGCACTGAAATTGAGTCAATTTTTCTAAAACAATCCTGCATGAGAGATGGATGATAAAATTTACATAGAGCTAATCGAAAACATTGCTTTATAGCTCATCTGAAGAAAAATAAACAAATAAACGTGTTATAATTAAAAAATATTTGTCACTGGATGGTTTATGAAAATTCTATAATACAAGAGTAAAAACTTTGATGCGTCTTTTAAGTGCATTTAGTCAACAAGCTCCCCTGTAACGGCCAAAGCGCCAATGGCTGTAAAATAGAAATCCCTTTTATCAATTATTGACGGCAATGAAACGTGAACCTGCATTCAGCATCGCGATAACAGTGGCTGTCGTTACCCCATCATTTGACCAGAGTTCCACCTTAGTTCTTCGGAAGTTACTGAAAAATAAGTTTATAGTAGTAGTACAACCTGAATTAAAATTTCGAAACTGAGCAAATTATCGCAGTGGCTGTCGTTACCCCGTTATTTGAGTAGAGTTCACCCTCCGCTCTTCTTGAAATTACCAAATAGACACTTGTAGAAAACGTGAAACATGAGCTGTAGACAATCAACTGACCAAGCCTCAGTTGTCTGTGGATGTCGTTGGTTTGTGCACGTTAACTGGTTTCACTAGAAAACTAATTTTTATCATGTGATATATATTTTATACCAATTTTTGAGCACGAATGCTACGTCTAACTGACTGACTGACAAACTGTCATTGAGACACACACACTCTATGACTAGCAAGCCAAATTTGTGGTTCCGTTTTGGACTGCATATTAACTGAACGTTGTTCAACAGACTGATCTGACTGTACTCACTGACTGACTGACTGGGTGAGTGACTGACTGACTGGCTGACTATACTCACTGACGGACTCACTGGGTGACTGGCTAACAGACTGAATGAGTCACTGACTGAATGAATGAATGACTGACTGACTCATGGACTGAGTGACCGACCGATTGGCTGACTGACATTGACCGACCGATTGATAAATATACTGGAAAAAAGATTTACTGTCGATAAACTAATTAACTGACTGACAGACTGACTGACAGACTGACAGACTGACAGACAGACTGACTGACTGACTGGTTGACTAACTGACTGACTGACTGACTGACTGACTGACTGACTGACTGACTGACTGACTGACTGACTGACTGACTGACTGACTGACTGACTGACTGACTGACTGACTGACTGACTGACTGACTGACTGACTGACTGACTGATCAGCTGAACTCCCTGCACTGAAATTGAGTCAATTTTTCTAAAACAATCCTGCATGAGAGATGGATGATAAAATTTACATAGAGCTAATCGAAAACATTGCTTTATAGCTCATCTGAAGAAAAATAAACAAATAAACGTGTTATAATTAAAAAATATTTGTCACTGGATGGTTTATGAAAATTAGATAATACAAGAGTAAAAACTTTGATGCGTCTTTTAAGTGCATTTAGTCAACAAGCTCCCCTGTAACGGCCAAAGCGCCAATGGCTGTAAAATAGAAATCCCTTTTATCAACTATTGACGGCAATGAAACGTGAACCTGCATTCAGCATCGCGAAAACAGTGGCTGTCGTTACCCCATCATTTGACCAGAGTTCCACCTTAGTTCTTCGGAAGTTACTGAAAAATAAGTTTATAGTAGTAGTACAACCTGACTAAAAATTTAGAAACTAAGCAAATTATCACAGTGGCTGTCGCTACCCCGTTATTTGAGTAGAGTTCACCCTCGCTCTTCTTGAAATTACCAAATAGACACTTGTAGAAAACGTGAAACATGAGCTGTAGACAGTCAACTGACCAAGCCTCAGTTGTCTGTGGAGGTCGTTGGTTTGTGCACGTTAACTGGTTTCACTAGAAAACTATTTTTTATCATGTGATATATATTTTATACCAATTTTTAAGCGCGAATGCTACGACTAATTGACTGACGGACAAACTGTCATTGAGACACACACACTTTATGACTAGCAAGCCAAATTTGCGGTTCCGTTTTGGACTGCATATGAACGTTGTTCAACAGACTGATCCCCTGACTGTACTCACTGACTGACTGACTGGGTGACTGACTGACTGACTGGCTGACTGTACTCACTGACGGACTCACTGGGTGACAGGCTAACAGACTGAATGACTAACTGACTGGCTGAATGACTGACTGACTGACTGACTGACTCATGGACTGAGTGACCGACCGATT
>OZ038442.1:32488702-32551202 GCA_964036265.1 Daptonema setosum
CTCACTCACTGACGAACTCACTCACTCACTCTCTTTCATTCCCTCCTTCGTTCACTCACTCACTCACTCACTTCACTCACTTTATCACTCACTGATTAGGTGCCGTAATGGGGTGTCTGGTATATGGCATCGACTCCATCAAATGTCCCACAACGTTCCCATTCTGCTCAAAACCACCGAAATGTTGACGGCCGCCTTCGAAAGTTTGACTGATAGCATTCCATTTGCACTATCGGTTGGACTTCGGAATTGCTGTTGTATTTGTTATTGCTGTTGTTAATGTTGTTGTTGTTTCTGCTCGTGTTGTTGTTGCTGTTGTTTTTAGTGTTTTAGTGTTTGTTGTTGTTTTTGTTGTTATTGACTTGTTAAACATACTATCAAATGTTTTTTTACGCAAAAAAATACTATTTTTCAGTTATCAAATCCGGAAGAAATTATCAACGAACACGCGGAGATGCTGAGCTGGTTAGTGAAAAACATGATAAAGGTGTTATTTTTATCGGGGGAAGCTCTTTTTCAATGCTACACTTCTTTCTGAGAGGTGAATTAGGTATAGTTTTCTGGTCAAATTGATACTTCACTGTCAACGTTTCGTGTTTGAAAAGAAGCAGCGTAATTCGTTGTTTGGTTGAATGAGACACAGGTGACTCCAGCCAGGTCATCCATGATTTAAACAAGTGTACTCTGATCTCGTCTTTTAATTATCTATTTTGTTTTCATTTCATTGTATATGTGAATTTTTTTAAATAACTTTTGAATATTTTTTTACCAAATGTATCAGATATTTATTGCTTATAATATCTCTAATTTGTTTTCATACATTAATTTTAAGGAACCAGAACTGGGTGCGCGCGATCGCCTGGCATCCGCAGGGTGGTCGTTTGGCTCTGTGCCAGCAGAACGACTACATCAGGGTCTACAATCTGACCGGTGACGGACCGAAGCAGGCATTTATTACATTGAGACATGCCAGACAGCGAGCCGTGTCAACGATGGCGTGGAAGTTAGTGCGTGAGTGAGTGAGTGAGTGGTAACTATGTGAGCTAGTGAGTAAGTAAGAGAGTCAGAAAGTGAGTCGACTGAGCCCAGTGGTATGACGTTTGTGCCACAGGCATTTTTCATTCTCGACCATGGCATGGCGCGTAAGTGTGTGAGTGAGTAACCTAGTGAGTCAGTGCGAATGAGTGAGTGATAGAATGAGAATATGATATGAGAGTAAGTAGGTGTGAGAGTAATTGAGGTGAGTGAGTGAGTGAGAGTGTAATTAAGTGAGTGACATGTCCAACAACTTGTTCTTATTTACAGACCACACAATCACCATTTTCTAGCCGTTGGCTGTGTCGACTGTATTGTCGTCTGGATTATCGATCCCTCCAGTATAGCCACCAGGTTCTGTATAACTCTCTCGAGGCCGCACTAGCGGACGAGAAAGGGTGGGAAAAGTGGAATTCCCCCCTCTTTGGCGTTTTAAAAATTAGAATTTGTTCCTTGAGGTGTATGTGAAATGGCTTGAAATCTGCCAATTTCCCCCTCTTTGAGGAAATTCTCCTCCCTTTGGAGTTTTGACTCATCCGCTAGTGCTCGAGGACGAGTTCTTCTTCGGGTTTTCTGCTAACTCAAATCAAACCTTGCAGTTTTGGAACAGTAACTAATTGAATTTGATCTTCGTTTTCTTTTTCGAATTCAATATAATTTATCTTGATTTGGTCCACCTTGTATTTTGTTGATTCTAGACCACCTCCATCAGCCGCTCGAGTGCTCTCCACGGCCGTTTGCCCCATAACCCAGGTGGCATTCCATCCAGCTGGCACTTACTTGGTAGCTACCAGTCTGACCTCATCGTTGCTGCAGGTTACTACTGTTGTTGTCGTTGTTGTCGTTGTTGCTGTTGTTGTTGTTGGTGTTGTTGTTGGTGGGGATGGTGTGCTTGTTGTTGCTGTTGTGGTGGTGGTGGTTTTTGTTGTTGGTAAGGGTGGTGTGCTTGTTGTTGTTGTTGTTGTTGTTGTTGCTGCTCTTGTTGTTGCTGTTGTCTGTTGTAGTGGGTGGTGTTTTTTAAACGGTTGTAATAACTGGGGTTTTTCTATCACTCTTCCTGCTATCATCACTCTGCTCAATCTTCATTGATGATGATGTTTTTGGTTGTTGTTATTGTTGTTATGACTTTTGTTGTTGTTGTTGTATTATGTGGTTACTGTTGTAGATCTACGACTCGTTATCAATGCTCAGCATCCAGTCATCGTCCACGAGTTCTTCCACGATCGCCGTACCATCGGCCTCGGGCATCAGTCGATGCGTGTTCTCGCATTCCGGCCACAAACTGGCCGTGGCTGGCGTTGGTGAAACGTTGAGGTGAGCGGCTGAATGAGACACTGAATGAGTGACTGGATGAGGCACTGAATAAGTGACTGGATGAGGCACTGAATAAGTGACTGGATGAGGCACTGAATAAGTGACTGGATGACTGATTGAATGAGCCACTGAATGAGTGACTGAAATGAGGCACTGAATGAGGCCGGAATAAGTGACTAGATGAGTAACTGAATGAGACATTGAATAAGTGACTGGATGAGGCACTGAATGAATGACAGAGTGATGCCCTGAATGAGTGACAGAATGAGGTACTGAATGAGTGATAGAATGAGGCACTAAATGAGTAACAGAATGAGGCACTGATTAAGTGACTGGATGAGCCACTGAATGAGTGACTGAATGAGCCACAGAATGAGGCACTGGATGAGTGATTAAATGAGTGACTGAATGCGGCACTAAATAAGTGACTGGATGACTGATTAAATGAGCCACTGAATGAGTGAATAGATGAGGCACTGAATGAGTCACTGGATGAGGCACTGAATAAGAGTGGATGAGGCACTGAATGAGTGACTGGATGAGGCACTGAATAAGACTGGATGAGGCACTGAATAATTGACTGGATGACTGATTGAATGAACCACTGATTGAGGCAGATTTACATAAGCTACCCTTTTTTCAAACAAAACGTGTACCATGCACCTTTTTTCCCTTTTGATGAAATGACCGTGTTTGTGTTTCAGGCTGACAGCTGGAATCTTAGTTTTTTCAACACCTGGAGCAAAACGCATTGTATGCTTAATTAAAAAATATACTTTTATATTATCGGACATGTAGAAAAAGAATAAATTTAATTCAAACCGCAGAATTAAGTATTTCATGTAGTTTTCCCCCTCGCAAACTTTTTCTCAGCCGCCTCATGCGCTGCCTGTGTAGTTGATCAGGTGAAGTCAATGAGATAGGCCCTTCAACACCTCGTCCTCCAAAGGGAGGGGAATTTCCTCTAAGAGGGGGGATTGGCAGTTCTCAGGCCATTTTACCAACACCTTAGAGAAGAAACTTTAACTTGAAAACGAAAAAAAGAGGCGGAAACTCCACTTTCCCTCCTCTTCTCATCCGCTAGTGTTCTTGACAGAAACACACACCAGGCTCAGACAAGTTTTCAAAATACGCGCGCTTTGAATGTGGCACTGTCTGTAGCATTGAACGGCTGAAGAGCGGAAGGAGCCTGTGTTAAAGGGCCTATCTCATTGACTTCACCTGATCAACTACACAGGCAGCGCATGCGGCGGCTGAGAAAAAGTTTGCGAGGGGGGAAACTACATGAAATACTTAACTCTGCGGTTTGAATCAAATTTATTCTTTTTCTACATGTCCGATAATATGAAAGTATATTTTTTAATTAGGCATACAATGCGTTGTGCTCCAGGTGTTGAAAAAAAATTAGCCAGCTGTCAGCCTGAAACACAAACACGATCATTTCATCAAAAGGGAAAAAGGTGCATGGTACAAGTTTTGTTTGAAAAAAGGGTAGCTTATGTAAATCTGCCTGATTGAGTGACTGAATGAGACATTGAATAAGTGACTGGATGAGGCACTGAATGAGTGACTGAATGCGGAATTGAATAAGTGACTGGATAAGTGATTGAATGAGCCACTGAATGAGACATTGAATAAGTGACTGGATGAGGCACTGAATGTGTGACTGAATAAGCCACTGAATGAGTGACTGAATAAGCCACTGAATAAGTGACTGGATGAGTCACTGATTCAGTGTTTTTGATACGCGCGATTGGCAATGCGAAACGTGGACTCGACTAGAAGGCGTATGTACGGCGATGGACTGGCTGCATGATGATTCGTTGGTGTTAATATTATGTTGTTGATGATAATAATGTTGTTGTTGTTGTTGATGATGTTGTTGTTGTTGTTGTTGTTGTTGTTGTTGTTGATGATGTTGTTGATGTTGATGTTGTTGTTGTTGATGTTAATGTTTTGTTGTTGTTGTTGTGGTTGTTATTGTTGTTGTTGTTGTTGTTTTTGTTGTTCTTATTGTTGATGTTGTTGTTGTTGATGATGATGGTGATGATGTCGTTTTTGGTGATGAGGTTTTCGCTAATGTTGTTGATGTTGTTGTTGTTTGATTTTCATTCTCTAACTTTCAGTGTTCTGCTGACAGCCCCAGAGCGTGGCAATAGCGTGTTCGCCATACATTTTGTTGCGAATAAAGCCAGGTTGACTTCATGTGTTTCATGTTTTTATTTGGCGTGAAACCCTCAGCCTCATTCACTTGCAACTTACTACATCGTCGTCTCCAATTCCTTAAAATTGAATATCTGTGTCACTCACTCACTCACTCACTCATTCACTCACACACTCACTCACTCACTCACTCACTCATTCACTCACACACTACGACAGCTATGTCCCCATCCACTCATTTATTGTCTCTTTAACCTAACCACTGACTCATTCACTCACTCAATCAGTCACTCACTCACTCACTCACTCACACACTACGACAGGTATGTCCCCATCCACTCATTTATTGTCTTTTTATCCTAACCACCGACTCACTCCTCGCTCCTCACTCACTCACTAACTCACTCACTCACTCACTCCGTCACTATCTCACTCACTCACTCACTAACTCACTCACTACAGTACATCAACCGACTACAATAGCTACATCTCCACTGTATGTGACACCACCGAAGTCTGGTCACCCGACGAAGCGCAGGCTGTCGGCGGGCCGGTGCAACAGCTGACGATCAGTCAAGACGGCAATTTGCTGGCCGTTGCATTCAAAGGTGCGCTGTTGTTATTTTCGTTGTTATTGTTGTTGTTGTTGTTGTGTTGTTGTTGTGTTGTTGTTGTTGTGTTGTTGTTATTGTTGTTGTTGTTGTTAATGTTACGGTCTCCCTTCTGTTATGGTCGTTGTTGTTGATGATGTCATGGTGAATGTTGTTGTTGTTGCAACTGTTAATTGTAAATGTTGTTTTTCTATGTCGCTCGTCACTAGCGGACGAGAAGGGGAGGGAAAAGTGGAATTCCCCTCTCTTTGGCAATTTCAAAAAGTAGAATTTGTTCCCTAAGGTGTAGGTAAAATGACCTATTTTCGGCCAATTCCCCCCTCTTTGGCAAAATTCCCCTCCCTTTGGAGGTTCAGCTCGTCCGCCAGTGTCGCTCGTAATATGTTGTTTATGGTCTTTGTTGTGGTTGCTGATGTTGTTTTTGTTGTCGTCGTTGTTGTTATTGTTGTTAAATTTTTTGTGGTTTCAAATGACTGTTCTTTATTTTTTGATTATTTTCAGACAATCCCAACACGATCGGTGTGTTTGCCATCACCAATAACAAACCGTTGATTCGACTCAGCTGCTTGTTGGTCGCACTCACTCAGTCATTCACTCACTGACTTTTTCATTCACTCAATGACTTCTTTCATTCACTCACTAATTTCATTCACTCACTATCTTCATTCACTAACTAACTTCTTTAATTCACTCACTAACTTCATTCATTCACTCACTAACTTCATTTACTCACTAACTTCATTCACTCACTCACTTGAAAAACGATCTTGGTTTGTAAAAACCATCTTGTTTTTTTCAGTGGTGTAGCTCGCGGCCCACGTGGTGCTCTCGCCGAACGATTGGCGTTCGGGCGCGATGTGCACCGACATACACTGGCTGTGGTTTGTTGTTGTTGTTGTTATTGTTGCTGTTGTTGTTGTTGTTGTTGTTGTTGTTGATGATGTTGTTGATGTTTTTATTGTTGTTATTGTTGTTGTTGTTGTTGTTGATGTTGTGTACTACTCATAGGTTTGGTCCAACCAGTGGCTGCAGTTTCTCGAGTTCGCCGATGATCGTGTGAATTTTGTGACGAACGCTCAGAAATCAGCGCCCACCTCTCTGTCCACATCGATAATGACAAGGAATCAGAGTTTGCAGGACGGTGATGATGATCGACCATAATAATAATGATATTAATTATAATTTGACTTTTTAAATGAAAACGATAATGAATATACCATTGACATTGATAATAATAATGAATATGACATCATTAATAAAAATGATGATGAAAATTTTTGTGTTTGTTGGATTTCGTTATATGATAATTACATGGAATCAAGTGAATATGGATAAAGAAAAAGAAAAGATTATTGTTGTTGTTGTTGTTTCATCAACAGAACAGCACGGCGGAACATCTTCTGTTACAAACTGCCCTTGTCATACAACATGAAACAACGCTCGATGCTTTACTCAAAACAGATGTCAAATCCGGTGATAATAATATTTACTTTTTGACCCTAAATACTGAAAAAATACATCTTAGTAAATGTTGAGGTATTGATTTTGTGAGTGAGTGTGGCAGAAATACAAGAGCAGATTTTTTTATTTTCTCCCTCTTTAAGTTGATTCCGACTTATGCGTTTGCTTTTTTAGATACCACTGTTTCAGGTTTATGCTTATAAATAACTTTCTGCTATGTATTTGATTTTGGCCGAAAATACGGATGGAAATACTTCATAGTAGTAGATTGTAGTTCGAAGTAGTTAGGCTTAGGCCTAGGAATTAACTTGGGCTCCGTATTAGGCTTTAAGGTTAGGCATATGACCAATTTGAAAAACTGGGTGAAAGGGTAGCTTATGAAAATCTGTGTAAATGTGTGAGTGAGTGAGTGAATGAGTGAGTGGGTGAGTAAGTGAGTGAATGAGTAAGTGAGTGAATGAGTGAGTGAATGAGTGAGTGAGTGAGTGAGTGAGTGAGCAAGCATGGACGAAGGTTCCAGACCAAACGCTCAGCGCTGTCACGACCACTGGCGGACGAGAAGGGGTGGGAAAAGTGGATTTCCCCCATCTTTGACGGTTTCAAGTAGTGGAATTCGATCCTTAAGGTGTAGGTAAAATGACCATCTTCCTGCTGATTCCCCCTCTTTAACGAAATTCCCCTCCCTTTAGAGGATATGCTCGTCCGCCAGTGGTCACGACTACTCCTACATACAACTCTTCGTCGATCATCAGTTCACATACGACCAACAGGACGATGACCATCCGGCTATCACGTCGACACAAACGTTTTGTATTCACTTTATCTGCGGTTGGACTGGCAGTTGTTGGGTCCAGTTCTTATCAGCCAATACTTACTGATCATATTGGTTGTTGTTGTTGTTCGACAAAGCGTAGACAGTCTGGATAGCAGCATTGCGGAGACTCATAATCAGATTAAAGACGGCTTTGATCGAATGCACAATCAGTGGCAGGTTTGGTATGACAGACAGACAGACAAACAGACAGACAGGCAAACAGACAGACAGACAGACAGCGGCCAAGCCAGCGCAGACCTTAAAGGAGTGGCGTCGCGCGGAATACGGTACGTACGGAGAGCGGTAACCACTATCGCGAGCGGAGATAGAAGTCGGATTCACGCTCAACTGAGATCACATTAGCGGACGAGAAGGGTGGGAAGAGTGGAATTCCCCCCTCTTTGGCCAAAGGTGTAGGTAAAACGTGCTAAAATATCCGGATTCGTACCAGTTTGGAAGGTTACACTACGATTTGGAGGGTTAGTTCGTCCTTCAGTAGATACCTTGAACAAGCTACATTAATTAACTGATGTTTGGTCAGGCAGACTTCATCGGGATTAGAAGATTGCGTTTCAGTCGTTATCGTTATACCCTCTCATTCCATCTCTCAGACTCACTCACTCAGTCGTTCACTCACTCGTGAACTGACTTATCAATCCAGGCTACCTTAAGCCAACGGCCAGTCTACTTTTCACAGCTTAAGATTCTTTCGTTCTTCTTTATTTTCATCTTGGTTTTTGATTGATCAACGGCTTACATTTTTGCAAGCGAATACTGTTTTATTACATTCCTGCGATGCGACACAAGCACTGGCGGACGAACCGAACCTCCAAAGGGAGGGGAATTTTCCCAAAGAGGGGGAATTAGCAGAAACTAGGTCGTTTTACCTACACCGTGAGGAACAAATTATACATTTTGAAAGCGCCAAAGAGGGGGGGAATTCCACTTTTCCCTCCCCTTCTCGTCCGCTAGTGGACACAAGCAACAACGAATACACATTATGATTGACGTTTAATATTATTACGCATTTATCGGATGGAATATGTTGGGAAAGGCGGAGGAACAAAAATTTTTAAACGAAAACGAGCCGGTAATTACACGGACAACGAATGAACTGGAAATTTCGTGAATGAAAACAAAAAAAAACGAAGAATATAAATTATTACTGAGAAAAAGATATTCTTACTGAAAATTAAAATAATCGTTTATTTATAGGGTCAGGCTAAAATGTACACTACTAAAAATTTATAATCACTCAAAAGATCACCGTGCGTGAAGAGACCAAAGCATATTAGTAATTAGTAAGCAGAATAAAGCACATTCAAGGTTCAATATTTAATGAAGATGACATTGAATTCCAAAATTGGAATAACTGAGAAAATTACATTTAAAAACGAATTCCAAAATTGGAATAATTGAGAAAATCACATCTAAACGAAGAAGTGATTGGTTAATAATGATCGAAATGATTGTTATGATTTAAATAAAATAAATTACAGTAAACTTTTTCTCGAATGGAATCGGTACGCATCATACGGCTGTGAATTTTTCAAGCACCGACATAATCAAGTATCACGAACACGAAAAAATGAAACAGCAACAGCTAAAAGTGGATGAATGGTGAATAAAACGCCAGAATCAACCGAGAGACAAAGAGAATATAAAACAAATCAAAACACGACCGACATTCTAAGTTTGTTAAGATGAGAAATCGTTTCGATAAACATAATCGACCAAAGAACTTTACAATCAACCAGTTGGATCACACAAATATAGGGTATTATGGTTACAAGTTTCAGTCTTCCCAGCCAAAATTGGGCGGTGTTTACAGAGATTTAAAAATACCTCAAAATCTGGTTCTACATTCCAGTGGGAAATTAAATTGAGTCTCAAAATTAGGTTCGAGACCCGAAGAAAATCTATGGTATTAGATAATCAAATTTTCAAAAAACTTAAATCTGAATTTTCAGTGAAAACACCTAAATATCAGGTCACATGACATCGATCTGTAATCGGTTCTCAACATCGTGCAACTACTGTGCCTTGCAATCTAATTTTCAAAAAATTTCAATCTGAATTATCAGTGAAACATGATTGGGATGAAACCCGAGATCAGGTCACATCTTAATTGATACCCGAGATCAGATCACATAAAATCGGTGTATTCTGTTTTCTCAACACCATGTTCATGCAACTACTGTGCCTTGCATCCGTTCGTGTTCTCCGTCACGTCGTCATCCGTACTCGGCAGTTTGGATCGGCCGCTTCGTGATGGCGTGGTTGTCGTGTTGCTGTTGTTGTTGCCTGATGAGGTTGAACGCCAGGGAGACTTTTTCGTGGACGAAGAGGAGCTTGATGCTTCGGCTGTTTCGCGCTGCTTTTTCTTCGAGGAGGACCGTGAGAACAGACCACCGCCTGAACGAGTTGATGAGTTAGGGAGGGGATTGAGTGATACTGATGTGAATGTGATGAGTGAACCTCTTTGAGCGAGTGAGACAATGAGTGACTGAGGCAGTGAATAAGTGAGTGAGCATTTTATGAATGGGTGAGACAGTGAATGAGTGAGTGAGTTGACCGAGATAGGTGGGTGCGGCAGTGAGTTGAGGTGAGTGATCGGGTAGGCGAGTGAGTCAGTAGTTGAAGGAGGTGAGTGAATGAGGGAGTGATGTGACTTGAGATGAGTGAATGAATAAGGTAGTGACAACATGGGGGTGAGGTGAGTGAGGTGGTAAGAGGCAGTAAATAAGGGAGGGATGGCTCCAACGTTTCTGTGGTTCGGGCGTGGCGTGTCCGACTGCGCTGGGGGTGTTCGCCAGATTCTCCTTATCGTCCACGGACGTGTTCAATCTGTAAATCAACAGAAAAAATATTTCTTAACCGTATTTTTTCCTAACATAGCAGAATAGAATACTATATATGTAGGACGCCAGGAAGATAACTCTAACAGACCACAGATAATTCTAACAGACAGACTTCAATGATTTCTAGGTTTCATAGTCGTCAGAAAATACCGCTTTTTCAACATAAAAGTTTACTCCTTTACTTCTACCGCTTACTCCTTTACTTCTACCGCTTTTTCAACATAGTAGTTTAGTCCTTTACTTCTACCGCTTTTTCAACATAGTAGTTTAGTCCTTTACTTCTACCGCTTTTTCAACATAGTAGTTTAGTCCTTTACTTCTACCGCTTTTTTAACATAGTAGTTTAGTCCTTTAAAACTACTACGGATTAACTAAATCTACATTCTAAAACACAAATTAATTATGACACAACGAGACCGTGATTTCTCGGTTCTACTTGTCGCTGACCTTGACGAGTTGAGCGCGTCCTTCATGTGCCTGACCTCCTTCATCAGACGCACCTCATTGCCCAGACTCGTGTTCAGATCACGCTGCAGCTGGCAGACTTTGCCCTCGAGCTCTTCGTGGTCATCGCTGATTGTCTTCGTGGTAGTGGTGGTCTGCTGCTGAAATCATATTGTACTTTCAGAGTTTACATAAGGTGCCAAAAAACGTAAAAGGTATCGTAAACGGTTTCATACCCTCGAGAATCTAGATTTTGTTCCTTTTGGCACAAATAGGGACAATATTGGCTTTTTCAGGTAAGTGTAGTAATGGGCAGCTGCTGGAGAAAACATGACATATAGATACTTTTGATTGTATTTTTGGAATATTTAGATGTAGGAATACCATCCGACACCACCATATTTATGTAAGCTGAGCACTTGGCGGAAGATCCGAGCCGATCCTGGGAATGCCTATGGAAATAAAAGATTTCAGCCTATTTTATCCACACCTTAGGAAACAAGCCATTTTTTCAAACCGCCATAGAAGAGGGAATTCCAGTTTTCCCTCTATTTCTCGTCCGCTAGTAAAGTTAAGCATGATCATTTGAAAAAGCTATACCCAACCATCTGAGCACCGCGACTCGACACCTCGTCACCGAAGTCCATGTTCACGCCAAACTTGGGCACGGCCGACAACCGAGGTACCACGAATTTCTTCTTATCGGCCGCCACCGGTGGCGGCGGCGCCATCGATGATGCCGATGATCGCTGTTGCTGCTGGCGATCGGCTCCCTTGTTGTTGAGTTGAACTGCAATGCCAGGCAAACTTTATGGTTTGTTGGCATACCGAAGTGCATACCAGTACCATAAGAATAGTTTTTGATAACCAGATAAAAATGCCATGATATTTCTCGAACTCAAAACTCGAACGTACAAGTAGTACAACTTCAAAATGTCGTGAAACAATGTTCATGTATCATTGTTCCAAAGTGTCATGGAACGACGATATTTTTAACGCTATATACTGATCTACATAAATAAATGTGCTCTTCTTAATTACTGTATACGAAAAAAACTCAATGGAATAAAAACCGTAACCGAACCAGTGCATTCCTGGTTGTTCTGACACGCCTGTCGCAGTTCATCCTTGAGGGATCGAATCCTTGACTCCTTGTACTGCACGTCTCGCATCAGCTCCTCGTGACTGAAATGCAACATGAGTTGGGAGACAAAAAACACTAAACAATTTTTTCTATAAAGTTTATACCGGGACCCGCGACAAACTTGAGACTCTGGTCGCCGGTTGGTCATAATTATAATTTTTGAAATCGCTAAACATCAAAATTTAATCAAAGTAATAGGTGATTATTGATAAGTTTCAATATTAAGCGACAAAACTTTGTCTCGTCCAGCAATTTTGTTTATTTTCCTAAAAAAACAGTTTTCCACAAAAAACTGAACCAACGTTTTTCGCATTTTGACGATGACGGCCTCGAGTTCGGTGCACTTCTTCTGACTGGCGTGAATGCCGGCGTCCTTATCGGCCATTGCCTGATCAAGCTGGGCGGCCGCCTCACTCACGCGCGATTTGTACATGTCGACCAGCTTGTCGAGCTGCTGCTTTTCGAACTTGCGCTCTTTCTGCAAATCAGATTATATGATTAGATCAGCAAATAGACCCATTTTACAAGCATGGAAATTTTTTCCCACAAACTCACACCCAACTTAACTCAACCCACCAATCACCACGCATCCCACAATACCAAATGTAAAACAATTCCAGCCGCCAAGTAAGACCTAAATATCTCGCAGCTCATGAAACGTTGTTTGTGCTTGAAAATTTCAATATAAAAAATGATTTTTCCCGTTTTCTATGTTTTTTATTTAAAATACCCTGCAGATCAGGTATTCCTTTAAAATTGTCACGTGGAAAAAAGAATTTATCTCTTCTTAAAAACTAGAACGCGCCCCAAAAGATTTGAATTCAAACTGCGCGCTAATTCAGCTATGCGAGCTATCAATAAATGAACAAATCTGAAAAAATCTCTACTCCTTCATACTCACCCGTTCAGCATCCAAGGCGCCCGTCAACGCAGCCAGCTCCTCATTCAACTTTGTCTCCATCTCATCAGCTTTGTCACACTCCTCCTCCAACTTGGCTTTCTTCTTCTTCAGGAACGCCTCTCGCTGACTCAGTCGCGCAATCTCGGCGCGTTTTTCGTCCAAATCGCGCTCCTGGGCGGCTAGCTGCAGAACATTTTGGAAATGTGAAATTTTGGGAGGGTGTGCATTTTTTTCAACGATAATTTGTGTCGGGGATAAGCCTTCAGTATGTAAATTTAGAAACGAACACTTTGGCCCGTGAGTTTCAAATTATAACTTGAAATAGCTAAGACGGAAGAATTTTTTCCTGCAGTAAAAAAAAATTCAGTGCGCGAATATATGATATATTATTCAAAGTAGGCCTATAGGCTTATGACGTTTTTTTTTACCGTAGGTTTTTCTTAGAATAAACTTTTACTGAAATAACTTTCACTCAAATTGATTAATTCGATTTGATAAATTTGCACTGGAAGAACTTTCACTCGATGTGAAAAATTTTTACTGAAAGAACTTTCACTCGATTTCATAAGGTTTTACTGAAAGAACTTCCACTCATATTGATTAAATAGTCACACACTTGAAGCTTTTACTCGATTTGATGGAAAAGTACGGTACCTGTTTTCGGAGGGTATCGACATCTTCACTGCTGGACGCGTTCATCGACGTCTGCGATCGGAGCGTCTCCAATTGCGAGTTCAAATTGGCGATCGTGGCCAACTGAAATTATTTTTAATTCTGTTTCATTGGTTAACGTTCGCTTATGATTATTATTTCTTTATTTGTCGTTCAAAAACACACTGAACAAGCGCAGATACAACGGATTCGATTCGACACCTAATTGGCTATCGTTGAGAACAGGAATTTTTCACATACTACTATTTTATTGTATGTGCTATACTTATACCAAACCACTAACATCGTCAGCATTCATTGAAACACTTGTTGCCGGCTAGAATACATCCTATACTTTAAATGAACAATGTGTAAACCTCTATCTCGACACGAAATAGGCTATCGGTCGATAAAAAATCTTCAAATCAGGCAGAATTCATTAAGACATTTATTTACAATTAGAAAACAACCTATAATTCAACCACAATAACGAGTGTTTAAAGTAAACCTTTTCCGTCTCAATCTCGTTGATGTAGTCAGTTTTTGCCTGCAGCTTGCGATCCTTCTCCCGCAATGTCTCGGCCATCTCCGCCGCCGCCACCCTGTACTCCTCCTCTTTCTGCTTGGCCGCCTCGCTCTGCTCAGATGAAACCTGTCAGCAGTTCGTTCAGAAGTTGAAAATATTGAACAAATCGAATAGGAAAAAATTTGAAATTAGATCAATTGAATGAGAAAGAAAATTGAAAAATTAGATAAGTCAAAATATGAAAATACATTTCTTCATTGTGGGCCAAAATATACGATGCACCCGCAAATGTCAACCTCAGAATGTCACAAAACAAACTTTCGACGTGAATGAGCTCCAATATTACATTTCAGTGACATAATTTTTTTTCGATAAAACTAAACTACATAATTCGCTCTTCTATGCAATGAATATAGAAAAAATATTTTATTTATAATTACCACCGTGCACGACACTACCAAGGAATCATTTCTCAGCAACATGGTCCAACCTCTTTGAACATGTCACGTTCGATGACCGTCTCCTGCAGTTCGACGCGCAGCTTCTCGCACTTGGCCACCAGCTTTTCGCATTCTTCCCGCTTCGCGGCCAGATCCGACTGGGCGTCCAGCAGAAACAAAAGCAAGAACATTATTATAAAAGTCATGTCTTGCTACAACAAAATTGACAGATGGAAGGACGTGACGGCGAACGGGAATAGGGGAAGAAAAACCATGTGAAAAACCACATACGATTACCACTGATAATCGTGCTGAGTTTGGAGCCAACTCTGAGGCTGGAGTGGCGAGACGTATCCTGGTGAGAGCAGGACAAATCCCAAACAACCTCTCCCTCACCGTATGTGGTTCACCGATGTTGTGAATTGAGGGCCACACAAACAAAAAAGAAAAACCATAGTAATTCCTTACTGTATTTCGACAGTTTTTTTAAACGGACTCTGTTCCATTTGAAGGAATTTCCCCTCCTGTTGGTGAACTTGCAGGAAGTTGCATTAAAATTGAATGAAAAAATGTACCTTTAATTCTGTGGCACGCACGAGCAAGTCACGCTCAAGCTCGTCCCGTTGGATCTGCAGGGCGGTCAGCTCGGATCGCAGTTGGCTGACGGTCTCGGTTGACGCCGAATCGAGTTCAGTCATCTTCTGAAAATAAAAAAACCTCACGATATGCATTTTCGAAGAGAACTGTAGAAGAGACTGGAAATCACAAACGACCAACGTTTTTCATTTCCAATTGCAGCGCAGCAATAGCCTTTTCGTGCTGCTGTTTGGCCGTTTGCAGTTCTTCCTGTAACAGTATTTATTTACACAGGCTTTATTTTTGTCTCACATGAAGAATTAAGATAAGTGAGCTCCACATCCAAAGAAGTATCCTAATCTAACTGCAGAGACTGTGGAATATTTTTTTCGAGTTTTCGAGCAAGTCTACCTGTTTAGCGACACACTCCGAGCACGCCCGATTCGACAGATCCATGGAGTCCCGTTTCAGGGCATCACGTTGACTGGTAATCGTTGTCAGGTCGGCCTGGATTAGTTGAAAAACTTGATAATAAAGTTTAATATCGGCCTAAGAAAAGTTTAAATCGAAAAAGTACTTCACATTGTTAAACCCAATGTAATTTTTTAACCAACATATAAACGAACAAGTTAAACTTCGTATGATTACTATAAATATCTTCACGATTACTTCTCGCAAGTAAAGCTTATCACTGGAAACTGAACTGATACAACTTACAACCCAAAACTAGAAAAATCATGAAACTTCGGAACCAACCTGTGTTTTGGTCAGTTGCGCCTTGAGCGTCTCAATTTCGTCAGCTCGCATCGATAGCTCATCGGTTTTCTTCTGGAGCTCATCATTTTCATTCTTGATTGATTCCAGCGACGTCAGTTGAGCGCGCAGTGCATCTAGTTCAGACTGAAATTCATACTTGTTTAAGGTACAGTACTGGCCGACACGCTGCTAGACCTGCAAAGGAAGGGGAATTTCGTCGAAGAGGGGGGTTTGGCATATATTCAGCCATTTTACCTACACCTTAACAGACAACCTACTATTTGAAACCCCTCAAAGGGAGGACATTTTCCCTATTTCCACCCCTTCTCTTCCGCGAGTGGTACACAATTGAATGCGCGCCAATTTCAGTAAATATTGTAAAACTATTCCTTGTACATGTTTTGCCTAAAAATGTTGAGTTGACTACTGATCTCCTTCCATGAGTTTATTTATGCGTGAAAAACTAGACGGCGCTCCCAGAGTCCCGCTTGTCGGCATGTTTCTGTTACGATCGTAACCGTTATACGTGTAATTGCTATGCTGTTACGCGTAACAAGTGTAACGAGATCTGGGAGGGCCTTTAGAGGAAAATTCAGTAATTTTCCAAGATTGATAATAATATTTTTATCACCGGTGTGTCAGCCTGGATACAGGTGGTCCAGGTTAAAAACCGTTTCTCTGGGGGTTTTCTTCCATTGCCCGTCAGTGTATTCAAAGCTCTCTGGCCACTACGAAAACACCATTCTGATATGGTATTAGTGTGCCCTGTTCCTGATGGCTTTCATGTAGAAATCCCAATAAAAATATCAACCTGAGTAGAGGTTAATTGGTCTCGAAGTGTCTGCAACTCCTCGATCTTGGTGGTCAGTTCCTGAATGCGCGTCGATTCGGCCTCCTTCAGCAGGGCGTTCTCCTTCTGCAAACCTTCCAAATCGGCAAGTTGTACGCGAACGGCGGTCAGTTCAGTCTGAAAAGTAAGATTATTTTTTACATTTCATTTTTATTAAATATTCTTCTAATTTCCTGTCATTTTTAATTTTCATTGCGTTTCATCGTATTCAACATAAGTTTCATAACGTTTCATTGCATAAGTCATTCACTCAATACATAAATACGAACATGGAAACATTTGACATTACCAGAAACAATGAGTTACTCATTACATAAATACGCTCATGGCTCATAAAAACATGAGAAATAATGAGAACTGCACGAACCTGACACGTCTGCAGCTGTGACTGTTTGTCAGCGAGCTGCGCGTCGTAGTCTGCGCGCAGTGTCTCCATCTGCGTCTGCGCGTCAGCCGCCTGCTGCTCCGCGTCGCACAGCCGCACGCTCAGCGACTCAAAATCGGCCGCCGTTGGTGCGTCGTCGGTGGTGGGCGACTGCGGCCGGTCGCCTTGGGTCACCGCAGGGTTGTCGGTCGATTCTGCAAACACTTATTATCATACAGCGCAAAATTGAATGTGAGGTAAGGTGAGGTAAATGTGAGGTAAGGTAAACGCTGGAGTAAGGTGAATGGTGGAATGTCGTGAATATTGGAGTGATTTAGTTTTTAATCGGAATCGGCAGTGTCTCCAGCCCCCACCCAAGCATTCGGTGTTATAAAACTACACTAGGATAAATAACTCTTCATTTTACTTGGTTATCGTTTGACCTGGAGATTTTCCACTCTGGTATGGGCTTGTTTTGTTTGAGGGAACCAACAAACCGTAACGGAAAATCTGTGGGTTAGGCTTTTCATTCCAAAACGAAAAGTACAGTACTCAACTTTATCCTAGTGTAGTTTTGTCAGCGTGTAAACTGGTAAACACAAGGGGAGAACAGTACAGCATAAAAAACTAAAAAGTAAGCAAACAAACAGTTTAACTTTAGTTAGAAGATAACATGGTTGCTAAATGCTAAACCAACGATTTTGTTGTTGTTGTTGTTGTTGTTGTTGTCGGAGTTCGTCCAGCTCAATAGTGAGTTGGTTGCATTGTTTCTGCAGGTCACCGATGCGTTTCAACGCGCGCTTCTTCTCTTCCTCCATCATCCACTCGAAATCGGCCACATCCTTCTTGGCATTCTCCGCCTTCTTCTCGGCAGCGGCCACCTCGTCGTGCAGGTCAGCCACCTGAGCGGCCAGCGCACGCTGAAACCATACTTATTGAAAACACACATTCCTCATCATTATTGAAATTTACTTAAAACACACACGAAATGTTATAAAAAACGAAAACACACACGAAATGTTATTAAAACGGCACACATTAATAACAAGAACAAGCCTGTGTCGGAAACACATATATCTGCTAAAGCTAACGTATTTCTGAGTCGGATCGAGTTTAACCCAAAACTGACTATCACACATAAGTGCGATGAAACTGGCCTTTGATTTTCACATAAATGCGATGAAAATGCCTAGTCGAATTTTCATCATCTATGTGTAAGTGTAGTTGCAGCTCGTGCGTAAGTTGTTGAATGCAAGTTAGCGCTTTTTGACAAGAATGCTAACAATAACAGCGCTTTTTTGACAAGAACGATAAAAAATAGAAAATTTAAATAAAATACTATATATAAACCTTCTCGGCCTTGATTTCGCCGTATCGTTTGGCTTCATCGGTTAACGCTTGATGGGCCTCGAGCAGCGACGACTTGAATTCGGTCGTCGACTTGCCCAGATCGGCTTTGCATTCTTCCAGCTGCAAACATTAGAACAATAAAGGTATTGCGTAGTGGTAATAAAATTGGTGAAACCCGATAACATTAAAATTATGATTATTCATCGAATGTGAATTTTATTCTGAAGCTATTTTCTTGTTTCATCGTGTTCCTCTTTCTCACCTCACTTACTTCTTTATTCAGCGCGGCCAGCTCTTTCTCGAGGTCCGCGTTGCGCATCTGAAGGCGAGGTGTGTTATATTCCAACGTAACGTGTACATTATAAATATTATTTTATTCAAGTTTATACTTGAAAAAGTATTCTTCAGACTGTTGACAAGAAAAAGTCCGTTGTTTTTCGGTAGATGTTGGCTGTCCTATGACGTTGATCGTTATCAGTAGGATGCCCAACTAATTCGTTCAATTAAATAGAAAAAAAGAACAGACCTTGCTGGCGTTCATCTGCGCGCTGGCCACCTGCATCCTGGCAGGCGTCAGATGAGTGGTGGACAGCGATCCCATCGACACCCGACCCGACGAGGCTGCTGCCGATGGTCGACGAGTCGGCGTACGTGCCGGTGCCATCGCGAGATCACCACTGCCGCCTGGAATACGGTGGTGAGAATTCCCTTTTTCAAGTCCGTAGTTTTTGTTATTCTGTTTTCAAAAATTGATTTCCTTTAAATTTTTCCTTTCCTAAATTTCATCAACTTACACGAACTATTAAACAACTCATGTTTTGTTTCCAATTGTTCACGTAGAATTTAACAGTTTAATTTAACTTTTTTCCCCCAATTTTCATTTAATTACAATAAAAAAGAAACTACACAACTGTACTGTACATTTTCAGGCTATATAACCATACGAATCGACAACAACCCATTGAAACCCATATGGCCATGGACAACCAATCATAAACTAACGACAACCAACCATGACGCTGAATGAGCGACTCATTCACTGTATAACTTTGAGACTAAATAACCAAATAACCATACGAATCGAAAACAACCCATTGATAATCCATGGTGATATGGACAACCGATCCCAAACAAACGACAACCAACCATGACGCTGAATGAGTGACTCATTCTGGAACTCGTGCTCGTGCTCGATGAACGACATCATGTCGTCGCAGTCCTTCAGGGCGTTGCGTAAGGCAGAGAGCTCGTCGTCCCTGAAACATAATGATATGATCGATATGATATGACAAAATGCCGATAAAAAAATAGTGATTTTTAGATGAAAAAGGAGATAAAACTTATTTCATAAATTACAAAAATTCCACACTTGATTACTCGAATTGAATTTTTACAAAGAGTCATTATTTATATTCATTTCAAATAATTCAGAAAATTTGTCAAGTGATTTATGGAAATTAAAAATAAACCGACCGCGCGTCTAGCTGAAATTTGCACTCCTTGACCTCGGTTTCGTACTGTTTGATGCGGTGCTCAAATTGATCCTTTTCCATGATGAGCTGATTCAACAGCTTGATCATCTCGTCTTTGGCGCGGATCTGTAACATCGAACTGTTAGTGAACATATGGACCGTAATCGAATCGACGTTCGGCTAACTTTGTCGTTGACTTTACTCGTCAAAGACGACTCTGACTTGATGGCTCTAGTACTCTGCTGGAAATGAAATGCTGCTGTTCAGTGTTTTTTTTAAACCAAGATGAGAAAACCCCGTTTGCCCAATATTCAGGGGTTGCCTTGATTTCGGCTCAACAGGTCGCATATGAGGTGGACTTCAGCTGCCATAACGGAATTTTTGGAAAACGGGTATCTTCAAACTTCTAAATCCAGTCAAAAACAACGAAAAAAAAAGCAAGAATGCCATAAATATGTGCCACACCACAAATATGTTAATTTAAGCTAATCTGCATGTCAGACGAATTTTAACATACTTTTATTGGATGTCTATTACAGATCCTAAAACCCATGCCATCTCTTCATCTCATAATCCAGTTGTGCCGGTTAAACAATAACATGACAACTGATAAATAAAGAAGTGATATCAACCAACCGCCTCGTCCTTCTGTCGTCTCAGTTCGGTCACATCCACGCTCTTCAACTCGTCATCAGTGGCTGTTTTGTCGGCAGCCGATTCCTCGTCCTCTTGTACCGGCGACATCATGCCAATCGCGGGTTCGGGTGTCGGTGCCATCGTTTGACCGAACAGCTAAAAAATCGTTTATAGTTTGCCATTTGGTTGAAATTCTGGTATTCTGTATTAATTACGTGATCACCAAATGAAAAATTCAAAAAGGAAAAAGAATTGAAAAAGGCGGCAAATTTTTTTATAGAATTTTCAGAATCCTAAAATTGTTGGAAAAATGTCCAAAAATGTCCGGTATAAAAAAGTTCGGAAAAAAATTTCGGGTCATTATAGTTTTGTTCTTTTTTTCAAAAAGTGGATATTCAAATTTCAGATTTAATACGTCGATATGTTGTTTTTTTAGTGCTTACTTATATCGCTTTACTGACACTCGGGGGAACCCCATAGATACTTTTTTTCTTACTTGAAAAAATTCCAAAATATTTCTGAAAAAGCATGGTAATTTTCCCCGTATCCGAATTGCGACATATTGGACGACACTTTCCGTTAATAAAGAAACATCATCAACCAACCTGACTACAGTCGGTGTTGTGCACGTCTATAATGGATACTTCGTTGCGACTGAGGGCACGCGGTTGAGCGGCCTGCAAACAGTAGAATAATTGCAAAATGCAGCTGAAAACTCGGAATGTTGTGGTGACATTCAGTTCAATTGACAATTAACCAACCTGCAATTTGACCTGCAGCTCAGAGCATTCCGTTTCGAGCTCACTGATCCGACTATTAAGCTGCTCGATCGCCTGAAAACAGGCGATAAGACAGCAATAAAAACAGACCGTAACGATAGAAAACTTCTTACTTCATGGTTAAGTAATAAAGTTGAATACTGTTCCGAATTCACCAACTGTGTATATCAGGAAAGTTAACAAAAAATTCCTATTACAAAAAATCCCTAAATACCTTTTAAAAGAAAAAAAGCTGAAAAGATTTTCTCAAACCTTGCTTCGTTCGACATTTTCAGTCGCAGTCGTCTTGGCTTCATTGGCGGACTTGAGATCCTGTTCCAGTTGTTCACGCTCCTTGACCAGCTTAACCTGATCAGCCTTGAGCTGCACCACCTCAGCCTTGAGCTCGACCAGCTAAAATAGTTGGATTCGCATTTATCAACTGTAATGAAGAAACATTATTCATTAGCACAAACAAGAAAGAGATACTGTAACAGTTTATCAAGATCAACAATGGCAGCAAATGTAGCGAAAACAACAATGGCCAGTTTACAAACGACAACTATCAACAACAATAGGGCTGCTCAAAATAAATATCAACCTATATCCGTTCACGTTTCACGCTTGATATAGAAAGTTCGTCACATACATTTTTATTAGTGCTCCTTGTAAATTTACAGTGATAACAACAAAAACGTCAACAACGATAAACAATAACCTCGCACTTCTCGGCCTCAACCTTCTGTTCGGCTTCACACAAACTCTCTTTGAATTGCGCACACACAGTCGTCAGCTGTTGTTTCTCGGCGCTTAGTGACGCCAGCTGCGATTTCAGATCAGCCAGCTAAAATAAAGCAAAATTTCACAGGGTATTTCAAAAGTACCTGATAATCACCGGGTATTCCTAAAAAATAAAAAAGTTCTTAGGGTACAACAGATGAGAAAAAAATTGACACTTGTAGACCATATAAGCGTGTGGTCAATATAAATGTCAACGATTTGACCCTAAGTGCAGTATAAAATGTAAAGTTTAAACAGTGGACATGAACCCAAGAATCAGGTACCTAAATTCAGATTTTCCACCATCAAACATTTTTCAAAACCAACCTCAACCTTCTCAGCCGACTCCGCCTTCTGTTCAACGTCGACCAGACTCCGCCTTAACTGGTCGCACTCGGTCGTTAGCTGGTCTTTAGCCGTGGTCAATACCTCCAGTTTGGATGTCAGTTCGGTTATCTGAAAATAAAGATTCGATTTGAATTGATTGGGACAATGGGACAAAAGCATTTTATTTTCATTGACCGTACTAATAAGGTAGGTAGATCAATGTCTATTCGCAGGTTCTGAGTTATAAAATGAATCATGTCACTTTGCAGGTTCTGAGTTTCAAGATAAATCACCTCGTAAGTTTTGGTCAACTACACACCATTTAGGAATTCATGAGTGCGGTACCACGCCCCGCATCTACGTTAGCTTAAACATGACCTGAACTGACCTGATTGCGGTCCTCATCTTCTTTTTGTTTAGCGTCGGATAGATCGGCCCGCAACTGGGCGCATTCGGCAGTCAGTTGATCTTTATCGGTGCCCAGAAGCGCCAGTTTGGACTTCATATCGGTAACCTGAAACACGGGCGGAATCAGTATTTTGGCATTTTGTTTTTTTCATGATATGATGACAGCGTTTTACAGATTTGATCATAGACTGGTAGAACAACATGAAAGGAGCAAATAAAGTTAAACTCACTCGCCTTCATCTTAAAGGTCGAACATTATGTACATAAGTTTGAACAATCAGTTAAACGTACTGAAAACTGTTCCAAAATTTAGTTGAAGAATCAGGTAAACGTACTGACAATTGTTCTGAAAATCATAACGGACCTCAGTCTGTTCAGTCTTTAGCTGAGCACATTCGGTAGTCAATCGCTCGTTATCGGTACTTAATACCTCCAGTTTAGTCGTCAAGTCCGACAGCTGAAACAAACGAAAAACGTCAGAACTTGACTTCGTGGCATTAACTGATTCAAAATGTTTACAGGACATTTGGAGAACCTGAAAAGTAGCACCTAATTTGTTTTGAATGTGGTAAAGGGTTTCATGAAAAATATTTTTATAACAAAATCTTTGGTCAGGGTAGATAGCTTGGTCAGAGTTTCTTGTTTTTAAAAATCAACGTTGTGTGCCGATTACGAAAACGCGCTGAAAGCAGATTTGAATTCAAACTGCGCGCCAAAGTTTCTGGCTTTCAAGAAACTCTGATTAGGCTACACTCTACACGAACCTGCACGACATGGCTGGATTCCAGTGTTTTCAATTCCTCCACCTGCGCTTGCAGCTTTTCAACTAGCACCTCCAGCTCAGCTTGCTTGTCGTTCAGTCGGTCCTGCTCCTCCTGCAATATTACATTATTAACTGGGTGCATTCTTGGGGGTTTGATGAGACGCACCAAGATAGAGGGTCAGCAGATAGATAGATCAGGAAGTTTCTCAAAGGTCTGATACTGACAGGAAGTTTCTCAATTCACTCCGAGTAGGCCGTTGATCAATACGATGAATATTTGAGGCGTACGTCAGCCACATTTATCGCATAGTATGAAAAATCCGATTGCGGTACGCAAACGCATCGGGAAGAAATGCATCAGATTCAGATAATGGCACGTTCGCACCCATGAAACGTTCCGAATCTGATATGATACTTTGATTGAATGGTCAGCTTGAAAACTTGGTGCCATGAAACGTTCCGAATCTGATATGATACTTTGATTGAATGGTCAGCTTGAAAACTTGGTGATCACGGCCGGGTCCTGGACTACAATCACGAGTCAGCCACTCTGTTCAAGGTGTACCATACTCGCGAAATTCATTACATTAATAAATCGAAAAAAACTATCCCGCACTAGATTCCAGCTGCAGATTAGTCAAGCTGTGATATCAACAACTATAAATTAGTGTGGGTTTCTCGAAAATTTATCTACGCGAGTACCCGAACCGTACACAAATGACGACCAGTTTAACTGAATTTTACAACTGGCCGCCACCCAAACAGAACTGGTGATCATGGAAATGTGTCCGCGGTGACCGACGGCTCAGACCTTTTACCGTCACATCATTCCATTCCATCACATTCACACTCGCCAGTCGAAAAGTTTGTATCCGAACTTATTCTACTAGATTTCCAATAAACAGTAGTGTTGTTGAACACAAGATTTGAATAAAACTCGCTGTAAAACGACAACCAACCATACAGGTCTGTTTTTCGTCACGCTCCCGCGAGAGCATTGCCTGACCGGCCTCAAGATCTGCCTCCAGCGCACGAATGCGTGTCACCAGGTCCTGAAACACATCAAATAAATTAAAGATATTATTACTTGAAAGACAATCAGATTACGATAAGATAAGAGTGAAGACTAAAGACTTCCAAAATCTATGGTTGAGCAAGACTAAAGAAATATCACGTCGCTGAAAAACGGCAGCAGTTGGTATGTATCTTGACTTTTACATATTCATATTGTTTTTAAAGTTTCAAAAATTAAGAAATTATTTAACAATCATTATTTTTCAATCCTATTTTGACGCTATCTAAAAAAAATTCGTTAAATATAAAAATACCTGATCTGCGCCCTCCGCCTTGACTGCCAGAATCTGCGCCTGCAGCTGCGCATTCTGATCCGTCAACGTCTGCATGTGTTCCATGATTTCATCGCTGATACCCTTGGCCATCAGCGCTTGCAGTTCAGCGTTTTGCGTCTGCAAGTAAATGATGTGTTTCTTACATACTTCAAAACACGAATTTAGTATTTAACAAACCAAAATTGACATCGCGTTTGGTGAACTATGGTCGTAACTAACCGGTAAATTATCATTTTCATCAACAGGTTAACTAATAGTTTATTGTAATCAACTGTAATCCTAACTAATTTTTCAGCTTATGTGAATAAAAATAGTTCTCGGCTATAACGATGAAACCTGCAGTTTGCTTTGGTCTTCTAGTTTAACTAAACGCATATAGCGCACGGCCACTTCTAGCCACTGAAACGTGACCGATTCTCTTGCTACATCTATACAAAATTTTCGATCCAAGTAACTAAGGCACTACAGAAGCTAGTTAACCATCTCAATCTCCATCTAAATTTCCGATACACTAGCTATATCCATACAAAATTTTCGATCCAAGTAACGAAGGTACTACAGAAATTATTATTCCCTATTTTAACAAAAGTAAACAAGTACGATAAACCCACCCTCAGTATCTCTAATTCTTCCTGCATTTGTTGGATATCGCCGGCCGACTGATTGGTTGTCGTTAAAGTCTTCATGGGAGATTTTCCTATCGGCATTGGCGAGCACACCGCATCTGTGCGGGATACCTGAAAAAATACAGTTTTCATTACAATTTCTAAAATTTTCGAAACACGAAACGAATCTGTAATCCTAATTCTGTTGGATCATGATCTTAACTATTTAAGTTTCACGTGATTCGAACGTTTAACAGGAAAAATGCGTCTAATGTTTATGATTAATAAAAAAATTTGGATTGTGCTCAACGAATTAAATCTACAATTTATAATCCCCACTATTTTAGATTCACGTGATCCGAACGTTCAACAGAAAAATCGCGTCTAATGTCTTATGATCATAAATTTTTTTATGGACTTACCGCAACTGGTTTGGGCGAGAGTAGCAGGGCGATGGGACTGGATCCGGCTTCGGTGGTCGTGGGTGTATATCTGAACGGAGTCGTCATCGATCGGGGTGACGTCAGCAGGTATGACTGAAATATAAACGATTATAATAACCAAGCAAATAATCAATAAGCAGAAAAACTAAAACGGCGTATTAATGTCAGGGACTTTAGACGCGCAGGCCAAAGGTGGATTTCGGTTACCCTCCCGTTCTAAATTTTGCAGAGCTGGCTGTGGGTTGTTTATTGTACCACGCTTCAAAACATGAAAACGGTAATTCAACTTACATCACATGTATAGGATTTGGGGAATCTGTAGAATTATTTCAGTTCCGACCAGTTGTGGCCTTAGCCAACGGCAACGATCACAACAAAGGTCGTGATAAAATGGTATAAATTAAAATCTGCCTACAACAACTACAAGCAACCTGAGATCGATCGGCCGCCCAGTCGGGATCGGGCGTTACGGTCACATCTTTATCGTCCAGTTCCTCATCCTCTTCCAGTATAGTTCGATCTACCGAAACATCACCCAAACCTGAAAATATGGTCAAGAACCTGATATGATAACAATGAGAAAACCAAATTGGAGATTTTACAATAATGTTTATACACTACACCTACGCTGTGGCATAAATTTATCATTTTATGCAGAAAATACGCCCGAAAAACGCGTAGTTTCAGGTACAAATCACAACACAGTTAAATTGAATTTGGCTAGGGTGCTTCATACTGATTCCGTGCTAGGGTGTATAATACTGGAGTTGAAACAGAAGAAAATGTCGAACAGATACAGAAAACTAAATTAACCGGTAGACGCCACAGTTGAGTTGAGCGTGATCTCGAGCAGACTCTGGTCCATGTTGGCGTCCAGCACACCACGATTCAGGGTGGACGGCAGCGAACGACGTTTGCGCGTACCCATGATTGATCTGAAAATGTGAAACATCAGGACTCTTACCAAGCACCTGGCAGGAGCCACAGACCATAAGCTTGAACTAACGATAGCATCTTACCCTACATTCAGCAACTTCCATAAAAATCGTCAAAAAAATCTCTAACCCGCACGCTTGTTCGCGGAATTACAAACATTGTTCTCTCAGCAAACAAAATGGACGAACCATTATAGTAACAAAAACAATAATCATTCAAAAATAATTTCATCTAAAACTCATGTTCCAATACGAACCTGCCACTGGTACCGCTCATGTCCAGATCGCCATTGCCACGATCAGCCGACCGACTGTCTTGGACGTTGATGTGGGGCAGTGTCGTGGACAGGGTGGCATCGAACACGGACATTTCCAGATTCGGATCCACGGACGGCGGTGGTGGCATCTGAAAGTTATTAGGAAGGTAGATTAAAAACATACCGACTAGAAAGTGAGGTTCAGTAAAAAGAGCGGGTCACGGGACTCGTCGTTGACTCAGCGTATTCAGAAACGTTGTTGATGATCAGTGATTATTTTCACATGTCACACAAACACTAAATGAATTTTAATTCAGATTTTTTATAAAACGTATCGAACGAAAATATAAAATACATAACCAAAATTGTGAATGATCACATATAATAATAATACAATACACGGCTAACACAATAAGTTACCCACTACACTACCATAATTTTTATAGATGCAAAACCTCTTTTGAACTCTGTTACGGAAGACCAGAAGAACTCAGAACCTCCTGTAACGGAAGACCAGAAGAACTCAGAACCTCCTCTCACCTTGCCAGTTCTTGATTTGGTCGGCGGTGCCACGATGGTGGCATCCAGCATCACTGACTGATCCAGGTTACGGTCAACCGATGAAGCCATGTACGAGGGCTTGTTGACTCGGATTATCGTCGGTTTCGGTGATCGTCGGCTGCTCGTCTCGTTGTCCTGTAAAACATTTCCCGGTTGAAACTTTCAGAAAAATTGATAGATAAGTTTCTTATTGAATGCTAAAAATTCATATTTTATATTGAATACATTCTTATGCTTACCGCAATTTTTTCAAAAAGTGTGAAAAAACGTCTTGCAATTCAAAAACAGTACCTGAAGTTGCAGAGCATCCATCTGTGACGCGACGCCTATCGTGTCGTTACTGGATTGAGTGAGGGCAGACACTTTAGCCTCGGCGGCGGCAAGAAGATGCGATTTCAGATCGCGATCCGCCGTGACTTGCACGATTCGGGCTGAAAACATCATGATACTTTATAAATTCGTGATTTTTTGGATTTTCATTTCCAAACAGAACGTGGAAATCAGAAAATCTTGGACTTTAACTGAAATAGTGACTGAAAAGTTAACATTGAAAAAAATAGGAAAACTGACCTCGCAGTTCGGCGATCAGATCGGCTTCCGAGCGTCCGTTGGCGTGGTTGACCGAGGCAGCGTCGGGTGTGGTTGGCTGCAAATCAATCACCACGATTTACACGTGAGTGTAATATTTGATTAAAATAACTCAGGAATAGAAAATTCGATTTTATTTGAATTATACACATTGAGGATCACATTTTCAATTTTGTTTGAATGGTCAGTTTGAAAACTTGGTGATCACGGCCGGGTCCGGTCTAATTTCACTTTCACCAAATTGTCGAGGGTGTCTTAGCCGGATAACCTTCCTTCCACACAAAAATATTAGTCTGTCCAACTAGTTTATCCAGTCATTGATGACGGATCTCGCGATCAACAACTGTTTTTTAGTTGGTAATATGCTTAAAACCGGCAGTTAGTCGTACACTACTGACAGTCGGGCAAGACACTTACGCCTGACTGACACCCAACAAAATGGATGATCGTGAAATTAGCCGTTATGACCAAACGGCTCAGACCTTTTACCGTCACATCATCCCATTCATTGGATTCATTCGGAAAAATTTCAAGCCAATATTAAAATTGGAACATAAACCTATTCGAAACTATGAGTCGCTTGTGTAATGTTATCTCGAAAGTTTCCAACAATCTGAATTGGGGAAATGATAATTAAAGGTCAGAATAAAATGTAATAATTTATTTCCAACCTCCTCTTCAGTCGGCGTTGAGGGAGACTTTGGTGGAAGTGTCGAATCGGTCGTCTCTTCCACACTTGTCAGCTTGGAAACAAGCGCGCGACCGGGAACGCGGCCTGCAAAAATTGGCGCCAAATTCAAACATGAGCAACGAAAATATAAATTGGCGCATATAGTGCTTCGATGTATTGATAGTGGAATCTACTAAGAAGTTCATTTGCTCCTACAACCATGTAAATAGAAAGACCGAAGAAAATATGTTCCCTCATTGTATCATTTTCGGATTGAGTTTGACCCATTTGCGGACGAGCTAGCTCGCCAAAGGGAGGGGAATTTCGTCAAAGAGGTGGAATTGACAGTTCAGGTTATTTAACCTACACCTCAGAGAACAAATTCGAAGAGAACAAATGCAACTTTTTGAAAAAGCCAAAGAGGGAGGGAAGAATTCAACTCTTCCCATCCCTTCTCGTCCGCTAGTGGTTTGACAGTATGAGAAAACTATTTTCATATTTCGAACCGAAGTTTAAAAAAACTGACCAGGCGGCGGTGGTTTGAATCGTTTCTTGGGCACGGCAACGGTGCCGGGCGACTGCGTTTGGAGGGCGGACAGCGACTGGCGTTCAGTATCGGCCAGTTCGCGCATCACCGTCGACATCGAGCGCTCGTGGAACGACGTTGAACTCGCTGAATAGGGAAATTATCGTTGAAGTCGAATATGAAATTTGTATAATGAACACACAATATGAAGAAATTTTAGACACTGACAGAAATAAGCAGATTAATTTCAGACACTGACAGATAAGCAGATCTTGAAACTGTGAAATTAATAAATACAAACGGGTTTGGTATGACACGATCTCATTTTCCAAGTTTTCCAAAAGAGCGAATCTTCCAGCAAATGACTTTCTAATTCTCGACCAATGCAATAAACCAGAAACTTTGAAATATTCTAACTACTATTGATTAAGATGGTGATCACACCTGTCCCGCATGTGGGTTTTTAGCCACAGTCCGGGGGGGGGGGAGAGATTGTGGCTAAAACGGACTGTGGCTAAACGGACTGTGGCTAAAACGGACTGTGGCTAAAAAGAAATCGGACTGTGGCTAAAACGGACTGTGGCTAAACGGACTGTGGCTAAAAAGAAATCGGACTGTGCGCGTGAGGGTGCGGTACGTTTTTGTATGATATCGGACTGTGCGCGTGAGGGTGCGGTAAGTGTTTATAAGATATCGGACTGTGCGCGTGAGGGTGCGGTAAGTGTTTTTATGATATCGGGCTGTGCGCGTGATGGTTCGGTAAGTGTTTATAAGATATCGGACTGTGCGCGTGAGGGTGCGGTAAGTGTTTATACAACATCGGACTGTGCG
Source organism: Daptonema setosum (assembly GCA_964036265.1). Taxonomy (NCBI): domain Eukaryota; kingdom Metazoa; phylum Nematoda; class Chromadorea; order Monhysterida; family Xyalidae; genus Daptonema; species Daptonema setosum. The sequence goes on from OZ038442.1 coordinate 32,518,873, forward strand.
CGTGAGGGTGCGGTAAGTGTTTATATAACATCGGACTGTGCGCGTGAGGGTGCGGTAAGTGTTTATATGATATAGGGCTGTGCGCGTGAGGGTTCGGTAAGTGTTTATATGATATCGGACTGTGCGCGTGAGGGTTCGGTAAGTGTTTATATGACATCGGACTGTGCGCGTGAGGGTTCGGTAAGTGTTTATATGATATCGGACTGTGCGCGTGAGGGTGCGGTAAGTGTTTATATGACATCGGACTGTGCGCGTGAGGGCGCGGTAAGTGTTTATATGACATCGGACTGTGCGCGTGAGGGTGCGGTAAGTGTTTATATGATATCGGACTGTGCGCGTGAGGGTGCGGTAAGTGTTTATATGACATCGGACTGTGCGCGTGAGGGTGCGGTAAGTGTTTATATGGTATCGGACTGTGCGCGTGAGGGTGCGGTAAGTGTTTATATGATATCGGACTGTGCGCGTGAGGGTTTGGTAAGTGTTTATATGATATCGGACTGTGCGCGTGAGGGTGCGGTAAGTGTTTATATGACATCGGACTGTGCGCGTGAGGGCGCGGTAAGTGTTTATATGGTATCGGACTGTGCGCGTGAGGGTGCGGTAAGTGTTTATATGACATCGGACTGTGCGCGTGAGGGTTCGGTAAGTGTTTATATGATATCGGACTGTGCGCGTGAGGGTTCCGTAAGTGTTTATATGACATCGGACTGTGCGCGTGAGGGCGCGGTAAGTGTTTATATGACATCGGACTGTGCGCGTGAGGGTTCGGTAAGTGTTTATATGATATCGGACTGTGCGCGCGAGGGTTCGGTAAGTGTTTATATGACATCGGACTGTGCGCGTGAGGGCGCGGTAAGTGTTTATATGACATCGGACTGTGCGCGTGAGGGTTCGGTAAGTGTTTATATGATATCGGACTGTGCGCGTGAGGGTTCGGTAAGTGTTTATATGACATCGGACTGTGCGCGTGAGGGTGCGGTAAGTGTTTATATGGTATCGGACTGTGCGCGTGAGGGTGCGGTAAGTGTTTTTATGATATCGGACTGTGCGCGTGAGGGTTCGGTAAGTGTTTATATGATATCGGACTGTGCGCGTGAGGGTGCGGTAAGTGTTTATATGACATCGGACTGTGCGCGTGAGGGCGCGGTAAGTGTTTATATGGTATCGGACTGTGCGCGTGAGGGTGCGGTAAGTGTTTATATGACATCGGACTGTGCGCGTGAGGGTTCGGTAAGTGTTTATATGATATCGGACTGTGCGCGTGAGGGTTCGGTAAGTGTTTATATGACATCGGACTGTGCGCGTGAGGGTTCGGTAAGTGTTTATATGATATCGGACTGTGCGCGTGAGAGTGCGGTAAGTGTTTATATGATATCGGACTGTGCGCGTGAGGGTTCGGTAAGTGTTTATATGATATCGGACTGTGCGCGTGCGCACCTCACGCGCACAGTCCGATGTTGTATAAATACTTACCGCACCACCACGCGGACAGTCCGATGTTGTATAAACACTTACCGAACCCTTACGCGCACAGCCCCATATCATATAAACACTTACCGCACCCTCACGCGCACAGTCCGATGTTGTATAAACACTTACCGCGCCCTCACGCGCACAGTCCGATATCATATAAACACTTACCGCACCCTCACGCACACAGTCCGATGTTGTATAAACACTTACCGAAGAATCACGCGCACATTCTGATATCATATTAAGAGTTCCCGCACCCTCACGAGCACAGTCCAATATCATATAAACACTTACCGAACACTCACGTGCACAGTCCGATATCATATTAAGAGTTCCCGCACCCTCACGCGCACAGTCCGATGTTGTATAAACACTTACCGAACCCTCACGCGCACAGTCCGATGTCGTAAAAAACTTACCGCACCCTCACGCGCACTGTCCGATATCATATAAACACTTACCGAACCCTCACGCGCACAGTCCGATGTTGTATAAACACCTACCGCACCCTCACGCGCACAGTCCGATATCATATAAACACTTACCAAACGCTCACGCGCACAGCCCCATATCATATAAACACTTACCGCACCCTCACGCGCACAGTCCGATGTTGTATAAACACTTACCGCACCCTCACGCGCACAGTCCGATATCATATAAACACTTACCGCACCCTCACGAGCACAGTCCGATGTTGTATAAACACTTACCGCACCCTCACGCGCACAGTCCGATATCATATAAACACTTACCGCACCCTCACGCGCACAGTCCGATATCATATAAACACTTACCGAACCCTCACGCGCACAGTCCGATGTTGTATAAACACCTACCGCACCCTCACGCGCACAGTCCGATATCATATAAACACTTACCGCATCCTCACGCGCACAGTCCGATATCATATAAACACTTACCGCACCCTCACGCGCACAGTCCGATATCATATAAACACTTACCAAACGCTCACGCGCACAGCCCCATATCATATAAACACTTACCGCACCCTCACGCGCACAGTCCGATGTTGTATAAACACTTACCGCACCCTCACGCGCACAGTCCGATATCATATAAACACTTACCGCACCCTCACGAGCACAGTCCGATGTTGTATAAACACTTACCGCACCCTCACGCGCACAGTCCGATATCATATAAACACTTACCGCACCCTCACGCGCACAGTCCGATATCATATAAACACTTACCGAACCCTCACGCGCACAGTCCGATGTTGTATAAACACCTACCGCACCCTCACGCGCACAGTCCGATATCATATAAACACTTACCGCATCCTCACGCGCACAGTCCGATATCATATAAACACTTACCGCACCCTCACGCGCACAGTCCGATATCATATAAACACTTACCAAACGCTCACGCGCACAGCCCCATATCATATAAACACTTACCGCACCCTCACGCGCACAGTCCGATGTTGTATAAACACTTACCGCACCCTCACGCGCACAGTCCGATATCATATAAACACTTACCGCACCCTCACGAGCACAGTCCGATGTTGTATAAACACTTACCGCACCCTCACGCGCACAGTCCGATATCATATAAACACTTACCGCACCCTCACGCGCACAGTCCGATATCATATAAACACTTACCGAACCCTCACGCGCACAGTCCGATATCATATAAACACTTACCGCACCCTCACGCGCACAGTCCGATATCATATAAACACTTACCGAACCCTCACGCGCACAGTCCGATATCATATAAACACTTACCGCACCCTCACGCGCACAGTCCGATATCATATAAACACTTACCAAACGCTCACGCGCACAGCCCCATATCATATAAACACTTACCGCACCCTCACGCGCACAGTCCGATGTTGTATAGCCACTTACCGCACCCTCACGCGCACAGTCCGATATCATATAAACACTTACCGCACCCTCACGAGCACAGTCCGATGTTGTATAAACACTTACCGCACCCTCACGCGCACAGTCCGATATCATATAAACACTTACCGCACCCTCACGCGCACAGTCCGATATCATATAAACACTTACCGCACCCTCACGCGAACAGTCCGATATCATATAAACACTTACCGCACCCTCACGCGCACAGTCCGATATCATATAAACACTTACCGAACCCTCACGCGCACAGTCCGATATCATATAAACACTTACCGCACCCTCACGCGCACAGTCCGATGTTGTATAAACACTTACCGCACCCTCACGCGCACAGTCCGATATCATATAAACACTTACCGCACCCTCACGCGCACAGTCCGATATCATATAAACACTTACCGAACCCTCACGCGCACAGCCCCATATCATATAAACACTTACCGCACCCTCACGCGCACAGTTCGATATCATATAAACACTTACCGAACCCTCACGCGCACAGTCCGATATCATAAAAAAACTTACCGCACCCTCACGCGCACAGTCCGATGTCGTAAAAAAACTTACCGCACCCTCACGCGCACAGTCCGATATCATATAAACACTTACCGCACCCTCACGCGCACAGTCCGATGTTGTATAAACACCTACCGCACCCTCACGCGCACAGTCCGATGTCATATAAACACTTACCGCACCCTCACGCGCACAGTCCGATATCATATAAATATAAACACTTACCGAACCCTCACGCGCACAGCCCCATATCATATAAACACTTACCGCACCCTCACGCGCACAGTCCGATGTTGTATAAACACTAACCGCACCCTCACGCGCACAGTCCGAAATCATATTAACAGTTTCCGCAACCTCACGCGCACAGTCCGATGTTGTATAAACACTTACCGCACCCTCACGCGCACAGCCCAATATCATATAAACACTTACCGCACCCTCACGCGCACAGTCCGATATCATATAAAAATTTACCGCACCCTCACGCGCACAGTCTGATATCATATAAAAACTTACCGCACCCTCACGCGCACAGTCTGATATCATATAAACACTTACCGCACCCTCACGCGCACAGTCCGTTTAGCCACAGTCCGTTTTAGCCACAGTCCGATTTGTTTTTAGCCACAGTCCGTTTAGCCACAGTCCGTTTTAGCCACAGTCCGGTTAATTTTTAGCCACAAGCTCTCACGTCCACAATCTCCCCCCCCCGGACTGTGGCTAAAAACCCACATGCGGGACAGGTGTGATGGTGATGAAAATGAAATTGTTGAAAAAATTTCAGTATCGAATTTCAGATCAGGTTCGATATGGACGTATCAGAAACAGATCAGTAACTTTGAAATATTCCAACGACCGATTAGGAAAAACATAAATTTAAAAAAAATTTCAGTATCGATAAATAACACCACCAAGGCACCAACAATCATCGAGACAGCTTAGATTTGATATGGAGGTATCACTGTCGCTGACTTTGACCGGTGAATCCATGTAGGCATCGGTGTTGGGAGCTGCGATCATCGGCAGAAATCCGCCGATACCCAGACCAGCACCCTGCGATGACGGTTGCGGGCACCAGGTCTGACGACGTTGCTTCAGTTGCTGAAAAATAAAAAATATTTCAGCACGGCCTGTTTGAATCAATTATTTTCAATACATGACAACAGCAACTGAGTTTCTGAACACTAGCAGTGAATTCAGAACTTGAAAAACGCATTTTTAATCATAATTAAAAAAAAAGAAAATAAAAAAGAACCGTTTTGTTTCAGAGATCTGTGTTATACACCATGTCATCATTCTGAACTGATTAAAGAAATAAACTAAAGACAATTATGCTCATAGCAATGAATGGAAAAATTATTTTGTAAAAAAGGAGCGAATATCAGTTTCCCAACCTGTTTGGCGACCAGTTGCATGTCGGATTTGCGCTGCTTGGCCGTCCCGCAGATGAACATCTTGAGTTTCTTCTTGTAGAGCTCGTTCTGACGCTCCAGCTGTGCCTTGGCGTCGACCAGTTGTTCGTTGGCCATTTGCACTGTGGCCATCTGCAAAATGTTGAGAACAAAAATATCGTGTTCAGGAAAAAAATATCTCAGATAAAGATTTATTAATGACTCTATTAATAGGTTACCTGCATGCTATGACCTTTCACCTGTTATGAATCATATTCACCTGCATGCAATGTGACTTAATTTAATTTGTAATACCTATTCCTCAAGTTTACTACTCTGCGCAATGTGACTTAATTTAATTTGTAATACCTATTCCTCAAGTTTACTACTCTGCTATGTCAGCTGCTGGAAATGCTTCTTAGTCGGGTAGACCCTCGATTCAGAATCACAGAATCGGTGAACCTCATAAATGAGATAAATAAAGTGGTTTGGTATTTGTACAGCTCACACGAGAGATCCATCCCGCGAGCCAAACCCGGAAGATTTCGATTCAAAGTCAAATCCTAACCAACTAAGCTAGACAACCGGCAAATATTTGTGGTATTACCCAACCAATTAGTGATACTTTATTATAACCACCCACCTGTTTCATCTGCTCCTGCAGTCGTTGTATCTCCAGCTGTAAAGCCTTGGCCCTGGACTCCTCCGCCGATTCGGTCACGTTCTTGATCGGACAATTGCGTACACGTTTCGCCCGTTGTGCAAACTGTAACAAGTAACAAGTTAGACTTATTTCATGCAAATTTCAACGGAAAAGTATCCAGATACATTCAACTAACGAGAACTGAGAATCTGTTATTGAGTATATCTTTCATTGAATTGTAATTGGTGGGCTTTATAAACTTTCGATCACTATAATTGGGTTGATGAATCTTGATTTCAATGGTTTCACACCGGATCAACTCGTAGTATTGGTTAACAATTCTGCTATAATTACCTTGAGCGTGGATTCGGTCTCGGATGTGCTGGCGGGCGACACGTTGCAGATGATAGCCGTCAGTGCGTTGCCACCCAGCGAATTCTGCAGGATGCGTGTCAGTTTGGACGATCGATACGCGACGCCAACGCTGTAAAACAGAAAAAACGCTAAACATGAACCGAAAACTAACTTTAGTTGACTAGGGATCTGGGGTGAGATTTAAACTGAAACGGCCAGATGTAAGAGGTAATCTTTTGAGATGTATTGCTCAAATCTTATCAAATCTCAAACATATTATTGTAATTGTACAATTGTGCCAGTTTCTCTCAAAAACACTTGAGCAGCAGACCCACTCTTTAATGGTAATCATGACAAAGTAATATATTATTATATAAATTCGTAATAACGTAAATCCAACTTCTCAACTTGAAAGTTTTATTTTTCAACTAAATAAAAGTTTATTTTATTCAACTGAATGAAAAAATTTTATTATTGGTATGCCTTACGTAGTGTTGTTATCAGCCAGCTGACTGATGACATGTGTGAGTTGGCTGAGCGATAGATTGATGTGCACGCCTTCCTTGAACGTCTGCCCACTGGCACCGGTTTGCGATACGCGCTCCGAACCCGCCAGATCCACTATGTTCTAGAATGGAATTGGAAGAGATGATCAATTCTAGAATGAGAGATGAAATACATAACTATTTCGGACAGTGTGAATGGCTTCTTCGTAACTTTAGTGAAAACAAATGGAAAACGAGGCCTAGTTTCGACTAGTCTGGAGTGAAGTTTTAATGGTCATCTAATAAAATGAATCTGCGGGCTTATAGTCAATTACGGCTTTTTTACGAGTGCAGGTGACGAACTAAAATTTAAGGAAAAGGTGCAAATCATAGTTTTAGCCAGTTTTTTTAGTAATCGTGTTTTGTCCGCTAGGGAAATCAGATTTTTTTTTATAATAATAATATTTCATTCCAGTTTAGGAAGTATGTGCTAAATAGTAGATAAAATACATATCTTAGAATGGATCACAAATCATCAGTAATAAGTTAAGGTTATGTAAATATGGTATTATATGGTTATCATTGTTTTGATGGTGGGGATGCCAGAATAATTTACTTTTGTAGAAAGTCAACAAATGGGAATTGTTGACTGAGGTGAGTCTCGATTTTTGTGGCAAAGTTAGTTTCCAAAAACTTTTTGAATTTTTTTGTGACAGACAGATTCGAAAGCAGAGTCAGGTATTTTGTTCCATAAGGGAATTATTCTTATACTCCAGAACGTTAGACGTTTATTTATGGGGTTTTTACTCGTAGACAACATTAACATGAGAGATTTTACTCGTCAACTGCATCAACATTCACTGGTGGACGAGCTGATCCTCTAAAGGGAGGAGAATGTAGTCAAAGAGGGGGTAACTGGCAGTTTTCAGGCCATGTTACCTACACGTTAGGGAACAAACTGTACTTTTTGAAACTGCCAAAGAGGGGGGAATTCCACTTTCCCATCCCCTTTTCGTCCGCTAGTGTCAACATTTAGTAGTAAATAAAAAACAAACCAGCTCGGAAACGGTGGCCTGCTGTTCGTCGCTGAGTGCCATCGAATCAATTACCTGCAAAATAAATACTCGCTGAACTACAGGGTGGTCAGAAAAAATGTCCCAAGGGGGTGGGGGACTACAATTAACAATACGAAAAATACCTGGTAAAAATAGCAATACGAAAAAAAACTTTCTAAAATTTCATAGACATTATGATAACAGTGAATAAAATACAAAAGAAAAACATAAAAAAGGGAAGGGAACCAACACAACAAAACATACCTGGTAAAAACTGAACTTGAAAAAACGTTGAATTTTTTTTGACTTTATGATAATAGTGAAAAAGTGAAATTTTTTTTGGACTTTATGAATGATAATAGTGAAAAAGTGACAATTTTTTTTGACATTATGAATGATAATAGTGAAAAGTGACAATTTTTTTACTTTATGAATGATAATAGTGAAAAAGAAACTAAGAAACCTGAAAACTTTATTAACATTATGATAACATAACAGTGAATGAAACAAACACTAAAAAGGGAACCAACAATACGAAAAATACTGTGCGACCGCGAGCTGTGCTCGTTCATACGGGTACCGGCCGTGCAACGCGAGGATTTGGCACGTTCGAGATGCTCCATGACATCCGAAATATTAGTGACTGGCTGCAAAATCAAATTCAAATCAAATTTATTCAGCTGTTACTTGTTATGCCATAATAGCAAAGTAGGATACCAAGTCACAATAGTGAAACAACGGTCATTCGATTTACAATGACAATCACTGATCATCAACAACGTTCTTGAATGCGCTGTGTCTCAACCCGGGGCTCGAGCCAGAAACGTCGGCGAGCGAAGCCGGCGCCTTAACCACTTGACGAGGGAAGCGACAAAATGAACAGAAAAGGTGTCAATAGCTGGTTTTAGACCCGTAAACGTCACGCGTTGTTAATCGAGGGACGGGCCGCTAGCAGTGGTGGGCAGCGAATTTGGCCAAAATGGCGTTACGGTCATACACTTTTTCGAAAATCGGTCTTACGGTCAGGCAACCTCACGGTTTTCGATTTTGAGGGGGGGGGGGGGGGGGCATGACGGTCAGAAATGAAAACGGACAGGCTGAGTGGTGCGCAGCTCCGAAATTTTAGCATCTGAAGCCCGTTGATTAGTATTGGAAACATAGCTGAAAAGTGACAGGCTGAGTGGCGCCCAGCACCGAAATTTTTGCATTTTGAAGCCCGCAGATTTGTATCGGAAAGATCTGAAAACTGAGAAGTTGAGTGCACAGCGTCGAAACTTCAGCATTAAGCCCACTGATTTTTGTATTAGAAACGTATCTAGTGGCGCGCAGTTTTGGTTGATAATACAGTACTGAGTATATCATCCAGCACCATACATTAATCAATAATAATCATCATTAACATTAATCAACGAACACTGAATTTAAAACTTGAAACATTTCGACCAAATTTTGGCCGATTTTTTGAAACTTAAACGTTTTCGACCAATTTTTGGTTAAATTTTTCAAACTTGAAAACGTTTTCTACCAATTTTTGATCGTTTTTAGGCGACTTTGACAGTAAATTCTCCTAAGTTTTGACCGTTCCGGTAAATGGGTCAATTCTGAAAATCTCTCTTACGGTCGATCGATCAAGGGCACCCTCCCGCCCTGTTTTTTTGTGGAGAATGTGGATGAATAAGGATGAATGTGTATCCACAGAATGTGGATTTTGTGTGCTTTGTTTACTCACGAGTTCCCATTGATACGAGGTAACCTACCAAGAACTTTGAGACAGTTCCAACTGGGCAGTCGTACCGACGCCACATTTGTGAGCGAGAATGTGGATTTTGTGTGCTATGTTTACTCACGAGTTCCCATTGATACGAGGTAACCTACCAAGAACTTTGAGACAGTTCCAACTGGGCAGTCGTACCGACGCCACATTTGTGAGCGAGAATGTGGATTTTGTGTGCTTTGTTTACTCACGAGTTCCCATTGATACGAGGTAACCTACCAAGAACTTTGAGACAGTTCCAACTGGGCAGTCGTACCAACGCCACATTTGTGAGCGAAAATGTGGATTTTGTGTGTTTTGTTTACTCACGAGTTCAGACGCTCACACAAGAAAACTTTTCCAAGCTTGGTTGGTTTAGGAAATGAAAAAAATCTATTCAACCTTTTTTTAAAGTTAGTAGATCCTGAACAACGTTAAATTGTTTCCAGCCAGTTTCAGAAAAAATCATCGAACGAGACGCAAAGTATACTTACCCTCCAGTGGCGGACGAGCTAAATCCCCAAAGGAAAGGGAATTTCGTCAAAGAGAGAGAATTGACTGTTTTTGGGCCAATTTACCTACGCCTTAGGGAACAAGTTCTACTTTTTGAAACCACAAAAGAGGGGAGAATTCCACTTTTCCCTCCCCTTCTCGTCCGCTAGTGGACTCACCGGTTCAGTGACGTTCTCCACAAAAACACGTCGATTGGCTTCGCGAATGCGGATCGGCAGTTTGGGGTTGGTGGTGGCGTTGGGCTCGACCAGCAGGTCTTTGAGCTCCTCGTTGTAGATCTCCATGCACATCACGTTCAGCAGAAACTTGCGATCGTCATTCTGAAAAATAACGTCAAATTTCAAGGGGGTTTTATTGCAAAATTACGTAAATTTTCAGGGGTTTTCTGAAAATTACGTCAATTTTCAGGGCTTTTTACTGAGTACTGGCGAGAGGGAATTCGACAAAACATTGTAGAGTGAGAATCAATATATGATAGGCCAAATGGAATTGATTAGAACCTGATTGATGAGGTTGAATATTTCGTCGATGACGTAGTTGACCAGACCCGGATCGTCCTCGTCACCCATGACCGTGTGCGTCTTGCCACTCGCCGTTTGACCGTACGCGAAAATGGTGCCTGAAGAAACGGAGAAGCGTTTCATTCAAAGTTTTATTCATCTTGTGAGATGAGTATTATGATTTATGATAATTATAAAAACTTATGACCCTATACACATGATGGTCGATGCAACATCTTATCGGCGAGGAATTTCCAACCAACACCATTTACAGAGATATGTGTAGGTAAACGTAAATAAACTACACAACAGCGAGTGAGTGAGTGAAAAGTTAGTGAGTAAGTGAGTGAGTGAGCAGTATTTAACTTCTGCTTCAGCATTTTTTTTATAACAGAAACAAACCATTAAATCCGAGCATGGCCTTCTCGACAATCGGTTTGACCACACCCACGTAGATGTCATGATTGGACGTACGAGTGTCGAACACTTGGTCTGGAACAAATCATATCACTATATTTGAACGGTTTATGTCGGTTCCGGTTATACATTTGTTATATTTAGCACGCAATTGTGGTGTTATTGTTGCGGGTTGCTCACAACTACACAACTGTATAGCACAGTTAAACAAAAGACTCGGGGGTCGAAGGCATGCCGATTATATCACAGCTATTATCAATTATATAAAGTTTCGCCACACCAACCATAAGTATAAGATGTTGTGGCATTAGAACCGAGCTGGATGGTCGTGTCGGACGTTATCCACTGCTCTTTCAAGCCTTCTGTGATTTCCCTGAAAGTGATACTTAGTTTTCACAAAGTGAACATGGTAATATAACCAATAACATAAACTATGATGATAAATATCGGTTCTCCAAAACACGTAAAACAACCTTTTAATAAGCGGCCGGACACGAATGGCCACCTTGATGGCGTCATTTGGCTTAGTGGGAGCCATCCTTCGTAGTCGGGCTCGGTCCTATATTATTGTTAGCGATTTTCTTCGCGTAAATTAAGATCTATCCAGGTGGTTTAGTGTTGTGGAAAGTCGATTTATTGTCGAAATACGTTCTCGTCTGTTTAGTGAAATTGAAAGTAATTTATTTGTATTTTTTTAAGTGTTTTTATTCACAATTTTTGTGAAAATTGATTTCAAAAAGTTTATTTTACGTGGCCATTTTTGAATTGGCGCGCAATTTTTTTTGTGGGTTGTCGAAGTTTTACGAATTCGTGGTGCTCAGAAAAAAAATCAAAAAAACACAAATCTAATTTACGCAGTTTTTTGGTTTTCCCAATCCCACCCAATAAGTTTTTTGGTGTTTACATAAGTTTTGCAAAGAGAACTATGATCATGATAAAATCTATAAAAATGTATCACCTAGAATCTAGAAAAATATATCTTGGGTCAACGGAAAAAAAACTGTTCGCAAATATTGATATCAAGAACTAAATTTTAAGAGAAACAATCAAGAAAGGGGAAATGAAATGAATGAAACAAAAAGGAACCCGTCGGCCCCACCAGCTGCATTTTTCTAGGCGTAAACAAAATAAGTGATCATCCTTTACCAACTGCACTAGCGGACGAGAAGGGTGGGAAAAGTGGGATTCCCCCCTTTTTGGCGTTTTCAAAAAGTTTAAAATTTGTTCCCCAAGGTTCAGATAAAATGGCTGGAAAACTGACGATTTCCCCTTCTTTGACGAAAGCCCCTCCTTTTGGAGGAATAGATCGTGCGCCTGTGGATCAGCCCACTGGCGGACGACCTAATCTTCCAAAGGGAGGGGAATTTCGCCAAAGAGGAGGGAATTGTCAGTTTTCAGGCCATTTTACCTACACCTTTGAGAACAAATACTACTTTTCAAAAATGCCAAAGAGGGGGAATTACACTTTTCCCTCACCTTCTCGTCCGCTAGTGGATCAGCCTTTCAGCCTTTACGAACTGGGGAAACCAGCGTTTCTAGCGTTCTTATCCATTGCGCTCTTTGAACAATTCAATACTGTCAGAATGTTTTATTGGCGGTAATAGGAAAACCAGTATCCAGGGTTTCTTGTTGCTTAAAAACGTTTTCGATGCACGTTTTGAATTCAAGACTTCAAAACCGAGTTACAGGGTTACTAGGTGGCAAAAAAATAAAAAAAGGAGTCGTTTGTTATATTTATGTTGTATGAAACGAACTTTAACGGCATGAATAAATTTACTCAGTAAATCAGTCAATTTTTTAGTCAGTCAGTCTGGAAGTCCGTGACTGAGTCAGTGCGTGAGTGAATGAGTGAGTGAGAGTGAGTGAGTGAGTGAGTGAGTGAGTGAGTGAGTGAGTGAGTGAGTGAGTGAGTGAGTGAGTGAGTGAGTGAGTGAGTGAGTGAGTGAGTGAGTGAGTGAGTGAGTGAGTGAGTGAGTGAGTGAGTGAGTGAGTGAGTGAGTGAGTGAGTGAGTGAGTGAGTGAGTGAGTGAGTGAGTGAGTGAGTGAGTGAGTGAGTGAGTGAGTGAGTGAGTGAGTGAGTGAGTGAGTGAGTGAGTGAGTGAGTGGGCCGTCGTGGCTCAGTTGGTTAACGCGCCTCGTAAAGTAGCGTGGGGTCGTGAGTTCGAAACTCACACCTCTCTTGCTGTGACTACAAAGCTGCCCTGTTGGTGAGGTGCGTTAAAGACATCGCACTCTGTCTGTGGGGGTTAGTCGCTCCGCACAGACTGGTATGGGAGGACCTCCTCGTTATCATCTCAACGTAGATGCTGAGAATCATTCCCGATGGCCATCTCCGTCAAATGACCTTTATCCTTTAGTGGGTGGGTGAGTGAGTGAGTGAATTAGTGAGTGACCAACGGAAGTCTTGATACTGTTATTATTCGAAATTATCATCGAATACCGATTCCAGTTTACTGAGAAATATTATTCTAATTGAGAAAAACGTATTTACAATATCAGGATAAAAAGTTTTATAATTATAAAACGTATCCTTATTTTTCTACCTGATAACATCATAGAATGAGTTGTAAATCAGAAACCATGGTTAACTACACAGTACTTTTAGCCGTTATTATAAAATCGCCGCCCAACATGAAATCTCAGGTGGAGTGTGGAGTTCAATGAAATGGTGGTTTTTTTACCACTAGGTTGTTGTGTATGCGGGTAAGAAAAATGAAAACTAACGAATGATTACGTGCTCAGATGGAAACATCATAACAGAACATTAGCCTTAAATATTAGAACAATAAGCAGTGTTTGGATCGAAAAATGATGTGAATAAAAAGTGTTAAACGCCGGAAAAACACTCTGTTCGTTCTGTTACCAGTGGAAGTTAACTAAGTGATTTAAGTATTCTTTTTACAATATCATTTTAATCATATTATATGTTATTGTATGCATGTCTTATATAATATTACAGTCCGAGTTAAACAGTGTTTTTATGTAAACTTAGTAGTTTATTAAAATGTATATTATTATTGTAAAACTATGAACCCAGATAAAAGACAAGCGGGAATAAAATCCCCGCTTGTCAACAGTGGAGGTCGTACTGCCAGTGAGGCAACTTGAGAAATTTCACTTGAGCAACCTGAGAATAATAATTTCCTTATTGAGATAAGTTTGAGTACTTGAGAAAATACTGCGTTGAGTTATTGAATTAAATTCTTAATGACAACACCTTAATAACAATGAATGAGGGAACGATGAAACGGAGAAGATCACAATGTTCGGTATGGTACGTATTTCGTGAGCCACCATCGATAGTCAAGGTTGCTGATTCAGGTTACATGTAAAAGGGTTAGCCACCTGTGTGTATAAACGGCCGTTGAGAATAACAAAATTTCACCTCAGTTCTTCCAACACTCAGATTAAACTGAGAAGTCGACTGAAAACAGGCTGTTTTGTACATATATAGTCACAACGTAATGTATGAGTTTTGTATATGCTGGAGTGCAGCAACAACTTGAGCGAATTTTCACTGGCGCCCCAGTACCGACGGGTGTTTTGTACATAGTTTTGTAGGCTCAGTGGCATTTATAGATGCATGTTCACTCATTTGGGATTCCGAACCTAACGTAGAGATATTTGAAGACATGGGCCCATGCTTGTATATATTTTGATGGTCGGATCCAAGGTATAAGACGCGCGCAACACAATTGAATAGAGGTACCTGGGGACTGGAGTAGCACTTTTTCAGTTAACCAGATCCCGACATCGAATGTATTTTTTAGGCATTCGATTTTTTACCTGAGCGCTACCCTGAGTTTGAGATTTGAGCAGCGATGAGTGGCTGGCTCACTTTTTCAAATTAGGGTTTACGAGATTTATCCTTTGATAAATTTTGGCCCGTCAACATGCTGAGTCAGTTCCAGTGAGGATCGCATTTTTTTTTTACTTTCTCTTTTTTGCAGGCGACATCAACCTGAGTACTTTATATTTGAGGTAGACCTGAGATTTATCTGAGTGTGAATTCTTGAGTGTGAATTCTTGTTGAACCAAATCGGTGACCAATTGATCACCGATGAAATGCCCCTGAGAAGAGCGGTTTTTTTACACACCATACAACCTGAGTGTAAATACTAACAATTTCTTCAAGCTTCAAACAGTATCATCAACCAAGTTTCTTGAGTGATATGCGTGATAAAGGTTAAGATCACATCGTGTGTTGGTGTTATAATTTCAAAAGATCGAAGTCGTGCACACGCATCCGAACAACGAGGCCAATGATCCAAACTATACTGTGAGTGGTATAGGGACCGTTAGTATTATATGCATTTGAATAATTGGTTAAGGTTGAGTCCGACGTTAACAACAACGTTTTCTGAGACTTTATTGAGTCTTCCTGAGTTTTGAGTTATTTATAATGGACTAAAAAACCACATTGGATCGTATGAGCACCTTGAGTAAGTTTTTTGACTGAGCTTCATGATTTAAAAGTAACCTTAACATATATATGAAAAATGAGAAGTGCTGACGTCACCTGAGATTTTAAATACAACCTGATAAAAACGACCAATGTCACAAACGACCATTTATCTGAAAAGTTTAAGGTGCACCTGAGAAGCGTCGTTACAATCTAAAAGTATTCTTAATAATGTTAGAACGAATATAAGAATTTGATTAAGAAGCTGAGAAGCAAGACAATGAACCTGAGAACTTGAGTAAAACCAGATGGTTTTGAAAACGATAGTCCGACTATGATTCAAACCTGAGTATAACAATGAAATAGTGCGAGCTGAGCAAAAGAGACAAACATCCTTGAGATTGTCTATGCTTGAGATTTAACTTTTCAGATTTTGTGTTACTCTTCGTGTTTACGCTTACAGCTACCGCAGACGCTAAACACTCGAGTGGTGGGAAGGAGTGTTACCAGTGGAAGTTAACTAAGTGATTTAAGTATTCTTTTTACAATATCATTTTAATCATATTATATGTTATTGTATGCATGTCTTATATAATATTACAGTCCGAGTTAAACAGTGTTTTTATGTAAACTTAGTAGTTTATTAAAATGTATATTATTATTGTAAAACTATTATTCGAGTCATTTGTTAGGAGTTATATGTTTTACATAATTTCTCTCCCGCATAATCCCATCCGCACAACATGTAGCATTCCATTGAATCCTACATTCCACCTGAGAACTCGTGATCGTTGGTTATGTTTTGATTAACATTATCCAATGAGCTGATAAAGCTGTTATTCGGTTGGGAAACATTCGAGTTTCAACCGATAAAGCTTTGAATCGAAAATCCGTGGGACTGGATTTTGGACTTTGAGGAATGTGGCGTGATATATCCAATGGTATAAGTTGCCATTGGATATGGCCCATCATTCAGTCGTGAGTCGTGTTTCGTGTTGCACCCGGCCAACATACTGAGCCTGAGTGTATAACCTGAGTTGAGAGAATGACCTGAGATGAGGTTATTCTTGAGATGAGCCATACCCTGAGTTACACCGAGAGCTGGTTCACATGAGTTTTAATCTGAGTTTCCTTGAGTTTGTTATGAAGTATCTTACCGTGCTCTCATTCCTGAGTTCTAACCTGAGTTTCATTGAGTATTAATACCTGAGTTACAACCTGAGTATTCAATGAGTATTACCTGAGTCGGAATCTGGGATTCCTTGAGTTTGGATTAACCTACCATAATGTGTTCCCACACTTGAGTTCCTGTAAACAATGAGTCTGAGATACTTATGAATTTGATACACTATTTATTAGATATTCTCACATATTGTCAAAGTTTTTATAATATTAGTTTGTCATTGTTATAATTTTTGTTGTGGTCTTATTGTCTGAGTTTAATGGAACTTGAGTTTCACAATATTTTATGTAAATCGTTTTATGTTCCTCTGAACACCTGAGTTATGAGTTTTTTGAAAACCTGAGAGCATTGGATAATGACATGAGTTTACTATTTAATATATCTTAGTTCTGCAGTTGTTCATATAGACTCGTCTGAATACATTTGTCAGTGATGGTTTTACTCAACGTCTATAATGTAATTTACATCTTATTTTAATCCATGATATCATTAATTTCTTTTAATAATCTCATTACTATTTTTAAATTTATTTTTCTAATGCATATTTCTAAACCAACAATAATAATTATAATACTCAAGTAATTTGATTTGGTTGCTTATGAAAAAACCCACTGGAGAACCCAGATAAAAGACAAGCGGGAATAAAATCCCCGCTTGTCAACAGTTCGTTCATGATGGAGCGACCATCACCTCGACCGTAAACAATCATGTGACAGTGCGTGTCTTACAACTCGTTCTCAGATCAGATTTCATGTTTCAAAGCCTGTCCTACAGGGGAGTGAGTGAGTGAGTGGGTAACTTAGTGGGTGAATGAGTGATTGAGTGAGTGAGTGAGTCAGTGAGCAAGTGATTGAGTAAGTCAGTGAGTGAGCGAGAGCGTAACTCAGTGAATGAGTGGGTAACTTAGTGGGTGAGTCAGTAAGTGAGTGAATGAGGGAATAGGGAAGTGGGAATGAGTGAGTGAGTGAATGAGTAACTTACTGAGTGGGTGAGTGCATGACAGATTGAGTGAGCGAGGGAGTGAGGGAGAAAGTGTGTGTGAGTGGGTAACTTATTGGGTGAGTCAGTAAGTGAGTGAATGAGTGAATAGGGAAGTGGGAATGAGTGAGTGAGTGAATGAGTAACTTACTGAGTGGGTGAGTGCATGACTGATTGAGTGAGCGAGGCAGTGAGGGAGAAAGTGTGTGTGAGTGGGTAACTTAGTGGGTGAGTCAGTAAGTGAGTGAATGAGTGAATAGGGGAGTGGGAATGAGTGACTGAGTGAATGAGTAACTTACTGAGTGGGTGAGTTCATGACTGATTGAGTGAGCGAGGGAGTGAGGGAGAAAGTGTGTGTGAGTGGGTAACTTAGTAGGTGAGTCAGTAAGTGAGTGAATGAGTGAATAAGGGAGTGGGAATGAGTGAGTGAGTGAGTCAGTGAGCAAGTGATTGAGTGAGCGAGAGCGTAACTCAGTGAGTGAGTGGGTAGCTTAGTGGGTGAGTCAGTAAGTGAGTGAATGAGTGAATAGTGGAGTGGGAATGAGTGAGTGAGTGAATGAGTAACTTACTGAGTGGGTGAGTGCATGACTGATTGAGTGAGCGAGGGAGTGAGGGAGAAAGTGTGTGTGAGTGGGTAACATAGTGGGTGAGTCAGTAAGTGAGTGAATAGGGGAGTGGGAATGAGTGAGTGAGTGAATGAGTAACTTACTGAGTGGGTGAGTGGATGACTGATTGAGTGAGCGAGGGAGTGAGGGAGAAAGTGTGTGTGAGTGAGTGGGTTAATGAGTAGTGAGACTGATGGAAACAGTCAGTCACTGTAGATCAGTCAGTGAGTATGTAGGTGAGTGAGTCAGTTATTCACTCAGTAAGGTAGTAGGACCGGGCAGTCAGGGAGTCAGTCCTGCCCGTTTGTTATAGTGTGGATAGTCAGGCAGAAAACAGCTCAAATGTTTAGCCCAAATCAGAACGACTCATCTGTAACGGTTTACACTACCTGGGTTTACACCATTTTGAACAATTCCAGTCAAATAGCTGAATTTTTTCAGCTATTCTGGTGATGAACTGTCTATCTATCAACCAGGTTTACTTGCGTTTATTGCAGGCTTATCATGGCCGGTCTACTTACGATGGTAGCCTTCTCATGAAAAATTTCTTTCATTTCTGAATTTATAACACCACACATTCGCTGTTATCATTGTT
This sequence comes from Daptonema setosum, assembly GCA_964036265.1. Lineage (NCBI taxonomy): Eukaryota > Metazoa > Nematoda > Chromadorea > Monhysterida > Xyalidae > Daptonema > Daptonema setosum. Next base: position 32,537,649 of record OZ038442.1, read on the forward strand.
TCTTTTACGGGTATCAAGGAGAAGCCATGCCTATTCAAAGTTACAAATTACATTACGGCAAAAATTTTATACCACAAACAAATATAACACCCCCATCCCACCACAATTCGTCCCGAATCAAAACCCTCGTGCACTGTATTTATTTCGTTATGTACGCCGTTAACGCAGTGTGAATGATTGAAATTAATCGTACGTAAATCAACAGAAACAAGTGATAAGAATAATAATAATAATAGTAATAATAATGAATAAAAATAACGAAAAAGGGGTGAGTCACAGACTGAATTGGCGCTCCGTACCCAATGTAAACAAGGCTTATACATCACCCAACATTGCTATAATATTAACCACTTGCGGACGAACTAATTCTCCAAAGGGAGGGGAATTTCGTCAATGAGGGGGAATTAGCTGTTTCGAGGCCATTTTCCCTACACCTTAGGGAACAAATTCTACTTTTTGAAAACGCCAAAGAGAGAGGGAGTTCCACTTTTCCGTTCTGCCCTCCTCCGCTAGTGCTATTTACTAATAAATATTGCGTGATAACATTTTGGGACGGACGCGTTCCCCACAATCGTACTATTTTCCATATTCCCCCTACGCCCTACCACTCACTAAAAGTCGCGATCTTAATGTTTTCTATCTAAAAACATATTTTTTTAACTGACTGTAATTTTTTTTGAAAAGACTTTTTTGTAAAATTAGTTCGAAGTACTTCGAATCATACAGTACGGGAATAGAACATGTTTCAGCGACGTAAAATAGCAAACCCTGGTATCAGTTAGCCAAATGTTTAGCATTGTAATAGAGCCCACAGTAAAAGTGCACAAAGCAGAATGAACAATAGGATAATGACTAAATCAAACAGAAGACGGATTGAATTGAAACGAAAGGACAAGTATCGACGCATTTTCATTTTTTGCAGAAATCGCTAAACTTTCTGACCTAAAACTTTCACGAGCGAAATTTTTTATTTGTATATAAATGACAACACTATAACCAAATTATTTAGGGTGCTTTTGAGCCCTTTTTAATTGACCAGTAGAGTAACAGGCCGGTGAATATAAATAGCACAAATTGAGCTTATTATCGGTATATTGATAAACGAGCCAATCAGACAAAAAAATTTATATCAGATTGTATAGTAAAAATCTGAAAAGATCGCCATGAATATTTTTTTCCACAAAATCCGAAAAACATCACATTTCAAGGCGAAAATATCAGCCATCAACAAATTTATATATTGACATCACACAATATAAATGATTGCTAGACCATAATACGCTGGAAGGCTAGCAACATTTTACACTTGGCGCTATCACTAATAATGTCTAGGAACTACCCTAATAAATTATAACATAGTCTCTCATTCCAGCATAACATACGACTACAAAGGTGACATCAGCATTCAAAGGAAAGTGAACATTTTCAACATAAAATTTTTTCAACTTCCTGGGAAATTTTTTTCAGGTGAAAGTGTTACAAATTGCCCATCCTTTCCTTTGAACTCTGAAATCACCATAAAAAAGTTCCAAAAAATCAGTTTGGGATCATAATTATGATATCAGAGAATAATGTTACATCAAGTATGACTCAATTCAGTCATCATTTTGAAACACGACCATAAAAGTAACAGACAACGCGAAATTGATAAAAAGGTTTTGCATCGTGGGAATAAACGAAAAAAGCGTCGTTCTTCTTGTTAACCTTGCACCTACACCTTTGCAGATTTCGAGAGAAAATCCCCGACTTTTCAAAGGCGGTTTCACACATTTCATTCAAGGTTTTACAACGAAAAAACACACAGACAAAAGAAAGAATATTGAAACAGAAATTATATAACAACGCAGCAATAAAAGATGTTTACTGGTATAAAAAGGTAGGCCACCCATATAGAATAGTTGGACGAGAATACAAGAGGAATAGACAGGCGAAATAATGACGAGAATCGATATAACATGAAATATAAATATATCTAAAATAAAGGCTAGCATCATTTAATTTTAACTAGTGTAACATCAGAAAACACACCAAACAATTTTTTGGTAAAACTCGTTCACGATTCATGTGATTCAGGTAGAAACTTAATGTCAAAGTCGATGATGAATTTCGGTTTCTGCCGAGTCAATTTTTCAGATGCCTTCATAGTCCGTTGCAAAGAAGTTGAAACAGGGTTTGATATAAGCAGCGTCCACTGCGATATACCTTGCGTGTTAAATTACGGTAGTTGCAGTGGATGCTGCTTATAACAAACAGTGTTTCAAAATTGTTGCAACGGACTATGAAGGCATCCTTCAGTGCGCGATTTTTTTGGCGCCTGGTAAAAATATTGCAAAAATGCTGAAACAAATAGAAAAAAAGGATTCGGAAAAACTCATCATCAACTCAACGAACAATCTAATTTAAATATCATTGATTCTTGATAACTGTCGACAGAGAGGCAATAACGGATGTTCTAAATTTTTGGTTAACGCTTATTGGTTTCTGCCCGTTTCTGTCATAGAAACATTAATAGCCTCCGGCTCAGGTTTTTTTCAGTTTACAAAGGAAAAAATAGGTTTGAGAGAATAACATTACCAAAATACAACATCATGCCGCTATGAAAAGCGTAACAGCAGTAAAAAAACAGCCAAAAACAGGCCACAAGTGGTGAATTACAATTACACAATTCAGAATTTGATTCCCACCCAGAGAACCTTAATTGAGCTTTCTCAATTGATTGAGAGACTAAATTCGAATGGGCTTCGCTTTTCCAGGCGATTTTCGAGATGACAGGAATTTTAACTGATCTTGCATGCTTGAAACATGTTCTTCAGATCCAAAAAATCCGAGTTGAGCCCCCGAATCCATTGGAATTTTTTAAAAAAATATTGGATGTAATTATTAGAATTAATTACAGATAATACCATCACCACCAGAACTCATATAATGAGTTGAAATGCGCTCATATTAAATTGTCTTTGTGATCATTAATTGATTGATGGATAAAAAACAATTCTTGTTATCGAAATAAGCCAATGAAAAAATCATAATATTTTTATGAAGGCTACATTAGAACGAATTGGCTCGGTTTTTTAAGAAAAAACTTTAACACAGTCAAAAATGTAAAAATACTTCCTAACTCAAAGTTTGAGACAAATGATAATTTCTTTTTATCATTTCTGACTTTTACATATAAAGAAGTGAAACTTTACGCAACGGTAATAAAACTTATTCTTCCCTTTCCAAAAGCAATTTTAAAGAATGTATGAAAATCGAGCGTTTCTATTGGCACGTATGATTCCGATAATGCATCATGTTTTGACAGCATTGTTGCATAAATTTTCAATGCAATCTTAATTCAGTTTCCTTGACCTATTTTGCGCAGGCCCATACTTCTTCAACATATTGCATCATTAGGAGGTTATATTAGACGTAGGCTTATATCGGATTGACAAATCGCAGAATAAGTCAAGAAAACTAATGAAAACACTTTAAAGCTCACTCTTCGTATCTGTTTACGATAGAAAGATACACCGTGAGAAGCTAGAAAAACTTTCGTGGCAAAATGTTGCAAACAGCAAAGTCATCACCAAACAACAGTAACAAGAAAAATTTCCGACGGCAAACGCCAAAAGGCAAACTTTTTTAAAACTCGGTGATATACTGCTGTTTGCAGAATATTTTTCACGTAAAAAATAAATTCTGTCTATAAAAATAATCCGACAATCGCAAAGCGTGTTGATTTTAGTTTACCACGCAGGACACCTCCGCTTTGCGGTGCTCGGTAATAGGGTTAACGAGGGTTAACGAACAGTAAAGCTGTTGCATGCGAATTTGAGACTTTGAAAATATGGCAAACCGGGAATTGCTTTGCGATTGCCGGCATAATCAGAATAAATTTAGTCTTTACGAGCACGCGCACGTCGAGCCGGTGAGGACTTGGGCTTCGGTTTAATCTCCTCCTCTTCTTCTTCTTCCTCCTCCTCCTCAGACTCCTCCTCTTCTTCTTCTTCCTCCTCGTCATCCTGTAAGGTTAGGCAGTGAAAACTGGGACTTGGGGTTCGATTCTGATGTTCAAAATTATTACCGACGGGACTTTTATTCATCAATTTGGTAATAATTCGCTTTCATAACAATATTAAGGTTCGATTCAAGTCTAAAGCGCTGAAAACTTTATTCAGTCGAGTGAGGACCCTGCTTGAAATGGACTCCGTTTATGTTCAAGTCGACACTACCTGCGGTCATATGGTGACATGCTTCATTCCACAGAAAGAAACAAATTGGCTTTCTCAGCGAATTCGATTTAGAAAAAAAAACAGCTATGAAAATCATTTTTCATCCCAACCTCCAAATCGTCTTTGGTGTTGACGGCGGCCTTACGGGCACTGCGGCGAGATCCCTGGAAATTATCCAATTCTTTATTGCCAATTAATAGAGAGGGCAGGGCACAAAAAATTACGAACAAGTTAGTCGTTGCGTAATTTGAAAAATAAAATAACGATTAACGAATAACATCAAATGAGTATTAAATTTAAAATATAAAAAAATCATAATATTTAGTTTGGTACATAATTCTTCTGATCATTCTGAATTTCTGAGCAACCATCAGAAACCCGGGGGCTAATTCTCCGCCATTCTCCAACATTAGTGTTTGAATTTAACCCAACCTTCAACTTCAATTTTTTTACTTTTATTTCGTTTTCGCACCATAATGGCAACGAGGTCAAACTAAGTCACAGAGTAAAATAACGGACCTTCCCAAATTACGAAAACAAAACTGAATGAACATCACAACCAACCTGAGATGATACGGATTTGGTGGGTGATCCCTTCGATTTGGGAGCTGGTTCTGCCTCAATCTCCTCAACACCACCCTCCTCATCATCAAGCAATTCCTCCTCCTCATCATCATCTGGTTGAGGCGCATCCGACTTCTTGGCGGCCGCATACTTGGCGTCAGCGGAGGCATCCTGTATGGTTTTAAAATGGGTTACATAATGTTCCATGGGTGACAAATACACACTTTAAAATTATTCGACTTGTCGTGATTTGGAAATTGGTGACCAGTTAAGAAACAACAGATCAGAATTGAGCAATTTTCATTCCACATGTTGTTCTTACCCGCATTTCTACCCTGGAACGTTTGAGTGAATGAAAAATCAGGCACAAAAATAAGTCCAACAAGTTTGTTGTAGCAGAATATGCGAGAGAAAAATGGAGTAAAGATAAAATATTTCTATCGACAACTTAATCAAAAACAGCCAAATTAACCTTTCCGCCAGTGCAGAAAATGGCGATGAGTACGATGGGAATGAGGACGGTCAGCAGGTACACGGCCCACAGCCATGGTTTGTCATTGGCGGCATCCACCAGCGACTGCATCACACCAACAACGGCGTTCTGAAAAGGTAAAATTAAATTTTTTTTCGTTATTTGCTAAATATATTTTTTATAGTTTTTTTAATTTTGATTGCTGGTTATTTATCATTGTGCAGTGCAGATCAGTTAACCATTGACCGTAGTCGTAAATAATAAGATGACCATGACGGATAGATGGGTGAAAGTGAAACATATAAAGAAATAAAAAATAATATATAAAGAAACGGACACATCAACGATAAATTAATTGTTCAACTCGTCTAAATAGAACACATTCAGACACGAAAGGACCCATCTATTCAGAGTAGAATTTTAATCATGATAAATTAACTAAATTTAGCATAGTAAAAACCACCAACGGTTGATTTGGATTTATCCCTGAGCTCCTCCTGTTCGTGCTTGACGACAAACGTCTTCTCGGTAAACTTCTTAGCCACCTCCTCCTTGTCGGTGATCAGGAAGTTATCGAACAGAATGTTGGCTGACATCGTCCACATCTCAATGCCGATCGCGCCCTACAAGGAAAAGGGAATTCAATTTAATTAGAAAGTTAATAACCGTTCAGTTTTAAAAGTAATTTAATTAGGAGGAAAAAAAGAATTCAATTCAATTGGAACGTTGATTTTTCAGTAGATTTTTCGTAGACTGTTCAGTTTTAAAATCACTTTAATTTAAATAAAAGGAAAGAAGGGATTTAATTTCATTAGAACGTTGATTACTGATCACTTTTTACAGTAGATTAACCACAAAGATTGATTACCGTTCAGTTTCTAACAGTTAATTATTATCATAAAGTTGATTTAATGTAAACTGTTTTACAAAAACAACCATTATGTTCCGAAACTCATGGTTAAACAAAGAAAAAATTGGCATAGTTTTTATGAAACGAGTTACCTAATTCTATAAAACACTCAGTCATTATTATAAAAATTCAGACTGAATTTTTTTACGAAATCATGAAAAATGGTGTAATTACAGTACCAAAAATTTGTAATGTTTGAGATCGCATAAAATCACGAAATAGAACGAGGAATAGAAAGGCACCAACAATTGACGACATTTTGTAGGGATCAGCTTCGAAGTAGGCTGGGTTGTCGATGATACGTGCCGACCACTTGCCCTGAAGAAAGCCACAATTGCTCAATATATAGGTGGTGACAGCTGTATACACTAGCGGACGAGAAAGAGAGAGAAAAACGAAATTCCCCCTCATTTGGTAGTTTGAAAAAGTGGAGTGTATACCTCAAGATGTAAGTAAAACCTAAAACTACCAATTTCTGCTAATTCCCCCTCTTTGAAAATATTCCTCTCCCTTTGGAAATTTGGCTCGTCCGCCAGTGCATTTTTACAAAAGCAAAAAGTTTGATTAGAAAACTGTCCATTTATTCAGTTGCCACAACAGCAAATGACTAAAGGAGTGATACTGTTCTGAACTGCTTAACACGACCTTGAGCCGTCTACAAACCGAACATTACGGTTTGTCTAAGGGTGCATTCAGAGTCTTCTGAATAACTTTATTTGTAAAACTTTCGGAACTCATTAAAACACGTTATGTTTAATTTTTTTATCGAGAACAAAATTTCTTTCAAGTGTACCAAAAGGTTTACAAATAAAATTATTGAGACTTTCTCAAGACAACTCTGAACGCTCCCTAATATCCCATGCAGAAGTCCAAGTAAAAGTAAAAAAAAAAGTAAGTAAAAATATCCCATGCACTGTCAACAGTCATAGAATTAGAAATGTCCCAACCTTGTAAGCGGGATTCGAAATCAGCGGCGCCTTCCACTTGCCCTTGTACTTCGGGTTCTTCTTCATCGGTCGCTTCCATACACCGCAGCCGGGTGCGCTCTCGCATGCCGGGTTTTCTGAATCATTTATTACATTATTAGGTCATTTATACGAAATGTTTTCCGTATAAGTCTAATTTCAAGCTCACTTCAAGATCAAACAACGACATTAAAAAATCCAAAATTGTTGATGCCTTTTCGGTAACTAACGAATTTTGGCCGCCTCCCATTCGCCGTCCATTTCGGCGTCCCTGAAATGATGCCATAAATATAATAATAATTTTATTGCAATAATATGAATAAATATAATTATTATTATATTGCAAGATTATTTTAATTAATCAATAAGGGGTTTTCACGGTTCACCCATTCAACAGATGACACTGGCGGACGAGCCCACCCCCAAAGAGAGGGTAATCAGCAGTCTTGAAGTCATTTGACCTGTACCGAAAGAATAAGGTTTACTTTCTGGAATTGCCAAAGAAAGGGGAATTCCACTTTTACGTTTTTCTCTCGTCAGCAAAAACTTTTTTTTTTTTTTTTTTTTTTAATTTGGACTTCTTTATTAATTGAAGTTATAAGGCACACTAATACCATATCAGAATGGTGTTTTCGTAGTGGCCAGAGAGTTGAATAAACTGACGGGCAATGGCAGAAACCCCAGAGCAACGCGTCAGGATCTGTGTCTCAAGTCAGGTTTCGAACTTAGGACCGCCGGTTTTCGAGGCCGGCGCCCTACGCACTAGACTAGACAGGCGACAGAAACTTTCTTTTTCTAGTGATTACCTTTAGTTTGAAATAATAATGAAACAACAGACTTTTATTAAATATCAATCAATTTTGGGCTATATAAAAAACCTCACCAGCATGAATGACCAGCCAGACCATGTAAAAACCTTTTTTATTGTGAAATCATGGATAACTTCAGGCATAAACAATGTTTCATGAGCTGCGAGTGCGAGATCCATTTTAAGTCTTACTTGGCTGCTGGTTAATGGTTAATTATTTTACATTTGGTATTGTGGGGTGCGTTGGCTGTGATTTCAAAAAAAACCTTCCATAAAAAACAAAGTATAAAAAATTGGTAAATTTTTGTATGTCAATTGTCATTCAATGCTCACCAGTCATCAGGTTTGTTGGCCGCGGGATCGTCAATCAACTCGGATTCATCCTCCAGCCATCCACTGGGCATCGTCGCGTCCTCGTCCTCAATCTCGACCGGTTCCGTCTCATCCCTGAAGAAGTGATAAAAACATTCATTACCAATTCTCATGCTTCAAACTATCCATCACTTTATAAAATGATCTTTCTCTTATTGAGTCTCACTCTAACTCCCAAACATCCCAGTCAATTTTCCGCAGCTCAAAGATTCCAATTTGAAATCAACCAGATAGCACCCAACTAGTTTCTAAAAACAGGTCAAAGAGTGACGCATTATTGATCGAGTTAGCTGTTTCGAAACATTTAGACTCGACATTCTCATCTGACTCCGAGTTGCAAAACATATCGGAAAGTTAAATTACGAAAATGGAAAAGGTCCCCGAATGAGAACCCACAATCAAATAATAAAAAAAAACACCCGAGAGTCGAACCACGGACCGCACAATTCATAGTCTAACACTTAACCGACTAAACTACGACCACCAACCAGTCGTCGGGTTTAACCGCCGTTTCATCCGGAATCTTCTCCCGCTCATCCCAGTCCTCTGGTTTACGATCATTAGGATCGGCGATCTGATTCGGTGGCTGGATGGCTGGCTCGAGATCCTGAAGGTTGTCAATTGTCAAATTCAAAATTCCAATTTATACACTTGTTATAACATAATAGCAAATCCCAAAATCACAAAGAGTATGAAGTGAATAAACGGTCACCTTATTTACATATGACGATATAAACAAGTGAATTAGTATTTTGGTGCCTGATACAAAGTAATTGGGGATGATCCCTTCTTTGCATCATTTAGTCTTACTTATTATTCATACAGGCTCCAACATAAATGCTGGTTCGTATCTTATAAGTGTCTCGAGGTTAAATATATATGTATATTTTATAACAAGCCTAAGTAATTGTATGTTAATAAATATGCCTTTATGTTAAAGCCTGTATGAATAACAAGTAAGACCAAATGATGCAAAGAAGGGATCCCCCTCGATTACTTTGTATCATACCGATAATCTCTTTTATTAAGTTCAATCTTTCAATTTATACTTGATTAAAATTACTTGACTAACATAATATTTTCTCTAATTTCAATACAGTGTTCTATTATCTTTTAATCTTTTTATTACTTTTTCCTTTATTAACTACCAATATTTCAGGGTGATCTAATCTTATCACATTAACATACCTTTTATTTTCAAAAAAAATATATAAATTTTGTTGTGCGGTGATTCTTTTTATTCTTATTTTTACCATTTTCCTCTACTAAAAATTTCAATTTTAATTACCCTAAATAAATTTTTGCTTATTTTACTTATTGTATTGTATCATGCACATCACGCCACGACTAACTTGTTAGTCATTTTTTGTGCCCTCTTGTCAGTTTACACGCTGAATATAATGACTTGACTTGACTATAATAAACTGACCCCAACCTTTAGGAGATCACCGGATGCAACACGGGTCTGATCGACCTTGATGGTGTAGGTGTTGTCATCGTGGATCATGAGTGTGTAGAGATGCGTCTTGTGGTCGTTGAACCACGAATCCATCTGGACGCCCTCGGGCTGTTTGGCGTGATGTTCCTGCAATAAAATAATACTCAAGTGAAGAAAAACATGACGGCAATATAATTTTTTCAAACATCTTTGACCATTTGTCATTTTTCCGTGACCTTTGAGACACATATGCTGACGCGTTCCCATGTGGGGTTCGGCCGTTGCCCCTCGCTCTCGGGCTTCCCCTATTCCATGCACTAGACGAGAAGGGGCGGGAAAAGTGAGTTTTCCCCTCTTTGGCGTTTTCAAAAGTATACTTTGTTTCCTAAGGGTGCCTTCATAATCAGTTGCAAAAAATTTTTGCAGCTGTTTTTGCAAGTTTTCCGTAAACCCTTTCTGTCTCACGAATTTTTCGGCCATAGAAGTTGTAAAAATGTGACATGAAAAGGGTTACAGAAAAATTGCATAAATTTTGCAACTTTTCGCAACTGTTTTTGCAACTGACTATGAAGGCACCCTAACAAAACAAAGGTGTGGGTAAAATGCGTGAAAACTGCCAATTCCCTCCTCTTTGAAAAAATTCCCCTCCCTTTGGAGGATTCACGGGTCCGCCAGTGATTACAAGTATGTCATTACACCAACATTAATCTCGCCGCTGATCGGGTTCTTGAAGCGAATGATGAAGTGCAGTTTGCTGGTCAATCCACATTTATCCGGTCCGAACATGATCGTGTAACCGGTTTTGTCGTTGAAGTTCTTCAGGTCGGGCTCGCCGCTCAGCAACTTGACGTAACCGCCTCCGCATTCTTGACCCTCCTGGTATTTGACCTCGTATCTGGAAGTGTTCTCAGTCCTTAGCAATCCAATGAACAAACCATAAAATGAAACTTAATGAAGTTGAACAAGAAGCCAATTTAGATTTAGGCGAATCTGTGTTATTTTAGTGTTTTTTTATGATCTGTTAGAATGGGATAAAAGGTAGTTGATCATTATGATAAATTGATAAACATTCAAAAAATCACGAGGATCATGTCTACCATTTTCAAAAATGTACATTTACATGTTCGATTTTACTGTGTTAAGAATGAGGTTCCTTAAGATGACAAACACGACGATCGACGACAAATCGACGATTGAATTGAAAAATACAATTCTCTACGCGTCTGTACATTTTAATTAAAGTATTTTGGAAAACATTAATCATTATTGACTATGTAAAAAACTAACTGCATAATGAAGTCGCGACTTTTCGTAAAGTCGAACGGTTTGTTGAGCTTGGCGGCCACCGCGTGATGGCGGGCCTTGTTCTATAACGGAGACAGAACATGTAAACGAAATGAAAACAAGAAAAATGTGGAATGAATGATAATCTCTGAACTTTTTCATCCAGCGTCTACAAACTTAGGGAGCAAAAAAACTAAGTATGTGTAGAAGATAACAAAACACAGGCACGATTAATTAATTTATCGTCTGATTAATTGACTACACGATCGATCAATAACCGGCTCAGAAAAAACTTCAGACCAAGAAAACTCAAACAAAACAATGAGGCCAACTATTCTTTACTTTGTTTATTTTTTTCTTATTTAACTATTTTATCAAATCTTCCCTACATTGCCAAAAATTGCTTTTTTTGAAAGGGACGTTTAAAATTAGTTATTTGTTAGTTATTATTAATCGTATTTAGTTAGAAATGCACCTTTCAAAGTTAAAGGTAAACTTTGTGTATCATTTGTTGTAACGTTAGACATACAGATCCAATTACCAATTATTCATAGAATTCGCACCAAATAACCAAAAAAAAAATGATAGACTTCAATAGTTTTTTTTGTTTTTAACATACCCAGCTTCAGACATAAAAAACTGACGAACCTTTGCCAGAAGTCCGAAATCGTTGGTCAGAACGACCTTCTCCGGCTCGACCACTTCCCATTCGCCTGAAATATGCAGGAATTTTATACAGAAAGTCAACAATAAACTAATTCATCGTGTTAAAGGTATGTAATTGAGAGGCACAATTTATCGAGTACATACATAAGTTTGTCGCCTGTCTAATCTAGTGCGTAGGCCTCGAAAACCGGCGGTCCTAAGTTCGAAACCTGACTTGAGACACAGATCCTGACGTGTTGCTCTGGGGTTTCTGCCATTGCCCGTCAGTTTATTCAACTCTCCGGCCACTACGAAAACACCATTCTGATATGGTATTAGTGTGCCTTATGGCTTCAGTTAATGAAGAAGTCAATGAAGACTTGCAATGTTTGTCCCATGTGTGAAAGAATACAGTCAGTTGTAATTGTCAAGCCATGACGAAAGGAACGTCAGATACCAAATCACTTCTACAGCTTCATTTTCATTCCATTGATTCGGCTCAACGTATCGTTAATCAAATATTTATTCGTTGTTTACGGTGATATTACGTTAGTATAAAATACGTGATTTTATTTGTTACTTCTTTCCCTTTCTCTCCTGATTTACTTCATATTCTATACGAGGGAAAAGTAGAAGTCTTTGGCCGTTTCAAACAGTATTTGTTTTCCAAGGTTTAGGTGTAGAATTAAAAATGTCAACCCCCTTTGCCCTCTTTGGCAAAATACCCCTTCAACGTTTTGAAATCGCCAAATAGAGGGGAATTACACTTCCCTCCCCTTCTCGTCCGCCAGGGCCAGTGGACTACCAACCATTATACTGAGCAATCTCAGCGTCACCCTCCATTTTCTTCGACTGTGAAACGATCCATTTGCGGCCGAGCACTGATGCGTCGACGAATGGTTCAGCGAAATTGTAGGGACCCTCGGGCATGGGCGTTTTGTACTCGAGTGGTTCGAGCTGGAATGAACGTAGTGAATTTTTATAATGCTCATTGTTCCATCAGATAACCTCGAATAACATAAAATAAAATAAAATTAAATAGTGCTTTAACGTATCAACTATCAGAGCAATGAAGAAACCCCAATTAAATAAATAATTCATCCAACCGGTCCGGTGGCGGCGGCCTCGGCAAAGTCTTCGCCCGAATCGTCATCCAGCGGCTCGATCTGCGGCTCTTCCTCGGCGCCGCCGAAATCGGCGAAATCATCCATGTTCGGCTGACCATCTTGTGCGTTGACCAAGGCCAGGATGCCCACGGCCAACGCCAGTAAAAGTGCCCAGTTGCGCATGATTTTCGAAATGGAAGGCCCCCGATTTGATAACCCGACGAAAAATTGAGTGGAATTTCAAACTGAAAAAGAAGGAATCAATGGAAATGTGTGTGATCTACTAGTTTTACTTGTATGAGAGTTAAAAACACCGAAGAGAAGAGACAACGAACAAAACATCATTCAAATTGTCGCCAAAATAAAATGGAATCGAGAGAAATCCCAAAATCAAACGGTAAAACGCATGAAAAATGAAAAACTACAAGAGAATCAATGAAATTACAATAATAAGAAACTACAAGGATGACAAATAACAGATATTTGGTGATGACACACGGCACAAACTCAAAAGCGAAGCGAAGAAAAGCAACGTGGCTCAAAGCGATTCGCTGAAAACGGAAAATGCGACATTTTCAAAGCAACAAATTCTTTTGTAACATTTTGGTGTTGTAAATGACAGACTGACTGACGCTCTGACTGACTGATTGACTCACTCACTCACTGGCTGCCCCCTTTCAATCACTCACTCACTCACTTACTCATTCGCCCACTCACTCGCCCACTCATTCACTCACTCACTCGCCCACTCACTCGTCCACTCATTCACTCACTCA